>CM060905.1:194252605-195502605 GCA_030737815.1 Allium fistulosum | reverse complement strand
TTTAGATTATGTAAGTACAGGAAAGCAAGAGATTCCCACTTGACTTCTTGTGCACCTACATTTGCATCGAGATAATAAACTGATTGCAAAAATAAAAATTAAATGCGAAAAGGTACGTAGTAGATTTAGAAATTGATATTGGTTGATGATTTTACGCCCCAGTTATGGGAGGCCACTTGGCTTTTGTTTTCTTTTGATTGGATTGAGGCCCGTAGTGTCAATTCGTAGTTGTTCCGATCGAGCCGCGCAAAGGAGACGCTGGCGAAATTTTCTATAAATTTAAGAGTTAGATAATTTTTTAAGAATTTTGGATAATTTTTTACAACTAAAATTTGGCTTTTGAGTTATATCTTGGAATGAATAAATAAAAAAAGAATTAGTTGGTATTGGTAAATGAATTCAAAAGATTTGGAAATTTTGAAATCTCATTCAGATAATTGGTTTTGAAAAGTTAATAAGTCTAATAACTCACTTAATTAACAATTTTAAAATTAAGGGTTTGTAAACATTTTTTTCCTTAGAAAATTTGGGGATGAAATTCAATTGGGGAGGGGGGAGAATGTAATAACTCAGAATTTTGGTTATTGAATTTTAAACGTTTAATTAATTTTAAATGTTTAAAATAATTAGATTTTGGTATGTAATAACTTGAATCCAAATATAGTGATCATTTAAATATTTGAATTGTGAATGAAATGTTTATTAAATGGATTTAATCATCTTATTTAACTCCATTTAAATTAATAAATAATAATGGTGAATCATTTTGTAAATTTATTTACAATAACAAATGGTTCAAATATAACAAATAATAACAAAATCAAATTGTAATAAAATGACTTGATTTTGATGACGTATTTTTTAATTTAATTTATAAATTTTTTAAATAATTTTTAATTTGAAAAATATTTAAATTGTCGTTTGACGACATTTCGACAAACAATGGTACTTTTGCGATTTTACAAAATATGAAAACTAGTGTGTATCATTATTGTTTTGGGATCGCGTTTTTGGTCTGAGCGCGACAGTATTTTTGTTTTTTCGTTCGCGGTTCGTATGCAAACAAAATTCTATGCGACAATGCACCGGAAATTGCAAAATAAATTATAGGTCAACAACAAAGCAACATATTCATTTTGCTTGCCTGTCCTTGCTTGGACAATATGGTGGCTATAGAAAATTTATCTTTGTTTATAAAAACTTAGAAATTTTTTTCCCTTGTTTATAAAAATAGGTATTCTTAACACCTACTTCATTTTTACTCCTTTCGTTCACTTGCCAGAAAACCAAACGAAGTGAAAACAAACAATGGCCGCATATATATTAAAAATCGAAATCAAATCATATACACCACTAAAAATCTCAAAACAACTATCTTGGAGTTTTTTTAGGCCTAGGTTTCGATCCATATCTGTTTCTTCCCATGCAATCGAGTTTGGCACTGTCTGACGTGAGGAAGCGTTAACTAGGGTTAGCAATCTATGTCGATTAAGGCGGCGTTAGTGGTTGGGGATGGTTGCGTTGAGTTAAGGGAGGCAAGGGGCATCTCTGGGTGCGTTTTGGTGGGTTGCGGTTGAGATTGGCAATCACGACTTCAAGTGGGTGCTGTAGCAGGGTCTTAGGTCGAGGTTCGCTCCGATGACATGGAGGCGCGGTGATGGTGGAGGATTGGTAGCTCTCGCGTAGAGAAAGCTGAGGGTGAAGTCGAATCGGAGAATCATCGAGTATAGCATGAATGAGGTTATGCGTGCACGTTTGTTTGCACGGTGATATCGTGTATAGAAGGGAAGAATTTTTGGGGAAGAAGGATTTGGATTGGGTAATTAATTTTAATGAGGGGATTTGTGTAAATTAATTTATTTATTTTAATCCGATAACTTATAAAATCCGTAACTATTTCATACGAGGTCCAAATCAAGCGCGGTCAGCTGCTTTCTACTCGTAGAGCTGATATCTTTGTGTAAAATTTTAATGGCTACAACATTCTAGTTGACCACCTTTTCAAATTTCTATCATAGCTATATCAAAATACTCAATCTTTGTAGAGCAATTTTTCACCTAGAATTTAAAATCCGAAAATTACCTTTCTTCTTTTGATCATAACTTCTTCAAAACAAATAAAAAATGAGTGATCCTTTTTTTGAAATGATAGAGAAAATAAATTCCAATAACTTTCTCTTTGAGTCCTTTTTAAAATTCCATGAGTAGGTAGCCCAAAAATCAGTTGCAAAATGACCTATTTTCGGGTTTATTATTGAGAATTCGATGTTTATCCGAAGTCGCTCCACCTTACCAAAACAATGCATTTACGGTTCAAGACTCCATCTTGTTACTTAGGAATGGAAGTGCTATGTCATACTCTAATTTAGCGAGAGTTTGGATAGCTTTCGGTGAGTAAATTCCTAATCTTTTGGAAAGAACTTTCCTTTATATGTTGTGTTGATCCTTAGCTATATGTATGTTATATATATGTTGGATCTTGGCATGTTTGAAATGTGATGATAAGTGCTAATGTATGGGTTAGTGTTAACACTCGAATGGATCTGTTATTGCAAAGTTAGTAATTGTATATATATTGGTATATGTATACAATTTGTTGTATGAATGTGATGTGTGAATATAAAGGATTGATGATGAACTTAACTATAGTCATGATGGGTTGAAAACAAAGTTGAAACTTTGTATGTAGTCGTGAGTGATTTAAGGTCGGATTTGAAATCAAACTCGTTTCAAGAGTTTAAAGTTTAGATTTTTGTTAAAGTTTGCGTAATTGGTTTTAAAGTGTGAAAATTTACTAAGGTATGTTTCAATCATGAAATAGTATGGTTTTAGTAAAGTGGCTTCGCTTAAAGGTGGGTTAGAGCAAACTGCACTCATAGCGATAGTCGCTATGGATGTAGTTCGACCAAGGTTTGAATTTCTATTTCAAATTTGTTTTATTTTGAAATTAGTTTACAAAGTTTTTCAAACTTAATTAGTAATGTTAAAAGTAATTAAGTTGTAATATAATTAATTAAAAGGTACTTAGCACTAAATTGGTAATTAAGAAGGTGATTAAAGGTTAATCATCACTCAAGTTAAGTTAATGACTGTTAATTAATTAATAAAGTTTTAATTAATGTTTTATATGGTTAAGAAGTAATTAAATGATTAATAATTATTTAATTAAGATTAATGGTTAATTAGTTACGAAGTAATTAACGAATTATTTAATTAATATTTAATTAATTAGGGTTTAACTTTTAAACAATTTGGTTTAACCATAACCAAGTTGCATTAGTAAGTTAATTAGCACTTAATCAAGTTCATTAAGCCAAATTAGAATTTAATTATGACTTAAGCTTGATTAATAAGGGTTAATAAAGATTTAATTGAGGTTTAAGCTGATTGAATCTATTTAAATATTTTCAAAGGTGATTTTAAAACTGAACCGAATGTGTTTTAAATCAATCGTTTTTTAAAGTGAACTGATTCCAAATCCGAGGATCTCTTGTCTGGACCTTAATTAACCCTATATGATCAGGAAGACTAAATGACATTTATTAGCAGAACAAAACACCGTTCTGCTATAGTGTAAGTGATTTGATTTTGTGGACATGTGTTAGCAGAATAAATTCCCATTCTGCTATGAATTGATTGAATTGTTTGGGCATCTGTTTAGCTGGACAAATCACCCTCTTGCCATTATGTTATTTGGACATGTATATGATAGTTAGTTCATATTGACATGTTATTCCTCGATTTGGATATGAGTTGTATTTACATACATATTGCTTATGTAAATAACTGTTAAGTGAATTGGAATTGAAATTGAATGGTAACTTAAATTAGTACCATTGAGATTGCTAAGACACTTTTTGAATTTATAAAGTATGTTTTTGAATTAACTTCAATCCTTAAATAAATTTAGAGTTCAAAGTTTATAAATGATTTCCAAGTTGTGCTATTATGTTGTAAAGTTATTTATAAGTAATAACTTGTTTATAAAGGGATTTTACTAAAGGTTTACTTAAAGTGTTTTACAAAAGATAATTTGTAAATGATATTTTATAAAGGAAATTTTATAAAGGTTTTATAAAGAAGTTTTATAATGAGTTTTAAATTAGAAAGGGATTTATAAATCATTTTAGAGATTTCAAAGGAAGTTTAAATCTAGTTTGGAAATTTATAAAGCGATTTGGAATATGAAGTAAATGGATTTAATTGTAGGTGATGTTTTTAAAAGGGTATTGTTGGCCATTTAATATGGAATTTTGAAGAGGGAATTTCCAAAATGTTTTTGGTAAATAATGCGAATTGTTTCCAAGTTTAAAGGGAACGTTAGGGGTTTGGGAAAAGTGTTTTGAAAGATCTTTTGATTAGATTTTACAAAGCGATTTTATTAATTAAGGATTAATTGATAAAGGCTTAGAGGATTCCATATGGAATTGAATCAATGTTTGGTTGTTTTGTTTAATTTGATGGTTATATTACTAACTATCAAATTTGGACCATAACGTAACTTTTGAAATATCTAGGAGAAACATGAGAATTATATGGTACAGTTACCATCGAAGATGCTATACTATACGTATAAACTCGTTTATTCTTCTAGGACGAATGATATGACCATCCACAAACGGTTACGAGGTGAACTCCGCTCTTGTCATTTGTCTGTTTATTTTCTTAAGAACCGGGGTTGAGTTTACTGGAAAATATCGAAAGTTGTTTCGAAGAGACCAGGATCAGATATGTTATCCAAAAACCACTTCAATCCAACTCAAGTGTTTCGGAATGAAGACATCTTGAAGCATGGGATCGAAGATGGAGCCATTGAAGTACAAGGGCTGCTTGCTACTAATTCTGAGGGTGGGTCCAAAATGGATGTAGTAGAAGTAGTGCCTTCGGTTTGTCCTTATCCTGGACAACTTGTATGGATGAATGTTGGCACTGCATTACTACTGGGAGGGCAGTATTAGCATTCCAAGAGGGACTGCTATTCAGAAAAGTAAAACGTAGCCTCAAGCCTCATCAACCGGGAATGACTAAAACAGGGGAGATGCAGCAAGGCTATGTGGGTCGCACCCATTTGGTTATGTTGTCATCCTTCTAGATACGATACATCTACATATTTATCGATTGGTTGTGCATGAGATCTCGATGGAAAGGGTTGCAAAGTGACCGGGGTGATGACATATTTGGTACTATCCAGTAAGGGGTAGGCCGATCTTGTGTTGGCAGGGGTCGTTAGGTACGATCTCTGTACATTTTCTAGACATGTACTGTGATGGGCGGTACCCCAGTAGCCCAATCATTAGTTGTAATCCATTCTCCAATACGAGCTTTACAGTTTTAGTTCTATACTAATTATGTTGGAACGTGAGATGCAAGCATTCCATCTATTTTAATAATTTACTTTAAACCCTTAGACATCTATACTATTATATTATTACTGAGTTGCATTTCAAGAGCACAGAAGCCTCCTTGGTATTTTGTGAAATGAACGGTCGGTCTTTATATTTCTTCCTTTCCCGACCTTTCTCTCCGCTTCATCATCCTTTCGCGTAAAGTAAAAAAAGTAGCATCTCCCATAAATTATGATTTTCTTCTTCTTCCATCGTGCCTCTCCCCTTCTTTTACCTATCACTATTATTACCGAGTGGAGCTTCAATTGTTCTAAAGCCCTCTCCATTATTCACCCTCCATTGTTTAGTGAGATTGAATGAGCTTGCAACACCTGTCTTCTTAAAACTCAATCGTTGCATTACTTCACATCCCATTACTACTTACCTTAATTTTAATCTAGGGTAATCCTCGGTCAAATTCACGAAGTTGTCCCAGGATGACCATCGTGATTTTGTTTTCTGACGGCTATTTTTCACCCCACCAGCAGCGGATACCAATCTTTCCCCACTGTCCATCGATATGTTCCCAACCCATGCAAAGGTAGTAACGTTTAGGTATTATCCTCTCCCCTCTACTTTTTGTGGTTTATGTATTCGACATCCAATTGTTTCCTAGGGTTCTGGAGCTACAGGGTTTGGGTTTCAATGAAATTTTCCATATGTATTCTTCCTGAGCATTTCAAGCACCACTTCTCTAATTTCATTAGGCTACTGAATACCGAAGTAGATAAATTTTGACGTTTTATACTTTATTTCTCTTTTCATTAGGCCGTTCAATACTATGGTTGATTGACGAATATTAGGTTTCAATTTTCAAATTATTGAGATAGATGATACTGGTTTCATGCTAATTACAATGGTTGGTTCACTCATTCCTATAAGTAGTTTGTAATATTGTTGGACCCAAAAACCCTTGGTCTATAATATAAGACTATCGCCTCTAAACTCTTATAAAGAAAAAATGCGATGTTGTTAAAACTTTTATAAAATCCTTTAAACATCCACGCCAATATTTTGCGATAAACTAATAACAAAATAAATATAAGATTATGTTAAATTTAGACTCGGTTTATGTGAATTTATTTTTACCTATTTCGAAAATCTCAATACGAATTCCAGGGCTTCAAATTTCATATAAAATAAATGTCTGGTTTGGAGTGAAAGACTAGATTGCAATGAGATGGTATGCCTAAACTTCCATTGAACATTATTTTTTAAGTTGTCAAATTTGCTCTTAATTCATTGTGAATCGGCAATTAAGTATGATATTTACTTTTTTGCATAAATATATAGCAGCAACACATGACATTCCTAATGCAATAATTGGTCTGTTGTTTTGTTTTTATTGACTAATATGCTTATGCCTTACTATTGTATATGGTAGTTGATATTCTCAGTCTGTATGCCCAATTAATTTCAGTCTAGATAACTTTGTTAGCAATGACATATGCACATTTAAGTCAATGTGTTGTATTTGAAAGTTTGGGTAATTATAAATACATATGCACATTCCGACTAGGAGACTTAAATATATAAATTTGTATTTGTGATAAAGATTTTAAATCTGTGTTCTGCTTTCCTTCTACCACATACTTACTACACTAACAGAGCTATGATTGAAAATTGTAGTGCGTAATCATATGGTTTTTATCGTGCTGCTATATAAGTAAATAACATTTGTGTTTTAGGAAAGTTGTTATTAGTAACTTACATGTCTACTTATTTGATTTGATTATTATTATCCTCTAAAGGTTAAAAATTCACTGTTCCATAAATTACTAATCTCACAACCTTTTATAAATTTATTAATAATTTACATTTCAAAACAACTTTGGGAAACTCATCACTTTCTTTAATTTCAATTACAATATACTACACATTCTTTAATCCAAACTTAGAATTTTTAGTTAGGCAAGTAAACTTGCAATAGAAGCCGGGCCTAAAAAAACAAGAATGGAACACGCAAGTCTTGATATATGCAATATTATATTGCAGCTCAAGAAAGTAATAGCAAGAACAGAGGGAAATAAGCTCTTAGGTACTCAATGCACGCAAGCCTTGATAAGGCCTCAAGTACTAAATGCATTATCGTGCAGATAACAAGGAAGAACCAAAGAAAAGCAAGAACAGATCCTTCAGACACTATAACGGTCTAGGCACTCAAGGTTAGAATGAATAGCAGCTCGTATGTATATTTTGATATGCATAGATGCATCAACAATTAGGAAATTTTGTGAAATAATTTATGTAGAGCATCTATGATCAAGAACATTTATAGAAGCAAAAACATTAAATTATAAAAGAAGCTGCACATGTGTACATTTCCATGAATATATATATATATATATATATATATATATATAATAGGTGAACAAATGCACATAGTGGGAAAGAAAAAGAACCAGAACCAGATCTCAATATGCACGCAAGCAGAGATGAAAGCCAGAGTTCATAAATTCGCACGCAAGAAAGGAGATCAGCTTCCATGACATTATATGAGGTAAAATGTATGTTTCCAGTTCAATTTTAATGCAAGCATGAAGCAATATAATCAACTCAAACACAGCAATTGATTAACATAGATTTTGTGAGAGAATTTCTCACCTGCATTCACTGCTTCATCCTCTGCCTATTGGTCATGACGCATATACTTCACCATCGCACCAGAAAATATTCATGCCACAAGTACATATAAGTGATGAGAGGTACGTAATTTTTAACCATGTAGTCTCTGAATGAGATTTAGCATCGCTCGAATATCATTATAGTTTTAAACATAATCTACGATTAATTTTGTGCATAGTTACTCAAAATTTAGTCTACGCTTACTACCAAATAAAACATAGGTTAACCTTCAACTTCATAATTATGGTTCGTAAGCCTCAAGAATCTAATATTTTGCCAAGTTTTTCAAATTTGGGGCACTTAAAAAGACATTTTTCATGTTCGTTTGAGTTAAATTTTGCTGTAGCAAGGGAACAAAATAAGGATTCAATTGAAGTTGCAAAAACAACATGTAGCTACAACCCGACAATGCTATCCTAAAGTTAGTGAATATCCATTTAACATATCATGACAAATATGAAAAGTAACTTAGTTGAAAAATTATTTAACATAGTTACTCAAATCGTCATGTCTATTATTTAGCGTACTGGCATTTTAAAATCATCTGCTTGGTGAAAAATGGATATTCTTTATACTGTCAGAAACAGACTAATTATGAGCTGATAATTTTTTTCCAGTTTTTGGACTTCTTTAATATGGCAATGCTGCAAACATGAGGTCATATACCCAGGCCCCTGAGAACATGTAAACTATGTTATAATTGTATGAATTATCAGTTACAAGCATGGAAAACACAAACGCCACTGCAATTTACTTGAGTGTGCATCTACTTATGATAAAAACTATAAGATTTTTCTCTCAACTTGAGATCTCATTGCAATAGAAAGCAGTAGAAATTTTGGACTCATACCAGGACTGTAGTTAATTTTTTGGAAAACATAGTAGAGTACATATGATCAATAAATTCTATCCATTACAAATGAAAAAAAGGAGAAAAAAGCATCAAGAATGGAATAAAATTAGCATCATGAAAGCAAGTATAGAAGATGTTGAGTCCACTATATGACATCTGTAATTCAAAGAACTTACATGTTTTATCTCTTCAAGACTGGTTGTACCATTTTTATTAGCATCAATAGCATCAAATTGATCACGAATATCAGCCAGCTCTGCTGCATTTAAAGTACTTGCAAGTGCCTTCACATTTTTATTTTATTTTATTTTTTAGGAATAAAAACTCCCCTCAAATTGACTATATTTGTAACATGCCTGGACATGATTTAGAAATTTCTACCAGAAGTGCAAACTGCTTGAAACGGCTGAACTTTACAAACTGATGCAAGTTCAATAAAACAGATATATCTAATGGAATCTTTGACGCTTCTCCCCCTTCCCTTACCCATGGATATGATGTAAAATTACTAAGCCCACAATATATGTATTACCAACCAAAAATATGCATAAATAATTATTAGGAACATTTTGGATTGCATCACTTATGGTACTAAAGGAAAATTGTGATCTTCAAAATAGGTTAAATTATTTTAAATGTCTTTTATAGAACTCATAATTTCTCACTGATACAACTAATTAATTTTCCATATTTTTGGTAATTTCATGCTTTTGCAATAAAACTGTGTTCTGTTTCAATTGGTATGATTGAAAAGTGATGAGCAATGCAAATTGTTCTATTTAGATACAACTTAAACATTGTTTACAGCTACTTGATGGACATCTTCCAAGTTATGCTAAGTATTACTTTCTATGGACCAACTACATCTCTAATTTGATCATTGTTTTTCTGCCACTCATTCGACTTAGTGATTAAACATGTATACTCTGACTCTTAATTTTTGTCACTTTTATGTATTCCAGTTCACAGAGAACAACATCATGTTACAGTTGTAATCCTTTCATGATTATTTCAGTGTTCCATCCCATTTCTATTATGTTTAACATGATCATATTTGTTTGTTTGTTTCTATGTGATTGTCATCATTGATGGAGCAAGGACTGAGGCATCATGTGAATAGCTTTCTTTCATACTGATGATTCATATTGCTTAAGTTCCATATGTGCAATAAAGAAAATACAAATGTATGGGATCAAGTTTTAAGGCTATGTATAGAGATAGATGTAATTATCAAAAAAAGTTACCTAATGATACATGGTCATTTTGCTAACTTATTTTTACAAAATATATAATTAGAGTTACTATTACATGCATAATGCATTCGATTAACTGTACTATGATGGGATTATTTTATTCATGGTAGTTTCATTTTTGCGCTTAGGTGTTATTCTTCTTTATTTTTAATTAGATATGCTAAGTTGGGATTAGTTTGTTTATGATAGTTGCATATTTTCTCATAGGTATTTATCTTCTTTGATTTTTAGTAGCGATTGTGACTGAACTCAAGAGATACATCTTAGAAAAAATTATCGAATTTAGCATAAAGAAGGCAATTGATCTAAAAAATAAGTAGGTAAGTTTATTCTTATTTGAATAGTTTGTGTCCAACGTTTGGATGTTATTTTTGTTTTAGGTGCAACTCTAAAACGGTCCAAGCTAAAATCAATTTGGTGGTAAAATAAACATTTAGGTTATGGAAACAATTTAATTCTAAAAATAAACTCTACAGTATTAAATATTGGGGCTTAAAATAATTAAAATTTAAAATGGTTTCCAACTAATATATTTAATGTAATACTCATCTTAATTTTCATCACCATAATAATTTTACACAAAAGAAAGATTATATGTAACTGGAGAAAAATATATAAATATAACTGTGTGCTATCGATTGCAAATTACTAACCTAATTGTTAGTTTCAATACAAAGCTACCTTGCTTTTATATGTAATTGGAGAAAAACTAACAATATATCATATGATATTGTAATAATGTTTCTAACTCCTTCCTGTAAATAGTATATTTTTATTATTTTACAAAATAATTTAATTTTCTACAATATTTTTCCATGCCCGTGTGTGAAGCACGGGTTCACACTAGTTATTATAATATCACTGAATTTCTATAAAAGTGTTTTGTTTATCGTAAGGTAAAAATCCATCTGTGTTTATGTGCAGCGTGATCTTACGAGATACCTTTGATTTCAAAAGAGTTTTAAACTTAATAATTCAGTTGCTTTGAGTTTACTACACCAGACCCATGTCTGATCCAGAGTTTTATTTTCTTTCCTTAAAACTCTTGGGTACTCAAATTTTCTATGAGCAGCCAAGTAGTTCAGGTTTCTACGGATGCATTTTGGAGGAGCTTGGAGCAGAAGGCTTCATCGATAGATAGTTATCATCTTGTTTCCGCTATATATTATGTACTCTATATCTATGTATAAGGACAAGCTGTTATAACTGTCCTAAGTTAGAAATTGTATTAGCATGACTCTGATGTATCATTTTGTAAATGACTTTTTAAATATTATGTTGATTAATATATGTTATTCAGTTGCGTTGTAGGATTCCATGTTTGTTCCTAGTTCTTCTATCTTCTTTCTTCCCTTAACAATCTATCTTTTCGGCACGTAGTTGTTCGGCATGTTAATACCGTGGATGTATTAGTGTCGCCTTCTGGGATTCGGAAAGATGTGTCATTACAACATGGTATTAGAGCTAAAGGTTAAGTGAGAACCTTGGCCCTGGTGAGGTATACTCATTTGTGATAGGGTAAGTGGGACTCTAGAATGAGTTTGAGTGTATATTATATAAGAGGGCGTATTTGTTAGTGCTATAAAAGAGGTTTTATAGTGTGTTGTTTGAGCTGTTGAGTGGCTTAAGAATTCTGATCGATGCGTTTGGCCAACGTTACCGATAGGGATTTCCTAAACACTGGAGCAAGTTCAATTGACATAGTATTGTTTTGAAATTGGGTAAATGAAATAAATTTACCTAGAATATATTTTATATACAAAAAAGAATGATTTTAACAAATAGTGTAGTATAGTTGGTTGGGGTGTTAGGAGATAATAATATGTTATTATTATTATTATCATTTAGGGTTTGTTTAGTCATACTCGTTTAGTTGAGCACTGACTATTGTTAGATGTTCCCCTTTTAAGATATGGGTTGGGTAGATAAGGATTGGAAAAAAATTGGAAATGAACACCTTGTGAATTAATTTTCACAGTTTGACTATAGGGCGTTCGATGTTAATGTTGAGGTAGAATTTGATTTAAAAGTTAAAATATTTTGGGATAAATATTTAAAATGGTTAAACAGAAGTGATTTATAAAATGGGTATAAAAAATGTATCATTTAAGTTGGAAGAATTTAGGTTCAAAACTTGAGAATCTAAATCCCGGTGCTTTTGAAAAAATGATTTTCAAGATTTTGGGAAAATAATAATAATAATATTCGAAACCAATTTGGTTTAAGTATAAATTTTTGGGGATACAAGTGTAACTAAGAAGTGTTACCTTTGGATTGGTACGGGGAACAAGTCTTGATTGTTTTGTGATGATCAGTATAATCTTCTAAGTGACGATCAAATGTTTGCCCAGGTGAACGTTGTGGGGTGCTTAGTAAATTATTCTCTTTATCATTGTACAGTCGAAACAAGCTCAACCCGAACGAACCCAAAGTAAGTTAGAAATAGATGTTCTGTTGGAAAATGTAAAGTATTGTTCCAAAAATGAGATTTTGAAATAAAAGGAATATTTTTAAGTTAACTAGTTCGAGTGGCTCGAAAATAACTTAAAATTTGGGAAGGAATGTGTTCAGATGGTAAACTCTTGAGTATTACCCTTCTTGGTAAAGGAATGTAGGATACTGTTTAGTAGTACCCAGTTCTTTAGTATCATTTTGGAGTTACTCGAGCTGTAGATATATATTTCTATGATTGAAATATAGAGTTTTATTTGAAAAAGTTTTGAATAAAAGCTGGGCATGTAACAACCCAAAATTTGAGCTATAATAATTAATTAACGAATTAATTAAATAATAAAATAAGTTTGTGAAATTATCAGAATTGAGCCACGGGAGTTGCACCATTGTGTCCGTGGTAATTTTTTGGTCAATTTCCATATATAGTTTGTCAAAATCCGAGCTAAAACGAAGAAGATACGAATTAAACAAGAATTGAATTAAAAAGAAGAAGAAAAAATATAACACAAAGGGTTAGGTCGACCCAGAACTATGCCAGGTCGACCCTAAGGTCGACACCCAAAGGCATAGGTCGACCTATAGGTCGACATGTAGGTCGACCCGCCTATGTATTTAGACGTTGTTTCGTCCAGTTTCAAGCGATGACGTGTTTTTCCAATTTTCTTCAATCCTATGCGTTAGTGCTTCCATCCGACGGTTCCCAACGAGCCTATTACATGGTTGCACCAGATTTAATCTTCAAATTCAACAGCCTGAGATCCCTAAGTGACACTATATATAAGACCCTAGACCTAGCTATTTTTCTCATTCAGATTTTCTCCCAATTAGGTTCATTGCCTGAGGCTGAACCCTAAAAAGATATTTTTTTCTTGAGAGGAGATCTTTTTAATTAAAAAATTTCACACCCTAGAAGTGGATCCGGGAAGGCCAAGGACTAGAGCTAAGGAACACAGGTGCGTGTTTAGTAATTATTTTATATTTTAAAGTAATTTAAAATAATAAGGTTCCCAATAGTTGTAGTTTTGTGCAATTTTGAGACAACTTTTATATAAGTTATTTACAACTAGTTTTTAAAGTTCTTTTCAGTCTATTTTATTCAGTTATTTTTATTCAGCTACTTTATTCAATTATTTATAGTTGTTTACTATTATTTACATTCTATTTACATCTGTTCTACGTTAGAATTTATTCTATATTTCTTTTTATTCCTTTTTACGAGAATAGAATATTAAAAGGAGAATAATTCAAAAATATGGATTACAATAGAAATCACTAAATTTACAGAAATTAGATGTAAAATAAAAAGAACTGTAATAAAAAGAAGATAGACCGAAATATACAAATTTGAGACATTTGCAAGCATTAGTATAACAAATGGTTATAACTAAAAAGAGAAAATAGAAGAAGCTTATTTTCAAACTTAGACTATGTTAATAAGCAAATTATAGCATAGTTTATAATTAGAGATAACATAAGAGGCTTATTTTAAGACTTATAATTAAGTTAATAAGAAAATATTGCAGAGATAACAGAAAAGGTTTATTTTAAAGACTTATAATTAAGTTAATAAGCAAATATAGCAGAGATAACATAAAAGGCTTATTTTAAAGACTTAGATTATGTTAATAAGCAAATAAGAGCAGAAACAACAGAAGATGCTTATTTTAAGAACTTACACTAAGTTAATAAGCAAGAACAGATATAGGGCCCGTGCCAACAGCATTCCCTTTCAGACTAGGATTGATGGTCTCACAACAGATTAGGTGAGGCTGGACAAGACCCTTTCAGACTAGGACTGATGGTCTCACAACAGTTAGGTGAGGCTGGGACACAGGGTAAATAAGGGGCCAATAGATAGAAGCTCAAATCGGGGGATTTGAGCAAGGGGCGCAACTAGATTTTGTTTGTTAGGACCCGTACCAATAGCATTCCCTTTCAGATGAGGACCGATGGTCTCACAAAACACTTAGGTGAGGCTGGGCAGGACCTTTTCAGACTAGGACTGATGGCCTCACAATGGATTTGGTGAGGCTGGGCATGCTTATGTTGATAGGGTAAGTAAGAGGTCACAAGTGGGAGCGACCGTTAGTGTGTACCGGCGATGACCGAGCGTACAACATCAATAAGTCGCTATTGCGTTCCGAGCACTAAATAGGTGTCTTTTGCTGTGGGACCCACGGGATAGGACTAGCTCACAGTGGCACAACAGAGATAGAAGGCCGATCAATGGGTATAATTAGGATTTTAGCCTAATTAAAATAGGATTAGGAATTCAGCTTAATCAAAACGGTTTAAGACAAGTGCAAACAATCCAAGTAAACATAATCAGTTAAACAGTATTCTATCCCCACTTTTACCTTTCCTTCATTTCCTTTTATACTAGAACTTTTGCTAAGTCTATTATCTTTATCTTGCTTAAAAATACTAGTAGTTATTTCACGCACCAGACTTATAGTCTAACCTACTCCTCTATTTCCTCTTTTCCCCCCATAGGCCAACAGAGGCAAGGATAGTTGATTCAGATTTCTTGGAGATACATTCCCGGAGTTCTTCATGTATTCTTCTTCTTTTCATTTGGCTTTTGATGTACTGGTACTTATGAGAGGGATGATTATTTTTATTGTACTCTAATTTTACGAGACTGAGATCTATTTTTCATAAGACACGTGTATTTGGTATTTGAGACATGTGATGTTTTTTAGACTTACTTTATGAAGTAATGATAAGTATTTTAAATGTTTCCGCTGTTATTATTTATTTGTCTTGTGAATCTTAGTCTCTGTGATGCTTTAGCTATACTTATAACGCACCATATCCTTTAGTGTGGCCGTTTTGGGTATACTAAGGGGTGTGGGGTGTTTCACTTGGTATCAGAGCCTAAGATTACAGGATTCCTAAAAACTTGTTTTAAAAAGTAAAGTATTTTTCTAAGGTAACATATTTTAAAAGTATTTTTCAGAAAGAAAATCTTAGAAATAGTTTTCAGGTATAAAAGATTTTTTATAAAAATCCACTCAAAGTCCAGTTCAACCTTCTTTCTATTCTTTTGAGCCTAAATTTTCTTTTCATTGCATAGTATGGCTAACTGGTTCCGAAGAGCTACGGTACCAGACGTGCATGGGCAATCGCCCAATACAGCACCAGCATTTGGAGATCCCATTAATCCACCTACAACAGCTAATTTTTCTAAGCTATGCAAGGACTTCGCTAGTCTAGAAGGCAAGACGTTCTCCGGCACGAAGGATTTCATGGAGGCACGAGCTTGGTTAAGGGATATAGAGTGGATATTTAGGCTGTTAGGATTAGAGGACCGACAGAGAGTTCAGCTTGCATCTTGGCAGCTGAAGGGAGAGCTTAAAGAGGTTCCTAAATTTGAAAACTCTAAGAAGCAGTGGTGGAAGAATAAGAAGGACAAGGACAAGAGGAAAGGAGGAGGACCTCAAAAGCACATCAAGAAAGGCGGGAAATGTCATAGTTGTGGATTGGCTGGGCATTTCACAAAGGACTGTAAGAAGAGCTCGATGAAGGGGAGGTGTTGCAATTGTGGGCAGCCTTGACACCTTAGTAGAGCTTGTCCTCAAAGGACGGGGCAGAGAGTAGGCGCACCTACAGTGCAAGTACAAGCTTTGGATGCCGCTCCTTCTAGTAGTGGACCGGATCGAGGTAGGAAAGTCTCTATAGAAGGTTTGATCTCTATTTTGGATTTTCCTATTCGGACTCTTTTTGATTCTGGAGCATCTCATTCTTTCATTTCTAATTCCTTGGTTGATTGTTTGCACTTGGATATTTCTCTATTAGTAGACCTTATAGTTGTTTCAAACCCCATAGGAGGATCGGCACAATTATCCATGATTTGTAGGGGTTTGAAAATTTTTATACTAGGCGTAGAGTTTGATTGTGACGCCTATGTACTGGAATTTTCGGGATATGGGATGATTTTGGGGATGGATTGGCTATCCAGTTATGGAGCGATATTGGACTGCAAGAGGAGAGTCGTCAGGCTAGAGACATGCAGCGATAGGACTCTCGAGGTTTCTTGCGACCCATAGGGGTCAGTCATATTGAGCTTCCTTTATTCCCTTGATTCATCACTAGGAGAGTTAGATTCCGTTCCAGTTGTTAGAGATTTCCTAGATGTCTTTGAAGAGGTTACGGGGCTACCCCCTAAGAGAGAGATCGACTTTAGGATCTATCTGAATGACAATGCTAAGCCAGTGGCATTTCCCATGAGACATATGGCTCCTAGGGAGAGGAAGGAGTTAAGTAAGCAGATTGGTGAGCTATTGGAGAAAGGCTTCATCAGACGGATCATATTTGAGTGGGGAGCACCAGTCGTCTTCGCTACAAAGGCGGATGGTTCCCTTCGATTTTGCGTAGATTATAGAGAGTTGAATAAGCTCACGAAGAAGAACCGTTATCCCCTTCCTAGGATAGACGATCTTTTCGATCAGTTCGTTGGCTCTTCAATATTTTCTCAGCTTGATTTAACTACTGGATTTCATCAACTTAGGGTCGTTGACGATAGCATCGATAAGACAACATTTAGGACACCCAATGGATTTCTTAGTGGTGGGTTATGCCGTTTGGGCTAACCAACGCCCCAGCTTACTTTGTAGATTTGATGAGCCGTATTTTTTGAGATGTCCTAAATAAGTTCATTGTAGTATTTGTGGACGACATTTTGGTGTTTTCCAAGAGTATGAAAGAGCATGCTATTCATCTTGAGGAAGTTCTTCGTACACTTCGTGTTCATCAAATGAAGGAAAAGTTCTCGAAGTGTCACTTTTGGTGTAAGGAGGTGCGTTTCTTGTGGCATGTAGTCTCAAGAGAAGGTCTAGTTGTTGATCCCGCTAAAGTAGTAGCAGTATAAGATTGGAACGCCCCCAAGAACGCTACCGAAGTTAGAAGCTTCCTACGTTTGGCTGGCTATTATAGGAAGTTTATCAGAGATTTCGCCAAGATTTCAGCACTGCTTACTCGCCTCACTAAGAAGAATGTGGCATTCGTGTGGGACGTGGATTGTGAGGATTCCTTCACGATGCTAAAAAGGGCCCTTACTAGTGCACTAGTGTTAGTTTTACCCAACGGAGCTAAGCCTTTTACAGTATACACTGATGCATGTGGAACGGGTCTTGGGGGCAGTATTGATGCAAGAAGGGAGGGTAGTATGGTATAGGAGTAGACAGTTGAAAACCCTTGAGAAGACCTACCCTACCCATAATTTGGAGTTAGCTGCTATTGTTTTCGTGCTCAAGTCTTGGAGACATCACTTGCTAGGAGAGAGGTTCAAGATTTTCACTGACCATAAATCATTGAAGTACCTATTCTTACAAAAGGATTTAAACTTGAGGCAGCAGCGATGGATAGAGTTTTTAGCATCATATGACTTTGAGATAGCCTACACCCCTGGTAAAGGGAACATGGTTACAGATGTGTTAAGTAGGAAGAAAGCAACCCTTAGTTCAATGTTCGTGGAGTGGAAGAGCCTAGAGTTTATTTCCACCTTTGATTTTAAGCCCTCTACGGACATTACCCCTGGATTATTGGCAGCACTTGAGGTTAAGCCTACCCTCATAGATCAGATTGGCTCAAGGCAGCGAGAGGATTCAGAGCTTATGGATATTCTAGAGAGAATTAGCAGAGGATAAGTCTCTAGACATCTCCAACGCTATTCCATTGATAGTAGAGGGTTGCTAAGGAGAGATGGAAGACTTTGTGTCCCTCGCACTAGTGATTTGACGAGAGCAGTTCTAGAAGAAGCACACATTCTCGAATGACTATTTATCCGGGTGGTGGCAAGATGTATAAGGACATGAAGAGAGTGTTCTATTGGAGTGGCATGAAGAAGGATGCGGCAAAGTTTATAGCTCAGTGTCTTGTTTGCTAGAGAGTTAAGGCGGAGCACCAGAAGACCGACGGATTGCTTCAACCATTGGATGTACCCGAATAGAAGTGGGATACTGTTTCGATGGACTTCATAGATGGTTTACCCCGATCTAGGAAGGGGAATACCAGTATTTGGGTGATTGTAGATTGCTTGACTAAGAGTGCCCACTTCATTCCGGTCAAGAGTAAGAGGATAGCACCTTATTTGGCATCCTTATATGTTCGTGAGATGGTCCGACTTCATGGAGTTCCCTCTAGCATAGTGAGCGATAGAGACCCTATCTTTACTAGCGAGTTTTGGAGAAGCTTGCAAGAGGCTTTAGAAACACGGCTTAGATTGAGTACGGCCTATCACCCTCAGATGGATGGCCAAACAGAGAGAGTTAATAGAGTTCTTGAGGATTTGTTGAGGATGTGCATTCTTGATTTCGGAGGAACTTGGGAGGAGCATCTTCCTTTAGTGGAGTTCGCATATAACAATATTTTTCAAGATAGCATTGAGATGGCACCTTTTGAAGCTCTTTATAGAAGACCGTGCAAGTCGCCTTCGTGTTGGTTGGAGTCTACAGAGAGATTGCTACTTGGTCCCGACATGGTTAGAGAGACTTCACAAAAGATTGATTTGATTCGAAGGAGGATGAAGACGACCCAAGGTAGGTGGAAATCTTATGTAGATAAGCGGAGAAGGGATATTGAGTTTGAGGTAGGAGACTTGGTTTTCATTAAGGTATCTCCACTAAGGAAGGTAGTAAAATTTGGATCAAGTGGGAAACTTGCTCCCAGATTCGTAGGACCGTTTCCCATTGTGGAAAGAGTAAGGAAGATGGTGCATCGGATAAAGCTACCGAAGAGGCTCGCAAGAGTTCACGATGTTTTCCATGTTTCGCACTTGAGAAAGTGCTTACATGATTCAACAGAGGTAGTGGAACCTAGTCAACTTGAAGAAGTTGAAGTGGAGAGAGAAGCAGCGGTTCGTCGCATTCCTACCAATATCGTTGGACGAGATACCAAGAAGCTCAGGAATAAGGAAGTACCTTTGGTTAAGGTGTAGTGGGGAGACATTATTGAAGATGCTGCGTGGGAGGCTGAGGAGAAAATACGCACCTCTTATCCATATCTTTTCGATAGTACGTTTTGAATTTCCTATTTCCATCTTTAGTTTTGAATAGTTTCTTTCCATTAGTATCCTTTGGGAGGGTAGATCTTAGGATTTAACCTATGGATGGTAGGACTGAATGTAAACATGTTACTATAACATGTTATGTATGATGGACGCTAGTGGTTACAAGTGTTTGCTAGTGGATGCTAATAGACGCATATATACACACTAGGCACTATTATCTCTTAGGGATCGGCCTAACCAGGTCACTAAAGCATATGCATATGGATGTGTGAGCATTTGCATATTTTTATTTTATTTCCATGATTGCTATAAATGGATGATTAACATATGATTGCTACATTTGGATGATGATTGTAGCACGCATATAGAACTATCAGTTATCATTAGGGAATTTGCATTCATTTGGATACATGACACGGACATGATTGCATAAAAAGGAGGTTGACTGAATCAGTAGACCGCCTAATCTTTTGCATTAGTTAGGAATATTGACACTACACTATTGCATATAACATAAGTTGCATTAGAAAACTTAAGGACAATGGATGCAATGGATGGTGTTTGAATACATGGTTGTAGAAATTGGATGAAAACATTTATTTCATTCTTCTATCCTTGGAGATTTCGGGGACAAAATCCTTTAAGGAGGGGAGAATGTAACAACCCAAAATTTGAGCTATAATAATTAATTAACGAATTAATTAAATAATAAAATAAGTTTGTGAAATTATCAGAATTGAGTCACGGGAGTTGCACCATTGTGTCCGTGGTAATTTTCTACTCAATTTCCATATATTGTATGTCAAAATTCGTGCTAAAATGAAGAAGATACGAATTAAACAAGAATTGTATTAAAAAGAAGAAGAAAATATATAAACAAAGGGTCAGGTCGACCCAGAACTATGCCAGGTCGACCCTAAGGTCGACCCCCAAAGGCATAGGTCGACCTATAGGTCGACATGCAAGTCGACCCGCCCCTGTATTTAGATGTTGTTTCGTCCAGTTTCAAGCGATGACGCGTTTTTCCAATTTTCTTCAATCCTGTGTGTTCCTGCTTCCATCTGACGGTTCCCAGCGAGCCTATGACGTGGTTGCATCAGATTTAATCTTCAAATCCAATGGCCTGAGATCCCTAAGTGACACTATAAATAAGATCCTAGACCTAGCTATTTTTCTCATTCAGATTTTCTCCCAATTGGGTTCATTGCGTGAGGCTGAACCCTAAAAAGAAATTTTTTATTAGGAGGAGATCTTTTTAATTAAAATATTTCACACTCTAGAAGTGGATTCGGGAAGGCCAAGGACTAGAGCTAAGGACCATAGGTGAGTGTTTAGTAATTATTTTAGATTTTTAAGTAATTTAAAATAATAGGGTTCCCAATAGTTGTAGTTTTTCTGCAATTTTGGGACAACTTTTATATAAGTTATTTACAACTAGTTTTTAAAGTTCTTTTCAATCTATTTTATTCAGTTATTTTTATTCAACTATTTTATTTAGTTATTTACAGTTATTTACATTCTATTTACATTTGTTCTATGTTAGAATTTAGTCTGTAAATGTTAGTTTCTTTTTATTCCTTTTTACGCGAATAGAATATTAAAAAGAGAATAATTCGCAAATATGGATTACAATAGAAATCACTAAATTTACAGAATTAGATGTAAAATAAGAAGAACTGTATTAAAAAGAAGATAGACCGAAATAGGCAAATTTGAGAATTTGCAAGCATTAGTATAACAAGTGGTTATAACTAAAAAGAGAAAATAGAAGAAGCTTATTTTTAAACTTAGACTAAGTTAATAAGCAAATTATAACATAGGTTATAATTAGATATAACATAAGAGGCTTACTTTAAGACTTATAATTAAGTTAATAAGCAAATATAACAGAGATAACAGAAAATACTTATTTTAAAGACTTATAATTAAGTTAATAAGCAAATATAGCAGAGATAACAGAAAAGGCTTATTTTAAAGACTTATAATTAAGTTAATAAGCAAATATAATAGAGATAACATAAAAGACTTATTTTAAAGACTTAGATTGAGTTAATAAGAAAATAAGAGCAGAAATAACAGAAGAGACTTATTTTAAGAACTTACACTAAGTTAATAAGCAAGAACGGATATAGGGCCCATACCAACAACATTTCCTTTCAGACTAGGACCGATGGTCTCACAACAGATTAGGTGAGGCTGGGCAGAACCCTTTCAGACTAGGACTGATGGTCTCACAATAGTTAGGTGAGGCTGGGACATAGGGTAAATAAGAGGCCAATAGATAGAAGCTCAAATCGGGGGATTTGGGCAAGTGGCGCAACTAGATTTTATTTGTTAGGACCTGTACCAACACCATTCCCTTTCAGACTAGAACTGATGGTCTCACAAAACACTTAGGTGAGGTTGGGTAGGACCCTTTCCGACTAGGACTGATGGTCTCACAACAGATTAGGTGAGGCTGAGCATGCTTATGCTGATAGAGGTCACAAGAGGGAGCGACAGTTAGTGTATACCAGCGATGACCGAGCGTGCGACATCAATAACTCACTACTGCGTTCCAAGCGCTAAACAGGTGTCTTTTGTTGTGGGACCCATAGGATGGGACTAGCTCATAGTAGCACAACAGAGATAGAAGGTCGATCAATGGGTAGAATTAGGATTTCAGCCTAATTAAGATAGGATTAGGAATTCAGCCTAATCGAAGCAGTTTAAGACAAGTGCAAATAGTCCAAGCAAACATAATCAGTTAAATAGTATTCTATCCCTAGTTTCATCTTTCCTTTATTTCCTTTTATACTAGAACTGTTGCTAAGTCTATTATCTTTATCTTGCTTAAAAATAGTAGTAGTTACTTTCACTCACCAGACTTATAATCTGACCCACTCCTCTATTTCCCCATTTCCCCCCATAAGCCAGCAGAGGCAAGGATAGTTGATTCAGATTTCTGGGAGATACATTCTCGAAGTTCTTCATGTATTCTTCTTCTTTTCAGTTTTCTTTTCATTTGGCTTTTGATGTACTAGTACTTATGAGAGGGATGATTATTTTTATTGTACTATGATTTTATGAGACTGAGATCGATTTTTCATAAGACATGTGTGTTTGGTATTTGAGACATGTGATGTTTTTTAGACTTACTTTATGAAGTAATGATATGTATTTTAAATATTTCCGCGGTTATTATTTATTTGTCTTGTGAATCTTAGTCTCTGTGATGCTTTAGCTATACCTACAACGCACCATATCCTCTAGTGTGTCCTTTTTGGGTATACTAAGGGGTGTAAGGTGTTTCAAGGTATTTGGATCTTGAGTTTTCTTTGAGAGATAAATTCAAAATGGAATAATGGAATCAGGTAGGGTTATATGATCTTAGGATGTAGTGGGATAGCATCCAAGTTGAACCAGTGTAGTTTATGAAATGTTTTCATAAATGATTTAGTGGAAATTGAATTAGTATTAGGGAGAACTAATTAGTAAGTGTGTAGGGTGGATGTAGATCATTTCTCCTTTTCATATAGTTTTGATCCAAGATTCGAGTACATGACTTTGAGGTGTATGCACCGTTCCAAATAAGGATCTATTGCTCGACTTTTGATAGCGAGCACTTGATGAGGGTTCTTGGTGTGTGACCAAAGTTTTCTATCATAGTTTCAACTATGTAAAGAGAATAGAGGTTCCAAATCAAGGAGCCTGATCGGAGTCTGAACTAGAGAATCGAGTGAGCGATACTAGTTCAGAAGGAGAGATATGTATTCCAGTTGAGATCGAATCAGATTTTACATAAGAATGATCTATGTACATCATACGAGCTGATGTATAGTGTTAAGTTTTTTCTAGGATAGGTCGAGGTTTAATATCGGGGATGAAATTTTTTTAATGGAGGAAGAATGTAACGACTTGGAATTTCACTGCTTTGATTAGTGAATATTTAATTAATTTTAAATATTCAATATATAGGTTTTATAACGAAAATAAAATCATTTTAATTAATTAATAATGATGGTAAAATGGTTTTTAAAATTTGTTTACCAAATTAAACAGTTCGTGGAAAAACAGAAAATGTGACCGAAGAACGTTTTCCGAAATTTCGTCCTTTCGACGCTGGAAAGTTATCGGGAACGTTGTTCATCTTTGTGCATTATACATATATATAAGAGTTAATTAACTAGATAATAATACACTTAGAAATAAATTATCTTATATTAATGTGGATTAGTAAGTGATGTGACAAGACATAGTTTTAAAAGTAATAAACATTTTAAATAAATATATATATTAAGTATTCTCACATCTTAGATTTTAGTCATTAACCATAATTAGCTCTTGTCACATCTTAGTTAATTAATAATTAAACTTATATATATATAAAGAAAGTGATGTGACTAAATATAATAATTATATATATATAAAACAAAGTGATGTGACTAAACATAATAATTATTTATATATATAAAAGAAAGTGATGTGACTAAACATAATTATATATATATATAAGAGTGATGTGACTTGATAAAGTGATTAGGTGTGAAATCTTGCCTATAAATAGCCCATATGTTTCTCCATTTTTCCTCCTCTTTCCACCAACATTTTCGTCCTCATTTCAAACTCAAAGAGAGTTTTCCTTTTTTTTAAACCGTGTGAAATTTTAATGGCTACAACATTCTAGTTGACCACTTTTTCAATTTTCTATCATAGCTATGCCAAAATACCCAATTTTTACAAAACAAAATTTTCACCTAGAATTTCAGCTCCGAAAATTACCCTTCTTCTTTGATCATAACTTCTTCGAAACAAATAGAAAATGAGTGATTCTTTTTATGGAATGATAGAAAAAAGAAACTTCAATAACTTTCTCTTTGAGTTCGTTTTGAAATTCCATGAGTAGATAGCCCGAAAATCAGTTGCAAAATGACCTATTTTTGGGTTTATTATTGAGAATTCGATGTTTATCCGAAGTCACTCCACCTTACCAAAACAAGTCTCGCTTCCTCTTCCCTTCAAGGTCGAGCCTATCTAGTGCATTTAGAGTTCAAGACGCCATCTTTTTGCTTCAGAATGGAAGTGCTATGTCATACTCTAATTTAGCAAGAATTTGGATAACTTTCGGTGAGTAAATTCCTAATCTTTTGAAAAGAACTTTCGTTTATATGTTGGGTTAATCCTTAGCTATATTTATGTTATATATATGTTGGATCTTGGCATGTTTGAAATGTGATGATAAGTGCTAACGTATGGGTTAGTGTTAACACTCGAATGGATGTGTTATTGCAAATTAGTAATTGTATATATACTGGTATATGTATACAATTTGTTGTATGAATGTTATGTGTGAATATAAAGGGTTGATGATGTACTTGACTAAAAACAAAGTTGAAACTTTGTATGTAGTTGCAAGGGATTTGAGATCGGATTTGAAATCAAACTCGTTTCAAGAGTTTAAAGTTTATATTTTGGTTAAAGTTTGCGTAATTGGTTTTAAAGTGTGAAAATTTACTAAGGTATGTTTCAATCATGAAATAGTATGGTTTTAGTAAAGTGGCTTCGCTTAAAGGTGGGTTAGAGCAAACTACACTCATAGCGACAATCGCTATGGATGCAGTTCGGCAAAGGTTTGAATTTCTATTTCAAATTTGTTTTATTTTGAAATTAGTCTACAAAGTTTTTCAAACTTAATTAGTAATTTTAAAAAGTAATTAAGTTGTAATATAATTAATTAAAAGGTAATTAGCACTAAATTGGTAATTAAGAAGGTGATTAAAGGTTAATCATCACTCAAGTTAAGTTAATGACTGTTAATTAATTAATAAAGTTTTAGTTAATGTTTTATATGGTTAAGAAGTAATTAAGTGATTAATAATTATTTAATTAAGATTAATGGTTAATTAGTTACTAAGTAATTAACATATTATTTAATTAATATTTTATTAATTAGGGTTTAGCTTTTAAACGATTTGGTTTAACCATAACCAAGTTGCATTAGTAAGTTAATTAGCACTTAATCAAGTTCATTAAGCCTAACTAGAATTTAATTATGACTTAAGCTTGATTAATAAGGGTACTTAAGATTTAATTGAGGTTTAAGCTGATTAAATCTATTTAAATATTTTCAAAGGTGATTTTAAAACTGAACCGACTGTATTTTAAATCAGTCTTTTTTTAACTGATTCCAAATCCAAGGATCTCTTGTCTGAACCTTAAGTAACCCTATATGATTAGGAAGACTAAATGACATTTGTTAGCAGAACAAAACACCATTCTGCTGTAGTGTAAGTGATTTGATTTTGTGGACATGTGTTAGCAGAACAAATCCCCGTTCTGCTATGAATTGATTGAATTGTTTGGGCATCTGTTTAGCAGGACAAATCACCCTCTTGCTATTATGTTATTTTGACATGTATATGATAGTTAGTACATATTGATATGTTATTCCCTAATATGGATATGAGTTGTATTTACATACATGTTGCTTATGTAAATAACTGTTAAGTGAATTGGAACTGAAATTGAATGGTAACTTAAATAGTACCATTGGGATTGCTAAGCCTCTTTTTGAATTTATAAAGTATGTTTTTGAATTAACTTCAATCACTACACCAAAACAGGCAAATCCTAACATTTATAAGTGTTACAAATAATTTCAGTAACACTTTTTAAGTGTTACTAATGGACTGTGAGGAATGAAGCGGCCAAATTTGTGACACTTATAAGTGTTACGAACAGACGTATTACTAACACTTATAAGTGTTGGTACAGAAATATCCGGTAACGCTTATAAGTGTTGGTACAGAAATATGCGGTAACGCTTATAAGTGTTGGAAAATGATTATTTAGTAACACATATATGTGTTGTTAAACATAAAATGTTTTGCTTATCATTTAGGTTTGTGACGTAGATAAGTGTTGTTATCCAAAATATTGGTAACACTTATATGCGTTACTAATTGAAATTATGTTTTTACACTATTTTATACACAATTAATATTAAATTCTTAAAACAAATGAATATAATATCTCATAAATGATGATGTCCATATCATATATAATTCATCATATCAATTCAATATGAAGTTTAAAATGCTTCCATATCTCAAATGCAACAAAATCATATTTAGATAATACTATAATATGAGCTACAAACTTTCCAATTTCAAAATACCAGAATATCATATCCAAATTACAAAAAAGCAATTTCATATCTAATTTTAAATGTGCAATATAATACGAGCTACTAATAAACAGAATTTTAGATACTGCGAAGATGAAACACAGGCCATATCACCGCTACATTCCAACTTCTTTTTTTCTTCCTCTTCCTCCACAAGTGCCTGCATCCAATACGTACAGAAGATTAGCGGTTGAGAAGCAATAAGATAAATTGTATGTATATACATATGTATATCTTAAGTTTTTAGGGGTGTGTGTATGTATGTATGTATATCTTAAGTTTTAGGGATGTGTGTGTATGTATGTATATACGTATGTATATCTTAAGTGTTTATAACAACCGGGAAATAGTTGAAGTGTCGACCTAATCTACAAAAATTTTATATATAATTCCAGCCTCTATTGCTTCAAGATGGCCGTTTACTATGCGGGTCATCAGTAGAAAGCTGGAACTCCTGGGGTGCATGGGCAGAGGTAAAACATAACACATCTAAAATTATATTTTGCATGCTTTACAGAGTGAGTAAATTGCAAAGTTTTGTATACAAGGTTACTTCAGATGCTGGACGTACATGGAAAAAATATGGACCGATACATGTCAAAGATAAAACGCTTTGTGTGATTCAACCAGTTCCATATCAAACAGAGAATGGAACATTACGCATGTTGCTAAGGTCGTTTAATTCAATAGGCAAGGTTTTCATGTCTGAATCAGTTGATGGAGGTGTTACTTGGAGCTTTGCAGAACCTACTCAACTTCCCAATCCTAATTCAGGTTCATACATATCATGACATTTCACACAATTGATTACAATAACTCCCTACACTAAACCTTCATATATAAAGTTGTTCATGATAGCAAAGTGAACTCAAGGATTATAATAGAACATGTCAAGAAGTGTAAATTGTTAATGAACAGTCAAAAATGGTACCTGACATGTAGCTTGGATGTATGGAAGTCAATTTAAAGGATGTCAGGATAACTTGAATAAGTGAGTCGCTGATAAGGGATAGTGTTTCCTACCTAATTCACTTGCTATTCATTCAAAGTGGGTCTAATTAGTTTTAAATAATGAATACATAAAGAAAGGTGATTCGTGCTCGCATTGTATACTGAATATTATTGATGTTTGGAATGCCAACCCTACAAGGGCCAACATTACTATTTTAATAGCATACCTGCTAACTGAATTGGAAGTGTGGAATAATGCATATTTAATATTGATGGCATACCTGCTGCTCCTGTAATATTGTGTTTTATATGCTGCTATTCGGCTAACTGAACATTAAAGAATGTTAAAGATATTGGGTTTAGTCAATTAAATGTAACCAATATTTTTAAATTGGTTTGACAAGGGACAGTTCTATTAATTAGTTCTACACTTTTGGTTTGGGGCATGTTATATTTATAATAAACAATTGGTTTATGGTTTTAAACAAAATAGTGATTACAACTAAATATACATGTTATTTGACTATTTACGATCCGTTTGACTATGTAAACACAAAATTATCCAATGCAGTATTGTAGCGTTTCTAACAAGTGAGATTTGAAGTCCATGTGTCATTCACAAAGAACATGAAGAGGCCTTACAACTAAATATTTATTCACTATGTAAAAGATGGTTCTTATACACGTATGGTTCTAGGTATAAATTAGATTTTGACTATTTTGTGAGTGCTGACATCAACTCTCAGATTTTTGGTTGATATTTCTAATTTCAGCAACACAATTTATATGAGTTGATCATAAACAAAGCTAGGGGGAAAAGTGGACCGATAATAATCCTTTTCTATTTCCTACTTTTGATAAATTAATGGATTAAAATGTCAATAATTCATCAAGTTTCTCATTTATGTGAATCATATCTATTATCTGTTACCTGAGTTATGCTCAGCCTACAAACTGAGTTATGCTCAGTTTATAACTGAGCATAAGCTCCAGCATAAGCTATAAGTTGTTCTCAGTTTAACTGAGTTACGCTTAGTTTAATTGAGCATAAAATTTATATCTCAGTTATGATTAGCTTATATAAACAGAGCTATGCTCAGTTTAAATAAATCCTTGTATTTATTTGAAAAACAGTATATTACAAAGTAGTAATGTCGCCTAAACCCAACAGTCAACTACAAAGGCCTGGAAAACAATATAACACTATCACAATACACGCACACAATACAGAAAATATCATAATCCTGATGTAGTTTTTGTTCATGTGTTCAGATCTGATAACGAAAATCCTGGAAAACAAAGAAGGCGGCGCCACGGAGAATCAGTAGAAGAAATCCTTAGAAACTGGAAGGAAGAAAACAAGATAAATGGCATAAATGCTACATTAAATGATAGGAAAGTGCATGCAAAAGGGTCAATAAAAGGGTGCATGCCCGGAAAGGGAGGTCCATTAAATTCTACATGCACATACCGTGGAGTGAGACAAAGAACATGGGGCAAATGGGTGGCTGAGATCAGAGAACCGATTCATGGTAAACACTTAAGGCCGGTACTTACGACACTTCATTGGAAGCTGCCCATGCTTATGACTATGCTGCTAAAACCATGTTCGGACCCGATGCTCGTGTTAATTTTCCTGATAATTCATGTTCTTTAGAGTCCAACACTGTAAGTTCAGAGAATCAGGGTTCAGTTGATCAGAAACCAAGCATTGAGCATGATCAGGTGAACGAAGTGTTTACAGATGATTCATGTTCTTTGAAGTCCAACACTATTGGTTCACAGAATCAGGACTCGGTTGATCAGGAAGTAAGTTTTGAGCTTGACCAGATGATCATCCTGGATGATATTTTTGATACCATAGATATGAACTCCGAAGGCAACAATATCGACTTGTTATGTCAATCTCTTTTTTCACCGGTTGATGAAGATGGGAATGTGGATATGGTTATGAACTCAGACTATGTGGAGCAAGAACTTGTAGATTTCGATTATCGAGCACCGATGAATACGCGCACACAATACAGAAAATGATTTGCACTCATAGAACATACAATATAACACCCGCATATTATCACATTCACGCAACCCTATACACTATACACACGCATATTTCATTTTAGTTCAAGACAAAATATCAAACCATTTAGCATACAAGGGAGTAAAAAAATAACAAGTGCACATGACCACAACAGGTCAGTGCCCTCAGGAAATACAAACAAGGCCACAAAAATGATCACATAAATGCACAAGCATATGGTAGGGCAACAAGGTATCAGTACAAAACAACACAAGACAAATAAAAATGTTATTCCATTGTTTGTCCTGATTATGATTTCTGCTCCTTAATATGGTTGACATTTTATTGGACGAATGTCACGCTCACGATCAGAAATTATCATAGGAATGAGAAATCATTGATAGAATTTGTTGCTTTCTCATTGGCACGAAATTTTATTATTGATACGGGAATGAACTAACCTTAATAATTTAGTTATCAATGCTTTCTTCTGGCAACGATAATTAAATACATTGCGATCAAATTTTTTTATTTTGTTAATTGCTAAGATAATAAGCATTTGTTTTTCTCTATTATTATTGTAAATAAATTAGTCAAATTATTTTTAGATATAAGTATGCCTTATTTCGCATCTAAGATCTCTCGACGCTAGTCAAGTGTAGGTAACTAACAGTTGAGTGAAGATGCAGTAAGCAGTTTGATAATCGAATAACTATAGATTCTATCATATCAACCAACAGCACATTTTGTAATATAGAATACAAAGTCCATGCGCAAATAGTTTTCTTTTTTCAAAAATGTACATCCAAAAAAAAAAGACGTTCATAACTAAGTAAGTTTGGTTGAGAAAAGTACTAATTTCTACATATATGATCAAGCAAAGATGCTTAATTAACTTGCAGCTTGCACTTAGCATTTATCAGTCATACTTTACTAATTATATGACCAAAATATGAACATAATGTTAGAAAATTAAGGTTTAAGCAAAAGATAAAGTAGAGAAATACATGTTGGAAATAGAAACAAATATGTTTAAGCAAATTCAAATTGACTATTATCATATTCATTTTCCATCAAATTTAAGTTATGGTTACGGAACAAATTGTCGGTTATGAAACTACATGGATTGCATGGGTAACCATAAAATAAAAATATTGGAAGAGTCAAAGCAATTTAAAATGAAATTCAACATATCGCTTTCTGGAAAAAAACCTCACTAACAAAGGGAACGAATCAGGTATAAATATGGGCAGGTGGGAGAAGAAATATGACAAATTTTTTTAACTATCATGGAAATGTTAAAGCAGAGGGAAACATACATATCAAACTGGAGAACCAATATAAAAAATCAAAATCAAAATCGAACCTAAGGTTGCCGAAGTCGCCTGGAAAAATGAAGTCGATGTCTGGTCCGGTCGATGTCGAATCAGTTAAGCCTGAAGTGGCGAGAGCCTCTGGTCGATGTCGAGTGGAGATGACGAGCCAACTGAATGGGAAAATTTTACGGCCGAGAATGGGAAATCTTTGATAGGCGCGGTTAGCTTGGAGGGTAGTTTTGATAGGCGAGAATGGGGAAGCCTGAATCGGAGGGGCCAAAGTTTTGATTGGCGCGGAGGTAGCTTGGAGGAACCCTAATCTTAAATTAAAATAATGCGGCCGAGAATGGGAAAGCGTTAGAAAATGCTCCATATACAAGATTACAGAAGGTTCCAATTTTTAGTGAGTTATTTACAAATTTACCAAGGGTTCTAACACTTTTTTGTGTTGTAAATTATAACTGATGCGTTGGAAAGTTTATAAAAAACATTATTTATATTTGCCAACACTTTTCCAAGTATCCTAACACTTTTTTATTGTCAGTGGGAACATTTATAAGTGTTAGAAATTAACAAATATAAAATGTTGCAAAATCACTATTTTGGTGTAGTGGAGCGATTCCCATGTACCTCAGCATTTCACGAACAAAAGAGTTGAACGGTGGCATGCATCCGGCCCAGCGCATGAATTTATTACATGCGGTATATCTAGCTGGAGGCAAGTGATGACTATCTTGCCTTGATGGAACTAAAACATCTTCAAAGGGAATCCCATGGATAGAACACAATCAACGAAGAGCAGCTTCGCTGATTTTGGAAGCCTGTGCATCAGCCGTATTGTTCAAAATGATGGCATCCTCCGCAGCATCGGGAGCTTGGACTATAAATTCTGTAGAAAGAATCGGGATATCGGGAAAAAGATTTTCTTGTGGATCAGATGTCTCTACTTCTTCTCTTTGCTGACTTGGTACATGCTTGTCAGACAAGGTAGCGGAGCTTGGTTTCATATCCGATCTAAAAGACATTGTGGTTGAATGCTTCGTATAACTCGGGATCTGTGTCAGCTATACTCAGTAGACATTCAATATTAGAAATAATAACATGTCCCTCCATACTATGGGTGAACTAGTGCAATGCAATATGAAATGAATGTGAATAGTTTGAAATCAGAAAAGTGAAAGTAAAACGTCGAAGCTTAGAGATTTCGTCCGGAGAGACCGTCATCGCTGACCGTCTCAAACTATGTAAAAGGTGATCGGCGACAAAAGCTTTAGGATCGAATGTTGACATTCTGGGTTATAAAGTTCGTTGTTCGAGTATGTTGGGCCAGTTTTATACTTAACTCGGATTGAGTAGATTGGGAATTTGTTCGTTCAAGTTTAAGTCAATTGATCCATATATGCTAGTCGTGTTGTTATCAGTCACTTTATGCTTGGGCAAGGCAGTATACAGTCATATGTTCGAATAACTCGAGTTATGATGGTTTTAATTTGCCAACACCGATCCCAGTTATTTATGCCGATCCCTACGTCTTAAACCCATAGCCGATCCCTAGATTTAGATTCACATAGAGATACTTACCCCTATCTACAACTAATTGCCGATCCCTTCCTCTCCAACTTCTATACCGATCCTTCCTTTCCTAACGTACACCGATCCCTACACCTAAGACAAAATACCGATCCCTTGCTTGACCAATACACACCGACCCCTTGTTTAGCCAACATACACTGATCCCCACACCTAAGCTAAAATACTGATCCCTAGTCCTACCGATCCCATCTTTTACATCTCTTCACAGACCCCTCACCTAGCCACTTCACACTAAGTTTTCATCACTTCACTCACACCCATGCCGTGCCCTCTCTAATCAAATCCAGAGCTCGACCGCCTTCTACACTCAGACCCATACCGAGCCCTCTCCAACCAACGCTGTCTCGTCCGAACCCCTTTTTTCTCCTTCTTCTTCCTCCTCTTTCTCCTATTCCCTCATCTTCTCCTCCTCTCTTATGCATCTCAATGAAACCCATCCACCTAAACGACACTCAAACTCGCCCAAACTCGAAGAATACGACTCAACAACACGAGTAAAGGAAGAATTTATACCTATATATTTGTATCAGGTCAAGTTAGAGGGCGAACGTTTGGGCTTTGGGAACGAAGGTTGACAAGGAGCGACTATGAAGGAATAGCTCGAATAAGTGTTCAAGGTTAAGATTGGAAATCGAAAAAGTTATGCTTAGAAGAAGAGAGGTTTTGTGGTGATGGGGGTTCGGTAGAAAGGAAGCCTGAAAGTGCAAAGTGAGTTTTTTATACGTGACAAAAAGGGGAATACGAACCGGTCTTATCCAAGAGACCCGATCACGATATTAGAAGGGGTCGGCCTTAAGGTATGTCAACCCCTATCCATGAAGATCCATCGAGGGATCGGCATAGCTATTGCCGACCCCTCTTTTTAAAAAAAGAGCAAAAAAAGGAAATATATATAATAATAATATATAAATAATGATGAAAGATTGAAAGATACGTAATGGAAGAAGAAAAGAGAAACACATGAATAATGAGTATGAAAGGATAGGGGAAACGTGCATGAGATAAGAAGAAGAACAAAAGGCAATGGCAAATGTTTGAAAACCTAAATGGCAGCCGATACCGCGAAGGATAAGGTACAATAGAAATATGTGCATAATCGTGCACGGAGGGAGTTGATCAATTCGACCTTTTGAGAGGTTAAATCATGATGAAGCCTAGAAATTTCATATGACCAAATTTATAAATTCAATGGAACGAGACGTCGGACCTGTTTCATCGAAAGTTAATAGAAGAACAATGACCGACCAATGACTTGGATAGGCCTGCTTCCGAGGACCTAGGTTTCTCCAATTCAAAGCACTTCATGTTATTCACAAGACGTACTTTGTGGGACAAGTGTTACTCGGCACATTGGCCCGGCTACGAAAGGTTGATCATGAAGTCCAAACTCGACTTTTGATGGGAAGGAGATCACAAGACAATATTCGCATGATCAGAGTATAATGTTTGAACAGTTATATCCAGCCCAGGGTAAATAAGGTCAACAGGTAGATAATACCAGATGTCAAAGTCTTAGAATTTGGTTTGGTTGAAGTAGGGGCTGGAATGGATGTTAGACTGATTGAATGAAACCCAAAGGGGTTGGCATGGCGAGTAAAACCCAATGGGGTCGACATGTTAATGCTTCTGGAAAAGGGCTCGGCATGATGATGAGCTTGGATTGACATAAATGGATTGGCATAGAGTGTGGAGATGATGGGGTCTGCATATTGGAAGGATCGGCATGACAGTGGGATTGGCATACCAATATGGATCGGGTCGGCATGCCAAGATGGATCGGCATGGTATGTGGTATGGTGGGATCGGCATAGGATATGGAGACAGTGGGATCGGCATACCAATATGGATCGAGTCGGCATGCTAAGATGGATCGGCATAGGATACGAAGACAATGGGATCGGCATACGAATATGGATCGGGTCGGCATGCCAAGATGGATCGGCATGGTATGTGGTATGGTGGGATCGACATTGGATACAAAGATAGTGGGATCAGCATACCAATATGGATCGGGTCGGCATGCCAAGATGGATCGACATAGGATACGAAGACAGTGCGATCGGCATACCAATAAGGATCTGGTTGGCATGCCAAGATGGATCGGCATAGGATACAAAGATAGTGGGATAGGCGTACCAATATGGATCGGGTCGGCATACTAAGATTGATCGGATCAGCATGATGATATAGATCAGCATAGTAAGCCTTCCTTATGGTGGGCCCAAGTGGTCAGGGAGGTCCAGGTCTTGAGATGTCAGTCAGGTTGGAGGCTGCCTTCATATGTAAATACAAGGGCGGAGGCCATTTTTGGGATATCTCTTTTTGGCTGACAAGTGAAACTTTACCATTTTTGTAACCAGTTTCCTTTTGTTCTAACTTGTTTTGAAGCTATTTCTTATTGATTGTAACTGTAATCAATTGCGTAGTAAAGCAATAAAGAAAGCATTCAGAGTGGACGTTGGCAATCAGCGCCAAACCACTATAAATCTTGTTGTTTTTGCTCTCTGATATATTTCCCTGAATATCTAGCGTTACTCCGCAGTTTTCATTTAACTTCTTTATTTATTTCACTATTAAACAAATTCTCGGATGTTTGTAACCAATTTGGTTGCAAACATAGACCATTTCCAATAAACCTTCTTCAATCTTTTAACCTTTTTCGGGTTTCCAAAATCCATTCATTACTCAAATTTTTTTCTTCCTCAAATGCAATATCAAGTTTCCTTAATCAGTCTCCATTATATTACTTTTCATCTCATTAATTACAAACTTATTGCCCGTTAAATTTGTAATTAATGTCCATAAATCTCAATCCGTCAATTACTAACTAATACACATATAGTAATAATCTATGCTACCTATATATATTCTACTCGTTTAGCATAGTTGTACGATATCTATATCTAACTACTGATTTTAGAACTAGAATACTCATTTCCATATTTAATTTATCGAAACTATCCTTCTAAAATGATTACGATCATAATTTCTCATAAATTAACCGCAATTGAAGGTTTTCTTTGTTTGAAATTACAAAGAATTATTTCTTTTTCTTTTGTTGAAATATGCAGTGTAAACTATGGAAAAGAATATCCATCTTTTACACATCTCTTTCCTTTCTAGTCCTTGTTACTTCAAACAACGCACTTTTATACAAATTTTTGGAAATTGGATAATTTATAGAAATTACATGGAAATTGCTCCAAAATTAAAACATAGAAATTCATATCCTATGGGTAGCCTAATTCACAATCCAGTTACAGATCTGGAACATCTTTAAACTTTACCAACTTCTTCAAACAGAGATTTGAGATTGACTTTAAATTTCTAGATCAGGTTGTACGTTCTATTTCTATCTTACGCATATCCTAAAAAGAACTTAGTCTATCCTACCTTAGTCATGATCTGTTTCTACTCCATAAAGTTATATAAAATCATAACTTTCGCACATAAAATAAAATATTTTCATACAAATAAACTTATTTAAAAATAAGCACTTATTACTTCATTTCTTGCAATACTTAAAACATGAAGTGTCAAGTTCAATATTTCCATCTTTGAAAATTTAAACTTCAATAAAAACCTTTATCAAAGATTCAAAATTCCTTTGTTCTCAAATAAATTTATGGTTCATTTTACGAGGTGTTAAGTAACCCACCTAATAAATTACTCATGGTTCACCTTTCATTGGGATTTGGAGTAAGCAGTCCTGCACTTCCCTAAATTTATGTATACTTATTATCAACACATTATTCATAGACAAGCTTTATATGAAAATACAATTAAAAAAATCTTGGAAGCACGCTTAGAAGAAATAAAGAAACAACTCCGAAAAGTTTGGGGGAGTTTGGAGCACAAGACATAGCTCGGTAACGAGCTACGATACCAACCTATAGTTCTCATCCAATTCGTCCCCAACACACCATACTTCTCATATACATCACCGATAGCTCATGATGAAGAGGTTTTCTTAGAGTTTGGAGGATCAATTCCAAGGTTGATGAGAAGAAAACCTAGAAAGCAGGACAATTCAAGTGATAGAGGAAAGATTGCTAGAATCAACCAACAAGTCAATAAAAATTGCATGGAAAAGAGTTAGCATTGGTGTAACGACCCGTATTTCTACGGATCGACAAGTTCGTCAAAATCTGGAATTTTCAGCATTTTAAGTCGTTTCAGATTTTAGGCAGAATTTGCTAAGTCCTAAGTCGTGAACGACTTAGTGTAAGTCGTAAGTCGTATACGACTTAGGGGATAGGAGTGTCTCTGGAATTTGGTAAGTTAAGAGTTAGGTCGGCAGGGCGAGTTAGCGACCTAAGAACTGACCGACTTAGTAGAGTTAGCGACCTAGCAGTTACCGGGTTAGCATAGTTAGGTCAGTTAGACGACTTAAGAGGTTGATCGACTTATAGGGTAGGCGACCTAGTAGAGTGAGCGACTTATGGGATTGACCGACCTAAGAGATAAGCTAGTTAACGACTTAGTAGTTAAGTCGTTAGACGACCTAAGGGGGTTAAGTATTAGGTCGTGTGGACTGAGTCGGAGTGGTTGGCTAAGTCTTAGGTCGCGTGTTGGCTTAAGTGTTAAGTCGTAGGTCACGCGCATTCTTAAGTCGTAGGTCGTTGAGTCGTAGGATGGCATAGCAGTTGAGTCGTTAAGTCGTATAGGAGCAGGTGTTAAGTCGCAACCGACTTAGGGGTTAGCTGCTAAGTCTTATGTTGAAAGTTCACTAAGTCGTAGTCTGTTAGGTTGGAGGCTTTGTTAAGTCGGAGGTGTCTTAGGTCGTAAGTCGGAGACGACTTAGGAGATAGCCGAGTTACGACTTAGTGGATTTTCAGCTATAAATAGGAAGGGTTTTTCTCACTTTTTGGGATCCGGATTTCGAAACGACGAAGTGCTGCCATTTTGAGAGCTCGACTTCTACACTTCTTCACTTCTTTTCTCCACTCTAATCTAGTGATTCCTTTCATCCAAATCGAAGATCAAGATTGAAGATCCAAGAGCTAAAGTTGAAGATCTTCATCCTTTGAAGTGAGATTTCTTCGTTTGAGACGGATTCGTGATAGATCAAGCTTGATCCTTCGCTGTCCAGATCTGAAGCGTGTTGATTTGAGGTTGTTTAGGTGATTTGGTGAGTGGTGATTATCTCTCACATGGATCCAAAGGAGTATATCGGATTGTTGGCTCGATTTGGTGTTAAAGTAGTGGTTTCCATGCATTTTCTTCATCCTAAGTGTAGATCCATATAGATTCATTGTTCATGATGATGTTACATCCATTTTATCACATGTTAACCTATGCAAGTTCATTCATCAAGTTTATAAAGATATTGTTCATGTTTTCATGCTTGTTGGACTTTTAACTCTTTAATTACGAAAATGCCATTATTGTTATAATTGTCTACTTAGATCATATTTGAATGCTTAATTGCTTGGATAAATGTTTGATTTGATTGATTGCTATGAATTAGATGATTGATGACTTGATTTAGACCGAAGATGATTCAAAAGCCAAGGGAAAGGCTCTTGAATTGGGAAAGCTGCTCGTGGCATATGTAGCGGGATGATGAAGCTCTTATGCATAGATTTGATGATGTTATGTTGAGATGAAGCTTTGCGAGGATGTGATGAAGCGAGGCAATCATGTGATGAAGACTTGGTTTAATCCAGACGGGATCATTCCAAGCACGTTGGTAACTCGGTGATATGATTCGAGTTAAGGGTAATGGATGCTTGAGAGGCGCTTGAGCTAGTATGGAAATAGTCGTCAAGGAGGATGACTAGGAGGCTTGGATAGCATCGTTGTTGAAGGTTCTAGCATGCTCTAAGCAAGAGTATGTTTGGGCAGATTCGATAGTCCCAACGGCCAACTGTTGATGGTCGAGTACTCTGGGCAGATTCGATAGTCCTAGGCACGGGCTGCGACGACGTGCGGGAGTTATGTCTAGAACCGGGGTTTCCATTAGCCCTTGACGGACGGCTGAAAGAATGTGCCGGTCATTCAATTAACGGTGATATCGAAGCAATGATAACAGTGATAGCCAGAGTCATGGATGTTTGGTTGTATCGTCATTCGGTCTCAAGAGCAGTGTTTTCTGGGTACTTATCTGATCTTGGTTTAGGCCTTGGGGGTTTGTGCTCGGAAAACATCGCCCTTGACTCGAGTGATAATTTCTTTATTTTACATTGTATGCTCTGTTATGTTTTCTTCTGCTTAGTGTGTGTCTGGGGGCTATCACTGTAGAAAGAGGTTGGAGTGGGAGGGTTGTATTCCTATTCCTTTTCCTTTATACTCTTTTGGTATGTTGTTAGTTAATTTACTGCTCACTAAGACTATTGTCTGACTCAAGGCTTTATGTTTTAATTCTTATTGCCTTGGGCTGTTCGTCCATTTTGGGACGGGCAGACTAGGTAGCAGGTGACAAGTGCTGTTCTAGCTTTTCACGGTGCTAATATCGAAGACGAGTTGGAGTATTGCATGTTGTTTCTTTCTTACTATATGTACTGGATGTTCCGCTGCTTTGTAATCTCTGAGTGTTATGTAGTGAGGCTTGATGTATTGACTATTTGGTGCTTGTATTCAACTATTATGGAGTTTTATATGATGGCATTTATTCTGTAAAGCTTCACTATACATATGTTCTATTGTATTTTGTCCATGCGCTGTGAGTGATACGATATACTTCTGTTGTTTTAATCTACCCTGACAATCGTCCATGGTCGCCTGGCACACTTTACAACGCACTATCTCTAGATTCGGTGCAGGGGTCATGGGCGGTCGTCACATTTGGTATCAGAGCTTTGGTTAATCGATTTTACCCAATGCTCACTGATGTAACTACGTATGAGAGAGGTAATTGTATTTTGATGGATGATAACTATATATAATATAGTAGCATAGTAGAGTTTGAGTCCTTTATGCAGTTGTTTATCTAGATGTTCTGATCATTCCTTTTTGTAGATATTGAGAATGAGTCGAAGAGGGAGACCAGCTGCTAGGGAAGGCCGTGCTACTGAAGGGGCTGCTGACTATGCAGCTATGTTCGAAGCTATGATGACTTCGATCATGAGAAGGATACCAGTTTCGGGGACAGCAGTAGATGTTGGAGTTCAAGTCCAAACTCCGAAACCAGTGGATTTTGTTAAGTTGTGCAAGGACTACACTGCTCTTGGAGGGAAGGTTTTCTTGGGAACAGAATCAACTATTGAGGTCCAGAGGTGGATAGATGCTTGTAGAAGGATCTTTGGTGATTTGGGAATTGATGATGCAACTAAGAGGAAGTTGGCATCAAGGCACCTTCAAGGGAGAGCCTCTGGTTGGTGGAATTCTATTACCATCAATACTCCGGAGGAAGAGATTACTTGGGAACAATTCCAAGCTAGATTTGAAGCTAAGTTCATTTCTACAGCTCAGAAGTCTGTTCTGTTCAAGAAGTTTGTGGAGCTCAAGCAAGGTGGAAGACCAGTTCTTGAGTATGTTTCTGAGTTCGAAGCTTTGTCCAAGTATGCCCGGTCATATATCGAATCTGCATATCAGAAGAATGAGAAGTTTGTGACAGGCTTGGACAGTTATCTTAGGAGACAGTTGGTGGATCATTTGGACGACTCATTTGAAAAGCTTGTGGAGAAAGCTCTTAGGCATGAGAGTCTGTTTCCTAAGGAAGGATCTGTTGTTGCTGTGACCAGGGAAGAGTCTAAACCCCAGCAGGGTGGAATCAAGAAGAGGAAGCAGCAGCAGCAGAAGGGTAAGGATGGCCAGAAGAAGCCGAAAGGCGAGGTGACTTGCTACAACTGTCAGCAGAAGGGCCATTTCTCGAAGGATTGTAAGAATCCGAAGGCACCGATGAAGTGTCACAACTGTGATAAGCCGGGGCATTTCAGGAAGAATTGTCTAGAGCCGAGGAGGGACAAGCAGATTGTGCAAGCTTATGCTTTGGGAGCTGTTCCGTCGTCTTCGAAAGCTCCTACTGCTGAAGAGAAAGGAAAGAGTGTGGTGGTTCAAGGTACTCTTTTCCTATGTGGTGTTCCAGTTAGAGTTCTGTTTGATACTGGAGCGTCGCATTCGTTTGTTTGTAGTGAACTTGTAGGCCGGTTGGGTTTGGAACCGGATATTGTTGATAGGCCATTGGTTGTGACTAATCCAGTTGGGGGTTCGTCTTGTTTGTGTATGTTATGCCGTGGTCTGATTGTGTCAAGTCATGGTTGCTCTTTTGTTTGTGATTGTTTTGTTCTGAACTTTGCGGGGTTCGGAATTATTTTGTCTATGGACTGGCTTAGGAAGTATGCGGCAAAGGTTAATTGTGAGAGGCTGGAAGTGACAGTCGAGAATGTGGAAGGGCGAAAGATTGTGATACGATGTAAGCATGAAGAAGGCCTCTTCATGAGCTTCATGTATTCGCTGGTTGTTCCACGGGATGGACTGTCATCAGTGCCGATCGCTAATGGATTCGAGGATGACTTTGACGAAGTCAAAGGGTTGCCGCCGCATAGAGAGATCGAGTTTCGTATAGATCTAGTTGAAGGAGCTAGACCTGTTGTGATGCCTCTTAGGCGGATGGCGCCTAGGGAACAGCAGGAGTTGAGGGTGCAAGTTGATGATCTTTTGCAGAAAGGATTCATTCGGCGTAGTGTGTCCGAGTGGGGTGCACCAGTTGTGTTTGCAACCAAGGCAGATGGGTCGTTGAGATTGTGCGTCGATTATCGTGAGCTGAATAAATAAGGTGACTAAGAAGAACAAGTATCCATTGCCGAGAATAGATGACTTGTTTGATCAGCTTCACGAGGCTAAGGTGTTTTCTCAGATGGATTTGGCAACGGGATTTCACCAGTTGAGAGTGGCTAAGGATAGTGTGCCGAAGACAGCTTTTAGGACACCATCCGGTTTCTTTGAGTGGTTGGTAATGCCGTTTGGATTGACTAACGCGCCAGCATATTTTGTGGATCTTATGAATAGAGTGTTCAGAGATCAGTTGAACAAGTTTGTACTTGTGTTCGTGGATGATATTCTGATTTATTCCAGAACTGAAGAAGAGCACAAGACGCACTTGCGTATTGTTTTGGAAATCTTACGGAACATCAGCTGAAGGCTAAGTTTTCGAAGTGTCACTTTTGGAAGAGTGAAGTGAGGTTCTTAGGCCATGTTATTTCTGGAAATGGAATAGCGGTTGATCCCGCTAAGGTGGCAGCAATCCAGGATTGGGTTAGACCTAAGAATTCATCTGATGTGAGAAGTTTTCTTGGATTAGCAGGATATTATCGACGGTTTATCAAAGACTTCTCCAAGATAGCTGCACCGTTAACAGGATTGACGAAGAAGAACCAAGTGTTCAGTTGGGAAGCTAAGTGTGAGCAAGCTTTCAGAATCCTGAAAGAGCGATTGACGAGTGCTCCTGTTTTGACTATTCCTAGTGGGAATGATGGGATGGTGGTTTATACCGACGCATGTGGTACTGGACTTGGAGCAGTGCTGATGCAGAAGGATAAAGTTGTTGCGTATGCAAGTCGACAACTGAAGCCGCATGAAAGGAATTACCCGACTCATGATTTGGAGTTAGCGGCGATTGTTTTTCCTCTGAAGATGTGGAGACATTATCTATTGGGAGTTCGATTCGAGTTGTTTACGGATCATAAGTCGTTGAAGTATCTTTTCTCCCAAAAGGATTTGAATCTTCGGCAGCAACGTTGGCTAGAGTTTTTGGCATCGTATGATTTTGGTATAGCTTATACTCCGGGAAAAGGTAACGCGGTGGCAGATGCGTTAAGTCGAAGACATGCAGGATTGGGAGCCATGTTTTCAGAATGGAAGAATCTCGAGTATTTAGCTGGATTTGACTTCAGGCCTAGATGTGAATTGGAACCTGAGATATTGGCAAACTTATCGATAAGACCGACTCTTGTGGAAAGAATTGGCGAGAGCCAAAAGCGAGACGATAAGCTTGTCAAGATTATCCGTGATTTGGAATCTGGATTGGATCCAGAGAAGGATAAAGGATTCGAGGTCGATCGAGAGGGTTGGCTTCGGAAGCAAGGACGACTAGTTGTTCCCGATATAGATGAATTGAGGAGTGAAATTTTGAAGAAAAGTCATCACTCAAAGCTGACAATTCATCCATGTGGAAATAAGATGTATCGGGATATGAAGAGAACCTACTACTGGGAAGGCATGAAGAAGGATGTTGGAAATTTTATTTCCAAGTGTATGAACTGCCAGTTGGTAAAAGCCGAACAGAAGAAGCCAAGTGGACTACTTCAGCCATTAGAAGTTCCTACATGGAAGTGGGAGCAGATATCGATGGATTTTATTGATGGATTACCTAGGACAAGAACGGGAAACGAAGGGATTTGGGTCATCATAGATCGTTTGACTAAGAGTGCTAGATTCATTCCTGTTCGATCGACTAGGACTGCATAAAAGTTGGCTGAGTTTTATGTTAAGTGGATAGTTCGATTCCATGGTATTCCGAAGAGTATAGTGAGCGATCAAGATCCATTGTTCACTAGTGGATTTTGGAAGAGCTTCCAGAAAGTTTTGGGAACCGAGTTGTGTTTGAGTACAGCTTATCACCCTCAAACAGATGGTCAGACCGAGAGAGTCAACCGAGTTTTGGAAGATCTTCTTAGAGCATGTGTTTTGGACTTCGGAGGATCATGGGAAGATCACCTTCATTTGGTGGAGTTTTCATACAACAACAGTTACCAGTCAAGCATTGGTATGACACCGTATGAGGCATTGTATGGAAGACCGTGTAACTCTCCGACGTGTTGGATAGAGACTGGAGAAAAGCTGATGCTTGGGCCAGAGATGATTCGACAGACTACGGAGTGTATAGAGATCATTTGGCAACGAATGAAGGCAGCCCAGGACCGTCAGAAGAGTTATGCCGATAAGCGTCGAAAGGATTTGGAATTCGACGTAGGAAATATGGTTTTTGTGAAGATTTCTCCACTGAAGAATGTTATCCGATTCGGGAAGAAAGGAAAATTGACTCCGAGATTTGTTGGACCATTCCCGATCATCGAGCGAATTGGAAAGCTCGCCTATAGACTGGAGTTACCTAAGAAGATGTCGAGTGTGCACAATGTTTTTCATGTATCATATCTACGGAAGTATGTGCACGACTCGAGTATGGTGGTTTCTGCTGATAGCTGTGAAGATTTTGAAGTTGATACAGTCGATAGAAGACCTCGTAAGCCGCTTCGTGTTGTGGAAACCGACACGAAACAGCTTAGGAGGAAGGTAGTTAAGTTGCTCAAGGTACAATGGAGTGATGATGATAACGACTGTACGTGGGAGGTGGAAGAGAGGATGAAGGCAGCTCATCCTGAACTCTTCAAGGTATGGCCCTAAGGTGTCGTGTCATCTCGCGATATTGTAACTCGTTCTAGTTTTAGAATTCTGTACGCTAAGCTAGAATTGGATGCATGGTTTGTTGATTGCTATGGATGGTAGGCGTACAGAATAGTCTTTGATTGCTTGGAATTTCGGGGGCGAAATTCCTAAGGGGGAGAGAATGTAACGACCCGTATTTCTACGGATCGACAAGTTCGTCAAAATCTGGAATTTTCAGCATTTTAAGTCGTTTCAGATTTTAGGCAGAATTTGCTAAGTCCTAAGTCGTGAACGACTTAGTGTAAGTCGTAAGTCGTATACGACTTAGGGGATAAGAGTGTCTCTGGAATTTGGTAAGTTAAGAGTTAGGTCGGCAGGACGAGTTAGCGACCTAAGAACTGACCGACTTAGTAGAGTTAGCGACCTAGCAGTTACCGGGTTAACATAGTTAGGTCGGTTAGACGACTTAAGAGGTTGACCGACTTATAGGGTAGGCGACCTAGTAGAGTGAGCGACTTATGGGATTGACCCACCTAAGAGATAAGCTAGTTAACGACTTAGTAGTTAAGTCATTAGACGACCTAAGGGGGTTAAGTATTAGGTCGTGTGGACTGAGTCGGAGTGGTTGGCTAAGTCTTAGGTCGCGTGTTGGCTTAAGTGTTAAGTCGTAGGTCACGCGCATTCTTAAGTCGTAGGTCGTTGAGTCGTAGGATGGCATAGCAGTTGAGTCGTTAAGTCGTATAGGAGCAGGTGTTAAGTCGCAACCGACTTAGGGGTTAGCTGCTAAGTCTTATGTCGAAAGTTCACTAAGTCGTAGTCTGTTAGGTTGGAGGCTTTGTTAAGTCGGAGGTGTCTTAGGTCGTAAGTCGGAGACGACTTAGGAGATAGCCGAGTTACGACTTAGTGGATTTTCAGCTATAAATAGGAAGGGTTTTTCTCACTTTTTGGGATCCGGATTTCGAAGCGACGAAGTGCTGCCATTTTGAGAGCTCGACTTCTACACTTCTTCACTTCTTTTCTCCACTCTAATCTAGTGATTCCTTTCATCCAAATCGAAGATCAAGATTGAAGATCCAAGAGCTAAAGTTGAAGATCTTCATCCTTTGAAGTGAGATTTCTTCGTTTGAGACGGATTCGTGATAGATCAAGCTTGATCCTTCGCTGTCCAGATCTGAAGCGTGTTGATTTGAGGTTGTTTAGGTGATTTGGTGAGTGGTGATTATCTCTCACATGGATCCAAAGGAGTATATCGGATTGTTGGCTCGATTTGGTGTTAAAGTAGTGGTTTCCATGCATTTTCTTCATCCTAAGTGTAGATCCATATAGATTCATTGTTCATGATGATGTTACATCCATTTTATCACATGTTAACCTATGCAAGTTCATTCATCAAGTTTATAAAGATATTGTTCATGTTTTCATGCTTGTTGGACTTTTAACTCTTTAATTACGAAAATGCCATTATTGTTATAATTGTCTACTTAGATCATATTTGAATGCTTAATTGCTTGGATAAATGTTTGATTTGATTGATTGCTATGAATTAGATGATTGATGACTTGATTTAGACCGAAGATGATTCAAAAGCCAAGGGAAAGGCTCTTGAATTGGGAAAGCTGCTCGTGGCATATGTAGCGGGATGATGAAGCTCTTATGCATAGATTTGATGATGTGATGTTGAGATGAAGCTTTGCGAGGATGTGATGAAGCGAGGCAATCATGTGATGAAGACTTGGTTTAATCCAGACGGGATCATTCCAAGCACGTTGGTAACTCGGTGATATGGTTCGAGTTAAGGGTAATGGATGCTTGAGAGGCGCTTGAGCAAGTATGGAAATAGTCGTCAAGGAGGATGACTAGGAGGCTTGGATAGCATCGTTGTTGAAGGTTCTAGCATGTTCTAAGCAAGAGTACGTTTGTGCAGATTCGATAGTCCCAACGACCAACTGTTGATGGTCGAGTACTCTGGGCAGATTCGATAGTCCTAGGCACGGGCTGCGACGACGTGCGGGAGTTATGTCTAGAACCGGGGTTTCCATTAGCCCTTGACGGACGGCTGAAAGAATGTGCCGGTCATTCAATTAACGGTGATATCGAAGCAATGATAACAGTGATAGCCAGAGTCATGGATGTTTGGTTGTATCGTCATTCGGTCTCAAGAGCAGTGTTTTCTGGGTGCTTATTTGATCTTGGTTTAGGCCCTGGGGGTTTGTGCTTGGAAAACATCGCCCTTGACTCGAGTGATAATTTCTTTACTTTACATTGTATGCTCTGTTATGTTTGCTTCTGCTTAGTGTGTGTCTGGGGGCTATCACTGTAGAAAGAGGTTGGAGTGGGAGGGTTGTATTCCTATTCCTTTTCCTTTATGCTCTTTTGGTATGTTGTTAGTTAATTTACTGCTCACTAAGACTGTTGTCTGACTCAAGGCTTTATGTTTTAATTCTTATTGCCTTGGGTTGTTCGTCCATTTTGGGACGGGCAGACTAGGTAGCAGGTGACAGGTGCTGTTCTAGCTTTTCACGGTGCTAATATCGAAGACGAGTTGGAGTATTGCATGTTGTTTCTTTCTTACTATATGTACTGGATGTTCTGCTGCTTTGTAATCTCTGAGTGTTATGTAGTGAGGCTTGATGTATTGACTATTTGGATGCTTGTATTCAACTATTATGGAGTTTTATATGATGGCATTTTATTCTGTAAAGCTTCACTATACATATGTTCTATTGTATTTTGTCCATGCGCTGTGAGTGATACGATAGACTTCTGTTGTTTTAATCTACCCTGACAATCGTCCATGGTCGCCTGGCACACTTTACAGCGCACTATCTCTAGATTCGGTGCAGGGGTCATGGGCGGTCGTCACAATTGGATTTTCACCAACACTTATAGCTCGGTGCTAACCTATATCCTTAGGTCGTGGGTCGTGATTTTTCTTATGTGGCATCGGGCCTTCATCTGGACTTCAGTGCAAGCAGTCTTTTGACTCCATACCTCTGTTTGTCTATAAATACCAGTCTACCTGCAACCAAAATGGAATCTGATTTCTCTATCATTGGAGACTCCTTCACTATCCTCTACCTTTTAAATACTCTAGAAACTTCATCGTAAATCCGAGATCCACTAGATTGTGGTCAGAGTTGATATAACTCATTGTAATCCAGAGAAAAGACAACAAATAACAAGCTATAAAGTGAACGTAGGTCAGAGATTGCCGAACCACTATAAAAATTCTTGTGTTTCCTTTTACTTTTTCTGCCTTTTCTTTCAGTGCTTTCATCTGATTTCTAAATGGGTTAACACTTTCTTTTCACAGTTGGAGTACTATCCTTTTTATAAACTGCTATTTTTGCCTTAGTGCCATCTTTTTTTAGTTGTTTCTTAATCACTTATGTGCAGGTTTTTAAAGCATGAGTCAGACAACAATGTGTAAAATTAATATACTTTAAAGTTAAGGAATATAGAGAAAAACTTTTATTTGTAAGGTAATTCATTTCATAGCTACAACTAGTGTTGTTTTTTTATTTTATGTTTATCTCTTTGATATGCCAAACAAATTTTATATAGAGTATACAATGTTCATAGTTCACTTATTCTGAATTTTGTGTAAATTAAGTTTTTGATATGGTGATGTTTCACATATGTTAAGAAAAATGTGAGTATAATGACCTTTCCATTGATCAACTATGTAATATTGTTCTTCTCAAATAACTTTTTATGTTTGCATTAGCATGAGTAAGAAACATAATATCAAATCTTGTTTGAATTCCAAAGTCTGGCTTAGTATGTAAGGAAACACCATGATGTGTGACTCATTGGGAGTTGTTTTGCTGTATTAACATCCCTATATAACATAAAAATAATGGGTAAAATATTGGTGAAGTTATTGTTAACTTCCCAGAACTATCCTTTTTGAATAAGGGACAAGCTTATAACCTAACAAATGGTACGTGACACAGCAAGAGTGCTTTTAACAGAATAATGAGTGCAATGGCCTAACCTTTAGAATTAGTTGCTTTTCTCTTAGGCTTGCTATTAGATCTTATAGGAGAAAGATCCTACATCCATTAATTCGGTAAGGTTGAGGAATACTGGTATAATAATCTAAACAAATTCTATAGTGATATGAGTACTGATACCTTATCAATAGCCTTCTTAAATGCTTCCCTAATAGTAAGATTGTCCTGTTTCAGAGGCGGTAAGGTAAAGATATTTGAAGATAAAAATATTAAACTACATTACATGCTATTTGCAATCAGAGAGATATTTATGGCCAGCTATACCTTTTCAAATTCAGCATTGCATTTTTAGGATCAACATTTTTAGGAACTTATATTATCAAAATATTTTGGGGGTCAGTAGATACTTCATAAGGCCATAATTTGAAACAAAAATGTGGAAGCCATGCAAACCCTCATGAGGCACAAATAGCACAAATGAATCCAACAACTAGTACTGTCTTGGATTAAAGTATTAGCTTTTAAAGAGTATTAGTTTAGCTACCTGTAACCAAAATATATTAGCTTTTCCCTTCCTCATTTTAAAAGAAACAGAAACAACATGCATCATACATTATAAATATGATAATCGGTGATTCAGTAATCACATAAAAAATGACATAAGAATGCAAATCATGCAAATCCCAAAGCAACTGATATGTATGCTTCCTACATCTTTGGACACGTATAAATAATGTCATTTCTTAAGAGTTCTGTCATTCACTAAAAACATAGAGATTATAGTTTTCAATTTTGATCAATGATATGTCGATTGATGTGAATTTACTATATTAATGAAGAAAAACTAGTTAAAGCTAGTTTTCCATTTCTCCACAGACAAGGATGGAAAGATTATAGTACACAATTCACACTATTATCAACACTAATAGACCAAACTTACAACCTTACATCATGAAAAGAAAAATCTGGAATAGAGAATTTAATTATCAACCTTAATTGCTTAAACCTCAAATCTTTTTACTTCCTTTTTAGGCATGGTCATAATAAGAACAATTGATCAGAATTTCCAAATCCTATGGATGCATTAAAAATGAAAAAGTAACTGACTAACATAAGCTAATAAATCCTATACTATTTCTACTCTACTGATTTATGTGGATGCATTAGTACCTTAGGGTTTTTTGAGAAGATTTGCTAAGCATGATCAACAAAGGGAAGAAGGAAGCTCGATTAGGTTTAAATTCCTTAGACAGGAGAGCGATCTAATGGAGAGTCAGCATTAAATAAAAATTTGAAAATTCGATGATTTGTCTAATTCAGAAAGAAGCGACTTCTTTTTAGACTTTGGAACGCTGCTTATTTTGGTTTATGTACATCTGGTTTGTGATGATATTCATTCTATGTTGGCAAATATTTAATTTGTGTTTCTCAAAATTAGATATTTAAAAATTGATGAAAATAGGAAATATTTAGATGGATATTAAAACAGTAGATAATAGTTTCATAGCTAGAAATATTTGTAAAATGTTTCAGAGTAGAAATACTGAGTGTTTCAAAATTATCCATTTGGTGTAGTGTTAGTATCACGTCAACGGTAGTCAAAATCCCTAGTCAGAATAGTATGGTTAATAATAAATGTTATTATTGAAATAAGGACCTTGTTATGAATAACCGGGTTGAATATGTATAATACTGGAATTTTGACTAAAACAAAATTCCATACATCCTAATGTGACATAGTATTGACAAAGAGAATAAGTGTAAATAATCGTTATTAAAAGGTATGAATGCGGCAGCATGAGTTTCAAATAAGTTCAAAAGCGGCTATCCTTTCGAAAGCTTCTTTTAAAACATAAGTAAGCGGCAACTCATTCGAAAGCTCTTTTCTAAAAACAAAGGCAAGCGACAACTTATTCGAAAGCTTCCTTTTAAAAACGAAGACAAGTTAAAAACAACCCCTTCGAAAGCATCTTTTATAAACATAAGCAAAGGATTCGAAAGCTTATAAGAATAACTTCTACCCCTTCGAAAGCGTGGTTTCGACATGTTCCCTTCCTCCTTTCTCCTATGCACTACGTATCAATTGCTTGATACCATGTGCATTTGTAACAGCCCAAAATTTTTAACAAATTTTTATTTAAAAATAAGCGTTCTGTAATGTTGATTTGAATTAAAAATGTAACTTTATTAAAAATTTTAAATTTTATAATTAAATGCCAAATTTTCATCTTGAACTGTATACAATTGTGTAACGTTTGTTTCACTTTTGTTTTGGCCAGATTTGTTGTATACATTTAAAAGTTGCAATAATTTGTGTGAAACGGGAAATCAAACTTTACATTTCTTTTACGTATATTTACATCCGTTCCGTAACCCTATATTAAACAATCAAATGTTATTAATTATGGTATAATAGCTATTTAATTTTGGTTTAAAATGATACGTTATTTTATTGAAGAAAACGTTAGCATTTTCAATTTTATTTAATAAAAGAAACAAATCATAAATTATTCGTTACTTTGGGCATTTCATTTTTTTTATACGTTCGTTGTTTTTCTTTGCTATTGATTTTTTCTTGCGTTAACATTGCAAGTTCAGCCGTGTATATTTCAGTTTGGAATTCAAAATCTTGCATTAAATCGTTTGCACGTGAAAGATTATTTCTTTCCCTTTGACTCCTTACGTTTCTTTCAATTTAATAAAATTGATTGCCTTTGATTTCTCCACCGTTCACAAATTTCCTCTCTGCTTAAATCAAGTGAGCAGTAGTATATTTTTCCACGTTCACAAATATTGCCTGACCACAATTTTTCTATTCGACTTCCTTCAAAAAAAAAATTCGTGAGCTTCTTCCAAGGTATGGCCGCATGCTTTCCTTTCAATTTGTTTTATTTTTGTTGTATGTTGTACCATGTTTTACCTGCCACCTCATGCTCCTCCCATTCACCATATAACCCCACGAACTCAGGCAGACCAACTCCATGCTTGTCCCCACCTCACCAAAAACCCATGCCAACTGTAACGACCCGTATTTTTACGGATCGAAACATCGTAAAACAGTTGACATTTGGTCGCATTGTTGATAAGTCGTCCAGAGTCCAAGTCTTAGGTCGTATGAGGGTTTGGAGCGACCTAAGGAAGATGGCGAGTTAAGGAGTAGACGACCTAGTGAAGTGGAGCGACCTAAGTATTGGAACAACTTAAGAAGTTAGGTCGTGTGATAGTTAGGTCGTATAGGAGATAAGTCGTGTGGTCACTTAGGTCGTGGAGTAGGTTAGGTCGTAGACGACTTAAGGAAATAGGCGACTTAAGTTAGTAAGCGACTTAAGAGATTGGGCGAGTTAATGACCTAAGGGATAGGTCGGTTGGCGACTTAAAGGGAACAACGACTTAAGGAGGATAGGTCGGCAACGACCTAAGGAAGCTGGTGGTAGCAGTGAGCGACCTATAGGAGTTAGCGACCTATTAGTTAGCGAGTTAGCGACCTAGTGGTTAGCGACCTAAGAGTTAGCGAGTTAGCGTAGTTAGGTCGTAGACGACCTAAGATGTTAAGTCGTATCCTAGCTAAGAGTTAGATCGTGAGCTACTGTGTAGAGTTAGGTCGTGAGCTTCTGTGTTGAGTTAGGTCGTAGGCGACCTAAGATAGTTAGGTCGTGTGTGTGTTAGGTCGTAGGTGTGTTAGGTCGTAGAAGCGGTCTGTGTTAGGTCGCTAGGCTGCATCTTTGTTAGGTCTTAGGTCGCGGATGCTCTGTTAGGTCGCATGGATGCGCATTCGTTAGGTCGTAGGTCGCGAAGAAGCGCATCTGGTTAGATCGTAGAGGCTTGGGGCTGTTAGGTCAAAGATTTTAGGTCGTGGGGTTTTAGGTCGTAAGTCGTGGACGACCTAACTCCGAGTGAACGACCTAAGGTGGATTTCAGCCTATAAATAGGAGGGTTCTACTTCATTTTTGGGATCCGGATTTTGAAGCGACGAAGTGCTGCCATTTTGAGAGCTCGACTTCTACACTTCTTCACTTCTTTTCTCCACTCTAATCTTGTGCTTCCTTCCATCCAAATCGAAGACCAAATCGAAGATCAAAGAGCTTAGATTGAAGATCTACATTCTTCGAAGAGAGATTTCATCGTTTGAAGCGGATTTGTGATAGATCGAGTTAGATCCTTCGCTGTCCAGATCTGAAGTGTGTTGCTTTTGGGTTGTTTAAGTGATTTGGTGAGTGGTGATCATCTCTCACACGGATCCAAAGGAGTATATCGGATCGTTGGCTTGATTTTGTGTTAAAGTAGTGATTTCCATGTATTTTCCTAATCCTAAGTATAGATCCATATAGATCCATTGTTCATAATGATTTGGCATCCATTTTACTACATGTTAACCTATGAAAGTTCATTCATCAAGATTATAGAGATATTGCTCATGTTTTCATGCTTGTTAGACTTTTGACTCTTTAATTACGAAATTGCCATTATTGTTATAATTGTCTATTTAGATCATATTTGAATGCTTGTTTACTTGGATTAATGTTTGATTTGATTGATTGCTATGAATTAGATGATTGATGATTTGATTTAGACAAGATGGTCGAAGATGATTCGAAAGCTAAGGGAAAGGCTCTTGAATTGGAAAAGCTGCTTGTGGCATATGTAGCAGATGATGAAGCTCATATGGATAGATTTGATGATGATGTTGAGATGAAGCTTTGCTATGATGATGATGAGGCGAAGTATGATATGAGATAGCCTTGGTCTAATCCAGACGGGATCATTCCAAGCAGATTGATAACTCGGTGAAATGGTTCGAGTTTGAGGATAATGGTTTGCTCGAGAGGCGCTTGAGCTAGTATGGAAATAGTCGTCGGGGAGGATGACTAGAAGGCTGAGATCTCATAGTTGTTGAAGGTTCTAGCATGCTCAAAGCAAGAGTACGTTGGGCAGATTCGATAGTCCCTGAAGGCTACTGATTGGTAGTCGAGTACTCTGGGCAGATTCGATAGTCCTAGGCACGGGTCACGATGACGTGCAGAGTCCTGTCTAGAACCGGGGTTTCCATTAGCCCTTGACGGAGGGATGAAATAATGAGCCGGTCATTCAATTAACGATGATATCGAAGCAATGATAACAGTGATATCCAGAGTCATGGATGTTTGGTTGTATCGTCATTCGGTCTCAAGAGCAGTGTTTTCTGGGTGCTTATCTGATCTTGGTTTAGGCCTTGGGGGTTTGTACTTGGAAAACATCGCCCTTGACTCGAGTGATAATTGCTTTACTTTAAATTGTATGCTTTGCTATGTTTGCTTCTGCTTAGTGTGTGTATGGGGGCTATCACTGTAGAAAGAGGTGGAGTGGGAGGGTTGTATTCCTATTCCTTTTCCTTTATGCTCTTTTGATATGTTGTTAGTTAATTTACTGCTCACTAAGACTGTTGTCTGACTCAAGGCTTTATGTTTTAACTCTTATTGCCTTGGGCTGTTCGTCCATTTTGGGACGGGCAGACTAGGTAGCAGGTGACAGGTGTTGTTCTTGCTTTCTACGATGCTGATGACGAAGACGAGCTGGAGTATTGCATATTATCTTCTTACTATATGTACTGGATGTTCCGCTGCTTGTATATTCTCTGAGTGATATGTAGTGAGGCTTGATGTATTGACTATTCAGATGTTTTGTATCCAACTATTATGAAGTTTGATTGATGAAATTTTATTCTGTGAAGCTTCACTATATATATATTCTATTGTATTTTGTCCATGCGCTGTGAGTAATACGATAGATTCTGTTATTTAAATTTACCCTGACAATCATCCATGGTCGCCTGGCACACTTTACAGCGCACTTTATCTAGGTTCAGTGCAGGGGTCGTGGGCGGTCGTCACATTTGGTATCAAGCTTTGGTTAATCGATTTTACCCAACGCTCGCTGACGTAACTACGTATGAGAGACGTAATTGTATTTTGATGGATGATTACTATATATAATATAGTAGCTTAGTAGAGTTTGAGTCCTTTATGTAGTTGTTTCTCTAGGTGTGCTAATCATTCCTTTTTATAGATATTAAGGATGAGTCGAAGAGGGAGACTAGCTGCTAGGGAAGGCTGTGCTACTGAGGGGGCTGCTGATTATGTTGCTATGTTCGAAGCTATGATGACTTCGATCATGAGAAGGTAACCAGCTCCGGGGCCAGCAGTTGATGTTGGAGTTCAAGTTCAGGCTCCGAGACCAGTGGATTTTGCTAAGTTGTGTAAAGACTATGCTGCTCTTGGAGGAAAGGTTTTCTTAGGAACAGAATCAACCATTGAAGTCCAAAGATGGATAGATGCTTGTAGAAGGATCTTTAGTGATTTGGGAATTGAGGATGCGACTAAGAGGAAGTTAGCATCAAGACAGCTTCAAGGGAGAGCTTCTGATTGATGGAACTCTATCACCATTGATACTCCAGAGGAAGAAATTACTTGGGAGCAATTCCAAGCCAGATTTGAAGCTAAGTTCATTTCTACAGCTCAGAAGTCTGTTCTGTTCAAGAAGTTTGTGGAACTCAAGCAAGGTGGAAGACCAGTTCTTGAGTATGTTTCTGAGTTTGAAGCTTTGTCCAAGTATGCCCAGTCGTATATTGAATCTTCATATCAGAAGAATGAGAAGTTTGTGATAGGCTTGGAAAGTTATCTTGGGAGGCAGTTGGTGGATCATTTGGACGATTCAATTGAGAAGCTTGTGGAGAAAGCTCTCAGGCATGAGAATCTGTTTCCTAAAGAAGGATCTGTTGTTGCTGTGACCAAGGGAGAGTCTAGACCACAGCAGGGTGGAAACAAGAAGAGAAAGCAGCAGCAACAAAAGGGTAAGGATGGCCAGAAGAAGCCGAAGGGCAAAGTGACCTGCTTCAATTGTCAACAGAAGGGCCATTTCTCCAGGGATTGCAAGAATCCGAAGGTGCCGGTGAAGTGCCACAACTGTGACAAGCTGGGGCATGTTAGGAAGAATTGTCCGGAACCGCGGAAGGACAAGCAGATTGTGCAAGCTTATGATTTGGGAGCTGTTCCATCGTCTTCGAAAGCTCCTACTACTGAAGAGAAGGGAAAGAGTGTGGTGGTTCAGGGTACTGTCTCCATTTGTGGTGTTCCAGTTAGAGTGTTATTTGATACTGGGGCGTCGCATTCTTTTGTTTGTAATGAACTTGTAGGCCGGTTGGGTTTAGAACCGGATATTGTTGATAGGCCATTGGTTGTGACTAATCCAGTTGGGGGTTCGTCTTGTTTGTGTATGCTATGCTGTGGTCTGATTGTATCGAGTCATGATTGCTCTTTTGTTTGTGATTGTTTTGTTCTGAACTTTGCGGGGTTTGGAATTATTTTGGGTATGGACTGGCTTAGGAAGTATGCGGCAAAGGTTGATTTTGAAAGGTTGGAGGTGACAGTTGAGAATGTGGAGGGGCGAAAGGTTGTGATACGATGTAAGCATGAGGAAGGCGTCTTCATGAGCTTCATGTATTCGCTGGTTGTTCCACGGGATGGATTGTCATCTGTGCCAATCGCTAATGGATTTGAGGATGTCTTTGACGAGGTCAAAGGGTTACCGCCGCATAGAGAGATCGAGTTTCGTATAGATCTAGTTGAAGGAGCCAAACCTGTTGTGATGCCTCTTAGGCGGATGGCGTCTAGGGAACAGTAGGTGTTGAAGGTGCAGGTTGATGATCTTTTGCAGAAAGGATTCATTCGGCGTAGTGTGTCCGAATGGGGTGCACTAGTTGTGTTTGTAACCAAAGCGGATGGATCGCTGAGGTTATGTGTGGATTATCATGAGCTGAATAAAGTGACTAAGAAGAACAAGTATCCATTGCCGAGAATAGATGACTTGTTTGATCAGCTTCACGAAGCGAAGGTGTTTTCTCAGATGGATTTGGCAACGGGATTTCACCAGTTAAGAGTGGCTAAGGATAGTGTGCCGAAGACTGCTTTTAGGACACCATCCGGTTTCTTTGAGTGGCTGGTAATGCCGTTTGGATTGACCAATGCGCCAGCATATTTTGTGGATCTTATGAATAGAGTGTTCAGAGATCAGTTGAACAAGTTCGTGCTAGTGTTCGTGGATGATATTTTGATTTATTCTAGAACTGAAGAAGAGCACAAGACGCACTTGCGTATTGTTTTGGAAATCTTGCGGAAACATCAGCTGAAGGCTAAGTTTTCGAAGTGTCACTTCTGGAAGAGCGAAGTGAGGTTCTTAGGCCATATTATCTCTGGAAATGGAATAGCGGTTGATCCCGCTAAGGTGGCAGCAATCCAGGATCGGGTTAGACCTAAGAATGCATCTGATGTGAGAAGTTTTCTTGGATTAGCAGGATATTATCGTCGATTTATCAAGGACTTTTCCAAGGTGGCTGCACCATTGACAGGATTGATGAAAAAGAACCAAGTATTCAGATGGGATGCTAATTGTGAGCAAGCTTTCGGAATCCTGAAAGAGCGACTGACAAGTGCTCCTGTTTTGACTATTCCAAGTGGGAATGATCAGATGGTGGTTTACACCGACGCATGTGGTACTGGACTTGGAGCAGTGCTGATGCAGAAGAGTAAAGTTGTTGCGTATGCAAGTCGACAACTGAAGCCGCATGAAAGGAATTATCCGACTCATGATTTGGAGTTAGCGGCGATTGTTTTTGCTCTGAAGATGTGGCGACATTATCTATTGGGAGTTCGATTCGAGTTGTTTACAGATCATAAGTCGTTGAAGTATCTTTTCTCCCAAAAGGATTTGAATCTTCGGCAGCAACGATGGCTAGAGTTTTTAGCATCATATGATTTTGGTATAGCTTATACTCCGGGAAAGGGTAACGCAGTGGCAGATGCGTTAAGTCGAAGACATGCAGGATTGGGAGTCATGTTTTCATAATGGAAGAATCTCGAGTATTTAGCTGGATTTGACTTCAGGCCCAGATGTGAATTGGAACCTGAGATGTTAGCAAACTTATCGATAAGACCGACTCTTGTGGAAAGGATTGGCGAGAGCCAAAAACGAGACGATAAGCTCGTCAAGATTATCCGTGATTTGGAATCTGGATTGGACCTAGAAAAGTATAAAGGATTCGAGGTCGATCGAGAGGGTTGGCTTCGGAAACAAGGACGACTAGTTGTTCCCGATGTGGATGAATTGAGGAATGAGGTGCTGAAGGAAAGTCATCACTCGAAGCTGACAATTCATCCAGGTGGAAATAAGATGTATCGGGATATGAAGAGAACCTATTACTGGGAAGGTATGAAGAAGGATGTTGGAAATTTTATTTCCAAGTGCATGAACTGCCAGTTGGTAAAAGCCGAACAGAAGAAGCCAATAGGATTGCTTCAGCCATTAGAAGTTCCTACATGGAAGTGGGAGCAAATATCGATGGATTTTATTGATGGGTTACCTAGAACAAGAACGGGAAATGAAGGGATTTGGGTCATCGTAGATCGTCTGACTAAGAGTGCAAGATTCATTCATGTTCAATCGACTAGGACTGCATCAAAGTTGGCTGAGTTGTATGTTAAGTGGATAGTTCGATTCCATGGTATTCCGAAGAGTATAGTGAGCGATCGAGATCCATTGTTCACTAGTGGATTTTGGAAGAGCTTCCAGGAAGTTTTGGGAACCGAGTTGTGTTTGAGTACAGCTTATCACCCTCAAACAGATGGTCAGACCGAGAGAGTCAACCGAGTTTTGGAAGACCTCCTCAGAGCTTGTGTTTTGGATTTCGGATGATCATGGGAAGATCACCTTCATTTGGTGGAATTTTCATATAACAACAGTTACCAGTCAAGCATTGGTATGGCACCGTATGAGGCATTGTATGGAAAACCGTGTAACTCTCCGACATGTTGGTTAGAGACAGAAGAAAAGTTGATACTTGGGCCAGAAATGATTCGACAGACTTCAGATTGCATAGAGATCATTCGGCAACGAATGAAGGCAGCCCAAGACCGACAGAAAAGTTATGCCGATAACCGTCGTAAGGATTTGGAATTCGACATAGGTGATATGGTTTTTGTGAAAGTTTCTCCACTGAAGAATGTTATTCGATTCGGGAAGAAAGGAAAATTGACTGCGAGATTTGTTGGACCATTCCCGATCATCGAGTGAATTGGAAAGCTCGCCTACAGATTGGAGTTACCAGAAAAGATGTCGGGTGTGCACAATGTTTTTTCATGTATCGTATCTACGGAAGTATGTGCACGACTCGAATACAGTGGTTTCTGCTGATAGCTGTGAAGATTTCGAAGTTGATCCAGTCGATAGGAGACCTCGTAAGCCGCTTCGTGTTGTGGAAACCGACACGAAAAATCTTAGGAGGAAGGTAGTTAAGTTGCTCAAGATACAATAGAGTGATGATGATAACGACTGTACATGGGAGGTGGAAGAGAGGATGAAAGCAGCTCATCCTGAACTCTTCAAGGTATGGCCCTAAGGTGCCGTATCATCTAACGACAGTGTAACTTGTTCTAAGTTTTAGAATTCTGCATGCTAAGCTAGAATTGGATGCATGGTTTGTTGATTGCTATGGATGGTAGGCATGCAGAATAGTCTTTGATTGCTCTGTTTGTTTGGAATTTCGAGGGCGAAATTCCTAAGGGGGGAAGAATGTAACGACCCGTATTTTTACGGATCGAAACATCGTAAAACAGTTGACATTTGGTCGCATTGTTGATAAGTCGTCTAGAGTCCAAGTCTTAGGTCATATGAGGGTTTGGAGCGACCTAAGGAAGATGGCGAGTTAAGGAGTAGACGACCTAGTGAAGTGGAGCGACCTAAGTATTGGAACGACCTAAGAAGTTAGGTCGTGTGATAGTTAGGTCGTATAGGAGATAAGTCGTGTGGTGACTTAGGTCGTGGAGTAGGTTAGGTCGTAGACGACTTAAGGAAATAGGCGACTTAAGTTAGTAAGCGACTTAAGAGATTGGGCGAGTTAACGACCTAAGGGATAGGTCGGTTGGCGACTTAAAAGGAACATCGACTTAAGGAGGATAGGTCGGCAACGACCTAAGGAAGCTGGTGGTAGCAGTGAGCGACCTATAGAAGTTAGCGACCTATTAGTTAGCGAGTTAGCGACCTAGTGGTTAGCGACCTAAGAGTTAGCGAGTTAGCGTAGTTAGGTCGTAGACGACCTAAGATGTTAAGTCGTATCCTAGCTAAGAGTTAGGTCGTGAGCTACTGTGTAGAGTTAGGTCGTGAGCTTCTGTGTTGAGTTAGGTCGTAGGCGACCTAAGATAGTTAGGTCGCGTGTGTGTTAGGTCGTAGGTGTGTTAGGTCGTAGAAGCGGTCTGTGTTAGGTCGCTAGGCTACATCTTTGTTAGGTCTTAGGTCGCGGATGCGCGTAGGTCGTTGGATCTGTTAGGTCGCATGGATGCGCATTCGTTAGGTCGTAGGTCGCGAAGAAGCGCATCTGGTTAGGTCGTAGAGGCTTGGGGCTGTTAGGTCGAAGATTTTAGGTCGTGGGGTTTTAGGTCGTAAGTCGTGGACGACCTAACTCCGAGTGAACGACCTAAGGTGGATTTTAGCCTATAAATAGGAGGGTTCTTCTTCATTTTTGGGATCTGGATTTTGAAGCGACAAAGTGCTGCCATTTTGAAAGCTCGACTTCTACACTTCTTCACTTCTTTTCTCCACTCTAATCTTGTGCTTCCTTCCATCCAAATCGAAGATCAAATCGAAGATCGAAGAGCTTAGATTGAAGATCTACATTCTTCGAAGAGAGATTTCATCGTTTGAAGCGGATTTGTGATAGATCGAGTTAGATCCTTCGCTGTCCAGATCTGAAGTGTGTTTCTTTTGGGTTGTTTAGGTGATTTGGTGAGTGGTGATCATCTCTCACACGGATCCAAAGGAGTATATCGGATCGTTGGCTTGATTTTGTGTTAAAGTAGTGATTTCCATGCATTTTCCTAATCCTAAGTATAGACCCATATAGATCCATTGTTCATAATGATTTGGCATCCATTTTACTACATGTTAACCTATGCAAGTTCATTCATCAAGATTATAGAGATATTGCTCATGTTTTCATGCTTGTTAGACTTTTGACTCTTTAATTACGAAATTGCCATTATTGTTATAATTGTCTATTTAGATCATATTTGAATGCTTGTTTACTTGGATTAATGTTTGATTTGATTGATTGCTATGAATTAGATGATTGATGATTTGATTTAGACAAGATGGTCGAAGATGATTCGAAAGCTAAGGGAAAGGCTCTTGAATTGGAAAAGCTGCTTGTGGCATATGTAGCAGATGATGAAGCTCATATGGATAGATTTGATGATGATGTTGAGATGAAGCTTTGCTATGATGATGATGAGGCGAAGTATGATATGAGATAGCCTTGGTCTAATCCATACGGGATCATTCCAAGCAGATTGATAACTCGGTGAAATGGTTCGAGTTTGAGGATAATGTTTTGCTCGAGAGGCGCTTGAGCTAGTATGGAAATAGTCGTCGGGGAGGATGACTAGAAGGCTGAGATCTCATCGTTGTTGAAGGTTCTAGCATGCTCAAAGCAAGAGTACGTTGGGCAGATTCGATAGTCCCTGAAGGCTACTGATTGGTAGTCGAGTACTCTGGGCAGATTCGATAGTCCTAGGCATGGGTCACGATGACGTGCAGAGTCATGTCTAGAACCGGGGTTTCCATTAGCCCTTGACGGACGGATGAAATAATGAGCCGGTCATTCAATTAACAATGATATCGAAGCAATGATAACAGTGATAGCCAGAGTCATGGATGTTTGGTTGTATCATCATTTGGTCTCAAGAGCAGTGTTTTCTGGGTGCTTATCTGATCTTGGTTTAGGCCTTGGGGGTTTGTACTTGGAAAACATCGCCCTTGACTCGAGTGATAATTGCTTTACTTTAAATTGTATGCTTTGCTATGTTTGCTTCTGCTTAGTGTGTGTCTGGGGCTATCACTGTAGAAAGAGGTGGAGTGGGAGGGTTGTATTCCTATTCCTTTTCCTTTATGCTCTTTTGATATGTTGTTAGTTAATTTACCGCTCACTAAGACTGTTTTCTGACTCAAGGCTTTATGTTTTAACTCTTATTGCCTTGGGCTGTTCGTCCATTTTGGGACAGGCAGACTAGGTAGCAGGTGACAGGTGCTGTTCTTGCTTTCTACGATGCCGATGACGAAGACGAGCTGGAGTATTGCATATTATCTTCTTACTATATGTACTGGATGTTCCGCTGCTTGTATATTCTCTGAGTGATATGTAGTGAGGCTTGATGTATTGACTATTCAGATGTTTTGTATCCAACTATTATGAAGTTTGATTGATGAAATTTTAATCTGTGAAGCTTCACTATATATATATTCTATTGTATTTTGTCCATGCGTTGTGAGTAATACGATAGATTCTGTTGTTTAAATTTACCCTGACAATCATCCATGGTCGCCTGGCACACTTTACAGCGCACTTTTATCTAGGTTCAGTGCAGGGGTCGTGGGCGGTCGTCACTCCAACCACCACCGACTCCATGCCGAGACCAGCCACCTACTCCTCCAGACATGAACCCCATGCCGAGACCAAGACTTTGTTTTGAACCAGAGAATTAAACAAAAATTGTTTGTCACCTTTGCATTTTCATTCTTGAAGTTATATTGCCAGACCGAGCCTGGTATTTGAATCAGAGAAATGAAAAACTGTTTTGTCCCTTTGTATTTTTGGTATCTTAGTTTATATTTTCTACCTGGCCTTGTATTTGAAATAAAAAGGAAATGAACAATTTGTTGTGGTCGAGCCTTTGTTTTTGAAGTTATAGTCCACATTTTAAAAGTGGTCGAGCTATTCCTTTCTAGTATTCAACTTGTTTCTTTTTTTGTTTGGTTTGCTTCATTTGAAAATTTGTTATTCGTGCAATCTTAGATTTGATTATTTATTTTGCCTTAGATTTGAATCTAGTTGGCGCATCCGCTAACAACTGATCGTGCTTTCCACGTGCTTTCGATAGATAGCGTACTTCTTTTTCGAATCTCCAGCTCCGTAGAGGTGAGTAAATCTCACACGAATATTCATACTTATATGATTGTGAAACGACCGCAACTGAATGTGTAGAAAATAAATAAATAAATAAATAAAAATGATGTTATAATTACCTGTGATTTATTTATATTTGATGTTAGAATTGTTAAAATTGCATAACATATCATCTGTTATATTTTGTTCTTATTTTACTGGTATTCTATTCTGTTAAATCACACTGCAAGTTCCCTGTAGAATAGAATCACTATGGGTTGAAATGATACATACCCGAACGGACTTTGGAATAAGGGAAGATCGTTATGGTCTGAAATGATAGGCCTGAACGATTTTCAATTAAATTTTATTTACTTGGGATTGCGGGTTCGAAATGATAAAACCCAGATTTTCTTTGTAAACTATGGATTGAAATGATATAGTATCCGTATCACTTGACTTAGGCTAGAAAATATTATACAGACCCGTGGTCATTTTTTTGTATTTTCTGGATATTTTTTTAAATATTTAAATATTTGTAATAATATTAAATTGATTTAAATTGAGTTTTAAAATGATTTATTTAGAGTAGAAATGATTTTTCTATGTGATAAATGTAAATAAATGAAAAAAAAATATTGACTTTAAAGTGTAACTTAAATTTGAAATTTGGCTAAAAAGAAAAGATGGAAACTTAAGATTCATTAAATTAAAATGAAAATTAAGTTTTAAAATGGTGAAAAATGGAGAATTAAATTTAAGTGTTGAAATAAATTGTTTAAAGAAAATGGGAATTGACACACTTGAAATTTAATAAGTGAACTTTGTAAATTTTGATTTTATTTGTAAAACTTCTCTTTAGAAATCATAAGTTAAAGGTTTTAAATGAACATTTTAATGTGAAAAATATGATTTTTATAAGTTTAAATAGTTTAAATTGAAATTTATTTATGGTTGGAATTGAACTTAAAACCTGGAAATTCAATTTACAGCACTTCAGAAATGCTACCATTTCTGGAAATTAACCAATTCTGAACAAGGTAGAATCTGCAGCACTTGTTAAGTGCTGTGGTTATATAAGTGAACCAAAAGACTAAAATGAACTAAGGCTATGATAGCACTTGGTAAGTGTTGTTGTAGCAGGAACTAAAAACTGAACCTGAACTAATAAAAGGGCTACTGTAGCACTTGTTAAGAGATGCAGTAAGCTGAAATATGATTTTGTTTAAAACTGAACTGTTACAGCAGTTTATAAATGCTGTCTTTGCTGAATTAAATTGTTTTCAAATATAACTTACCGCAGCACTTTTTAAATGCCGTGAAAGTTGAAAATTTTAACGTTTATTGTTTTAGGTGAATAAATGAACTCAGAAAAGGCTAAATTTTTGGGAATTTATTATTTGATTTAAAAGAATAATGACTTTGTTTTAAATGGTTAAATTTGAAGTATTTTGATATAAATTGTTTTAAATTTATAACCACGGGTTATAATAACGATTGGTTGTTAAAGAGACCGGGATCGGATATGGACATACTCTCTGTCGATACCGAAAACCACTTTGACAACTGTGTACGCGGTGGAGTTTCCAGAATGAAGTAGGATGGTGGCGACGTTCTTAAGGTATGTTACGTGGACCCAACTCCCGTGAGTTGGCATAAGGTGGCTAAAACAGGAGCGATCTCGGACCAGTGAGGTAGCACCTCTTCTCGGACACATTTCTTCGATATTATACTCTTACTTGTGATTGATTAGATGGCCATCCTCCGATTTGGGAGTGTTGTTCGAGGTGGACGGTAGTGGCTGCTATGCGCTCCATCAGTCCGTGTGCGTAATTGGTATATCTACCCTGGCATTGCCTAGTTGTGCCGTGTCACCTACCATATCGAGCTTTACTACGATTATGATTTTAAGATCCGACCGCGTTAAGGTTCTCCATCCCCTTAACGCTATTTTCTATATGATTATACTTTACTGATTAGACACTACTGTATATAGCGTATATTACTATATAGTAAATAGTTTAACGGATCCTTAGAGGATGCACTACACCACAAAAGGCTTTTAACAGCGTTTGATAAACGCTGTAATATGATACAACAGCGTTATTACAAACGCTGTATAACGACATGCTGTCGTATATACATACCTTACAACAGCTTTTATATAAACGCTATTGAAACATCTCTGTGACAGCGTTTATTACGAGCTGTCAATAATCTTTTTACAGCATTTTCAGACATGCTATATTATGTTTCAACAGCGTTTATAATTTAGTTGTCGAAGATGTTCAAATTCTACTTTAACTGTTTACAACAGCTTTTTCTAAACGCTGTTACTGAATCATCAACAATTTCGACATCATGTTAAAAACGCTGTGATTGAATCATCAACTATTTCGACAGCATGTAGTAAACGCTGTTATTGACAGTTTCAAGATAATTACAGCACGAATTAAACGCTGTTGTTTCTTCATTGACAGCATTAATCAAACGCTGTCTTATATTTATATAACAGCTTTAATATTCCACTCTATTTTTGAATATTCCAAAACTATATTTTAAGCATATTCAAGCAACTAGTATATATAACATGTTCTAATAACTATTAATTGGTTACATAAACTAGTTAAGAGAATATTAATAAACAAAAGACATCCATAAACCAAGTTTCAATAATATCCATAAACAAAAATAACAAAGTAAACCAAGTTGCCACAAATTCTGTTAAACAAAGACATGTTATATGTTAAGTAAAAGTATAATATCAATACAGTAAGTCCACACCAAATGCCAACAACAAAACGTGCATCTAAAAAGTTTCATATGCTTGCTACTTGCTACTTGCTATGGAAGAAGAATGTGTCATCGCCATCTTTAATTACCTGCAATGAAGAAATTTGAAATGATCAGTGAGTAAACTCCATCTAAAAATTTGAAGTTTCATATGCTAAAATGCTTAGCTGCGCCAAAATTTATATCCAGTGGATAAAATCCATTTTTATAAAAGATGGAACAGAAATAATGATTTAAGCAAGTAATAGATGGATGGTAGATTATATAAGACTGTAGATGTAACAGATGGTGACCTTTGGTAGTCTGATGAAATAAATGTAGGAAACTGTTCAGTTTCAATTTACGATACTTTTTGTCTTCGATTGTATGTTGTAACTGGTAGGAATTTAAACAGGCAGAAGTCATTTACGTAACTTAAAAACTGTGCACGATTTGTATTATTTTTCTGCGGACAGTAGATGTGTTCAACGTTTAAATGTTCAACTCATCCATCAGCCAATATTATCAAACTGTAATGCCAAAATGGAACAGAACTAATAATAGCTTGGCAACAGATACATAAGAAATAATAGTGTAGATATGGTGTAAACACAGTTTGCACAATTCTAAAGGACCACCGTATGTATTATACAGTTAGACAGTAAGTGTGTGCAAGTCTGCACAAATATAGTAACAGAATAAAAGGAGCAAATACTGCGGTTAATTATTATTTTTAGCTTGCTATGTATAAGTTGCAAGCATGTAAACACATGTTACTGGTAAAAAAAGGCAACGTTATGTGCACGTGCTGCTGCTAAACCGCCATATTAGTAAATACAATTTTAACTTAGATTTCAGTGAGAGCCAAATAACTTATCTGAACACCGATATGCGAACAGTAGGAAAATGGTTGGAATAGTTTATCCCGTACCACCCTTTTTGATGGAAGTTGGAAGAGTGTTAGTTGTGAATTTTGATTGTATTTTGATTGTTTGTTTGTTTTCTAGTTTTAATTGCATTTGCATTCCTTCATAACTGCCTTGCTTGCCATCAACGTATTTCTGCGTCAATCAGTGAACACCTTCTACCACTGCCAGTCAGCACTTCATATACCTGTGAACACTGCCTCTCAACCAAAACTGCAACATTCACATACTAGTGAACACCTTCTACAAACAACACTCTCTGTCATCCCAAACACACCTCTTCACTGCCTTGCCATTCCCCACATCCTCAACTTGTTTTTACGTTCTCAACTGTACATTTACATTATCAACTATGCATACATATAACTTGCAGTGCTACTGCTCCTCAAACCCCCTCAACCATCTCCTTCATAAACTGTCAACATCTCACCACCATACTTTTCTGACCACCATCAACAAACAACCCACTGCTGCACATCCCCTTCAACCCCTTACTGCCTTGCTCTCAAATCTCTCATATACCACCACAAATCACTTCAATAAACCACAAAAAACTTCACTCCCCCATCAGCAAACCTCTCTGTTCAACCTCCAACTGCACATATCATCTCTATCTCGATCACAACCATCCCTCACATACAGCCTTCATACCAACCCTCCCTCTCATATAAACAAGCTGCCTGCCAAATACCCACCAGTATACTGACACATTAACAAACATTTACAATTTCAAAACAGTTGCATTTTCTCTGTACATTTCATATATTTCCTGTTTTTCCTTGTTACAACTGCCATACTTCATTGCTCCCTGCACATCATAGTGCATACCCTTGCACAATTCTGTCAACAAAACCAAATCCCATTATTTTTACCTTTCTCTGTACATAGATTAGGACTTTAGGATACGAGTCCAAGTCTCACCAAAACTATTTCAATATATTTTTATATCTCAATATTTATGACATTTGGTCTACCGTCACTATTCCATGCAGACAGTCCAACTTGGGTTTGATAAGTTGCACATTCAGAGTCCACTGCCTTCTTCTTAGTTCTCTTATTTTCTTTAATTAACATTCAAGTACATATAAGTTTTAAATTCCAATTCAAATTAGTCTATCTACTTTTATATTCAAATCACTCATTTTTGATCTCCTCGTTAATATTTTAATCTAAGCTCTCAATATTTTCAAAAATCTCAACTTTTCAGCTCACAACCATTTATCTCAATACAATTAATATGTATCCTATAATATTTCAAATTTTATTTAATGTTTCAACAAAATCAATTGATTTGAATTTTAAATAAATGAAACTAAATTAAAATAAAGGTTACAAAATGAAAATATATTATTTTACAATATTATTATTTGCAATTCGATGGTACATGTATACACACTACTTGATAGATAAAAGGGTTTTGTTTTGTTTTTTAGTTTTTAAGTTACGTGAAGAATCAAGTTTCGTTTGCAAATTTTAAAAAAGATCTGACAAACACATACTTCAACTTTTTATTTCATGATTGATGGTTTTGAGATTTGACTTGCAATTTGCAAAATCAGTAGTTTATCTCATGAACCGATGGTTTAACCATAAAACAGTCGAAACCGTGTTGAATCAAACCCTTATTTGAACCATCATCTTCAAACTTAAGCAAAAGAAACATATATATCTACCCACTTTTCAATTATTGTTTTCACATAACGGTGTATCTAAATTTAGAGCCATGAACGTCAGTTTGAGAGCCACCATCTTATAGTTAACCAAAGAATAAATTGTTAAAATCAGGAGAGTTAACAATGGATTTGAATTTATGAGATTTAATAAAACCACTCACAGCCAATCAATGCTTATTTACACTAGCATATTTAATCAAATGAAACTATAGTAGTTTTTTATCTTGTCTATTGCATATAAACAAGATGTGAAACTTACATGGAAGTTGAGCCAATTCTAACATTCGCAACAGGCCATGCTACAGTCGAGCCAATAGCATCTGATAAGCATTCCATGAAGGATGTAGGCCGCCATATAGGTGCATTTGGGACTTTTACAACATCCACCCAAACTCTTATCGCATTTGGTCCCAGTGGAACAGAATGTACCAAAGCATTTGGATCTGTTGAAGACACGATTCCTTCTGCTACTATTTTTCCCGTACCCTCTAAATCAATCAACTTGCATTTGGTATTTGCAGAAAAATTTGCACTCTATCACATAACAAAAAAAATGGTAGTACGATATCAATAATTCTTTGAGAGAAATATTAGCAATATGAACATGTTACCGTAAGAGATGTTGGAGCATTGATCATAGGAGCAGGACATGTGCTAGCGTTAACCGTTTCAACAACCACTGTTGATTCTGGCCATGCTATTTTCTTACCAATAGCTTCTCCAATACATGTCATGCCAACTATAGGCCTCCACAAAAATGCATCTTCTTTTTTCGGATTGTCCACCCAAACTATCTTGGCATCCGGTCCAAGAGGAATACCATTAATTATTTGATTTGGATCACTCGAGTACACTCGTCCTTCAGCAACCAGTTCTTTGCTCCCACCCCAATCATACAGCTTGCAATTGGTTTCCATGCTATTAGTTTTACTCTATTAAAAAAATACATTTGTTTAAGTTGAACATAGAAATATACAAAAACATTGCACAAATTTCAGTAACACATCTTTAAAGCATTGTAGCAATAGAAATATACAAAAAAATGCTAAACCATACTACCATACTACCATAAAATGCTAAATTTATGGATAGAGATTATTATCCACGATGGCCCTACATATTAAAAAAAATGCTAATTAGTGTTAAACTTACCTTGTTTTGTTTTCTGGAGTCCTCACTTTTGGGTATAACAACTTTATCAGCTGGCCATGCTACTATCTCATCCTTGGCATCTCTTATATATACCAAACCAGGAGAAGGCCTCCATAAGAAAACATCTAATTTTCTTGGATGGACAATCAAATTTTTTTTGGCATTTGGACCTAAAGGGACTTCATTGCACAGTTCTTTCGGATCGCTTGACACAATTTTTCCTTCGGCAACAACCTCGTCATCATCTCCATGCCAAGGCAGTAAACTACAATTATCACCTGTTTGACTATACTTACTCTGCAATTAACCAAAACTATATTATATTGATTATTGATTTAGATATCAAATTATGTATGATGTTGCAACCGTCGGATTTTTACCACTACGGATGTGTTCTCTTCTCCCCAACTTCCTTTATCCTGCCAAATCAATAATATTGCAAATTAATGGTAAAAATAAATAGACGTTCATTTAACCAAAGAATAAATAGTTTAACATGTTTGTTTTTACCTTTTCAGATGTAAAGAAACAGTGAGTAATGAATAGTTTTCTATATTACTTATTTTAATAGCTGATGTATAACATTTGTCATGGGCCAAATGTATTCCAAAAAAATCCAGTACTATTAAATATGTACTGTATATAAGTTCGTCGTTCACATTATCCATTTTTCATGAATTAGTTTTTCATCCATCATTGTGTTATTTGTTAAATATAATATAATTACTCAATATCTGATGTTTTTGGTAATTAGCAAAATTATTATTTTGGATTAAGAAATATTTGGGACCAAGAAAAAATAAAAAATAAAACTGTAGAATATATATGATCAGTTAGTAATTATTTTACCTTAGACAACTAGTAAGTTTTGCAATAATTTCTTTATTCATGCTATCTCTCTCTCTAGTGAAAGCATATTAAAGGAAAATCAAAGAAACATTTGATTCGTTTGGATGGACTTAATAAGACTTTTTGAAAGTGAAGATTAATTGGTTTTATCTTTCAAAAAAGCTAAAAAGCAGAAAGGGAACGGGAACGCAAGGAAGTAGTGAGAAGCCAACAAAAACACGAGACAAGAGTATTGCTAATTAGTATTTGCTGGATTACATGCACTTTTTCTGAAAGTTGCGCTTGGTTCCATTAAAAATTTTGTCTTAAGAAAAGAAAAAACTTGTAATTATTTGTTAACAAAATTCTAAATGCTTGTTAGCAACCTTTTATAAAAAAGTGTTGGTGAAATCTCGTACCAGACAGTGATCATTCAGATGTATGTATCAGTAAAGACAAAATGAAGAAAAGAAAAGGAATAAAACATGAGTCCATGGTGCATAAGCAACACCAACCACCTCCCCAGAATAGAAAAAAGTGGTCAAACTACTGTCAAACTGGAGAAGGGCTGCATTGGGATTGCCAATAATAATATTGAGGCCGAGAGCAGTAGAATGTAAATGGTTGTGTACAGAATGTAATTTAAGGCAGGGTTTAACAAGGCAGGGGATGTATGTGAAGGTGAGAATGTTGACAGCAGTTAGGTTGTGGAATCAGTGAAGAGAGAAGTGGATGTGGTCGGGAAGAATGTGTTGCGCTGTTATGGGAGAGTTTGACAGTGGAGTATGCAGGGGGTTTGTAAATGTAACAGGAAAAGAGTAGTTTTGTAACACTGAGTGAAATGTAAAACAAAAAAACAGTGTAAAAAAATTGAAAGGAGAGGAAGAAGAAAAATGTAAACCAATGAAAATGAAATGACCTTTTTTTGGGTTTTGAATTGTAATGTGTTTTTTTTGTTAAATAGCAATGCAAATGCAAAACAAATATAGACCGGAAAAACAAAAACACAACAAAATGAGCACAAAAATCACATAAAAATCACACAACAAAATGGTTTTTTTTAATGCAAAACACACACAAAACAAAACAAAAAGAAAAACCTCACTCTCACCAACACCCTGTTCTATTGTAAATGCTCTGTATAAGAGTTGAATTACAATGGAAAATGTTTTGGCTGTTTGTTCATCCAAGTAGCCAGATTTGTAACCATGCATAGAGAAATCTTTTTTTAAGGACAATGGACGCCAAAACATAGATATCTTGTTTTGTCATTTAGGTTATCTCCATGAAATTGAAAATCATTCTCGAAATTTCTGAACACCAAAAACATTTGAATTATAAATTAAAAGTCGTACCAGACGCTTCATTAACATGTAAACCACTTGCTTTAGTTCTGAGACACTATGTTGACATTGAGCTACTTGAGTATCTTTGATTTGTGAGAGAACCGCCTTGGTCGCAGTCATGCCTCTTCCCATTCCACGTAGTCGTCCCGGTCTATCTTGTCCCAACACTTGTGAGAGAGCATCATCTTTGAAATTACATGTTAAGCTAGGTTGTGATTCATTTTCCACCTTTTTTATTTTCTCCTACAAAAAATATATTTTAAATATGAGTTCTAATATATTATTTTCAAAATAATTACTTTAAAAAAGGTCAAAAGCACTTACAACAATTTCGGCAACATGTGCATTCACGGGTTCGCCATTCTTATGAGTGTGAGATTTAACCCAAACATCAACTCTAGAAATGGAAGAAGGCTTTACACTTACCTCTTTCTGCATTAAAAATGACATAACATTAGATAAAACAACTAATCATAGTAAATTAATCAAATATTTTTTCTCACCATATCTTCAGTTAATCGTGACATTCCTCGACGACTACAAGTATGTGGCATTTGTTTACCCCTCATGGATTTGAATTTTTCGCTTCGTAACTATGTATAAAGATTTATCACATTTATTAGTTAATTTGCATTCTTTGTGCACTTATATTTTATATATAGAAATGATTAAAACAATTACTATATAATTACCTTAAACTCATTACTAGTTCTAGACTCAACAAACCTTTTCCATTCCTTCATAGTTTTGACATTATCTGGTTTTAGTCGAAGCCGTTCCTCCGTGTTTTTTGCCTTTAATAACTTGTCAACTAGTTTGCTTTTTGAACACCTCCAAATACATCCCATTTGCCGAAGAATGGGAACCTTTTGCCATTCTTCATCTAGTTTAAATCTAGCCTGTAACAAAGAAAAATATCAAAATATAGTAATTTTATTTAAAAACTGAATAAAGAAATTAATAAGATCGCATAGTCATCGAGAAGACAGACAATGGAAACTGATAAATTTCCGCAATGTCCAAAACCCCAACCACTAATCAGGCAAACTTTCGTACAAGTTAGGTACTGCATATTACAGTAAGTTGAAATAAATATATCGACAAAGGGAAGTTTAGGCCAAGTATCAGGGTGAAAAGACATATAGTATATGAACCAACAACAAATAATGTATTATTGTGCACACATGTAAAAATGAAAATTATAGGGACATCAGATGTATTAGCTAACAACTGGGTTATCAAAATTAAAGAACAAACGGTGAACATAACAAACCAACTGCATTTCAAAACCTAAGTAAACTAATCCACAACATACAAGTACATCCAGGTTGCCAAAATTTTAAGATTAGTAAAAGTTACAGTAAACTACCTGGTTAACCATTTTAGAAAAAGGATAATTTCAAAATTGAATTAGTAACAGCCCTGGGACAAATGCGGACAAACATATTGCAAGAGTAAACACTTTAAAATAAATGTGAAGTGGTGTAAGGAAACAAGGGTAAAATCCTTCTTGTTCTACCAACATTCAAGGACTAACAGGAGTTTGAAAAAGATAATTGTGCAAGTCTTTTAAAAGCTTTAGCAGTGGTTGTATGCAGAAACTATCAGTCAGACATAAGCAGCTACAACCACTAAAATTTTAGTAATTAGGACAGGACAAAACTTGTGGAAAAAGTAATAATTTTCTATACCAAATCACATCAGACATATAAAAAGGTAAATCAATCCTCAAAAACTACCATTCGAAGAATTACCACTGAAGTCATAAAGCATAACAAACTATTGCTTTTACTTTATTTCTCAGTGTCCTGAAAAACACAATGAAGAATTACCACTGAAGTCATAAAGCATAACAAACCAGTTGCATTATATTACCTTATCATCAGCTCAACCTTTTGAATTTGATAAAACGAAGGAATGAACTTTTGACATAGAAATGCCTATCGAAGCAAGTATAAAGCTAGAAGCATCCAAAAATTAACTATGTTTCTTAAAGATAACCTTCTCCTAACTTTGGCTATACTAGTCTATCTTATTGGGTAATCATATTAGTAATATTTTTTTTTTCTGGCATGGCTATTCAACTTTAAGATTTGATCGGTGTCTTATCCTAACTTAGAGATGTTGACATATTTTACCACTTGATACTAATTTGGTACTTAATGGGGTTTTTTTATTGGTTATATTAGTTGGTAATTTTGTATTAAGTTGAATTAATATTGCTTAAATAATTGATGCACTTGTTATTAGCAAAATATATATCAACAAGCAAAAAGGTGAAACTTCAGATGTCAGAAATATAAACACGACTTTTTGAAAAATCACATTATTTATATGAGGTATAACTGAGTACAGCTCAAGTATTACTACATACAGATCCAGCAATTCAGAAACTATTTTTTTTAATGTTTACATTGTTTTCTATTCTTGTTATTTTGAACCATTATATTAGACCAAGACACATAGCAAATAACAGTTTCAAGTTTCAACTGAATATCAATAAATTCAATAAACTTAAGGGAGTTTGTTTTCATTTTTTGATGTATAACGTCCTGGAGAAAGCCAGTAATTGGAGGATCGTAAGCTAAATGATGAAAGATTTGAGCTTTAGAGATTGATGATATGTTATACAGTAACTAAGAACATTGCAAGAACATTGCAAGATAAGCAAACCTAAACGGATTCCCATAGAACTGATTTCAATTCTTCACCAAGTTGCCTCCAGTCCTCAAGTGTAAATGGAACATGCTCGCGCACAAGTGGCCCCAGATAAGAAGATAGCTTCATCGACCCTTTTCCTATCGGTTCGCCCGATGAGTTAAACTCGACTTCGATTCGGCTTGCAACATCTAAAGGAAGTCTTTTCATTTTGGTTGGGCCTCTAGTCTTCTTTTTCGAAATCTGATTTGCATCAATGTCTTCAATTGTTCTCTCGATTTCCATTGTTGTTTCAGGATTTCCATCGACTTGCATAGCAGTGTCTGCGATTGAGTTGTTTGCATTCCCAACATCATTGTTTTCCAAAAGTGGCTCAATATGCTCTTCTATTGCATTAGACCCATCGACTGCATATGTGGATTGTTCGAGTCTTTTTTGATTGCGCGTAATCCTCTTATCCATTGTCTTTTTCGTACTTCTAACCATTTTCTGCAAGTATAACATATCAACATATGAATTTCAAGTTATAAGAGCATATTCTAGGTAAAACTTTTAAGGTACAAATAAAAAAGACTTTGTCAGAGCATGCAATATGCACTATATATTGCTGCATGATGTAACATTTTTGACTTGTATCACTTGACCTAGTCAATGTTATTTCTGGTTCAAATTGGTGATCATCCTTGTAATTAAACTGATTATTTATTTCATTACGTTACTAATTCTTTGCACTGGTACAGTGCACTTGATTGTCAAGGGAATCTAGTACATAATTATCAGGAGTGTTTTTTTTAAATTAATCATCCACTATATTTTCATAACCAAAAATCAGTTTGCCTTACAAAAATTGTAACATATAGAAAGTACAAATTGTCCTGCGTCTTACCAAAATCAGAACTCAGGTCCAACTTCGATCATGCGAGGAGCAGTTAAGTCTTTGAGCAGTAGGCCTTGTAAAAAATGCAATATATAAAACAAACAATATTTGCAAGAATATACAACTGCAATTAGTATACACTATACATTTGTGTAGCCATCTTAGGAAAAAAATCACAGGCTTTGTGTTGATTATAACAATTAGCAAGAAAACCATATGAAACATATATACTACTATAATTTTAATATATTGGTGGGTCATCTGCATCCATATCGTTTCCAAAGTTGCTACTGACATCACCATATACATACATCAAAGTTCAAAACAAAATTTCAAATTTCAACATTTAATAAGACTTCATTATCTAACTTAAACTTCTCATAAGAAAACAAGACATGAAAACTACTCAAGTATGCCTTCGCAATCCTCCCTGACATAACTAACATTCTCAACTAAATCATCTGCATCCATATCGTTTTCTTCAGGGCCGCTCGCAACATAGTTAGCTTCTTCAACAAAATCATCTATCTCTAATTCATGAAAACCTCTTGGCGGTGCTTTCATTACAACATACCAATTAGAAGAATCATTTTCTCTTGAATAAAAGACTTGTTTCGCTTGAGATGCGAGGATATAAGGATCTTTTGAAAATGAAACCTGACTTTGATGTAAATTAACAAGAGTGAATCCATCTTCAACTTTTATCCCGTTTCCTATGTTCGCCCAATGACACTTAAAAACAGGAATATAAAAAACAATATAATCTAGTAAAATTATTTCAGTCAGTATCCCATAGTACGTAACCACAACAACCACTTGAGAAATTCTTTTGCACTTGCTCTACACATGGTAGTCGCGTCATAAGTTACTTCGCTATTCTGGGTTTCTCTATCAACATCTTTTGTATGAAATCGTTGTCCATTAATAATATATCCTTTGCAGGAGAATGCCGTCTTTTTAGGACCGTATGCAATCCATTTTAATATTTTATCATGATCCTTTGAGTCAACAGGTATCTAAAAAAAATATTCAAACATATTAAACAAGTAATTTCATTAATTCATATATGAAAATATTGAAATTCTTTAACAAACCTTCCTTTTAATCCAATCAGCGAAGCTATCTCTATGGGTTTTCCACAGTAAGGTCGCATTTTTTTCTAAGCGCTTGTTTGAATTTTGCAACTCCTCCAAATGCAAACTAGTACAGTAAAAGTGATGTTAAATTATAGTTGCCAATACAAGCACATCAAATCAATGAAAGTGGGACATAACATATACTCACTCTAAAAATGGTTCCACCATAGCCCTATTCATTAACACAGCTAAATGAGCAATTTCTTTCTCATTGGAAGACAATGTAATTGATTTGGACATTGAAATTGGACGCCCTTCAAGTATTGCGTTATCTTCATAATCTTCATTTCGATCTTTTTTTTCAATATCTACCGACTTACTCAAAAATTCACTAAAAAATTTCATGCATTCTTCGGCAAGATATGATTCTGCAATGCACCCCTCAGGTCGTGGATAATTTCTTACGTAGTCTTTGAGTGTTTTCATATACCTTTCAAAAGGATACATCCAACAAAAATGAACTGGTCCGCACAATCGTGCTTCTCTTCCAAGATGAATTGTCAAGTGTATCATAATATCGAAAAATGAGGGTGGAAAATATCTTTCAAGTTCACACAATATTTTAATGATCTCATCATCAAGTTGTTGCAACTTCTCCCTATCAAGAACACATTGACATATTTTATTGAAAAATGAACATAGACGAATTATTGCATTTCGGGGTCTGGTTGGCAATAAACCTCTTGCTGCAACCGATAATAATTGTTGCATTAAAACATGATAATCATGAGACTTCAAACCACTAATTTTACAATCCACCAACGACACGCATTTTTTGAAATTTGAACAATAACCATCGGGACCTTTGAAATCATACAACCTTTTGCAAAATATTTTTTTCTCCAATTTTGATAATGTATACGGAGCTGTTGGAAGATATGTTTTGGTTCCACGGGGTTGTGCATAAAGACCATGCCGAATACCCCAATCCTCTAAATCATGTCTACAATTAATCCCATCTTTTGATTTGTTATCATGCACCATTGTACTTAGTGTGCTTTCACAAACATTTTTCTCAACATGCATTACGTCCAAATTATGACGCAATGGAAGTTCCTACGAAAAAAATTAACATTTAAATTTTCTATATATTCTTTTTTTAGATTAATAAATAAAAAAGAGATTTAAATACTAACCTTCCAATATGGCAAGTCAAAAAAAATTGATCTTTTTTTCCACCTTGATAGCTCCTTTTTTACAGAATTATCATCTTCATTATCTTCATCCTCACTACTGTCATCGATCTTCCTGTAACGACCCAGAATTTTGAACAAATTAAATTGAGAATATTTAATTAATTTTAAGTATTTGAACGATGATTTAATTTGAATCCCCGATATATCGCTGAATTTGGCGATTAAACTTTAAAATTTAATCGATTGAAGTTGAATAAAAATTTGAATCTTCAATTTTAAGTTGAAGAAAAATATTTCGAAAGCTTTTAAAATTCATATTGATAATACTGAAAATAACGGAAGCTTCAGAATTTAATTTCGGACTGTTTTGTTCAGTTTTGAAATTTATCGTTCGAATTGATATTTGAAAATAGCGTTCCGGGAGTCTCGGAATTCGACGAAACCAGTTCCATTGGGTCCGTAATATTGAATTATTACTGGATTTCCAATTTCATATTTTTCGGAGTTGTTTTGTGACCGTATGGTTACAAAACGCGTTGAAGTTTTAAATCGAATTTGATTTTTAATTTAAAATTTTAATATAGTCAACAGCAGCATGTTCTCCTTTATTCACGCAGACAATTACGATATGAAATCGTGCAAGCACGTACTTCCCCGTTGTTCACGCCTATAATCACGAAGAAAAAATCATGCAACCCATCCCCTTCAGATTCAAATAACCACCTTCCCCCAAATCTCGTTCAAACGAAATTTATAAAATACAAACGAAAGAAAATCGCTCGGCTTCATTTCAAATTTTTAATGGCCAAAGCGTTTCATTCCTCACGAAAAAAAACCCCCTTTTCTCATTCAAACAATTCGCTCGTATGCTCGAAATTGGAGATGGCGACTTCATCGCAATAGGGTCGCGCGGCGACCTGGGAGGAAGTATCGCGAGCATGGAAATGAAGGCGCAGCTTTGGTTCGTCTTCTCGAGGCCGCGGTCGAGACTAGGGCAAGAGGCACGCGCGTTGTGCTGGGGGATGTCGAGAGTTAGGGGTAGTTGCGGCATCAGGCGATGGCGATTTGGGGCTCGAAGGCAGTTGGAGGTTCGCGATGGTGAATGTCAGAGGGATGCACGCATACGCATGAGGATGTCGTGAAGCTTAGTTTTTCAAAGGAAGTACGAACTGATGATGGTCGCAACTCGCGATGAAGACAGACGAAAGTCGCGATAGGACTTGGGGGTTAGCGGCTGTTGAACAGCTGCAATGGAGGCGATGTTCTCTGGTGAAGTCATCATAGGCAAGGCAGAGAGGTATATTTTTTTTTTTATGAAATTGAATTTAGAAATGTTTATATATGTATAAAAGATATATATAAATAATTACCTTAAAACAGAGAAAAATAAAAATAAAAATATATCTATTTCAAGTTTAAAACTAATTTAGGGAAATTAACTTGTTAAAATTAGCTTATTTAATGATTTGAGGAATTTTTGAAAAAGGGATTTAAAATCTTGAAGAAATAGATTGTAAGTAAAATGTTTGAAAGATATATGTAAATGAGACTTTAGTTTAAAGAAACAGGAAAGATAGTAGAAATTGAAAAGTTAGTCAAATAAATTTATTTAAAAGAAATCATTGGATAATTTAAAATTACTAAGCGAAAAATTTATTTATTTGATTAGTTCAAATATTAATAAAATTATGTAATTGTTATACAAGGTTAAAATAATCGAAGAAAAACAAACTGGAACAAAAATGGATTGCAAAATAAAGGGGCTAAGGTGAGATTTTTCTCACTCAAAAATTGATTGCAGTTATTGATTGTTTGATATGATTGCTATGTTGATGTGATATTAGATATAGTAGGATATATCTATATATATAGCAATATATACATATTGGCATATATATTGGATTGATGATTTTCCCGCCTCGTATAGCGGATGAGACCCTATTGCGCCGTTAGTAAGCGGATTTTTATAAAACCTATATACCGCGATATTCCACCTCGAAGTGGAATTGGTATTGTGCTAACGTCTTTGGATGCAGGGAAACAGGTTGGAGGGATCCAACTGGACCCCTCACATTGATTGAATTTATTTCTATTGTGATATGAATCTGTGAATGATTATAGTGATGCTATTAATCATATTGATATCTGGAAATTGTTTGAAGGCTAAAATTTAGCTGAATGGATGTTTGACATCATTGGATTCCAAAGATAAACGAAATTGAATTTTTGAAATCAAAATAGAAATTTCTAAGTGAATTAATTTTAGAAATTTAATAAATTTTGAAGAAAGGAATTTTTAAAGTATAAAAGCTGATTTTTATAATCTTATTGAATAAATTCCAGAATAAAGTGAAATTGCTAAATAAATGAATTTCATAAAACAGTGATTATAAATTGAATAATTTAATTTAAATTTGGATTTTTAAATAGATTGAAAGAAACAATTGAAATTTATTTTCTTTAAAAGGAATTTATTTAAAAGGAGATAAGTCGGAAATCCAACTAGAAATTTAATTTGGTAAATTGAAATAATTTGGGAAATCAATGTAAAATGATTTCAATTTGAAGAATCCATTTAAAAACAGGATGTTGAATAATTTGAGAAAAATAAGGAATTTATTTAGTGATAAATAAAATTAGAAATCAATCTGTAATTGATTTAATATTTGGAAATGAATTTTTGAGAAATCAGTATGGAAATTTCATTTAAAGTTGAAAATAAATTTTTAAATCAATATCGAAATTGATTTGGGATTTAAGTTTTTATAAATAGAATTGGAATTTATAAAAGTTGTTTATAAATCCGAAATCACTTATTTTGATAAGTAAAAATATAGAAGTTGATAAAAAGAAGATTTATAAGTCGAGGTTATTATTAAAATAGAAATAGAATTTATAACCGTGTTTATAAATTCGAAATCGATTGAATTTGATAAATTAAATATAGAAGATTATTAAAGAAGATATATTCGCAATTTTGGATAGCGAATGTTTATTGAAATAAAAATATGTAGAAATGATTGAAATTGGGTTAAGTGAATTATATTCACGATTTTGGACAGTGAATATATTATTGAATAAAATGGATTCATTTTTGAAGAAGTGATATTTTAAATGAAGTTAAATTGTTTTTAACGATGTTTTAAAATATGTTAAATATCGAAAACATAGATTTCAACATTTATTGTTGAAATAGACGTTTTCGAGGAAGAAGGAAATGATGGACTATAACACTGTTGTTATAGTAAATGATTTTCGAAAGGAAATGTTTTTAATGTAGTATTGGGATTTATATATCTATCTAAATCTGAATCCCTATACTAGTGATTTTGAGTCGTCGTAACGATGTTTTACGTAACATTCGTTTTGACTCAAATTAATGTTGTTATGATAAATGATTTCCTAAAAGAATGAATTTATACTTAAATTTGATTTAAGTATATTGAATATTTTCAAATGTTGGAAATAAAAGATTTGTGAAACACTTATTATTAAATAAGTATGGAATGTTTTCCAAAATGAAATGAAATGTTTTTGAGAATTTATCTTCTTAAAGATAAATTGAAATTGAATATTGAAAACGATTTGAAAATCGAATATCAGTAGATATTCGAAAATATAAATTCACTATGGAATTTATAAATGGAATGGGAATTTGTTTTAAAAATAAACGTTGATTTATTTTTAAAGTGTGGAAATTTTATATCTAGTAAAGATATTTTTGAAGATAAAATAATTTGGAAAATTATTTGGAATCTGATGATGTTGCGCATCTTTATTGATAGTTAAATAACCGACTATCAATATTTACCTTTGAATAGGTATTTGTTGTGAATTGGATGAATTTGAATGCCACACTTATTTTTGAATTAACGCTCACTATTCGGGTTAGCCGGGAAAGGACCATGGGGTCGTATAACCCATTCCGAATATGTGATACGTCGTTATGAATTGCATTCGAAGACCGGTGTTGAAGACCGGATATTTTTGAAAATGGAAGGATTACCGTCGAGTTACTCTACATCGGCTGATCTCCGATTTAGAGGTTTTATCACCCTTAGTGACGGGAAGTCCGGACGTGATTAGAAATTTATCCGGATGTGCAAGGGCTTCGTGAGAAGTGCCTTCGGTTCTGTTCGATCCCGGAACAGACTTGTATGGATTGTGTGTCTGACGTTACAATTTGAGATATAAAGCTGATTTCTTTCAAATACATTTCTATTGGTGGCGGAGAATTTATTCTCTTAGCTTAACACCCTTCTCTGAGACGTACGAGCTCAGAGGTTATGTAGTTGAAATTCATCAGCGATATATCCCAATTTGGTAACGTGGCATACTGAGTGTTGCTGTGAAATGATCAGTGTTTGATCATTTGCGATATGATCATTTGTTTGATCTTATATCTTGGTGATCATAGGTTGATCATTTTGTTTGACCCGAAGCATGGCTTTGTAGAAAGCGTAGCTTTGTGGACGAGGACGAGACTTCGTCGAGCCTCACACCCCGGAAATGGTCAAAACAGGAAGGATGCGGCAAGGTTCTAGGGAGTAGCGCCCCTTAGTGTATGTCATTCCTTCTGGATAAAGGTGGTATCATGGTATGGAGCCCAGATACTTAACCTCTGTGGTTGCTGCAAATTTATTACTTTGTGTTTGTTGCGAATCGGGGATCCTCGGGAAGATCGGTGACGATCGGGGAATGGCATACGCGTGTCAGTAGTTACCTATTTTTGCAGAGGTAACCCGGCCTTGTGTTGGCAGAGATCCGGTTAGGTTCTCGGGTCGTCTATTCCAAGGACGTACCCATCGTGGAAAAGGAAGTTCCTTAGCCTGACCATTTGTTGGAAATCCAAACTCCAATACGCACCTTGTACGGTATTAGTTGTAGAACCTGCCATTTACGTACGGTGGTCACCACTGTTTAGATGGTAGCTATAGTAGGCATACGATACTGGTCGTATGTTGGCTAAGATTAATATTATACTTTCGAAATGTTTTCTACACTATGCACTAATAATAATATCAAAAAGAATTTGATTTTGCGTAGTAAGCATCTTTGACTATCATAAGAAGAAATCTCCTCCAATTCTGCGTTTGCATTGTGTGTGTGGCGGGAGGTCTTATGGTAGTTTCATTTTCCAAAAAGCATTGCGAATTGACTCTAAAAATATTTTCCTGTTGTTTATTTTAAAGATAAACTGTTTTACGATCTCCCACCAGTCTCCATGACTGACTCGGAGTTTATTGTTTCCCTTCTAAACTCTGGGTGCCCACCAATTTCCACACGGGCAGTCTAGAGTTAGGTTATCAGGATATTCTGGATATTCTGGAGCTTTGGAAGCAAGCTGGATGGCGAGACGTAGTATTTGTATCTGATAGTATTTATTCCGCTGTGTATTCTGTATGAGGACAAGTTTATAAAACTGTCCATTGTTGTATATTGACTCTGATTGATGTATGTATAAAAACTGATAAAATTCTTTGTTTTAAAAGACTAGTGTTTTTCTATTATATATTGTTCCGCTGCGATATGTGAGATTCTGATATTGTTTTCTGTTCTGATGTTGTTCTGTTCTTTCTTCTTCTCTTCTTCTTCTACCTTTTCTTTCTTTCTAAAACCCTCACTATGGGAGTTTCCGGCACTCGATTGCTCGGCAGTCGATAAAGTGAGTATCGATGTCAAATTTTCGAAAGTCGAAAATTTCGGTATGTGACAAGTGGTATCAGAGCATATGGTTAAGCGACAACCCTGCTCTGTTGGGTGTTACTCATTAGAGATAGAGTCAGCAGTACTCTAGAATGAGTTTGAGTGTAATAATATATACGAGTGCGTATTTGTTATTGAATATGAAATTGTTTTGTATTGTGTTGACTTATCGGTTGATTGTTTATGGATTCTGGTCGGTGCAGTCTAGCTAACTGTAATCGATAGGGGTTTCTAAACTCTTAAACGAGATAAACCGACACAGTATTGATTTTTAAAATAGGGTAAATGAGATAATTTTACCCAAAACTATTTTTGTATAGAAAAGAAATGATTTTCTATGAATTATCATAGTATATGGTTGTATGGTTGTTAGGAAGTGATAATATTAAAATGTTACCATCATTATATGAAATTGGATAAGAAATTGAAATCGTAACTCCAAAGTTAAGAAATAAATTCATATACAAACGAAATTTGAGAATATAAATTATAAATGTGATTGTAATTTGAAACGGAATTCCAGAGAAGTTTTTGGAAATGTTTTGAAAAGAATTTGAAAATTTTGGAGATTTGGAAAGTTTAAATCTTTTTGATTTGGAAATGAATTTCAAAGGTTTTGAAAAGTATTTTGGAGGAATGAAAAGCTCTAAACTCTTTTTGGTCGCTGGAAAATAATTCCGATGGTGATCGCGACAGCATCGGTGTTCATTTTCGGGTTTCCAAAAGAGGAATTGCTGCTAAATTGTTTTAAATGGAAGTGTTTGGAAAATTTGGGTTTGTTTTGAAATTCAAAAGATAATTTGATTTGGTTTCAAAAATGATTTTTGAAATGTTGGTAAGACTCGGGAATACCATATTTGTGAAATATTATTGAATTGATAACCTATACAAATTGAATTTTGATAGAATAAATCTAACTTAAAAGATGGAGTTAAATAAATGTAAGTACAGGTGAATCAATTAAATGAAACTAAAATTGGAAGTTGAGATTCATTTTGAAGTTGTAAGCAATGAATTGAAATTGGAAAATGAAATGAGACTTGAATCAAGTGGAATAAAATCCAAACCTGAGAAAAATAAAATGGATTGAATCCGAATAAGCTACTTTGATAATTTATTAATTCACGAAATACAGAAATGGAAGTTGAATTAGTTTAATTGAAACTTGAAGAACTAAATAAAAGAATGGTTCGAAATTGAAGATAAATTCAAGTAAGTAGAAATAAATTTCAAATGAATGGAATTTACAATTGTAAGTGAATAAAATTGAAACTGAATGTTGAAAACAAATTTGAATAAAATGAATTGGAATCTGTGATGAATTAGTAAATGAAACTAATTTAAAATAGTGTAGTTATGAACTAAAGATAATTGATAAATTCAATATTCAGAAGTTAAACTGAATCCAAATTAGATTGGAATTGTGGATTGAATTCAAATGAATGTGAAATGTAAAATTTAAATGTATAAGTAGTTTATATTGAAAATTTTGTAATAGAATTTGCAAAATAGTTTGAATATATGTAACTAGATATTATGGCTAGTAGGATATACAGGTATAAAGGAATTGGATTTGATTTTCAAAGATGAATTTGAATTGCTCGACAAAAGGTAAGTATTTGAATTATAATATGAGTTTTTGCTGATTTCTTCTCTAGCCGCTTGGCATTTTTCTTTTCTTTTTGAAATCTGAGAGTCCGTAGGGACGTTTTGTAGTCGTGCCGTATTAGCCGCGCAAAGGAGACGCTGACGAAATTTTTCGGAAATTTAGGGTGTTAGAAAATTTTTGAGAAATTTTGAAAGTTTAAAATTTGAATTTAAACTCGAATTTGAATTTTGAAGAAAACAATAATGTTTGAAAACTATGAAAGGTTTAGAAATTTAGTTGAATTAATAACGAATCTTTAGTAGAAAGATTTGTTTTGATAAATTGATAAAACTATTAGATGTTGAAAGATAGTAGACGAGTTAAGGACTTTTTCTTCCTGACTTGTAATTTCGGGATGAAATTCTTTTAAGGGGGGAAGTCTGTAACGACCCAGAATTTTGAACAAATTAAATTGAGAATATTTAATTAATTTTAAGTATTTGAACGATGATTTAATTTGAATCCCCGATATATCGCTGAATTTGGCGATTAAACTTTAAAATTTAATCGATTGAAGTTGAATAAAAATTTGAATCTTCAATTTTAAGTTGAAGAAAAATATTTCGAAAGCTTTTAAAATTCATATTGATAATACTGAAAATAACGGAAGCTTCAGAATTTAATTTCGGACTGTTTTGTTCAGTTTTGAAATTTATCGTTCGAATTGATATTTGAAAATAGCGTTTCGGGAGTCTCGGAATTCGACGAAACCAGTTCCATTGGGTCCGTAATATTGAATTATTACTGGATTTCCAATTTCATATTTTTCGGAGTTGTTTTGTGACCGTATGGTTACAAAACGCGTTGAAGTTTTAAATCGAATTTGATTTTTAATTTAAAATTTTAATATAGTCAACAACAGCATGTTCTCCTTTATTCACGCTGACAATTACGATATGAAATCGTGCAAGCACGTTCTTCCCCGTTGTTCACGCCTATAATCACGAAGAAAAAATCGTGCAACCCATCCCCTTCAGATTCAAATAACCACCTTCCCCCAAATCTTGTTCAAACGAAATTTATAAAATACAAACGAAAGAAAATCGCTCGGCTTCATTTCAAATTTTTAATGGCCAAAGCGTTTCATTCCTCACGAAAAAAAACCCCCTTTTCTCATTCAAACAATTCGCTCGTATGCTCGAAATTGGAGATGGCGACTTCATCGCAATAGGGTCGCGCGGCGACCTGGGAGGAAGTATCGCGAGCATGGAAATGAAGGCGCAGCTTTGGTTCGTCTTCTCGAGGCCGCGGTCGAGACTAGGGCAAGAGGCATGCGCGTTGTGCTGGGGGATGTCGAGAGTTAGGGGTAGTTGCGGCATCAGGCGATGGCGATTTGGGGCTCGAAGGCAGTTGGAGGTTCACGATGGTGAATGTCAGAGGGATGCACGCATACGCCTGAGGATGTCGTGAAGCTTAGTTTTTCAAAGGCAGTACGAACTGATGATGGTCGTGACTCGCGATGAAGACAGACGAAAGTCGCGATAGGACTTGGGGTTAGCGGCTGTTGAACAGCTGCAATGGAGGCGATGTTCTTTGGTGAAGTCATCGTAGGCAAGGCAGGGAGGTATATTTTTTTTTATGAAATTGAATTTAGAAATGTTTATATATGTATAAAAGATATATATAAATAATTACCTTAAAACAGAGAAAAATAAAAATAAAAATATATCTATTTCAAGTTTAAAACTAATTTAGGGAAATTAACTTGTTAAAATTAGCTTATTTAATGATTTGAGGAATTTTTGAAAAAGGGATTTAAAATCTTGAAGAAATAGATTGTAAGTAAAATGTTTGAAAGATATATGTAAATGAGACTTTAGTTTAAAGAAACAGGAAAGATAGTAGAAATTGAAAAGTTAGTCAAATAAATTTATTTAAAAGAAATCATTGGATAATTTAAAATTACTAAGCGAAAAATTTATTTATTTGATTAGTTCAAATATTAATAAAATTATGTAATTGTTATACAAGGTTAAAATAATCGAAGAAAAACAAACTGGAACAAAAATGGATTGCAAAATAAAGGGGCTAAGGTGAGATTTTTCTCACTCAAAAATTGATTGCAGTTATTGATTGTTTGATATGATTGCTATGTTGATGTGATATTAGATATAGTAGGATATATCTATATATATAGCAATATATACATATTGGCATATGTATATATTGGATTGATGATTTTCCCGCCTCGTATAGCGGATGAGACCCTATTGCGCCGTTAGTAAGCGGATTTTTATAAAACCTATATACCGCGATATTCCACCTCGAAGTGGAATTGGTATTGTGCTAACGTCTTTGGATGCAGGGAAACAGGTTGGAGGGATCCAACTGGACCCCTCACATTGATTGAATTTATTTCTATTGTGATATGAATCTGTGAATGATTATAGTGATGCTATTAATCATATTGATATCTGGAAATTGTTTGAAGGCTAAAATTTAGCTGAATGGATGTTTGACATCATTGGATTCCAAAGATAAACGAAATTGAATTTTTGAAATCAAAATAGGAATTTCTAAGTGAATTAATTTTAGAAATTTAATAAATTTTGAAGAAAGGAATTTTTAAAGTATAAAAGCTGATTTTTATAATCTTATTGAATAAATTCCAGAATAAAGTGAAATTGCTAAATAAATGAATTTCATAAAACAGTGATTATAAATTGAAGAATTTAATTTAAATTTGGATTTTTAAATAGATTGAAAGAAACAATTGAAATTTATTTTCTTTAAAAGGAATTTATTTAAAAGGAGATAAGTCGGAAATCCAACTAGAAATTTAATTTGGTAAATTGAAATAATTTGGGAAATCAATGTAAAATGATTTCAATTTGAAGAATCCATTTAAAAACAGGATGTTGAATAATTTTAGAAAAATAAGGAATTTATTTAGTGATAAATAAAATTAGAAATCAATCTGTAATTGATTTAATATTTGGAAATGAATTTTTGAGAAATCAGTATGGAAATTTCATTTAAAGTTGAAAATAAATTTTTAAATCAATATCGAAATTGATTTGGGATTGAAGTTTTTATAAATAGAATTGGAATTTATAAAAGTTGTTTATAAATCCGAAATCACTTATTTTGATAAGTAAAAATATAGAAGTTGATAAAAAGAAGATTTATAAGTCGAGGTTATTATTAAAATAGAAATAGAATTTATAACCGTGTTTATAAATTCGAAATCGATTGAATTTGATAAATTAAATATAGAAGATTATTAAAGAAGATATATTCGCAATTTTGGATAGCGAATGTTTATTGAAATAAAAATGTGTAGAAATGATTGAAATTGGGTTAAGTGAATTATATTCACGATTTTGGACAGTGAATATATTATTGAATAAAATGGATTCATTTTTGAAGAAGTGATATTTTAAATGAAGTTAAATTGTTTTTAACGATGTTTTAAAATATGTTAAATATCGAAAACATAGATTTCAACATTTATTGTTGAAATAGACGTTTTCGAGGAAGAAGGAAATGATGGACTATAACACTGTTGTTATAGTAAATGATTTCTGAAAGGAAATGTTTTTAATGTAGTATTGGGATTTATATATCTATCTAAATCCGAATCCCTATACTAGTGATTTTGAGTCGTCGTAAAGATGTTTTATGTAACATTCGTTTTGACTCAAATTAATGTTGTTATGATAAATGATTTCCTTAAAGAATGAATTTATACTTAAATTTGATTTAAGTATATTGAATATTTTCAAATGTTGGAAATAAAAGATTTGTGAAACACTTATTATTAAATAAGTATGGAATGTTTTCCAAAATGAAATGAAATGTTTTTGAGAATTTATCTTCTTAAAGATAAATTGAAATTGAATATTGAAAACGATTTGAAAATCGAATATCAGTAGATATTCGAAAATATAAATTCACTATGGAATTTATAAATGGAATGGGAATTTGTTTTAAAAATAAACGTTGATTTATTTTTAAAGTGTGGAAATTTTATATCTAGTAAAGATATTTTTGAAGATAAAATAATTTGGAAAATTATTTGGAATCTGATGATGTTGCGCATCTTTATTGATAGTTAAATAACCGACTATCAATATTTACCTTTGAATAGGTATTTGTTGTGAATTGGATGAATTTGAATGCCACACTTATTTTTGAATTAACGCTCACTATTCGGGTTAGCCGGGAAAGGACCATGGGGTCGTATAACCCATTCCGAATATGTGATACGTCGTTATGAATTGCATTCGAAGACCGGTGTTGAAGACCGGATATTTTTGAAAACGGAAGGATTACCGTCGAGTTACTCTACATCGGCTGATCTCCGATTTAGAGGTTTTATCACCCTTAGTGACGGGAAGTCCGGACGTGATTAGAAATTTATCCGAATGTGCAAGGGCTTCATGAGAAGTGCCTTCGGTTCTGTTCGATCCCGGAACAGACTTGTATGGCTTGTGTGTCTGACGTTACAATTTGAGATATAAAGCTGATTTCTTTCAAATACATTTCTGTTGGTGGCGGAGAATTTATTCTCTTAGCTTAACACCCTTCTCTGAGACGTACGAGCTCAGAGGTTATGTAGTTGAAATTCATCAGTGATATATCCCAATTTGGTAACGTGGCATATTGAGTGTTGCTGTGAAATGATCAGTGTTTGATCATTTGCGATATGATCATTTGTTTGATCTTATATCTTGGTGATCATAGGTTGATCATTTTGTTTGACCCGAAGCATGGCTTTGTAGAAACCGTAGCTTTGTGGACGAGACTTCGTCGAGCCTCACACCCCGGAAATGGTCAAAACAGGAAGGATGCGGCAAGGTTCTAGGGAGTAGCGCCCCTTAGTGTATGTCATTCCTTCTGGATAAAGGTGGTATCATGGTATGGAGCCCAGATACCTAACCTCTATGGTTGCTGCAAATTTATTACTTTGTGGTTGTTGCGAATCGGGGATCCTCGGGAAGATCGGTGACGATCGGGGGATGGCATACGCGTGTCAGTAGTTACCTATTTTTGCAGAGGTAACCCGGCCTTGTGTTGGCAGAGATCCGGTTAGGTTCTCGGGTCGTCTATTCCAGGGACGTACCCATCGTGGAAAAGGAAGTTCCTTAGCCTGACCATTTGTTGGAAATCCAAACTCCAATACGCACCTTGTACGGTATTAGTTGTAGAACCTGCCATTTACGTACGGTGGTCACCACTGTTTAGATGGTAGCTATAGTAGGCATACGATACTGGTCGTATGTTGGCTAAGATTAATATTATACTTTCGAAATGTTTTCTACACTATGCACTAATAATAATATCAAAAAGAATTTGATTTTGCGTAGTAAGCATCTTTGACTATCATAAGAAGAAATCTCCTCCAATTCTGCGTTTGCATTGTGTGTGTGGCGGGAGGTCTTATGGTAGTTTCATTTTCCAAAAAGCATTGCGAATTGACTCTAAAAATATTTTCCTGTTGTTTATTTTAAAGATAAACTGTTTTACGATCTCACACCAATCTCCATGACTGACTCGGAGTTTATTGTTTCCCTTCTAAACTCTGGGTGCCCACCAATTTCCACACGGGCAGTCTAGAGTTAGGTTATCAGGATATTCTGGATATTCTGGAGCTTTGGAAGCAAGCTGGATGGCGAGACGTAGTATTTGTATCTAATAGTATTTATTCCGCTGTGTATTCTGTATGAGGACAAGTTTATAAAACTGTCCATTGTTGTATATTGACTCTGATTGATGTATGTATAAAAACTGATAAAATTCTTTGTTTTAAAAGACTAGTGTTTGTCTATTATATATTGTTCCGCTACGATATGTGAGATTCTGATATTGTTTTCTGTTCTAATGTTGTTCTGTTCTTTCTTCTTCTCTTCTTCTTCTACCTTTTCTTTCTTTCTAAAACCCTCACTATAGGAGTTTCCAGCACTCGATTGCTCGGCAGTCGATAAAGTGAGTATCGATGTCGAATTTTCGAAAGTCGAAAATTTCGGTATGTGACACTTCCTTTTCTTACTTTTTCCCTTAATCTGCTCTTTTCCAAAATCATTTGGAAAGTCCTTCAAAATAAGAAAGATGTTTTTACCTGTTAGAGTTCTAGGCATCTTTCCATCCTCTATAGTGTTATCAAACCAAGCTTTTTTTTTCCTCAACGGATGTGAAATAGGCAAAAATCTTCTATGACCCATATAAACATTCTTTCGACTATATTTCAACCATCGACGATGAGTATTGACACCACATAATGGACAAGCCTTTTTACCCTTTACACAACATCCAGCAAGATTACCATAAGCTGGAAAATCATTTATCGTCCATAATAAAATAGCTCTCATATTAAAAAGTGTCTTACTAAATGCATCGTACGTCTCAACTCCACTACTCCACAAGTAATGCAAATCCTCTACTAATGGCGCCATATATACATCAATATCATTCCCCGGTTGCTTTGGACCTGGAATTAGAAGTGTTAGCATAATATTTTCCTTCTTCATGCACAACATAGGCGACAAATTATATGTCACAAGCATTACTGGCCAACAACTATATTTGGAACTCAACACGGAAAATGGATTAAACCCATCTGTAGCAAGACCAAGTCTGAGACTACGTGGATCGGCTGAAAATGATTCCCAATTTTCATCAATTGTGCTCCATGTTACAGAATCTACGGGATGTCGCATCTTTCCATCACTGCTTTTATTATTGAAATGCCACCTTAATGCTTCTGCCATCTTTTCAGATCTGAACATTCTTCTGAATCTTGGAATTATTGGAAAATATCTCAACACCTTAACCGGGATACCCTGCATAATCTCATTTGTATCCTGATTCATTTTCCATCTTGAGGAACCACATTTCGGACAGTCATTCAAATTTTTATACTCTTTACGAAAAAGACAACAATCATTCTCACATGCATGAATCTTTTCAAACCCCATATCAAATAGTTTGAGGAATTTCTTTACTTCATATAAAGTCTTAGGAAGTACATTATTCTTTGGCAAAAACATTTGTTGCACATTAAGAAGCTTATCAAAACCAGAATCGGATAATCCAGTTTCGCATTTAAGGTTATACAAAATAGTGATGGCAGATAACTTTGTATGATCTATGCAACCAGGATATAATGGGGTTTCTGCATCTTCCAAGTTCTTGAGTAAATCATCGTGTCGTCTTTGTGCATCATCCTTATCTTTATCATCATCAAAAGAATTATGATTAAAGTAGTCTTCATCTTCATAGTGAATTGCTTTGAGTAATTCGTACGCCTCACTCTTTTTATTATTATTTTCAACATCTACTTGCTCGCCATGATTATACCACCTACCATCTTTGTACTTAGGATCCATTCCCTTTATAATTAAATGCTCAATGACGGTTTCACCATAATGATGACTAAGATTTCGACAATCTAAACAAGGACACAAAATTTTCTCTACATCCCCTAACTTTTTCTTCGCAACACATACAAAATTTTGAGCTCCTTTTCCATACTCTTTACTGGTTCTATGTTTAAAATTGAAAGCAACAAGAATGTTAGCTTTCATTTTCAAAACATGTTAAGTCTAAAGTTATGTGTAAATTTACTTGTATATGATTACCTGTGTAGACGCAACCAGTCTTTCTCCATCATCATATATAATATGGAAGCAATCAAGTATCTAAAATGCTAAAATAGTAATTGGAAATTAGACTATTTAAACAAGTAGAGATTACCGATACCAAATCTAGTAAAAAAATGCATAAATTTCCAAAGCAGGCATCACCAACAAACGAGTGTAACACTGCGACATGACAATAGGAACATGAAGCCAGAAACATAAAACATACAAGTAACCAACAGAGGCATGACACAACTAAAATGCATATACAATGATTCAAAATGTATTGGTTAACGCGTTACCTTCTGACATTTAGTTGTTATGTATAAACATTGCAAAGCTACACTGGGAAACATCCACATGAATTTGGGCCACAAACCAAAAGGAATTATGTAAGCCAAACTGTTTCCAAAAAATTTGCCATTACAACGGCGCTATTTTGTAGCACCGGAGTAATGTCTATGCATTACCCCTCTCCTGATACTTGGCTTGCGCCATTAACAATAAATTTGGTTCCTGATACTTGATGTCAGTAAAGAGTCTGATCATTTGCTTCCATTTACATAATTCTTCATTAATGAACCCTTTGGTTGAACATCATCAAAAACTTTAAGCAGGTACTTTTTCATACCTAATTTAGATCTTATATTTACATGTTCACATTACTTATTCGAGACTTTCTGAAGTACATCATAGCTAAATTGTACTCCATATTGTACCTTTCGAATATTCAAAAAACATGTTAACTGCAATGCGTAATGTGGTGAAGCAAAATTTTAAATAAAGACTACAGATAGTAGTTTTAAGTTTTAACTTTCAATAACATCTTGTCAGCAGAGGCGGTAGATAATTTAGTGGGTCATTGAAGAATTTGCAACAGTAAGAAACTTCAATTCTTTTTTCATGAGAAGGAAAAGTTTCTTTGTTATGGAAATGAGAAGGAAAGAATTCAAAAGTTAAAAATAGGAAAGTGCTATACAATTGAATATACTAACAATACCTACCTCAAATTAAAATTAACAAATAGACATGGACACATTATCACCAATTAAGGGGAATATCCAAAATCGGCTACTACAAATATGTAAACACAACCGTGGTAAATATGTAGCAAAAAAATTCATGAAATCTAAGATGTAGTAATGTGATTCATCTTATCTCAGACAAACATTTATCCACCCATGCTCCATGTCAAAAAAATAGAAAGAAAAAAAAAATCAGAATTCACTCCATTTATCAATTTATAGTGAATAGAGATAAATAGTTTCAGGTATAAATTTGTAGTTTCACTCCAATGAATTTATATGACAAAATTCAATTAGTTGTTATGATTGTAAGTACGAAAACAAAATGGTTTATTCAGGAAAAAAGAGTCTCCTTACTCATAGCCACAATTCCTACTATACACATTCAAACCATCAACAGCCATTGTACAACTCCTACTGTACATCAATTACGGCTACTGACCATCAGACTTCACCAGTTCATCCACTTCGTTCACCAATTCACATCTTCCAATCTCTGTTCAAACTGTCACATAACCACTGTCTACATGACTCTGCACTTCCACCATCAGTCTTGCATCAGACCACATTCACATATTCACTTCATTAACTTCCCACATAACCACTGTCTACATATCAACAACTCTAAATCTATATTAAACAACTCTAAATCAACATCAGACCGTCGAGATTTGACCGCATATAAATAACTCTAAATCTATATTTTTGATGTTATAAGAAAACTTCAAGCTGATTTGCGTTTTCTAATTTAAAAAATTTAGAATCTAAATTATATATTTAGTAAGTAGTCATTCAAAGCTATTAAACTCATTAATTCTCTCAATTCAATGGCGCCAGTTATTAAATATAATATGATACTTTCTGTTTGTTTCATAGTACCTTGCTCGAAACAAGCTGAACCAGCCAGCTATTCTAACGTCAACCCTAGCTATATCTTAATCATCGTCCTCACCACAAAACACCAAGAATTTACAGCCAAAGATTCCATAATCAACTGATTTTTTCTTCTTCTTCCAAATTCGCAATCATATGGACTAAAGACTGGGTAAGAGATGTCATTGTGAATTAAGTTCCAAAAATAAACAGTTTGATATTTACAAATTCACACTTTAAAATTTGGAAAGGGAAATCGTTAATGGATCAAAGAGGCAGCAAACATTCTAATAATCCACGTTCATCTTTAGTAATTTTTTTTCCTTCTCGATCTAATAACCGAAATCGTTTGAAACTTTAAACTTGATCAGATAAGCAAGATATGATACTTTGCAATGTTTCAAACTTAACTGAAAACTAGGGTTAAGAAAAAACGCTCACCAGTTCCACCAAGTTTAGGGCAATCAATTCCAAATCGATGTTGATAGAAGAGCCGGCGACAGAGACGCTCAATCAAAATTGACACGGAAGATGAACGATGCTGCAATCTGGTGGTAGGAGAATTGAAATCGAAATGGACAGTTGGAAAAATGAAAAACGATGGAGAGGGAAATGAATTATTAAGAGACGAGGGAAAATGAATTTTCTCTGGAAGTAAACACGTGAGTTGGCGGCAAACCAAAATAAACACAGCGACACTATTTTCAGCGTTTATCCTCACGAATAACTCTCTCAAAAACATTTACTACAGCATTCAATGTTTAAACGCTGATAATAAATGCTGTCAAAACAAACTTTTGTTGTAGTGATGGGCAGTCCCAAGCATCTTCTAAGTTACTTGTACCTTTACTACAGTTCACTTGAGTTTGTTTACATTGTATAAGTATGTATGTCCTGACTCGAGTGTTTATGTTTTATTTTTACGCTCGGGTCAGCCTGAGTATCAGTTGGACTTCATCTTCACGGAGCTAGCACTACTGGAGATCATCTTTATCAAGCTGCTATCTGCTTTGCTATTCAGTCTTTTATTTTAGCTTATGTAATTGAGACAAATGAATTTGGGATTTTCTGTGGTTGTTCAAACTGTATTGGTTTTAGACTATGTAATTTGTACTTGTTTTGAGACTATGTATTTTAGTGGCTTCATGAACCACTATGGTTATTTTTAAATTCCGCTGTGAGTTATTCTGATATTTCTGTGTTTGTGATTCTGTGAATGATTTTATTTGCTCCAAATTTTATTACAATCTGTTATTTTGCATTATTCAAGTCCGACATGTGTGGATTATTGTCGATTTGAATGGTCCAAAATACCGGGTCGTTACATTTGGTATCAGAGCCAGGTTTTAGGCAAACCTTAGCCTATGGAGCAAAAACTCATTAGAGATAGGGTAGAAATACCCAAGAATGAGTGAAATCAAACTCAGAATCATTTCTTTGTGAGTGAACGTATTTTCAAAGTATAAAATGATTTTTAAAATGGTTTTAAATGATTTCTCAAATGATTTTCAAAGATTATTTTGATATAAAGTTTTCTTGTTTTAAGAAGAAATTTTTTCTAAACTTTCTTCTTTCCTTATCTACCTTGTTAGAAATTTTGTTATTAGGTTATTCATCCAAGTGATCTTATCGTGTCTTATCTTAGCTTGTCTTTGTCTTCTCTGTACCTTTATCCTAAATTCATTCTTGATATTTCCAGGATGAATCATGGAAATGCTAGAGGTAGGGGCCGTGGTATTGCCCCAGCTCCTCCACCTGTTGCACCTATTAGGTTTACTGTTCTTTGCAAGGAATTCTCTCAGCTCGGTGGTACTAAGTTCACCGGTTCAGAGAGTATTATCGAAGCCCAGCAATGGCTATGAAGTTTGGAGAGGATATTTACTGGTCTTGGGATCACTGATCCCCAGAAGCGTCAGTTAGCAGCTTGGCAGCTGCAAGAGTCAGCCTTAGATTGGTGGGAGTCGGTTACGGCTCACACTAACGAAGGTGATCTTTCGTGGGAGCAGTTCAGGTATCCTTTGTGTTATCTTGAATTTTTCCCATTTCCTTTTTCTTTTGAATCTATCTTAAGTTCGGCTTCTGTATCTTCTTTCCAGGGAGGCTTTTGTGGCAAAATGGATGCCCGAAGCCGGGAAATCTCAGCTTTATCGTGAATTCATGGATCTTAAGCAGGGTACCATGTCTTTTTCAGAGTATGAGCGGAAGTTCAATGAACTTTCCAAATTTGGTCCTGGTCTTATCGACACTCATCTAAAGAAGAATGAGAAGATCATTGCTAGAGCTCGCCCAGAGTTCTACGATCGTCTTATTTCACATGTTCATGGCACTTTTACTGAGCTCATGGATATGGCTATTCGCTATGAGAACCCTACTTCAAAGGATCCTGCTGCTTCTGGTGCTCATGTCTCACAATCTTCCTCTGCAAATTCCAAAAAGAGAAAGCCCAACTTCCACCAGCAGAAGAAAAATTGGCTCAAACATCCGAGCTTAGGATCTTCGGCATCTTCTCCTTCCCAGAGACACCCTATTGATCTATCCACCATTACTTGCTTCAAATGTGATCAGAAGGGACACTATGCTAATAGTTGTCCTACTTTGGTTGGTGCTGCTTTTCCTCCACCTCAGGTTACCAAGAACAATCTTTGTCATGTTTGTCTTCTGCCAGGTCATTTTAGGAATGACTGCCCATTGTATCAGAAGGGAAAGCCATCTGGTGTATTTGCTGTCACATCTGCTTCATCACCTGCTGCACCTACTCCTGCTCCTAGCGATGATCAAGGTACTCTTCAAGGCACCTTTTATTTATTTCAGCATCATGTTCGTGTTTTATTTGATACTGGAGCTTCGCATAGTTCTATTTCTATGACTATTAGTGATAAGTTTGAGCATCTCCTTTCTCCTGGGTATGCTTCTGTTCCTTTATGTGTTTCTAATCCTATTGGGGGTCCCGCGAACCTTAGTAGGATTTGTAGAGGAGTGAAACTCTTCCATTCTGATCACCGCTTTAGTGGTGATTTCTATATTCTTGGTTTTGATACTTTTGATTTATTGCTTGGGGATGATTGGTTAAGAAATCATGATGCCCGTATCTCTTGTAAATCCCGAATTGTTTCTCTAGAAGATGATCGGGGAAATTCTCTGGTTATTCAGTGTTGTATGCCTCATGATTGTGCTGGTAGCTTTATTTATTCTTTGGATTCTTCCCCTATCGACCTTCAGTCGACTCGTGTAGTTAATCTCTATCTCGATGTATTTGGTGAAGTTACTGCTTTACCTCCCAAGCGGGAAATTGATTTCCGCATTGATCTTATTCCTGGAGCTCGACCTGTAGTTCTTCCTCCTAGAAGAATGGCACCCCGCGAGAAGGTTGAGTTAAGGGAACAAATATAGGATCTGTCTTCCAAGGGTCTGATCAGACCTAGCTATTCTGAATGGGGAGCTGCGGTGGTTTTCGTCACCAAGTCCGATGGTTCTCTTCGGATGTGTGTTGATTATAGGGAGTTGAACAAGCTCACTATGAAAAATAGATATCCAATGCCTCGCATCAATGACATGTTTGATCAGCTTTATGGTGCTACTGTTTTCTCTCAGCTCGATCTTGCCATGGGTTTTCACCAACTCAGAGTTGCCGAGGAAAGTATTCTCAAGACTGCTTTTCGTACTGAGAATGGATTCTTTTAATGGTTAGTCATGCCTTTTGGTTTGACTAATGCTCCTGCTTTCTTTGTTGACTTGATGAATCGTGTTTTCCGTGATGTGCTTAAAAAATTTGTTCTAGTCTTTGTGGATGATATCCTCATTTTCTCTAAGTCTGAAGAAGAACATAAGTCACATTTGAAATCTGTTCTTGAGACTCTTCGAAATCATCAGTTAAAGGCTAAATTTTCTAAATGCCATTTCTGAAAGGATGAAGTCCGATTCCTCGGGCATATTGTTTCTAGTAATGGAGTTTTAGTCGATCCAGTCAAGATCGCTGCGATCAATGTAAGTCTCTCTTCCTTCTCTTTCCTTGTTTCATTCGATTTATTCTATCTTTCCTATTATCCTTCTATCCCTATTCTGTACAGGATTGGGAAACTCCTAAGACTCCTACTGATATCCGTAGTTTTCTGGGACTTGCCGGTTATTACCGGAGATTCATTGAGAATTTCGCTTGGATTGCTGCACCTCTCACTGCTTTAACTTGGAAGAATGCTAAGTTTATTTGGAGTAACGAGTGTAAGGCCGCATTCAATGAGTTAAAAGACAAGCTTACTTCCGCACCTGTTCTTACCATTCCAAATGGAAATGAGGGATTAACGGTATACACTGATGCTTGTCGAGAAGGTTTGGGAGCTGTTTTGATGCAGGGTGGTAGGGTGATTGCTTATGCTAGTCGACAGCTGAAGACCCATGAAGTAAATTATGCTGCCCATGATCTAGAGTTGCTTGCTGTTGTTTTCGCTTTGAAGCTTTGGAGACATCATCTGTTGGGTACCAAGTTTGAGCTTTTCACAGATCATCAGTCTTTGAGGTATATTTTCTCTCAGAAGGATTTGAATCAGAGACAAGTTAGGTGGTTAGAGTTCCTTGCTTCTTATGACCTCGACATCAACTATACACCGGGAAAAGCTAATGTTGTGGCGGATGCTTTGAGTAGGAAGAAAGCTTTGTTGTGTCAGCTTGTTGTTTCTTCACCTCTTGTGGATCGTATTATGACTAGGCAGGATGAGGATCAGATGCTTAGATTGATTAAGGAGAATGTTCGAAGTAGAGTGGGAGGTAGTAGTCTTGATGGCAGTGGAGCTCAGATTGACGATAAGGGTGTGTTGAGGATTAATAATAGGATTTGTGTCCCAAATGTTGATGGATTGAGACAGGAGTTACTTCGGGAGAATCATCAGTCCAGACTTTCTATTCATCCAGGCGTGACCAAGATGTATCAGGACATGAAGAAGTTATATTGGTGGAAAGGTATGAAGCGAGATATTTCCATTTTTGTTAATAGATGTGCGACTTGTCAGCAAGTCAAGGCAGATCATCAGAAGACTCCTGGTTTATTGCAGCCTCTTGAGATTCCCAACTGGAAGTGGGAACAAGTTTCTATGGATTTCATTGATGGATTACCGAGAACTAGGAAGGGTAATGAGAGTATCTGGGTTATTGTAGATAGATTGACCAAATCAGCTCATTTCATTCCGGTCAAGTCTACCCGTTCAGCTTCTAGTTTGTCTGAGATTTACATGAGGGAGATTGTTCGTCTCCATGGTGTTCCTCTCAGTATTTTTTGTGATCGTGATCCTATCTTTACTAGTAGGTTTTGGAAAGCCTTTCAGGATTCTTTGGGTACTCATCTGAATCTGAGCACTGCTTACCATCCATATACCGACGATCAAACGGAAAGGGTGAATCAGATTCTAGAAGATCTTCTTCGTGCTTGTGTGCTTGATTATGGAGGATCTTGGGAAGATCACCTCCATCTTATCGAATTCACTTATAACAATAGTTATCATGCCAGTATTGAGACGTCTCCGTTTTCTGCTCTTTACGGACGACCTTGTAGATCTCCTTCTTGGTGGATTGAATCCGGTAATCGTTTGGTTCTTGGTCCTGAGATGGTTTTAGAAGCTTCTGAGAGAGTTGAAGAGATTAAGAGGAAGATGAGGATTGCTCAAGATAGGCAGAAGAAGTATGCTGATAGGCGTAGGCGGAGTTTAGAGTTTGCTGTTGGTGATTTGGTTTTCCTTAAGGTCTCTCCCTTAAGGAATGTTATTCGTTTTGGTCGTAGAGGAAAGCTTTCTCCTAAATTTGTAGGTCCTTTCCGCATTTTGGAAAGAATTGGCTCTCTTGCTTATCGTCTGGATTTACCCGAGAAATTTTCTGGAGTACGCAATGTCTTTCATGTATCTCATCTTCGTCGCTATCTGCATGATCCATCTCTTATTATCCAGCCTTCTGCTCTTGATAGTTTGGATATTGAGCCAAATCTAACTGTTGAGAGGAAGCCACTTCTTATCGTCGATCGAGGTACGAAACAGCTAAGAAGGAAATCTGTCAATCTGGTCAAAGTGCAGTGGAGCACTGATGAACGGGATTGCACCTGGGAGATGGAGGAGAGCATTCGTCCTTCGAATCTGGAATTGTTTATTTCAGGTACTTTTGCTCTACTGTCTTATCTTTCTTTGTTTTCCTTTTTCGTTCCTTTTCGGGGATGAAATGTTTTGAGTGGGGGAGAGTGTAACAGCCCGAAATTTTTAACAAATTTTTATTTAAAAATAAGCGTTATGTAATGTTGATTTGAATTAAAAATGTAACTTTATTAAAAATTTTAAATTTTATAATTAAATGCCAAAATTTCATCTTGAACTGTATACAATTGTGTAACGTTTGTTTCACTTTTGTTTTGGTCAGATTTGTTGTATACATTTAAAAGTTGCAATAATTTGTGTGAAATGGGAAATCTAACTTTACATTTCTTTTACGTATATTTACATCCGTTCCGTAACTTTATATTAAACAATCAAATGTTATTAATTATGGTATAATAGCTATTTAATTTTGGTTTAAAATGATACGTTATTTTATTGAAGAAAACGTTAGCATTTTCAATTTTATTTAATAAAAGAAACAAATCATAAATTGTTCGTTACTTTGGGCATTTCATTTTTTTATACGTTCGTTGTTTTTCTTTGTCTATTGATTTTTTCTTGCGTTAACATTGCAAGTTCAGCCGTGTATATTTCAGTTTGGAATTCAAAATCTTGCATTAAATCGTTTGCACGTGAAAGATTATTTCTTTCCCTTTGACTCCTTACGTTTCTTTCAATTTAATAAAATTGATTGCCTTTGATTTCTCTACCATTCACAAATTTCCTCTCTGCTTAAATCAAGTGAGCAATAGTATATTTTTCCACGTTCACAAATATTGCCTGACCACAATTTTTCTATTCGACTTCCTTCAAAAAAAAAAATTCGTGAGCTTCTTCCAAGGTATGGCCGCATGCTTTCCTTTCAATTTGTTTTCTTTTTGTTGTCTGTTGTACCATGTTTTACCTGCCACCTCATGCTCCTCCCATTCACCATATAACCCCACGAACCCAGGCAGACCAACTCCATGCTTGTCCCCACGTCACCACAAACCCATGCCAACCACCACCGACTCCATGCCGAGACCAGCCACCTACTCCTCCAGACATGAACCCCATGCCGAGACCAAGACTTTGTTTTGAACCAGAGAATTGAACAAAAATTGTTTGTCACCTTTGCATTTTCATTCTTGAAGTTATATTGCCAGACCGAGCCTGGTATTTGAATCAGAGAAATGAAAAACTATTTTGTCCCTTTGTATTTTTGGTATCTTAGTTTATATTTTCTACCTGGCCTTGTATTTGAAAAAAAAGGAAATGAACAATTTGTTGTGGTCGAGCCTTTGTTTTTGAAGTTATAGTCCACATTTTAAAAGTGGTCGAGCTATTCCTTTCTAGTATTCAACTTGTTTCTTTTTTCGTTTGGTTTGCTTCATTTGAAAATTTGTTATTCGTGCAATCTTAGATTTGATTATTTATTTTGCCTTAGATTTGAATCTAGTTGGCGCATCCGCTAACAACTGATCGTGCTTTCCGCGTGCTTTCGATAGATAGCGTACTTCTTTTTCGAATCTCCAGCTCCGTAGAGGTGAGTAAATCTCACACGAATATTCATACTTATATGATTGTGAAACGACCGCAACTGAATGTGTAGAAAATAAATAAATAAATAAATAAATAAAATGATGTTATAATTACCTGTGATTTATTTATATTTGATGTTAGAATTGTTAAAATTGCATAACATATCATCTGTTATATTTTGTTCTTATTTTACTGTTATTCTATTCTGTTAAATCACACTGCAAGTTCCCTATAGAATAGAATCACTATGGGTTGAAATGATACATACCCGAACGGACTTTAGAATAAGTGAAGATCGTTATGGGCTGAAATGATAGGCCTGAACGATTTTCAATTAAATTTTATTTACTTGGGATTGCGGGTTCGAAATGATAAAAACCCGGATTTTCTTTGTAAACTATGGATTGAAATGATATAGTATCCGTATCACTTGACTTAGGCTAGAAAATATTATACAGACCCGTGGTTATTTTTCTGTATTTTCTGGATATTTTTTTTAAATATTTAAATATTTGTAATAATATTAAATTGATTTAAATTGAGTTTTAAAATGATTTATTTAGAGTAGAAATGATTTTTCTATGTGATAAATGTAAATAAATGAAAAAAAATATTGACATTAAAGTGTAACTTAAATTTGAAATTTGGCTAAAAAGAAAAGATGGAAACTTAAGATTCATTAAATTAAAATGAAAATTAAGTTTTAAAATGGTGAAAAATGGAGAATTAAATTTAAATGTTGAAATAAATTGTTTAAAGAAAATGGGAATTGACACACTTGAAATTTAATAAGTGAACTTTGTAAATTTTGATTTTATTTGTAAAACTTCTCTTTAGAAATCATAAGTTAAAGGTTTTAAATGAACATTTTAATGTGAAAAATATGATTTTTATAAGTTTAAATAGTTTAAATTGAAATTTATTTATGGCTGGAATTGAACTTAAAACCTGGAAATTCAATTTATAGCACTTAAGAAATGCTACCATTTCTGGAAATTAACCAATTCTGAACTAGGTAGAATCTGCAGCAGTTGTTAAGTGTTGTGGTTATATAAGTGAACCAAAAGACTAAAATGAACTAAGGCTATGATAGCACTTGGTAAGTGCTATTGTAGCAGGAACTAAAAATTGAACCTGAACTAATAAAAGGGCTACTGTAGCACTTGTTAAGAGCTGCAGTAAGCTGAAATATGATTTGGTTTAAAACTGAACTGTTACAGCAGTTTATAAATGCTGTCTTTGCTGAATTAAATTGTTTTCAAATATAACTTACCGCAGCACTTTTTAAATGCTGTGAAAGCTGAAAATTTTAACGTTTATTGTTTTAAGTGAATAAATGAACTCAGAAAAGGCTAAATTTTTGGGAATTTATTATTTGATTTAAAAGAATAATGACTTTGTTTTAAATGGTTAAATTTGAAGTATTTTGATATAAATTGTTTTAAATTTATAACCACGGGTTATAATAACGATTGGTTGTTAAAGAGACCGGGATCGGATATGGACATACTCTCTGTCGATACCGAAAACCACTTTGACAACTGTGTACGTGGTGGAGTTTCCAGAATGAAGTAGGATGGTGGCGACGTTCTTAAGGTATGTTACGTGGACCCAACTCCCGTGAGTTGGCATAAGGTGGCTAAAACAGGAGCGATCTCGGACCAGTGAGGTAGCACCTCTTCTCGGACACATTTCTTCGATATTATACTCTTACTTGTGATTGATTAGATGGCCATCCTCCGATTTGGGAGTGTTGTTCGAGGTGGACGGTAGTGGCTGCTATGCGCTCCATCAGTCCGTGTGCGTAATTGGTATATCTACCCTGGCATTGCCTAGTTGTGCCGTGTCACCTACCATATCGAGCTTTACTACGATTATGATTTTAAGATCCGACCGCGTTAAGGTTCTCCATCCCCTTAACGCTATTTTCTATATGATTATACTTTACTGATTAGACACTACTGTATATAGCGTATATTACTATATAGTAAATAGTTTAACGGATCCTTAGAGGATGGGCGGTCCCAAGCATCTTCTAAGTTACTTGTACCTTTACTACAGTTCACTTGAGTTGGTTTACATTGTATAAGTATGTATGTCCTGACTCGAGTGTTTATGTTTTATTTTTACGCTCGGGTCAGCCTGAGTATCAATTGGACTTCATCTTCACGGAGCTAGGACTACTGGAGATCATCTTTATCAAGCTGCTATCTGTTTTGCTATTCAGTCTTTTATTTTAGCTTATGTAATTGAGACAAATGAATTTGGGATTTTCTGTGGTTGTTCAAACTGTATTGGTTTTAGACTATGTAATTTGTACTTGTTTTGAGACTATGTAATTTGTACTTGTTTTGAGACTCTGTATTTTAGTGGCTTCATGAACCACTATGGTTATTTTTAAATTCCGCTGCGAGTTATTCTGATATTTCTGTTTCTGTGATTCTATGAATGATTTTATTTGCTCCAAATTTTATTACAATCTGTTATTTTGCATTATTCAAGTCCGACATGTGTGGATTATTGTCGATTTGAATGGTCCAAAATACCGGGTCATTACAACATTGGTTTCGAATGAGTTCATTAGTGGAGGTATGGTGACGAAAGCTAGTAAATAGAAGTGACGAAGTGGTAAATCCAAGCAAAACCGATTTTATGCCTTTCAAAGTAATTTCTTTTCACCTAACTTGCCTAATTTGTCAAAATATAATTGGTTGACATTTCTTTATCAAAATCCCTTTCTAAAAAGCTGCCGAATTCAAAATTATCAATTAAAAACATTTTAACAAAAAAACACTTCTCCTTGATAAAACATATAAACCATTTAAGTCCCTTAACTTAAATAATTTTATAACCATAATAAAATACTTAGGAAAATTCCCCATAAATCACCATAATCCACTTTTAATATGTTTTGTAACATATGTAAATTTCAGACCCGGAATTATTATATAATTGCCTTAAATAATTTAAACCCAATATTAACTATTTTCTTTCATAGAAAATTCATAATAAATCCACAATAACTTAGAAAATTATAAAAGCCGAAACCCACTTCTAAAATAATTTTCTTGATCATATATCATAAACACAAATCATATGGATGTCATTTAATAGGTTTTCCAATCTAAACTTATCATAAAATCTATATGAAACGATATAAATCATCAACAAGCATATATATCCAATTAAACAAACATAAATGGCATATTATTCGTAAAATAATTCGGATCAAACCTTAAAAGCGAAATCAATATCAAAAATGAGATGTAAATCAAATTATTCACCTTGGCTTGGTGTCAAGAAGGTTGAGATTTGCCCTTTGATTAATTTCTTCAAGCTTTCTACTTGATTCCTAGTTTTTCTTCTTTTTTAATTCCTTTTAATGGTGGCCGACCGAGCTCTTAGGGTTTTAATTTTGTTTGTGAATGTTAGAATAAATAAGGAACGGATAATGGAAGGGTTTAGGTTATTAGAATGAAGTATGTTCCCGTTTTACCCTTATCATATCTCTCCCACTTGCTTATTTTCAAATCTCTTTTACTTATACTTTCCTTAAAGCACAACCTCTTATTAATTAACAAATCTCAATTGCTTAACTCTTAACCTTATTTTATTTAATTTATCCAATTAAATGTTCTAAATAATGTTACTCAAAAATTAGGGTCATTAAAGATTCCCTCCTTAAAGAATTTCATCCTCTAAATTATGATAAGGTACTCGCAACAATCAATTATAAAGGTAAAACATACCATGAAACAAGTCAGGATAAGCATCTCTAATCCTGCTCTCAGTTTCCCAAGTACAGTCTCTCTCATCATCACTCCACTAGACTTTGACTAATTTGACAGTCTTGTTCCTTAGTCTCTTCTCATCTCTTGTGATTGTACGAATTGGTTTTCTAACTATAGTCATATCCGGCTCCACTACTAGATCATCTAACACAGTCGGTGTAAAAGTAGTCTCTGGATCTCGAATACACTTCCTTAGATGAGAAATATGGAAAACATTGTGGACTGCTGCCAAACTATTCGGTAACTCTACTCTATACATGAGTTCTCGACCCTTTCTATAATAAGGAATGGTCCAACGAATCTCGGTGCCAATTTTTTCGATTTTCCAAATCGGATTACACCTTTCATCGGTGACACCTTGGCGAAAACATTATCTCCAACTGAGAAATCTAAGTCTTTCTGTCTCTTATCAACATAACTCTTTTGCCTACCGAGCTTCCTTTATTCTAGCCCGAATTAACTCAATCTTTTCTGCAGCTTCTTTAACCTATTCCGGACCAAAGTCAATCTATCCCCGGTCTCTAACCAACAAACATGAGATTTGCATGGCCTTCCATACAAAGCTTCAAACGTTGTCATCTCTATACTAGTCTGATAACCGTTGTTATACGAAAACTCGACTAGGTGTAGATGGTCTTCCCATGATCGTCTGAAATCTAGCACACAAGCTCTTAACAAATCCTTTAAGACTTTGTTAACTCTTTTCGTTTGCCCATCCGTCTGTGGATGGCAAGCGGTACTCATCTTGAGCTTGGTACCTAAGTTTCATGTAGACTCTTCTAGAGTTCGCTAGTAACACTACAACAAAAATACCTTATTACAACGCCCTTTTTACAACGGGCATTGGTTGCCCGTTGTAATAGAAGGCTATTACAACGTTCCATTCAGGCCCGTTGTAAAAGATGCCATATACAATGCCTTTTTACAACGGGCATTGGTTGCCCGTTGTAATATATGGATATTACAACGATCCATTCAGGCCCGTTGTAATAGATGCCAACTTTGCAACGGTCCCAAAATGCCCGTTGTAAAAGGTGCCAATTTTATAACGCATATTACACCCGTTGCAATATATAAAACTAGAAGCGCTATTTATAATATAAAGGAGCCGGCCCAACTAAAAATTATTCCCCTGTTAATTTTTATATTATCTTCGTTCGTTCCTCTTTAATAAGTTAGGGTTTTGTGGCGCCGCTTCAATTTGTCGATGATGCTTCGAATATTTTCCTCTATCAGTGATTGCCTGCGGCTGCCTCAATTGGGTCGAGTTCGATTGTCAAAAACAGTATGCGATTTTTTCCTTTTTTCGATATCGATTCTACTCGACCTTTGATTCGAGTTCAATTCTAGAAATTGTTTTACTCGTTTCGCATTTCCCAGATTCAATGTTCGATATTGAAACATGAGAGGAGTTAATGCTGCGGAGATGTTTGATGCCGCAGGTATTCAATGCCGTAGGGCAATCAAACCCGCAAGTAGGTGATTCTGCAAGTGATCGATGTTGTAAGTAAGTTATGCCTTAGATCCATATTGACGTTCAGATGCACATCAATACCCAATTTCAACTCCGTGTTGAAGCACAATTTTAGGTCGAGAGTTTCCAGATCTAAGAAAAATCGATTTTGCTTTCAAAATGATGACCTTAATTGATTAAAACTTCACATAAATTCAGGGAAAACTATCGAAAATAAATAGATCTAGAACATGGGACTCACATCGAAAGTTGACATTCCTTTAAGATCGGGACTTCGATCATAGTTCACCAGGATCCATGCTAAAATAGAGAACTTCCAACCGAGGTGAATAGTTTCATTTTAGAGGCTACCGAATTTCAAAAGTTAGCTATTTAAAACTTTCAAAAATTTACAAACATAAAACTTTCAAAGTTGAAAATATTAAAAATACAATGGATTTTTAAAGGAGGAAATTTCAAATGTGTATCTAGTTTAGAATTTATACAGTCTTATTCGTATATGGATAAGGTTTCAAATGCATATACAGGAGATTTCAAATAGAAAAGTTGTGTATTTTCAATTTCAAAACATATGCAATTCTATCAATTTTTTAATGATATCAAACTTTGTCTATCAGTGAGTTTTCAAATGTATTTAGTTCTTAAATATAAAGTTTTTTATACATGTAAGAATCATATATGCACAATTTTGAGCAAAATAGCCTTTTGTATAATTGGTTACGTAAGTAGTATCAGAGATATTAAGTGTGAACATTCATGCTATGACTATATCGGTAGATTTCAAACAATATTAATTTTGAATATGTATATTGATATATATGAGTTTCGAATATGTATGCAAAATTTCCTGTATGTATAGTTCTATATATTTGAGTTTCAAAATTTTGCAGTTTATTTACAGATTCAGGCATTTATCAAGTCTCGATGAATACAGGTTTTTAAAGGTGTAATGTATATTTCAGATATGTATACAATCGTGTTTTTAAATACCAGTTTTCAAAAGTTTCAAACACATAATTTCATAAACACACATATTTGGTTTTAAATACATGTATATAGAATTGTAGTTGTACAGGCTTTCGAATGTATTCAGTTTTATATATGAACCCAGTTTTAAAAATATATGTATAAATGTGGTTTCAAAATAGAGGCCTTAGATGATTCAGATACATATATGGATGAGTTTTAAATGCAAAAATTTTGAACATGTATTGAGTTCCATATAGCAAGCTTTGAAAGATTGATGTTTCAGATGTGTAAGTTTTATATATATAGCCTCATACATATGTATGAATTTTGTAAGCATAAAGACTTCAAATGCATATGTCAGGTTTTAGTAATGACTATATGTATGATTCCATAAATGAAAGTTTTGAAGACATAAAGTTTTAGATATAGATTTTCATATATATTAGTATATATGTAGAATTTGTGAATATATGCAGTTTTATATAGGTATTAAGTTTATGAGGTGTATGTGTCGTTTTCAGACATATGAGAATTTTAGAATGAACAAGTTTCACAGGAATAGAGTTCGAATGTTTAAGTTTGGGGGTATATACTATTATTCGCAAACTTTGTCATAACAGATAGACCTTTGATTAGAGTTCAATTCTAGAAATTGAATACCTGCGGGTTTGATTTTTTGTTAATTATCTCTGTTTCTTTAGCACAACACGTGTAGCAACTGAATATGCTTCCAAATTCCGAATTCAAACTTGAAGTATATTTTTTTTGTTGTGCTCTGTTTTCTTTGGTATATATCTTTTCATGTGTTGTTTACATGCCATGTTTTCTTCATCAGCTGCTCTTGATGCTACTTCGAATATCATGTGCGTGTCTTTGTCCATTTTCGTGCCCTGTTTATTTCATTTTTGTTGGCACCTGGATATATTTGTGCCTTCTAACTTCACTTGTACCTTTGCACCCTTCTATATGTTTGTATATATGTACGTGAATATTGTTTACAAAGCAAAGTAAAAAAAGAAAAAAAATTACACTCACTTGACCTATGTTTTAATCATTTAGGTCTTGGATTCTAAATGATACTGCACTTGGAACATGTTGAATGCATGTTTTATATCATTCCAAAGGCAGTGTTTCAGAGATACACTGTAACGACCCAGAATTTTGAACAAATTAAATTGAGAATATTTAATTAATTTTAAATATTTGAACGGTAATTTAATTTGAAATCCCCGATTCAACTTTGAAATTAGCGATTAAATTTATAATTTAATCTATTGAAACTGGATAAAAATTTAAATCTTCAATTTAAAGCTAAAGAAAAATATTTCAAAACGCTTGTAAAATTTATATTGATAACACTGAAAATAACAGCAGCTTCAGAATTTAATTTCAAACTGTTTTGTTCAGTTTTGAATTTATATTGTTCGAATCAATATTTAAAATATAGTCGTTCGAGGCGCAGTCTCGGAATTCGACGAAACCAGTTCCATTGGGTCCGGAATGTTGTATTATTGCCGAATTTCAATTTTCGTATTTTTTGGAGTTGATATGTGAGCACACGGAAATTTAACGCGTTGAAATTTTAAAAACGAATTTGATTTAAATTTAAATTTAAAAATTTAAAACAAGGGACAACATCCCTTTGTCTCTGCCTTAAACCACGCCTTAATTTTTGCCAGGAATCACGAACGAAATCGTGGAGGCATGCTTCGTTCCATTTTAAAATGACAATCTCCCTCTCCAGTTTCAAAATCAAAGAAAACAAAGAAAAGTATCTCGTTCAAAGAAATTAATGGCCGAGCTTCATCCCCCCTATACCGTTCCTAATCAAAATACAACCCATTCGAAATCAAAACAGAAATAAAACCCACCCTCTCTCAAATTCAAATCGGCAAAGGCGGCAACGATGTCGCAGTCGATTTCAAGCAGAGGGGAATCGCGACACGGTATTGGAGATCGAGCACGGTGGGGTTGCGGTGATTCGCGAGCGCGAGGAGATGGGGTGGAGGCACTCATTCACGCGACGACGTCGCGAAGGCGAGGCAGCGACTAGGGCTTCGCGTGGGCGAGTTCAGCTCGAAGGCGGCAACCGGAAGTTAGCAGCAGTGGGAACCGAGCGAATTCGATTCGCGTTCGAACAATTGGGGCAAGTCGTGATTTTGGAAGCAAAGGAAATCGCGATGGCGTCTGGGGTTTCTGGCGTCTCCATGGTGATGTCAGCGACGAGGTGTTGTAGGCGACGGCGACATGAAACACGGGGAAAGGCTCGCGATTCTGGTCGTGGTGATCGCTAGAGGTTCGACAATGGGGGTTAGGTGTCGAAGTCGAGACAGTGGATGTTTGCGACTGGGAATTCGAGTTCATTCTCGTCTCTGTCAGGAAGTTGAGGTATCTTCGTTTTCTGATGATGTATTTGCATATTTGTTTTTATGATATAGTTCATATTCACAGAAGAAAATATATATACTTTTAAAAAGGGAGATAAATTTATTTAATTATTTAGAGAATGGTTAAAGAGAAATTAGTTTAAAACCAAAGAATTAGTTAATTTAGTTATTTAAAGGTACGTGATTTCTCAATTAGTTAGTTCAAGTATTTTATTTAAAAAGGAAATTTATTTATAACCAAATTAATAGAAAAAAACCAAGGTATTGGGAATTAATTAATCGATTAATTCAAATAGTAATAAATCTATGTAATTGTTTATATAAGGTTAAAGTCGAGAAAACAAAAGAAGGATTGGATTGGATTGCAAAATAAAAAGCTAAGGTGAGATCTTCTCACTCAGATTTAAATTTGGATTGCAGTTATTGATTGCTATTTGGATGTGATATTAGATATAGTAGGATATATCTATATATATATATATATAGCAATATATACATATTGGCATATGTATATATTGGATTGATGATTTCCCGCCTCGTATAGCGGATGAGACCCTATTGCGCCTTTAGTAAGCGGATTATTTTTATAAAACCCATATATCGCGATATTCCACCTTGAAGTGGAATTGGTATTGTGCTAACATCTGTGGATGCAGGGAAACAGGTTGGAGGGATCCAACTGGATTCCTCAACAGTATTTATTTATTTACAGATATTGATGTATATTCTGTTATCATATTGATATATGATGTTTGTTGTTGTGATTGACCAATTGGTGCTGTAGCATCATCGGATTCAAGTTTTGGAATTTAAAAATAACAACCTTTACTTTAAAAGGATTTTAAAGTGATTTTTGAAAGTAGACGTTTTATTGAATTATTGAATTGATTTATTTTAAACAAATAAACGTTTAAAATTTTAAAGTTATAAAAGTTAAGATTTTTGTGAATTATGACCGTAAGGTGATTTTTGAAATAAATAGTTTAAGCAATTTATAAAATGGTTTGAACTGAGATTTTTGAATTTTTGTGAACAGTTTATTTAAAAAGATTTATAAAAATTGATATTTATAAATCAAATATTGGAATTATAAAACGAGTTTTTATAAGTGTTAAAAATGAAATATTTATGGAATTCATAAGTAAATGAAATTTATAGATTTATAAATTGTGAAGTTATAAAATGGATGAAACTGTCGAATAGGAGATTTATAAGAAATTAACTTATAAATTGGATTTTTGCCTTTAAATGGAATATTGATCGAATTTGTTAATAAAAGAGATTTATTAAATCAAAGTTGTTATGAATTATGAAGATGAATTTATAAACGTTGTTTTATGAATTCGAAAATAAATCAAATTGGATAAGTTGAATATGGAAAGTGATTAAAGGAATTTTATCCACGATTTTGGATAGTGGATAATTCTTGGAATAAATGTGTAGAAAAGATTGAAATTTGGTTAGTGAAGTATATTCACGATTTTGGACAGTGAATATATTTTTAAGTAAAATGGATATGGTTTTGGGGAAGCGATATTATAAAATGAAGTTAATTGTTTTAAAAGATGTTTTAAAACGTGTTGAGTATCGAATACATAGATTTCAACATTCATTGTTGAAATAGACGTTTTCGAGAAATATAAGGAAATGGTGGACTATAACACTGTTGTTATAGTAAATGATTTCCGAAAGGAAATGTTTTATGCAGTGTTGGGATTTATATATCTATCTTAAAATCCGAATCCCTATACTAGTGATTTTGGAGTCGTCGTAACGATGTTTTACGTAACATTCGTTTTGACTCAAATAAATGTTGTTATAGTAAATGATTTCCTGAAAGAATGAATTTATACTTAAATTTGATTTAAGTATATTGAATATTTTCAAATGTTGAAAATAAATGATTTGTGAATTACTTATTTTTAAATAAGTATGGAAATGCTTTTCCAATATGAAATGAACTGTTTTGAGATTTTATCTTCAAAGATAAAATGAAGTGTGGAAATTTTATATCTAGTAAAGATATTTTTGAAGATGAAATAATTTGGAAAATTATTTGGAATCTGATGATGTTGCGCACCTTTATTGATAGTTAAATAACCGACTATCAATAATTACCTTGAATGGGTATTTGTTGTGAATTGGATGAATTTGAATGCCACACTTATTTTTGAATAATCGCTCACTATTCGGGTTAGCCGAGAAAGGACCATGGGGTCGTATAACCTATTCCGAATATGTGATACGTCGTTATGAATTGCATTCGAAGACCGGTGTTGAAGACCGGATATTTTTGAAAACGGAAGGATTACCGTCGAGTTACTCTACATCGGCTGATCTCCGGTTTAGAGGTTTTATCACCCTTAGTGACGGGAAGTCCGGACGTGATTAGAAAATTATCCGGATATGCAAGGGCTTCGTGAGAAGTGCCTTCGGTTCTGTTCGATCCCGGAACAGACTTGTATGGATTGTGTGTCTGACGTTACAATTTGAGATATAAAGCTGATTTCTTTCAAATACATATCTGTTGGTGGCGGAGAATTTATTCTCTTAGCTTAACACCCTTCTTTGAGACGTACGAGCTCAGAGGTTATGTAGTTGAAATTTACCAGCTATATACTCCCTATTTGGTAACGTGGCATACTGAGTGTTGCTGTGAAATGATCAGTGTTTGATCATTTGCGATATGATCATTTGTTTGATCTTATATCTTTGTGATCATAGGTTGATCATTTGTTTGACCCGAAGCAGGGCTTTGTAGAAAGCGTAGCTTTGTGGACAAGACTTCGTCGAGCCTCACACCCCGGAAATGGTCAAAACAGGAAGGATGCAGCAAGGTTCTAGGGAGTAGCGCCCCTTAGTGTATGTCATTCCTTCTGGATAGAGGTGGTATCATGGTATGGAGCCCAGATACTTAACCTATGTTGATACTGCTTATTATGTGGTTTGTTGGAAATCGGGGATCCTCGGGAAGATCGGTTACGATCGGGGGATGACATACGCGTGTCAGTAGTTACCTATTTTTGCAGAGGTAACCCGGCCTTGTGTTGGCAGAGATCCGGTTAGGTTCTCGGGTCGTCTATTCCAGGGACGTACCCATCGTGGCATAGGAAGTTCCTTGGCCTGACCATTTGTTGGAAATCCAAAGAAACAATACGAGCCTTGTACGGTTTTAGTTGTAGAACCTGCCATCTAATATGGCAGCTATAGCAAGCATACTATAATGGTACCTATGCTGGCTAAGATTTATATTCTACGTTCGAAATGTTTTCTACACTATGCACTAATAATAATATCAAAATGATTTGATTTTGCGTAGTAAGCATCTTTGACTATCATAAGAAGAAATCTCCTCCAATTCTGCGTTTGCATTGTGTGTGTGGCGGGAGGTCTTATGGTAGTTTCATTTTCCAAAAGCATTGCGAATTTGTTTTATTTTCTTTGTAAAGAATAACTGTTTTACGATCTCACACCAGTCACCATGACTGACTCGGAGTTTATTGTTTCCCTTCTAAACTCTGGGTGCCCACCAATTTTCCACACGGGCAGTCTAGAGTTAGGTTATCAGGATATTCTGGAGCTTTAGAAGCAAGCTGGATGGCGAGACGTAGTATTTGTATCTGATATATTTATTCCGCTGTGTATTCTATATGAGGACAAGTTTATATAACTGTCCATTGTTGTATATTGACTCTGATGATTGATGTATGTATAAAATGATATAGTTCTTTGTTTAAAGATTATTCATTTATCTATTATATGTTGTTCCGCTGCGATATGTGAGATTCTGATATTGTTTCTGTTCTGATGTTGTTCTGTTGTTCTTCTTCTTTCTTCTTCTTCTCTTTGTTTTCTTCTTCTTCTACCTTTTTCTTCTATTTAAAACCCTCACTATTGGAGTTTCCGGCACTCGATTGCTCGGCAGTCGATAAAGTGAGTATCGATGTCGAATTTTCGAAAGTCGAAAATTTCGGTATGTGACAACGTGGTATCAGAGCATATGGTTAAGCGACAACCCTGCTCTGTTGGGTGTACTCATTAGAGATAGAGTCAGTAGTACTCTAGAATGAGTTGAGTGTAATAATAGGTACGAGCGCGTATTTGTTAGTGAATATAAAAATGTTTTATATTGTGTTTGCTTATCCGTTGAGATGTTTGTGAATTTTGGTCGGTATGTGGGACGCCATATTATCGATAGGGATTTCTAAACACTTAAACGAGGCAAGACGACATAATATTGTTTTAAAATAGGGTGAATGAAATAATTTTGCCCAAAACTATTTTTGTATATAAAAGAAATGATTTTCTGTAAATTATTACAGTATATGGTTGCATGGATGTTAGGAAAGTGATAATGTTGAAATGTTATCATTATATGAAATTGGATAAGAAATTGAAATCATAACTCCAAAGTTAAGAAATAAATTCACATACAAATGAAATTTAAGAATATAAATTATAAAAGTGATTTGTAATTTGAAACGGAATTCCAGAGAAGTATTTGGAAATGTTTTGAAAAGAATTCGAAAATTTTGGAGATCTGGAAAGTTTAAAATCTTTTTGATTTGAAAATGAATTTCAAAGGTTTTGAAAAAGTATTTTGAAGCTCTAAACTCTTGTCGGTCACTGGAAAATAACTTCAATAATGACTGCAGCATTATCGATGTTCATTTTCGGGTTTCCAATAGAGGAATTGCTGCCAAATTGTTTTAAATGGAAGTTGTTTAAAAATTTGGGTTTGGTTTTTGAAATTCAAAGGATAATTTAAATTGTTTTCAAAAATGATTTTTGAAATGTTAGTAAGACTCTGGAATACTATATAAGAATATTTATGGAATATTAATGAGTTGATAACCTATACAAATTGAATTTTGATAGAATAAATCTAACTTAAAAGATGGAGTTAAATAAATGTAAGTACAGGTGAATCAATTAAATGAAAAATGAAATGAGACTTGAATCAAATGGAATTAAATCCAAACCTGAGAAAAATAAAATGGATTGAATCCGAATAAACTACTTTGATAATTAATTCATGAAGTAGAAGTTGAATTAGTGAATTTAAAACTTGAATTGTGAACTAAATAAAAGAATGGTTCGAATTTGCAAACATATTCAAGTAAGTAGAAATAAATTTCTGAATGAATGGAATTTACAGTTGCTAGTAAATGAAATTAAAGCTGAATGTTAAGACTTTATTTTGAATTTGTTAGTAAATGTAATTCAAGCTGAATATTGGAAATTGAATTTTAAAATGAATTAGTGAATGAAACTAGTATAAAGAGTGATATGAATTAGTAAATGAAAGATAATCGATAAAAATTCAATATTCAGAATAGAAGATAAAATTGAATTCGAATAGATTTGAAATGTAAGATTGAACGAAATTGAATGCTGTAACTAGATATTATGGCTAGTAGGATATACAGGTGTTATAAAAGGAATTGGGATTTTGATTTCAAAGATAAAGTGAATTGCTCGACAAAAGGTATGTATTTTAAATTTCGATATGAGATTTGATGATTTCCTGTCTAGCCGCTTGGCTTTTTCTTTTTCTTTTTGAAATCTGAGAGTCCGTAGGGACGTTTTGTAGTCGTGCCGTATTAGCCGCGCAAAGGAGACGCTGGCGAAATTTTTCGGAAACTTCGGGTGTTAGAAAAATTTTGAGAAAATTTTGAAAGTTTAAAATTTGAATTTAAACTCGAATTTGAATTTTGAAGTAAACAATATTGTTTGAAAACTATGAAAGTGTTTGGAAAGTTAGTTGAGATTAATAACGAATCTTTAGTAGAAAGATTTGTTTTGATAAATTGATAAAACTATTGGATGTTGAAAAACAGTAGACGAGTTAAGGACTTTTCTTCCTGATTTGTAATTTCGGGACGAAATTCTTTTAAGGAGGGAAGTTTGTAACGACCCAGAATTTTGAACAAATTAAATTGAGAATATTTAATTAATTTTAAATATTTGAACGGTAATTTAATTTGAAATCCCTGATTCAACTTTGAAATTAGCGATTAAATTTTATAATTTAATCTATTGAAACTGGATAAAAATTTAAATCTTCAATTTAAAGCTAAAGAAAAATATTTCAAAACGCTTGTAAAATTTATATTGATAACACTGAAAATAACAGCAGCTTCAGAATTTAATTTCAAACTGTTTTGTTCAGTTTTGAATTTATATTGTTCGAATCAATATTTAAAATATAGTCGTTCGAGGCGCAGTCTCGGAATTCGACGAAACCAGTTCCATTGGGTCCGGAATGTTGTATTATTGCCGGATTTCAATTTTCGTATTTTTCAAAGTTGATATGTGAGCACACGGAAATTTAACGCGTTGAAATTTTAAAAACGAATTTGATTTAAATTTAAATTTAAAAATTTAAAACAAGGGACAGCATCCCTTGGTCTCTGCCTTAAACCATGCCTAAATTTTTGCCAGGAATCACGAACGAAATCGTGGAGGCATGCTTCGTTCCGTTTTAAAATGACAATCTCCCTCTCCAGTTTCAAAATCAAAGAAAACAAAGAAAAGTATCTCGTTCAAAGAAATTAATGGCCGAGCTTCATCCCCCCTATACCGTTCCTAATCAAAATACAACCCATTCAAAATCAAAACAGAAATAAAACCCACCCTCTCTCAAATTCAAATCGGCAAAGGCGGCAACGATGTCGCAGTCGATTTCAAGCAGAGGGGAATCGCGACAAGGTATTGGAGATCGAGCACGGTGGGGTTGCGGTGATTCGTGAGCGCGAGGAGATGGGGTGGAGGCACTCATTCACGCGACGACGTCGCGAAGGCGAGGCAGCAACTAGGGCTTCGCGTGGGCGAGTTCAGCTCGAAGGCGGCAACCGGAAGTTAGCAGCAGTGGGAACCGAGCGAATTCGATTCGCGTTCGAACAATTGGGGCAAGTCGTGATTTTGGAAGCAAAGGAAATCGCGATGGCGTCTGGGGTTTCTGGCGTCTCCATGGTGATGTCAGCGACGAGGTGTTGTAGGCGACGGCGACATGAAACACGGGGAAAGGCTCGCGATTCTGGTCGTGGTGATCGCTAGAGGTTCGACAATGGGGGTTAGGTGTCGAAGTCGAGACAGTGGATGTTCGCGACTGGGAATTCGAGTTCGTTCTCGTCTCTGTCAGGAAGTTGAGGTATCTTCATTTTCTGATGATGTATTTGCATATTTGTTTTTATGATATAGTTCATATTCACAGAAGAAAATATATATACTTTTAAAAAGGGAGATAAATTTATTTAATTATTTAGAGAATGGTTAAAGAGAAATTAGTTTAAAACCAAAGAATAAGTTAATTTAGTTATTTAAAGGTACGTGATTTCTCAATTAGTTAGTTCAAGTATTTTATTTAAAAAGGAAATTTATTTATAACCAAATTAATAGAAAAAAACCAAGGTATTGGGAATTAATTAATCGATTAATTCAAATAGTAATAAATCTATGTAATTGTTTATATAAGGTTAAAGTCGAGAAAACAAAAGAAGGATTGGATTGGATTGCAAAATAAAAGGCTAAGGTGAGATCTTCTCACTCAGATTTAAATTTGGATTGCAGTTATTGATTGCTATTTGGATGTGATATTAGATATAGTAGGATATATCTATATATATATATATAGCAATATATACATATTGGCATATGTATATATTGGATTGATGATTTCCCACCTCGTATAGCGGATGAGACCCTATTGCGCCGTTAGTAAGCGGATTATTTTTATAAAACCCATATACCACGATATTCCACCTTGAAGTGGAATTGGTATTGTGCTAACATCTGTGGATGCAGGGAAACAGGTTGGAGGGATCCAACTGGATTCCTCAACAGTATTTATTTATTTACAGATATTGATGTATATTCTGTTATCATATTGATATATGATGTTTGTTGTTGTGATTGACCAATTGGTGCTGTAGCATCATCGGATTCAAGTTTTGGAATTTAAAAATAACAACCTTTACTTTAAAAGGATTTTAAAGTGATTTTTGAAAGTAGACGTTTTATTGAATTATTGAATTGATTTATTTTAAACAAATAAACGTTTAAAATTTTAAAGTTATAAAAGTTAAGATTTTTGTGAATTATGACCGTAAGGTGATTTTTGAAATAAATAGTTTAAGCAATTTATAAAATGGTTTGAACTGAGATTTCTGAATTTTTGTGAACAGTTTATTTAAAAAGATTTATAAAAATTGATATTTATAAATCAAATATTGGAATTATAAAACGAGTTTTTATAAGTGTTAAAAATGAAATATTTATGGAATTCATAAGTAAATGAAATTTATAGTTTTATAAATTGTGAAGTTATAAAATGGATGAAACTGTCGAATAGGAGATTTATAAGAAATTAACTTATAAATTGGATTTTTGCCTTTAAATGGAATATTGATCGAATTTGTTAATAAAAGAGATTTATTAAATCAAAGTTGTTATGAATTATGAAGATGAATTTATAAACGTTGTTTTATGAATTCGAAAATAAATCAAATTGGATAAGTTGAATATGGAAAGTGATTAAAGGAATTTTATCCACGATTTTGGATAGTGGATAATTCTTGGAATAAATGTGTAGAAAAGATTGAAATTTGGTTAGTGAAGTATATTCACGATTTTGGACAGTGAATATATTTTTAAGTAAAATGGATATGGTTTTGGGGAAGCGATATTATAAAATGAAGTTAATTGTTTTAAAAGATGTTTTAAAACGTGTTGAGTATCGAATACATAGATTTCAACATTCATTGTTGAAATAGACGTTTTTGAGAAATATAAGGAAATGGTGGACTGTAACACTGTTGTTATAGTAAATGATTTCCGAAAGGAAATGTTTTATACAGTGTTGGGATTTATATATCTATCTTAAAATCCGAATCCCTATACTAGTGATTTTGGAGTCGTCGTAACGATGTTTTACGTAACATTCGTTTTGACTCAAATAAATGTTGTTATAGTAAATGATTTCCTGAAAGAATGAATTTATACTTAAATTTGATTTAAGTATATTGAATATTTTCAAATGTTGAAAATAAATGATTTGTGAATTACTTATTTTTAAATAAGTATGGAAATGCTTTTCCAATATGAAATGAACTGTTTTGAGATTTTATCTTCAAAGATAAAATGAAGTGTGGAAATTTTATATCTAGTAAAGATATTTTTGAAGATGAAATAATTTGGAAAATTATTTGGAATCTGATGATGTTGCGCACCTTTATTGATAGTTAAATAACCGACTATCAATAATTACCTTGAATGGGTATTTGTTGTGAATTGGATGAATTTGAATGCCACACTTATTTTTGAATAATCGCTCACTATTCGGGTTAGCCGGGAAAGGACCATGGGGTCGTATAACCCATTCCGAATATGTGATACGTCGTTATGAATTGCATTCGAAGACCGGTGTTGAAGACCGGATATTTTTGAAAACGGAAGGATTACCATCGAGTTACTCTACATCGGCTGATCTCCGGTTTAGAGGTTTTATCACCCTTAGTGACGGGAAGTCCGGACGTGATTAGAAAATTATCCGGATATGCAAGGGCTTCGTGAGAAGTGCCTTCGGTTCTGTTCGATCCCGGAACAGACTTGTATGGATTGTGTGTCTGACGTTACAATTTGAGATATAAAGCTGATTTCTTTCAAATACATATCTGTTGGTGGCGGAGAATTTATTCTCTTAGCTTAACACCCTTCTCTGAGACGTACGAGCTCAGAGGTTATGTAGTTGAAATTTACCAGCGATATACTCCCAATTTGGTAATGTGGCATACTGAGTGTTGCTGTGAAATGATCAGTGTTTGATCATTTGCGATATGATCATTTGTTTGATCTTATATCTTTGTGATCATAGGTTGATCATTTGTTTGACCCGAAGCAGGGCTTTGTAGAAAGCGTAGCTTTGTGGACGAGACTTCGTCGAGCCTCACACCCCGGAAATGGTCAAAACAGGAAGGATGCAGCAAGGTTCTAGGGAGTAGCGCCCCTTAGTGTATGTCATTCCTTCTGGATAGAGGTGGTATCATGGTATGGAGCCCAGATACTTAACCTATGTTGATACTGCTTATTATGTGGTTTTTTGGAAATCGGGGATCCTCGAGAAGATCGGTTACGATCGGGGGATGACATACGCATGTCAGTAGTTACCTATTTTTGCAGAGGTAACCCGGCCTTGTGTTGGCAGAGATCCGGTTAGGTTCTCGGGTCGTCTATTCCAGGGACGTACCCATCGTGGCATAGGAAGTTCCTTGGCCTGACCATTTGTTGGAAATCCAAAGAAACAATACGAGCCTTGTACGGTTTTAGTTGTAGAACCTGCCATCTAATATGGCAGCTATAGCAAGCATACTATAATGGTACCTATGCTGGCTAATATTTATATTCTACTTTCGAAATGTTTTCTACACTATGCACTAATAATAATATCAAAATGATTTGATTTTGCGTAGTAAGCATCTTTGACTATCAAAAGAAGAAATCTCCTCCAATTCTGCGTTTGCATTGTGTGTGTGGAGGGAGGTCTTATGGTAGTTTCATTTTCCAAAAGCATTGCGAATTTGTTTTATTTTCTTTTTAAAGAATAAATGTTTTACGATCTCACACCAGTCACCATGACTGACTCGGAGTTTATTGTTTCCCTTCTAAACTCTGGGTGCCCACCAATTTTCCACACGGGCAGTCTAGAGTTAGGTTATCAGGATATTCTGGAGCTTTGGAAGCAAGCTGGATGGCGAGACGTAGTATTTGTATCTGATATATTTATTCCGCTGTGTATTCTGTATGAGGACAAGTTTATATAACTGTCCATTGTTGTATATTGACTCTGATGATTGATGTATGTATAAAATGATATAGTTCTTTGTTTAAAGATTATTCATTTATCTATTATATGTTGTTCCGCTGCGATATGTGAGATTCTGATATTGTTTCTGTTCTGATGTTGTTCTGTTGTTCTTCTTCTTTCTTCTTCTTCTCTTTGTTTTCTTCTTCTTCTACCTTTTTCTTCTATTTAAAACCCTCACTATTGGAGTTTCCGGCACTCGATTGCTCGGCAGTCGATAAAGTGAGTATCGATGTCGAATTTTCGAAAGTCGAAAATTTCGGTATGTGACATACACACTTCTAAGCAAAGAGATATAAACGGAACATTTTTTTCCAAATGGGCGCATTGGATAACCAAAATGACGAAATGGAACCATTTCATAGACTTTTGGACAATGGTTTGATTATTTGCACTAATGTTGAGTTCGGGACTGACAATGAGGTGATTTTGGACGCTACGGATTGGAATAGGAAGTCCTACTTTGCCTTAAAAATTGTAATGGAACAGTTGATGGAGGAGGTTGAAGTAGTTGGGAGGAAGTGATATTGGGCTGTTACGTAATTATATATGAAGTAATTATGCAGTATTGGGCTGTTACGTAACTAGTTGTCATGTGTATATTAGAACTATGTCGATGTGAACTTATCTAACTTTTTGGAATGTGATTTTGGTTGTTTTATGATAATATTTATTACTCGTTAAATTATTCATTATTGGTATGGATGTAGTGCATGGATGTTGCTGTAATTTTTTTAAAATTTGCATTTATTTGGCAACGGTCAGAAACCGTTGCAATATCATGTATTACAACGGACTATGCCAGTTGTATTATAGTCTTTTACAACGGGCTTTAATTGTTATCATAGAGCCTATTGCAATGGTTGATGACCGTTGTAAAAAGGTGTATTACAACGTTCATTGCCCGTTGTAAAATACGGTAGACCTATTACAACGAGGCCTATTACAACGGGCGCATGCCCGTTGCGAAACCCATATTACAACGGGCATTGCCCGTTGTAAAATGGCTGTTTTGTTGTAGTGTAAATAAGGATCTATGTCACTTACTATACTATTAGGAATTCCATGTAGTCTAAATATATTCTTCATAAACAATTTAGCCAAAAACAGGTGTCGTCCTCGTTGACTTAAGTGGAATGAAATGGGCACTCTTGGTTAACCTGTCCACTATGACCTATATACTTTCATTTCCTCGGTTCGACCTTGGCAACCCATCTATAAAATCCATTGAGATAGAATCTCATTTCTAGATTGGAACATCCAAAGGCTGAAGTAACCCACTCGGTTTTTGATGTTCGACTTTTACCTGTTGACAGTTCAAACACTGCCTCACCCGTAACCCTACATCTCTCTTCATAGCTTCCCAGAAGAAACTCCTTTTCATATCCTGATACATCTTAGTTCCTCCTGGATGAATAGTGAACTTCGAACGATGGCATTCTTTAAGAACTTCCTTCCTAATGCTTCCCACATTCGGTACACATAGTCTTCCTTTCTTTCTCAACCACCCTTTCTGGTGAAGACTAAAATCTTTCAAGTCCTCGCTCTCTGTTCCATCCCTCAACTTTCTGATTCATTCAGCTAATAATGGATCCTCTCCTTGTTTAGAAGCAAACTTTTCGATCATCACTGGTCGAACTTCTAAACATGACAACATGGCAGTTTCTTGACTAGAACTAGCCTAAGATCTTCATTGTATTCCGCATGTAGTCAATGATTCTAAATCTTTCCACTTAACTATCATTGCCAATACTGCATTATGATGTTTTCTGCTAAGTGCATCTACAACCTTATTGCCTTTTCCCGGTGTGTACTCAATACCAAAATCATAAGCGGCTAAAAACTTAGCCACCTCTACTGCCTCATATTCGACTCCTTCTGATAGAATAGTTACCTTAAGGACTTACGATCTGTGTATAACTCAAATCTCTCCACTAAGAGATAATGTCTCCATACTTTCAGTGCGAAGATCACTGCTGCCAACTCTAGATCATGAGTAGGATATCTCACTTCATGCGGTCTAAGCTGTTGTGAAGCGTAGGCAATAAATTTACCTTTATGCATCAACACAGCCTCTAATCCGGTTCCACATACATCAGTATACACTACTAATCCTTGATTTCCTTCTGGAACTACTAACACGGGTGTACTGGTTAACAAATGCCTTAACTTAAGGAATCCTTCCTCACATTTTCCTGACCAAACAAACCTCACGACATTCCTGGTTAGCTTAGTCAAAGGCACTACTATTCATAAGAAATCCTTAATGAATCTCCGGTAATAACCAGCAAGTCGAAGAAAACTTCTTATCTTTGTCACCATCTCTGGTCTCTTCTAATTGTTAACAGCTTTGATTTTATCCGGATCGACCGACAAACCCTTCTCTAAAACCACGTGACCAAGAAATTTAACTTCTTTCTTCCAGAAATGACACTTTGAAAATTTCGCTTTCGGTCGATGATGCCTCAGCGTCTCAAGCACCACTCTAAGATGAACTTCATGCTCTCTTTCATACTTATAGTATATTAAAATGTCATCTATGAACACTAACACAAATCTGTCCAAATTTTCTCGGAAGATTCTGTTCATCAAGTCCACGAAGAATGCTGGCGCATTAGTTAGTCCGAATGACATCACTAACTATTCGTATGATCCATATCTGGTCCTAAACGATGTCAAAGGAATACTATCTTTTGCTACTCTAAGCTGGTGGAACCCTGTTGCCAAATCCAACCGAGAAAATACTTTGGCTCCACTCAAATAGTCGAACAAATCGTAAATTCTAGGTAACGAATATCGATTCTTTATCATCTTCTCATTCAATTTACGAATAATCGATACACAACCTTAACGATTCGTTCGGTTTTCTTACAAACACTGGCTGGTCCCTAAGGTGAACTACTTGGTCTGATAAAATTCTTACCTTCTAAATCCACCAAATGCACCTTTAACTCCTTCATCTTGGTAGGTGTCATCTGACTTGGTGGTCTACTCACAGTTCAGTACCTGGTACTAAATCTATTCGAAACTCAATAGCTCGTTTTGACAGTAGTCCTACTACGGGCTCAAAGACATCAGCGAATTCTCTAACAACAAAAATTCAATTCAACTCATCTTTTGCCTCCATAACACCCAACAAAGCATTTACCTCAAAACTAGGGTTTTCTATGAAGTATATAACCCGATCACTATAACTAGGGTGTCTAAGTGATATTTTTCTATCGTGGCAAAATATCCTAGCATCATACTTACTTAACCAATCCATACATAAAATAATTCTGAACCCTACGAATTCAAAAACATGCAAACTGCAAGTAATTATATGACCTAACAACCCAAACTCTAAGTGGTCGCATCTCAACCCAAGAGTCGTATACCCTCTTATTGGATTTGCAACCCTTAAGGATGTAACTAGGTATGAAGATTCTAGGTTAAGCTTGTCTACTAAACAATGAGATATAAAAGAATGTGATGCACCTGTATTAGATAGAACTCTAACTGATACACCATGAATCAAAAGTGTACCTCCCAACATAGCCTTTCCTTTCTCCTCTGCTATTGGTCTTGAGGTAGCTAGTTCCAATGAAAACACTTTGCCTTTTCCATCCTTAACCGGTTCCTTGCACTAATTCTTATAATGTCCAATCTGGTCATAGTTGAAGCACCTCACTTCTTTCTTGTCAGTAACCTTTTCCCCTTGCCTGTACGGCACTCATGAGCAAAATGTCCCTTCGTATCGCACTTATAGAAAACTACATTGGCCTTCCCTTTCTTGGTTGCTCCTCCTTTCTGAGTGCCTTTCTTATGGAAAAACTTTCTCTTCTGGTTCTACACACTTTGAGTTTCCCTTGCTTTGTTACTATCATGGAAAGTGAGCATCTCCTCATGCCTCAAAGCCATCTCAACAACTACATCACACGGATCCCTAATATATGGAAAAGTTGCTTTAGCAAGCTCGGGTTTCAATCTGTGGATGAACTTATCATTCCATTTGATAACAGTATCCACTGTAGCATACCCATATCTCGATAACTCCTCAAATCTGGTAGCATACTCAAGCACTGTCATGTCTCCCTGCACCAACTCAATAAACTCCCCGAGCAGAGTTGACTTGGCGGTCTCTGACATGAATCTTTCCTCACACCTCCTTCTAAATTCGGCCAAAGTGATCATCTCTTCTTTTACTCCCACAGTAACATTGTTCCACCAGTACAATGCTGCTCCTTGCAACTGTATGGATGCCAATCTTCTTTCTGCTCATCATTGAGTCCTTAGTTAGATAAATTCCACTCGCAATGAAGCAACCGATTCTCCACTTCAATTGCATCCTCAGTCTCGATAAATGGCTTCCCTCCAAGCCTTTCATAGTCTCTACTTAATACCGCAAGGTTATTGACCACTGGAGCTTCCTGATTTCCTTCTCCTGCATTTCCTTCAACTAATCCTGCAGCAACCCTAGCTTGCATCAGGTCGATGAAGAATTGATACATAGCTCCCATATCAACTTACGGCGCTCCAGTACCCACATTAGCAGCTGGTGCCTGACCTAGATTCCTTCTAGTGTTTGGTCTGGCATTTCCATTAGTAGTGGTGCTTTCTCCACCAAGGTTAACTCTTTCATTCCTAGCATCCATATCTTACTTCCTTAAAATCTACATTCGAGTCTTTGTAAGATACAGAAGAATAGCCTAAGAAAGATGGGAGAATATAGATAAAGCGTATGCTTATGTATAGCAAATACAAGTACGTTAATAGAACGTTATCCCATACCCAAATCTTTTCTCTAATTCCTTAGGACTATGTTTTAAAAAATCATTTTTAAGTTTTCATAAACCTATGCACGATACCAAGTTGTAACATCCCCTATCTTGAGGCCCGAAGCTAAAAGCTACAGATGTTGCAGCCATCCATAGTATTAACTTCCGGTGACAAAATACGGTAATGTTAATGGTATCCATAATATCAAAAGCATATGAATATGAAATAAAATCAACATATATTTCAAAAACAACTTTTCTGATTACATTTCAAATCCATATTTCATATTCGGTAATATAATCCCAAAGCGATTCCCAAGTATTGGTCAAATATGATTATTACAAATTACGTCAAGAGCGAAATATGAAGATGCCCCCTTGGATGATCAGAGTACTAGATAGACATATTAGTCATAAATATATCACAGCGAAAACAATACAAAATAGATCCAACATAGCTAGCTTTGCCTCCTACACGTCTTTGGAAGCTTATTCGTCCAACCTACTAAACCGGAAAAGTCCTTAACTCTCAATCTACTCAAAGTTTAATTTTGAGCACTCGAGAGTTTAAGGGGAAAACATAAACTTCAAGTCAGACATAAAGCTTGGTGTGAATAATACTATTACATCTCGATTTACTGATATTAAGTGAGACCACGCTGCTTAGCGGAATGGGTTTCCCCTTACTAATACCCTTTTAAAAACATATCTTTTGCAAATAAAAATCCTACAATCAAACTGATTATAACAATAATAGCAAATACATATATGTATAATAATCAGGAAATCAATGGACTATCTGTCCACACTATAGTTTTACCCGGCTAATTATTAACCATTGGCTGACTCGGGCCTACCAGACAAAATCAATAATCTAACTTCTGTTAGGCATAATATTGGATTGTCTGCCCTTAACTTTATTCTTCTAGGTTCAACTGATCCTAATGGTTTTGCGAGCTCACTAATAACCTATCTTTACTTTGTATATTCCCTTCTGTGTGTAACATTATTTTAGTCCATCTGTGAAAAAGCCCTACACACTGGAATTTTGGAAGTATAGGACGTGACCCCGTACCAGTCCCATCTGATCTTCCAATATCTGAGTCATAAACTTAATTAGGGTTAACTACCCAATACAAGTTTCATTTCCTGTCATATACTTAGGGTTGACTACCCTATTCAAATTTCATTTCCTTGTAAACAATCTTTGCAAATGATTTACCTCTGAAATCATATCTTTATAAAAACAAGGAAACCATATATTTTGCTTTACTCAAAACTCTTATGCCATGATATATGCTTTAAACAAAACAATGTTGATGAAATCTAATCAATGGGATTATTTACCGCTTCATAATAATTTAAAACCTCTTTTTAACTTAGAAAGCTTTAGGCTAGGCCAAAAAAATACCTTCAAAACCTTTTTTTAAGACCTTAAACAATCTCTTTCAAAATAATTAAAAGCATCCCTTTCGAAACCATTATATAAAACCTTAGACATCCCCTTTCGAAACCATTTAAACTTGTCTTTCGAAAGCATTGGAAAACTTCCGTTCAAACACTTAAAATATACCTTCGAAAACATTGGGGCCCCTTTGAAACACTTATAACATATCTTTCGAAAGCATTGGGTTTAAGTAAGGGTTTGTGGAAACATTGCTTAGAAACCATTTAAAATTATTCCTTTCGAAACCATTGGTTTTAACTTTTAATATAACTAAGGGGTCATAAAGAATAGAGGTGAAAGCATCACTTTCGAAAGCATTAATCCTAAGTAAAAGAAAGAGGATAGTTTCGAAACCCACCCTTTCGAAACCATTGCCTCCAATACCATTTGAAAGCGGCTACACGACCCTTTCGAAAGCATTGGGAAGGTTGCTCCAAAGTAAAAAGGCAAAAGCACCCTTTTTGAATGTATTGTTTTAAGGCTATAAATAAAAGCGGCCTTAACTAATTCGAAAGGTATGAATGCGGCAGCATGAGTTTCGAATAGGTTCAAAAGCGGCTATCCTTTCGAAAGCTTCTTTTAAAACATAAGTAAGCGACAACTCATTCGAAAGCTCTTTTCTAAAAACAAAGGCAAGAGACAACTTGTTCGAAAGCTTCCTTTTAAAAACAAAGACAAGTTAGAAACAACCCCTTCGAAAGCATCTTTTATAAACATAAGTAAGTAAAGGATTCGAAAGTTTATAAGAATAACTTCTACCCCTTCGAAAGCGTGGTTTCGACACGGTCCTCTCCGCCTTTCTCCAATGCACTATGTATCAATTGCTTGATACCATGTGCATTGGTTTTGAATGACTTCATTAGCGGAGGTATGGTGACGAAAGCTAGCAAATGGAAGTGGCAAAGTGGTAAATCCATGCAAAACCGATTTTATGCCTTTCAAAGTAATTTATTTTCACCTAACTTGCCTAATTTATCAAAATGTAATTGCTTGCCATTTCTTTATCAAAATCCTTTTCTAAAAGGCTGCCAAATTCAAAATTACCAATTAAAAACATTTTAACAAATAAGCCTTCTCCTTGATAAAACATATAAAACATTTAAGTCCCTTAACTTAAATAATTTTATAACCATAATAAAATACTTAGGAAAATTCCCCAAAAATCACCATAACTCACTTTTAATATGTTTCCTAACATATGTAAATTTTGGACCCGAAACTGTTATATAATTGCCTTAAATAATTTAAACCCAATATTAACTATTATCTTGCATAGAAAATTCATAATAAATCCACAATAACTTAGAAAATTATGAAACTTGAAACCCACTTCTAAAATAATTTTCTTGACCGTATATCAAAAACGTAAATCATATGGATGTCATTTAATAGGTTTTCCAATCTAACCTTATCATAAAATCTATATAAAACAATATAATTTATCAACAAGCATATATATCCATTTAAACAAACATAACATGGCATATTATTCGCAAAATAGTTCGGATCAAACCATAAAATGGAAATCAATATAAAAAATGGGATGTAAGTCAAATTATTCACCTTGACTTGGTGTGAAGAAGGTTGAGATTTGCCCTTTGATTAATTTCTTCAAGCTTTCTACTTGATTCCTAACTTATCTTATTTTTTGATTCCTCTTAATGGTGGTCGGCCAAGCTCTTAGGGTTTTAATTTTGTTTGTGAATGTTAGAATGAATAAGGAATGGATAAGGGAAGGGTTTAAGGTATTAGAATGAAGGATGTTCCCATTTTACCCTTATCATATTTCTCCCACTTACTTATTTTCAATTCTCTTTTACTTATACTTCCCTTAAAGCATGGCCTCTTATTAATTAACAAATCTCAATCCCTTAACTCTTAACATTATTTTATTTAATTTATCCAATTAAATGTTCTACATAATGTTACCTAAAAATTAAGGTCATTACAGCAGTATAGACCTATATGGCCGGCCTAGGTAGACAAGGTTATGGAGTTTGAATTTCTAGTCTAGATCTGAATACCTGGTAAAAGGACAAAGAGTAAACCGAGGAGAATTTGTCTCCTTTTCTCTCTATTTAAACCAAGCAAGCCTCCATATTTTCCAAGCTTGATTACTCTTCTTCTTTAATGGTCAAACTCACCTACCTCCACCACCCTATAGCTGAGCTTCTATGTAGCAATAATACATCAAAACAAATTAATACAAGTGCTGCTCAATATCATTGCAAGGTCTGGTGGATCGATTCTTTTTTAATCTAGGAGGTCTCTTCAAACAAGGTGCACTTAAAAGGCCATTTCTTCTAATGTATATACCTTCATTTTATAATTGTTATCTGATATATCATATGATCCATGTAGAACAATTTTGTATGTGCATTTATTATCTCCAAAAATATTTCGAGTTTGAACTATATTGAATTACCTCTACTTATTGACGTTAATGATATTATCTGTGTATAAACTAATTACACATAGAGTATTTTTTATTTATAGATATAAAAAAATTAAAGTCATTTTTACAATCCAAAATTTTATTTACTATTTGTTAATCATGTATATTTATAATATATACTTAAAATGTTTCTAAAATAATATATAAATATAAATATATTTTGGATTTAAAAACTTATTTTTGATTGAACCTAATTATTTTTTAGCAAAGCTAGCTGACATTTATAGTGGTCCATCCACATGTATAAAAGAATATAGAATAGGTGTTCTGGTACTTGCACTAGAACAGCTAATGAAGAAAAATAAAGGATAGGAGTTTAGCTAAAATGCTAAACTACTAACTAACAGATATACCAAGTTAGTCTCCCTTCTATGAGGAAGATCTAATTCCCTCATCTGACGATTCAGACCCAATAACATGGTAATACCCAGAGAAAAGAGTAGCTAACGTAGGAACAAAATCCACAGAATCAGAGCTGTAAAGATATTACCTCTCCCAAGAGGAATCTGAGATAACAGAGCGATTCATATCACCAAACTGACCTATACTCGAGAACACAAGGCCTTCACCCTCAACATGGTAATATAATCTTCTTTCTTCACCAACCCCACCAACATACTTTTAGAACCAACCATCCTTATGGTCAAATCTAATAGAGAGAATTTGATCCTTTGCCTTGTCCACCGACGAACTCCAAGGAGTAATAACGAAAGCTTGATCGGTTATTATGGAGGGGTTCGCCTCTAGAACTCAAAGTCTTTCTTCCTTTCTAGAAAACTTAAAAAAAATGCTATTATCAAAGTGCAATTGGAGTCTACCCGAAATATTGCAACGCTGATGACAATGATCATAGACTACTTGATACAGGGATTAGAGTTTAGGAAAACCCCCACCAGATACTTCAACCAAAACGCAGCTCTTGCTACCATAACCTCTATTGGAGGAGACAACACACCATCCACCTCCTCAATATCAAACGCACGCGAAATGCAATCACCTACATTCCTTGGCGTTACACTAAAAAGAGATGACCACGTGGTACCAAACAATGAAGGAGTTCCCAATACTTTTAAAGGCATGTTGGTAGTACTAACAACCTTATAATTTGGAAGGCCAAACATAATATCAGTAGGTTTCAAACTAGCATTAGCGCAAGCACCCCGCGTGCCCAAATTTTTGCTCAAAAGGACAGGGCCACTGGAAGCCAAATCATGCACGTCCACTACAGCACTACTCAAAACAACTTCTCCTAATCCAGAATCGCTTATTGGCCCTCAAGATTAGCACCCAACAAAGGTAAGAGAGGGCTTACCTCTTTCATGGCAGAAGCACGCACTCCAGATACTGGAGTATTTCTCTGGTTGAAGCCAACCAAGGATGAATCAAGCATCGCAAATTCATTTGACGTCGTCATAGGTAAGTGTGGCAACTAGGGTTTTGGATAAAACATGGATCCAAATCGAGAGGAGTGGAGAGGGAAGCAACTTTCTCAAACGAAGTCGATACTACAATGGACGGCTTAGATGAAGCATTGAAGACCCGAACCGATCTGGTAGAAGACATCAGAGGAGATGACGACCAGTTCAAAGTAGCCATAAAGAGAAGGATTGTAACATCCTCTATTTTGAGGACTGAAGCTAAGCGCTATAGATGCCGCGGTCATCTAAAGTATTAACTTTCGGTAAAAAAATTTGGTAATGTTAATGGTATCCATAATATAAAAAGCACATGAATATGAAATAAAATCAACACAGATTTCAAAAACAGCTTTTCTGACTACATATCAAATCAATATTTCATATTCAATTACATAATCCCCAAAACGATTCCCATGTTTTGATCAAATATAATTATTACAAATTACGCCAAGAGTGACATATGAAGATGCCCCCTTGGATGATTAGAGTACTAGATAGATAGACATATCAGTCATAAATACATCACAGTGGAAATAATACTAAATAACCCCTACATAGCTAGCTTTGCATCTTGCACATCTTCGGAAAGTTATTCGTCCAACCTACAAAACCTGAAAAGTCCTTAAATCTCAATCTACTCAAATTAAATTTTGAGCACCTAGAGTATAAGAGGAAAACATAACTTCGAGTCTGACATAAAGCCTGGTGTGAATAATTCTATTACATCTCGGTTTACTGATATTAAGTGAGACCACGTCGCTTAGCAGAACAGGTTTCCCCTCACTAATATCCTTTTAAAATCCTATCTTTTGCAAATCAAAATCCTGTAATCAAATTGATTATAAAAACAATAACAATAACACATATGCATATAAATCAGGTAATCAATAGACTATCTGGTTGAACAGTATATTTTTATCACGCTGACTATTAACCACTGGCTGACTCGGGCCTACCGGACATAATAAATATTATAACTTATGTTAGATACAATACTTGACGACCAGTCCTTAACTAACTTCTCCTAGGGTCAACTGATCCTAATGGATTTGCGAGTTCACCAATAACCTACCTCTGCTCCATGTATTCCTTTTTGTGTGCAACATCATTTTAGTCTTACCTGTGAAAAGCCCTACACATTGGAATTTTGGACTTATATTAGCTAGGGGCTTCTAGCTAAAGTATAGGGCCCGCCCCCACACCAGTCCTATCTGGTCTTCTAATATCTGAGTCATATACTTAGGGTTAACTACACTATTCAATTATCCTTAAAAATATTTCTTTCAAATTGATTTAACCCTTTTAAATCATACTTAAACAAGGAAAATATACTCATTGCTTTACTCAAAATACCTATGCCATGTTATATGCTTTTTACATAAAACAATGTTGAAGAAAACTTAAAATCAATAGGGATATCTATCCCTTCAAAACAAATAAATACGTTAACCTTGAAAATATTAGGCTGAAAGGCCAAAACCTTCCTCTCGAATGTATTGGAAATAGACCTTTCGAAATCATTACTTAAAATCTTAGACATCCTCTTTCGAAGCCATTAATCATATATTTCAAAACACTTAAAACATAGCTTTCGAAATACTTAAAACATACCTTTCGAAACACTTAAAACATACCTTTCGAAGGCATTGGGTTCAAGTAAGAAGTTACGGAAGCATAGCTTCGAAACCAATTAAAAGTATTACTTTCAAAACCATAGTTTGAAAACAAAACAAAATACAAATCCCTTAAGGGGATTTACGCGAAAGCTATTCCTTCGAAACACTTAGGGTGATGATGACAAACTTTCGCATGTATACTTAGGTTTTAACGAGTGGCTTCAACCATGTAGAAAGGTATGGGAGCGACAGCCACCCTTTCAAATGTATAAGTTAAAAGAAAAGCAACTTCAATGGTTGTGGAAGGGTATCGATTCGAAACCCTACCCTCTGTACTCATTGATTTAAAGAGTGATAAAAGCGGCTTCTCACTTAGGCGAAGGGTATAAATGCGGCAGCTAGGGTATCGAAGGGGTTCAAAAGCGACAACACTTTCGTAAGCATACTTTACGAATAAGGACGGGTCAATGGTTTCGAAAGCAAATAAAAGTGGCTTCAACCCTTACATGAGTATGCCCTCGACACCATCCTTTCATTCCGCCTTTCTCTAATACACTACGTACCAAATGCTTGATACCATATGCATAGGTTTCGAATGGGTGCAAAAGGTTTACTGAGTATGGTGACAAAAGTAAGCAAATGAAAGTGGCAAAGTTGTAATTTGATATAAAACCGACTTTATGCCTTTTAAAGTAATTCCTTTTCACCTTACTTACATAATTTGCCAAAATATGATCGGTTGCCAATACTTTACTAAAATTGTTTTTTTAAAAGCTGCCGAACTCAACATGGAACAATTGAAAACATTTTAGCACCTAAGCCCTTCTCCTTAATAAAACGTTTAAAACATTTAAGTCCTCTAACTTAAATAATTTATTAACCATAGTAAAACAATTAGGAAAAATCTCCAAAAATCACAATAATTCACATTAAATATGTTTTCTAACATGCATAAATTTCAAACCCGAAGGCATTATTTAATTGCCTTAAATAATTTAAACCCAAAACTAACTATTTTCTCTCATAGGAAATTATAATAAATCCATTTTCATTTGGAAAATTATGAAACTTTAAACCCACTTCTAATATAATATTTTTAACTATATATCACAACCGCAACTCATTTGGATGTCATATGATAGGTCTTCTAATCTAAACATATCATAAAATTCTTATTAAATCTCTATAAATCATCAACTTAAAACATATAATCATTTAATCCCAATAACATGGCATATACTAGCAAAAGGAAACATGTTTACCTTTAAATCAAAATCATTCATCAAAAATAGAGATGCAAACTAATTATTCACCTTGGCTTTGTGTTAAGAAGATTGAGATTTGCCTTTAGATTGATTTGCTTAAGCTTTCTACTTGAATCCTAGCTTTTCTTCTCCTTGAATCCTCTTAATGGTGGCCGGCCGAGTTCTTTAGGGTTTTAGTTTTATTTGTGAAAGTTAAAATAAATGAGGAATGAAGAATAAATGGGTTTAGGGTATGGGAACAAAATCTATTCTCATTTTGTCCTTACCATATTCCTCCTACTTACTTATACATTCATTAAGACACAGCTCCTGCTTAATTAACAAATCTCAATCCCTCAACTAACTACATTATTTCATTTAATTTATCAGATTAAATGTTATAAATAATGTAAGTCAAAATTATGGTTATTACAAGGATGGGAAGAGACGATATGGATGGAAGCGAAAACGAGGGGAGCGAAATGGAAGAAAGAGGCGTAGGCTTTAGGCGATAACGAACAACAACTAAATCTCACGAGCAGCCGTGAATGGATGGTTTGCACAAGATCCTTAATTTTATTAGCAATATAAATATACAAATATCTTTGTTTAGAAGTAAAGAGGCTATGTAAGTTATAAAGAGCATTAGTCACCACATTAATTTCTCTTTCTTTATTATGATTGAGCTTTATTTAAAATAATATATTTCTATTTCTATTCTAATAATTAACTAAATAATGTTTATACTAATAATATGTATATATGTATTCTTAATTATAAAAGAATAATGAAAATAGTTTTGGATTACAAAAGAAACATTGCCAATAAAATAATAATTATATATTTTACTTTAATATTTATTTCATTACAAAATACATACCTTAATTCATTTATGCAATTTTTAATAGTTTATGTATTCAAAAAATATTTTCGACGGTGAAGGTATATTATGAAATATAAATATATTTATTCTAAATAATGAAAAGATATTTAATTATTTTTTATAGATATGGATCTGAATTTTAAATTATTTTACCGAGTGAAAATTAGATATTTTAGATATTAAATTTGAATTTGAATTTTATTAACTTGGTCAAAATTTAATCAAATAGTTCAAAAAGTTTATTTTATATACTATATTAATAAATTACGAAATTATATAAATATTTATATAATGTTTTGAGACAACCATTGCACATATAAATGGTTAGCATACATTGTAGATGTAAATCCCAACATCTATATGTGTATACAAACACTATGTACACATTGCAATGTTGCACATACATATCACACACAAGAGTATATATTGATATACTCTTATTTTTATAAACATTAGTTAGTTAATATACATTAATTAAACAAATAAAGAAAATTAAATAAAATCAATTTGATTTTATTGGAATTAAATAGATTGGATTTATAGACCCACCATGATCCAAATATGTTTATTTCAAATTCATCCAATTTATCGGCTGTAGACCGCGCTAGTTCCAACAATGTTATCAGAACCCAAATGGCCTATGTGATATAACTAATCAACATTTATGGCTAACTAACTAAATCTACTTATCAGATGGGTGACTAAAAAAGTAGTATCTAGGCTTAGGGTTGAATAATCAAAAATTATCCCCTCCCTAACTACTGGCCTGTCCCAATGGGTAGAGTAAGTCCAAAAGGTTGTCCTAGATGTAAAGCCTAGAGTTATTTGGGTCTTGAGCTAATTTTCAATTGAAATTTGAAAATTTAAAATATATTTTAAATTTAGATGTTAAATTTGAAATACAATTTAAATTTTATAAAGGTTATAAAATAAATTTAAATTTTCTAAAATGTTTTTAAAATGAAATTAATAATTTCAATAAATGGTGAACCGTGACAACGTGTTGATTGTATTTTTCATCAACCTCGGAATTCCACCATGAAAAGAAAAAGTTACTAGTTAATCGTCCGGTTTATGAACTAAAATAAGCATTCAATAGGTACATGACATAAGATATAGAGTTGTTTGGCAGACTGCCTACGTCCACTGTGAATTCCTCTTATTATACAACTCTCTTACAATTACAGGGAATTACAAGATATACAACAAGAAAAAAGGGAAACTCAGGACTAAGGCTGCTGCTAATTTTGAGGGGTTTTTGAGCTTAGAGCTGTAGACGGTGAACTGCTGTGAGAATCAGCTACTTAATGCTAAAATTAGGACATGGAATCATGAGAAACTGATAGATCCTTCGAATAGTTGACCTTTGGTGTGTGGTGACAAACAACCGAATAGTCAACCCTTAGCGGGTGGCGACCAACAACAGAATAGTCAACCCTTGGCGGTTTACGACAAACAGCCGAATAGTCGACCTTTGGCATACGGAGACCAACAATTGAGTAGTTGACCCTTGATGGATGACAACCAAAACCGAATAGTTAACCCTTGGTGGGTGTCAACCAACCATCGAATAGCGACTCTTGGCAGGTCGCAACTAACAACCAAATAGTCGACCCTTGGCAGGTGGCGACCAACATACCCTTAGAAGTTGCCATGCACGGTGTATTTATAGTGGTTGAAACTAATGCTGGGACAGCTGAGCTGATGCCCTAAAACCGGCTGGAAAGGTGTTGCGTTGTAGATCTGATTAATAAGGGACGACTGGTGAAGTGAAGGGAATTAGGGGTGAAGGTCAACATCAACATGGAAAACCATGCCCTCCCTTACTATTCAGGTAATGTTCATGCATAGTGATAGCATGCTGCACAACATAGAAAGAAGAGGACACGCTTGATTATACTTCTTTGTCTACCTTGCTCGCATGCTGATGTGGCAAGGCGAACAATGCAAGCCAGCCCTTTTCGAAGGATATGGAAAGATATGGAAAACCTTCTGGGGTACTACTGAAGGAGATGACCGAGCTAAGTAGGTTTGGCTGCACTACTCAGAACGGTATGAAGGACCAACTGTGAGGTTGCTTGCAGGGGCTGCATCAGAGCTGGGATGATAGGACATGCCTAAGGCAATCTAGAGACGCGTTGATCGTTGGATGGGCCAAGGGATGTGCTCGAGTAGACGACTGTCTGGGAGCCAACTGGTCATGGGAGTGGGGCCGGACGATGGGGGCCGAGCCAAGTATTGAGGATGACTTGCTTTGCTCGACAAGCTCGCTGCTAGTTGTTGGTTTGGGTGCACTGGCGGGGGTGGGTTGGGGGGAAGGGACCTGAAGTTTCATATTGAGGATAGGCTGATAGAGGTCCAACCTGGACAGTAGCCCAGTGAGACTTGCTGGCTTGTTTTTGATTCTTGAGTAGCTTATGGGAAGCTATCCTAGGCCCAAGCCAGCCCCGACCGAAACGGATTAAGCTAATAAACCTTGATTAGCCTATCTTTTCATTTACAAAAAATTTGAGTAACATTGTGCCCCCCCAATCCCGTGCCCGTGAGCCGGTGTGGGCTTGAAAAATATAAAAGACTTCCATCATTTTATGGTACTGCTCCAAAATTAATGCACTATCCACGTGCCTTGCGCCATTAGTCATGATGGTTGTGTTCCTCGAGATGCAGCAGAAAGTGTCTATTCGCCTACATGTGAGGTGTGACACAACAGTTATCACCTTTGAATGGTCGAGATTTCTTTTGCCTTTTCGATTATGGCGACTGCGATTGAAGGGAGAGGCATATAAATACCCCTATCCCCTTTCACTTCAAACCCATGGAGCTTTAGCCATGTAATTCCTTTCATAAATTTGAACTCTACATGATTTTCACTTTGTAAAAAATAGATCGCTTTGTCTTCATCTTCCTTTCCCATTGGTTTAAGCATTTGGTTTTTTATCAAACTTGTTCGGGATTTTCTCAGATTTAGTAAGGTTTAGAAATGAGGTAGCCTTCTCGGGTGCTGGCTGTGCTTGCCGATGGTAGCTCAGACCACTACTCTTGGATTTCAACTGCTTGAAATGGACCTTTCGTTTGGTTGGAACCAGGGTCCCTTGGTTAAGTTTTGACGTTGATCGAACGTAGATCTCACGCTATGGATCCGGGAAGGGCTAGGGCACTTCCTTGCATTGATGCTCCAATTTTCCCGACTTCTTGTCGGCTTAGAAGCTTCTGCAACCTTATAGAAGGAGTAGGGGTTGGCGTCTCTGATTCGAATATCACCATTGATTTCTTAGTCTGCTCCTGGACGAGGATGCTTGGAAGCACTTTACGATCTCTTGTGAAATCGATATTGAAGGTATTGTTAGTGGCATCACACTCTTTCTTCAACAAGGTCCGGGTCGCTCAAAGCTTCTGAAGTGCTTCGATAATTGGAGCTTGCACAGTTTTCTTCAGCAAGTTCTTGATTGTTTCCCAAACTGGGTGATTTCTCGGTAGTGATAAGAATGTTGGCCGGCTTTAGAAGAGCACCGTTGATGTGCTTCTTCTTCCCTTTCCTTTTTTTCTTTTCAACTATTTAGCAATTGAAAACTATTGTAAGCCTAGCAGAGCGAGCATTGTGCCCCACGCACTATTAAACTGAATAAAACAGATCCCTTGTTCCAAACTTGTTTGAGAAATTAGCTTATGTAGTTTGCTCTTGCTTTCGATGTGTAGGGTAGTGTATCTCAAATAGCTAGCAGCCTTTTGCACTAGTTTGACCAAATTTCTTTGGTTACTTGCCCGAGTAGGTTGAGGGGCTCGAAAGCAAGCATTCACCATTGCGCTCGGTTGCTTGTTAGGTGCAAGGGTCGACGTGTAGTAGTCGAGCCTCACTGTATGGCTCTGCTGATGACGGTCCCAGTTCGAACCTAAGAGCTGGAAGGCTTGGAGGTTCCCCTAGGCGACTTGCTGCCCAAAGCATTCCTATGTGACTTTTAGTAAAAACTGTTTAAAATGTGCCAGGTATCAAGATTGTCATGCATCGGGCTATACCTTCTTTTTCGCTCATACAAGCTAAGTGCTTGCCAATCATCAAGTGGCGGTGGGAGGGGCACTAGCGTTGAATGGGAGCACATGCTTGCCTATGGGTTCTCTTCGGTGACAAGCAATCGTGTGCACAGTGGAGGATGGACCCTAGCTTGAACCGGAGCACGTGGGGCTCGGGGATTTTCCAGGATGATACGTCGCTTGCTACTTAGAGGATTATAGGGCCCGGCTCGACCAAGAGTGCAAGGTTAGCTCTAGAACTCTTGTATGGTGGAGTAATAATGGTGAGACGGGCGGCTGGCATCGTCATTCATAAGAATTTAGTAGATTGAAATTATTCAAAGTGAACTTATCTATGCATTGCTTTGATGGTAGGTGGTCCCAGTTCGAACCTAAGCACCGAGCGGCTTGAAAATCCCCCTGGGTGACATGCTGCAAGCGGAGGCCGACTCTACTTATTCTCATGAGGGCACACTATGGATGTTGGACTTCGACATCACTCGGGGTAACAACGCCAGTCCAAACAATAGTGTTCCATCCCATTCGGAGGATGAACGATTGGCAACTGTGCACCCAATCATCGATGCACCTTGGTGCACGAGGGAGAGACGTCTCACCTAGGCCCTCGAGGCAGGGGCAGTCCCTAATAAAGAAAGGAATGCATGGTGATTCAACATTTTTGGATAGCCTGGCATTCCTCGACTAGAAAATAAATTCTCGACAATTCATCCTCGTAGATAGCTTACCGGCCAGGAGGAGAGCGATGACTTGTGCGGTTATGGGTGGCAAAGGCGACGGTTCCCAAACATGATAATGTGCAAATGAAAATTCATCCTTATTGGATAGCTTGGGTTTCCTTGATAAGGAAATGAATTCTTTGCAATTCATCCTCATGGATAGCCTACCAGTCAAGAAAGGAGCGACGACTTTTGCGGTCCTTGGCACCAAAGGGTGGCGGTCCTCGAACAAGATAATGAGTACATGAAAACTCATCCTAATTGGATAGCCTAATAATTCCACGACAAGGAAATGAATTCTCGGCAATTCATCCTCATGGATAGCCTGTCGGTCAGGAGTGGAGCGACGACCAGCATGGTCCTAGGCAGCAAAGTGTGGCGATCCTTGAATAAGGTAATGAGCACATGATAACTCATGCTTGTTGGATAGCCTGGGCATTCCCTGACAAGGAAATGAATTCTCAGCCATTCCTTCTCATGGATAACCTACTGGCTAGGAGGGGAGCGATGGCTCGTATGATCTTGGGCGGTGAAGGGCGACGGTCCTGAGTAAGGCAATGAGAAAATGAAAACTCATGCCTATTGGATTGCTTGGGCATTCCCCGACAAGGAAATGAATTCCCAGTAATTCATCCTTATGGATAACCTACCATCTAGGAGGAGAGCGATAGCTTGCATGGTCCTGGGCGATGAAGGGTAGTTGTCCTCGAACAAGGCAATGCGCATATGAAAATTCATCCTCGTTGGATAGCCTTGACAACAGTGCAGGCTCTGAAGACCTCACTGCTCTCTTCATAGAAGGCCATGGATTCGCGGGCAAGCTTCATAGAGCCGTTGGCTACTGATCCTGGTTGCCCCCAGACATGAAGATAGGCATTTGGTTGCTCTTAGGAACCTTTAAGGGAGAAAACGGAGGAGAGATTCACTCGGCATCCTACAGAGGTGCTTCCCTGAATATTGACATGTGTGCTGAGTCTTTGGGATTTTCTAGGAAGAAGCAAGGTGGAGATCAAGATCACTAATGATGGCCATCCTACCCCTAAGTCTAGTCATAAGGCCTATTAACCAAGGCATCTCACAGGGGAATGCTTGGTGAGTGGTGGGAGGATTGTTCCTCGTGTTGGGGATCTTTCTGGTGATCGAAAGGGAGAGCAGGGTTGCACTCGCAATTGACATACTTCATACTGGATGTGGGACATCGAATGTGAAAAAACCTTGCACAAGAGGCGAATAACCACAAGACCGGAGGTTCAGCCCTCCTTCTAGCGCCAGAATGTTAACTCTATTTTTCGTCAACCTTGGAATTTCATCATAAAAAGAAAAGGTTACTTGCTAATCATCCAGTTTAAGAGCTAAAATGAACATTTAATGGGTATATAACACAACAGTGCTTCGATAGAGCTGCCTACATCCACTGTGAATTCCTCATATTATACGGCTCTCTTACAATTACAGGGAATTACAAGATATACAACAAGGCAAAAAAGGATGACTCAGGAATATGGCTGCTGCTAATCTTGAGGGCTCGCTGAGCTTAGAGAAGTAGAGGTGAGCTGCTGTGGAAATCTACTGCTTGATCCTAAGTTGAGGAAGTAGGATCATGCTCAACTGATAGATCATTCGACCCTTGGTGGGTGATGATAAACAATCGAATAATCGACCCTTGGTGGGTAGTGACCAACAACCGAATAGTTGTCCCTTGGAGAGTGGTGACCAACTACCAAATAGTCAACCCTTGGCGGGTAGTAATTAAAAACAGAATAGTCAGCCCTTGATAGGTGGCAACCAATAGCCCCTTAGAAGTTTCCATGCATGGGGTATTTATAGTGGTTGAAACTGATGCTGGGATGGCTGAGATAGTGCCGTAAAACCAATCGGAAAGGCACTGTGTCGTAGGTCTGATTAATGAGGGACAATTGGTGAAACGAAGTGAATCAGTGGTGGAGGTCAACATCAATAGGGTAAACCATGCCCTTCCCTTATTGTTCAGGTAATGTTTATGCACAGTGAAAGCATGCTGCACATCATGCTCTATGTCAGAAGAGGACACACTTAGTTGTACTTCTTTGTTGGCATTGCCAACATGCTGATGTGCCAAGGCGGATCAGGCATACCATCCCTTTTCCAAGGATATGGAAAGAGGTGGGAAACCACCTGGGGTAGTACTGAAGGAGTCGGCCGAGCCAGGCAGGTTTGGCTGCACTGCTCAAAATGGTACAAAGGATCAACTGTCAGGTTGCTTGCGGGGGCTGCATCGGAACTGGGATGGCAGGCCGTGCCTAAGGCAATCTAGAGATGCTTTGATCGGTAGATGGACCGAGAGAGGCGCTCGAGTAGATGAGCTGTTTGGGAGGCGCTTGAGTAGACAAGCTATATAGGAGCTAGTTGATCATGAGAGGGGGGCTGGACGAAGGGGACCAGGCCATGTAGTGAGGATGCCTTGCTTTGGTTGACGAGTTGGCTATTGGTCATTCCTTTGGGTACATTGGCCGGGAGAACGACCTGAAGTGCCATGGAGAGGACAGGCTGACAGAGGTCCAACCTAAACGACAGTCGAGGAAGGCTTACTGCTTGTTTCTGATTCTCAAGTGGGTTGCAGAAGGCTGGGTTGGGCCTAAGCCGGCTCCAACCAAAGCTGATTAAGCTAAGAAACCTTGATTAGCCTATCTTCTCATTATGAAAAATCTGTGTAACACAACGACTATCTCATCTTACCTCAATACTTTTCCAAACCCTCTCCTTCTTTTTATTCCCTCCTTATACTCGCACATATTCACAAGAGGTCTAGGAATATACCCTACTTGATAGTTCTGTGGCTTTGCATCCCAAACCTTGTCATATGCCATGGATCTAGAAGTGAAATGGAAAGCGAGCCTATTTTAAATGTGGGGAACTTTCACTAAACATTATAGAGAGCCTATAGATGCTTTGGGTGTGGTAGTTTTGGTCACAAGTGGGCAGTGCGTCCTTCAACTAGAAATTATACTTCCAACCTCATAGTCCAATTACTATGTCGAATAATGACTATAGTTTCTTCTTCACGGTCAAAAGCATGTGTCTCAAGCATCTTCTTTTTGATGGGTTAGGGTAAAAAAAGTGACAAAGGCACCAGGCTAGTTTAAGGTCTCTTCCACCATTTCAATGTCGTCCTTTGGGCAAAGAGGGAGAAAAATGGGCTAAATTCAAGGCGGCGAATCGTTACAGTAACACCTGTGGTTCTAATGAAACTAAACAAGAAAATGTCAATGATGAGGGTGTCTTGTTTGATGAAATGCCGTTTAATTCATTAATTAGATTTAATCCTCCTATAGTGCCGTCAGACCTTCTCCACTTGGACCCTTCGAATTTTGGTATTGTTAAGTAATCATTGAGCACCCCTACTATGGAGTTATGCATAGGATCTTCGGCCTTACCTATCGATGTTAATTCTTCGTAATGCCTTGAAACTTTAAATAAAAACTCTGTATTAGTTGATTTGGCCGGGGAGGATGATAGGGATAGTGGACCTATTAATCTCATGGGGAAGGTGGTCCCTCTAGTCAGTGAAATAGCTATGGAGTTACATGGGTAATTAATAGTTTTAGAAGCAAGTAGTGAAATGTTATTCATAGAAAGTGGTGTTGCTTTTAAATGATCTACATATTGTGAGGCAAGATGATACACTGATCCAAGATACATGAGTGCTTGATAATGTCGATAGGTTGGCCAAGAATTCTTATTTAGCTGGAAATGGGTTAAGCATTTCAGAGGAGGTGATATTGTTTCCTAGGGAAGTGGGTGAGGCTACTGGGATGTGTAACGAACCGGATTTTCGACCATCAAAAATCGACACTAATACGTCCACTGTATCACATGCCAAACATTCAAGTGCCGGAAATACCTGATTTTCTAGGGTGAAGGAAGAAGGTAGAAGATAGAAGAAAATTAAACAACACAGAATCTCACAACGCAGCGAATAATATATAATACTACAATGATCTTTACAAAAAGGAAACATCTTTATTGATATATACAACATCAGATTACACTAGACTTATCCTAAATTTGGACAGTTATAGAAACCCATCCTTACATTGACAAACATACAGACTCTATAATACAGCGAAAGAAAAATATACGTGAATATGTCTTGACCATCCAGCTCCTCTCCAACTCCAATGTATCCAGCTAAACCGGGGAAAGCATGCTCGGTCTGACCAGAGCATTACATGGAATAACGCCCGGGTCAGTCTGGTAAACCAGCGTGAGTAAAACTCGATAACAAGTAACAACCAAACTGATTTCTACGTTTGAAAACTTTTCAAACAAAGGGTATCTCGTAAGACCACACCGCACATAAAAACGGATGGGTTTTAACCTTACGATAACCAAAACATTTTATATCAAAATCCAGTGATATTATCATAGTGTCCATGTTTAAAGTAAATAGATAAAATAGCTGAAATGCTTGCGTCTCACATTCCAACATACTAGGCTCTACAATCAAAAATGTAAGGCACGTATTGGAGACTGGATTCCAACAATGGCAAGGTAAGGGACTAACCTTCCGATGATACACCTCTAGAAAATGCACTGATGCTAACACAGAGCCGGCTGCCCCTTTAACATGACAGACTGGATTACCTCACCCTGTTAACACTGAGGCCTTATACTACCAAGGTATTTGTGCGCAAACAACTCTAAAAGGGACATCTAGAATGGGGTGACCGCTCCTAATGGTAGCTAACCATATAGCTCTGCTACATGCCCTGTTTTTACCATTCCTCCCGGTTGTGAGGCTTGAGGCTACGTTTTTCCTTTCTGAATAGCAATCCATCTTGGAATTCTAATACTGCCCTCCAAGCATCAATGCAATGCCAGCATTCATCCATACAAGTTCGTTCTAGGTCTGAATAAAACCGAAGGCACTAACTCTACCACATCCATTTTGGAATCACCCTCAAGATTAGTAGCACTAGCCCTTGCACTTCAAAGAGCACCATCTTCAATCATCATCAAGATGTCTTCCACTCGAACATACATGTTGGTTCGGAGTGGTTTTCGGATATAGATCCGATCCTGGTCTCTTCGTACCAACAACCGATAATTTCTGTTTGACTCATTCTCGATTCTTTTGGAAGTAAGTATTCGAGTCTTCATCGGGAAACTCGAAATTGCGTTCATACTTCCTAAGTCAAATTTGGTCAAACTTGATAGTCGGTTATTTAACTATCAAATTAACAAACATCCAATAATGGTTTAATTTCCATGTGGGATCCACTAAGCCTTTATTAATTCTCTTTAATTAATAAAATCTTTATAAAACTTGATCAAAAGATCTTTTCAAAACACTATATCCAAACCTCCTAAATTTCCTTTTTACTTTAAAAAAACAATATAAGTATTTACAAAACGTTTTGGAAATTCCATTGCCTCAAAATTTCATATTAAATGGCCAAACAATTCCCTTTCAAAAACATCGCCTACTATAAAACACATTTACTTATTCCTTATAAAAATTCATTTTATATGTTCACTTCATATTTCAAACCACTTAAAAGTTTCAAACTAGATTTAAAACTTCTTTCAAAAATATCTAAAATGATTTATAAAATATCTTTCTATTTTTAAAAATATTTAAAAATCTTCCTTCATAATTTCTTTATAGAATCTCCTTTATAAAATATCATTTTCAAGATATCCTTTGTAAATCACTCTAGGTAAAACTTTTTATTTAATAAACCCCTATTTTAAAAACAAGATATTATTTAAAAATAATTTTATAAATAATAATAAAATTTGAAAATCATTTATAACCTTTAAACCCAAATTGATTTAAGAATTAAAGTTAATTCAAAAAAATACTTTAATAATTCGAAAAGAGGCTTAGCAATCTCAATTGTACTATTTAAGTTACCATTCAATTTTAATTCCAATTCACTTAACAGTTATTTACATAGGTCAACATATATGTAAATACAACTCATATCCAAAATAGGGAATAACATGTCAATATGAACTAATTATCATATATATGTCCAAATAACATAATAGCAGGATATTGATTTATTCTGCTAACAGAAGTCCAAACAATTCAATCAATTCATAGCAGAATAGGGATTTATCCTGCTAACATATGTCCACACAAACAAACCACCGAACTACATTATAACTCATTCACAGTTATATGTTCTCTTGATGGTTTCAACACTTCAATCACTTGTATTCAAAACCATCTTTAAAAAAGAAGTACCTTTAAACAATTTTACTTTTGAAAACCAAAGGATTTAAAATTTTTAGACCCTTTTAAAAATAATTAATTATAAGTTAAATCCTTATTTAAATCATAATTAATTTTAACTGAATCTTAACTTAACTTAACTTAATTAAATTAAACAATTAACATTAATTAACTATTAATTAAATCTAAATTAATCCTTTATTAATTGTTAAATAATTAATTAAATTTTTATTAATAATTAAATATTAATTAATTTGAATAAACTAATTAAATAATCTTTAATTAAACTTAAATAATAAATTAAACGTTCAATAATTAATTTATTATAACTTAAACCTTAATTAATTTTATAATTTAAAAATAATAAAACACTTGATTAATAGTTAATTAATAATTAATCCTATAATTCAATAATAGTTAATTAAAAATAAATCATATACTTAACTTATAATTAACTAACTTAATTAAAAACTAATTAAAATAAATCTTAATTTTAAAAAATAATTAATTAACAACCAACCTTTAATTAATAAAAGTTAATAACCCTTGTTTAACCCTTAATTAATTATTAATTAGCAAAACATAATTAATTATAATTTTATTATTAAATTCTTAATTTACCTTTTAAAATATCGTTATTTAGTTTATAAACCACTTACAAAATAATTTGAAGTATAAAAACCAAACTTTGCGAAAATCGAATTTTTAAACGAACTGCATCCTTAGCGACTATCGCTATGGATACACGTAATTTCCAACTTGTTGCTCACTAACTCTTCCATTTGCTAATTTTACTTACTAACTTTCCATATCACTTCCAATTCCAAGCCAAAGATCATAATTTTATAACCAAAACACCACTTAAATCATCAATTCAAAGTTCTAATGCTAAACCACAAATTAGCACACACATATACATCCAAACCATACCATAATCAGAATAATAACATCACAAATACAACCATATAACAACCATATATATAAATGTAAATCCTTTCCCAAAAAGTTAAAGAATTTACTCATCGAAGGCTATCCAAACTTTTGCCGACTTGAGTATGACCTAGCACTTTCATTCCTAAGCAAAAAGATGGGGTCTTGAATCTTAAATGTACTAGGTAGGCTCAGCCTTGAAGGGAAGAGGAAGCGAGACTTGTTTGGTAAGGTGGAGCGACTTTGGATAAACATCGAATTCTCAATAATAAACCCGAAAATAGGTCATTTTGCAACTGATTTTTGGGCTAACTACTCATGGAATTTCAAAAAGCACTCAAAGATAAAGTTATTGGAATTTCTTTTCTATATCATTTCAAAAAAAGATTCACTCATTTTCAATTAGTTTTGAAGAAGTTATGATCAAAAGAAGAAGGGTGATTTTCGGACTTGAAATTCTAGGTGAAAATTTGCTTTGCAAAGATTGGGTATTTCGACATAGTTATGATAGAAATTTGAAAACGTGGTCAACTAGAATGTTGTAGCCATTAAAATTTCACATGGTTTCAAGAAACGTAAACCTCCATTTGAGTTAGAAATGAGGAAGAAAATTTTGGTGGAAAGAGGATGAAATATGGAGAAGCATATGGCTATTTATAGGCAAATTTCCTATGTCATCATTATATCTAGTCACATAACAAATCGTTTATAATATATATATATATATAATTATGTCTCTTATACGATCCTTAGTAAAATAATTTGCATGAGACTAAATAAAGTGCTACCAGATTTAATTTCCCAGACTCAAAGTGCATTTATTCGAGGCAGATTCATATCTGAAAACTCTCTCTTAGCTCATGAGCATATTAGAGATTTCAACAAACCAGGGGCAGATAAAATGTGTCTAAAAGTAGATTTATATAAGGCATATGACAAAGTGAACAGAAAATTCGTTGTACATATGCTCAAATCTATGGGGCTCCCAGATAAGCTGTTGAGGTTGATAGAGTATTGTATCTCCACCCCAACATATTCTATTCTTATTAATGGTGTACCTAAAGGATACATAACAAGTAATAGGGGAATAAGATAGGGGGATCCTCTCTCTCCCTATTTTTTTGCAGTTGCAATGGAATGGTTTTCCCTCTAAATGGAGATAGCAAGCTATCAAAATAAAATAATCCCAGTGCACAAAATTGAACCAAAGATAACATATCTGATTTATGCTGATGATCTTATTATTGTCATGAAGGCTTCCATGCTTGCAATTGATACTCTTAAAAACATTTTCAATCTACTTAACCTATATGGTGGTCTGAAACTCAATGAGGGGAAACCAAAGTGTTATTTCAATAAGCATGCAAAAACAGACAAAATCTCCTATGTAGAATAGGAGTCTCTGAAGGGGAGCTGCCAGTCAAGTATTTGGGGATACCACTGTCAACAAACTCTATTACAGATGGAGAATGTGGTAAACTCATAGATAGTATTAGAGAGAAATTACAAGGCTGGAGGTCCAAGTTTTTATCATTTGCAGGTAGAATTGAGTTAGTTCACATAGTGATCACATCTAAAGTTAGATTTTGGTTTCAAACCTTTCAAATACCAAATTGCTCACTGGGTAAGATTAACTTAGTTTGTGCAGACTTTATATGGAGGGGGAAATTACTTAAAGTTAGTTATAAAGATCTATGCAAGTCGAAGAAAGAAGGAGGAGTTGGATTAAAAGATCTTTTTGAACTAAAAAAGGTTTATGGTATCAAGATGGCCTGGAATATATTAACTTCTGAGAATTTATGGCCTAAATGGATGAGAGAAAGGTATATTAAAGACAACTTTTGGACAGACTCCACAGACAATAATGCATCAGTCATTTGGAAAAATATCTTGAAATTCAGAGAAGTCCTAAAGCCTCTCATTGAAAGGAAAATAGATAATGGCCATAAAATTGACCCTTGGAAAGATTCCTGGTTAAATAATCAAAATCTGATTGATAAAGTTGGATGGGAAGGTTTCCCTGACTATGGTAATCCTAGTTGTATTGTATCAAGCATTATAGAAAGAGGTAGGTGGAAATGTGATAAGCAGCTTATTACTAGGAATTTTAAAGAAGAGATATAAAGTATGCCAATATATAGTGGTAGAACAGATGATGCTTGGTGTATGAAAAACTCAAAAAAAGGTCAGTTCCTATTCAAGAAGGTAAGGGAAGAGACGAGGAACAGACATCAGATTGTAGACTGGTATAAATTAGTTTGGAGCAAATTAGTTAATCCTAAGATGTCTCACACAACGTATAAAGCCATTCTAGGCAGGCTTCCTACTAAAGACCGTCTGCACAATTGGTGGATAATCGAGGAAACAACATGCAATCTATGCAATGAAGAAAATGAGAGTCATGCACACCTATTTTTTGAATGTTCTTATAGCAAAACTGTATGGGGGCTGCAAAAAATGAAACATTTTCTCTCAAATGAAGTTAAATCGCTGAAAGATGAAATCTTTTACCTGAACAACTGGAGCAACGGTTTGTACTTGATGCAAGAAACACTCAAAATTAGCTTCACAGCTACCAAATGGCGTCTCTGGAGAAAAAGGAACCACATGTCTTTCAACAACAAAAGAAAGGAAGCTCAACTAGTCAATTCCCAAATTAACTTGAATACGAGCTTAATAGTTAGTCGTATTAACAAAAGTAAGCTTACCAGCCTAACGGGACTAGAAAGACAACTGCTGGAGAGGATTAAGTGGAAGGAAGATTGCTCAGGAAATCAACGAGACTTTTGGGAGCCGCCATGAAACTTCTTATAGTTAGAGTTGAAGAAAATGGAATTGTTCGAGTTTAAACTTCCTTTGTCTGTATATTTGTTAACTGCCTTTACTTTTGTGTATACGGCCGATTTTGTATCTATGGGCTTTAGGCCTGAACATCTTTTTCAGCAATAAAATTATTAACCAAGTTTCAAAAAAAAATGTTTAATCACATCACTCTTTTATATATATAATTATGTTTAGTCACGTCACTTTCTTTATATATATAGAATTATTACTATGTTTAGTCACATCACTTTCTTTTTAATATATATAATTATTATGTTTAGTCACATCACTTTCTTTATATATATATAATTATTATGTTTAGTCACATCACTTTCTTTATATATATATTTAAGTTAAATTATTAATTAACTAAGATGTGACAAGAGATAATTATGGTTAATGATTACAAATCTAAGATGTGACAATACTTAATATATATATATTTATATAAAATGTTTATTATTTTTAAAACTATATCTTGTCACATCACTTACTAATCCAAATTGGTATAAGATAATTTATTTCTAAGTGTATTATCATCTGGTTAATTAACTCTTATATATATGTATATATAGTGCACAAAGACGAACAACGTTCCCGACAACTTTCCGGTGTCGAAAGGTCGAAATTTTGGAAAACGTTCTTCAGTCACATTTTCTGTTTTTCTACGAACTATTTTATTTATAAACAAATTTTGAAAACGATTTTACCATCATTATTAATTAATTAATTAAAATGAGTTTATTTTTATTATAAAACCTATATATTGAACATTTAAATTAATTAAATATTCACTAATCAAAGTAGTGAAATTCCAGGTCGTTACATTCTTCCCCCTTAAAAGAATTTCGTCCTCGAAATTACACCTCAAACTATCCAGAAAATAATTAACACTATACATCATCTCTTATGATGTACATAGATCATTCTTATGCAAAATCTGATTCGATCTCAACTCGAATACATAACTTTCCTTCCGAACTAGTATCGCTCACTCGATTCTCTAGTGCGAACTCCGATCAGGCTCCTTGATTTGGAACCTCTATTCTCCTTATATAGTTGTAACTATGAAAGAAAATTTTGGTCCCACACCAAGAACCCTCATCAAGTTCTCCCCGCTAAAAGTCAAGTAATAGATCCTTATTCGGAACGGTGCAAACACCTCAAAGTCATATACTCCAATCTTAGATCAAAACTCTACGGAAAGGAGAAATGATCTACATCCACCCTACGCACTTACTTAATTGGTTCTCCCTAATAACAATTATATTCCCACTAAATCATTTATGAAAACATTTCATAAACAACTCTTTGTTTCAACTTGTATAATACCCCACTACGGCCTAAGAGAATATACCCCTATCTGATTCCACTATTCCATTTTGAATTTATCTCCTTAAGAAAACTCCAGATCCAAATACCCGGCTTTTATTTCAAATTTTTTTTTGAAATGAAACTCTATATTTTAATCATATAACATTACATACACATAGCCCGAGTAACTCCAAAATGATACTAAGGAAATGGGTATCACCAAATAGTATCATACTTTCCCTTACCAAGAAGGGTAATACTCAAGGGAAATGTTTACCATCCGAACACATCTCTTCTCCAATTTTAAGTTATTTTCGAGCCACTCGAACTAGTTAACTTAAAAATATTTCTATTTTTATTTCAAAATCTCAATTTTGAAATATTTTTTGTATTCTTCCAACAAAACATTTATCACCAACTTACTTTGGGTTCATTCGGTTGAACTAGTTTCGATTGTACAACTATAAAGAGAATAGTTTACTAAGTGCCCAACAACGTTCGCCTAGGCAAACATCTGATCGTTACTTAGAAGATTATTCCAATCATCACAAAACAATCAAGACTTGTTCCCCGTACCAAACCAAAAATAACACTTCTTACTTACACTTTTATCCCCAAAAGTTTATACTTAAACCAAATTGGTTTCAAATATTATTATTATCATTTTCCCAAAATCTTGAAAATCACTATTCCAAAAGCACCGGGATTTAGGTTCTCTAGTTTTCAACCTAAATTCTTCCAACTTAAATGATACATTTTTATTAATCCATTTTATAAATCACTTCTATTAAACCATTTTAAATATTTATCTACAAATATTCTAACTTTTAAATCAAATTCTACCTCAACATTAACATCGAACGCCCTATAGTCAAATTGTGAAACTTAATTCACAAGGTGTTCGTTGTCCTATTTTTTTCCCAAACCTTATCTACCCAACCCATATTTTAAAAAGGAAACTTCCTATACACACTAACCATAGTCAATGCTCAACTGGACGAACATGACTAAACAAGCCTTTAATGATAATAATAACATATTATTATCTCCTAATATCTCAACCAACTATACTATACTATTTTCGAAAATCATTCTTTTATATATAAAATATATTCTAGTTAAATTTATTCCATTTACCCAATTTCAAAATAATACTATGTCGATTAAACTTGTTTAAGTGTTTAGGAAATCCCTATAGATAACGATGGCCAAACGTATCGACCAGAATCTTAAGTCACTCAACAGATCAAATAACATAATATAAAACATTTTTATATCACTAACAAATACGCACTCTCATACACACACACACACACTCAAACTCATCCAAGGGTCTCACTTATCCTGTTTTTGATGAGTCAAACCCTACCAAAGCTAAGATTCTCGCTTAACCTTCAGCTCTGATACCAAATGTAACGAACCGGATTTTCGACCATCGAAAATCGACACTTATATGTCCATTGTATCACATGCCAAACATTCAAGTGCCGGAAATACCAATTTGTTAGGGTGAAAGAAAAAGGTAGAAGATAGAAGAAAACTAAACAACACAGAATCTCACAACGCAGCGAATAATATATAATACAACAATGATCTTTACAAAAAGGAAACATCTTTATTCATATATACAACATCAGAGTACACTAGACTTATCCTAAATTTGGATAGTTATAGAAACCTGTCCTTACACTGACAACCATACAGACTCTATAATACATCGGAAGAAAAATATACGTGAATACGTCTTGACCATCTAGCTCCTCTCCAACTCCAAAGTATCCAGCTAAACTTGGGAAAACATGCTCGGTCTGACCCGAGCATTACATAGAATAACACCCAGGTCGGTCTAGTAAACCAGCATGAGTAAAACTCGATAACAAGTAACAACCAAACTGATTACTATGTTTGAAAACATTTCAAACAAAGGGTATCTCGTAAGACCACACTGCACATAAAAACAGATGGGTTTTTACCTTACGATAACCAAAACATTTTATATCAAAATCCAGTGATATTATCATAGTGTCTAGGTTTAAAGTAAATAGATAAAATAGTTGAAATGCTTGCATCTCACATTCCAACCTACTAGGCTCTACAATAAAAAACGTAAGGCATGTATTGGAGATTGGATTCCAACAATGGCAAGGTAAGGGACTACCTTCCAATGATACACCTTTAGAAAATGCACTGATGCTAACACAGAGCCGGCTACCCCTTTAACATGATAGACCGGATTACCTCACCCCCTTGACACCGATGCCTTATACTACCATGGTATTTGCATGCAAACCAACTCTGAAAGGGACATCTAGAATGGGGTGACCGCTCCTAATGGTAGCTAACCACATAGCTCTGCTACATGCCCTGTTTTTACCATTTCTCCCGATTGTGAGGCTTGAGGCTACGTTTTACCTTTCTGAATAGCAATCCATCTTGGAATGCTAATACTACCCTCCAGGCATCAATGCAATGTCAGCATTCATCCATACAAGTTCATTCTGGGTCTGAACGAAACCGAAGGCACTAACTCTACTACATCCATTTTGGAATCACCCTCAGGATTAGTAGCAGCAGCCCTTGCACTTCAAAGAGCACCATCTTCAATCATCATCAAGATGTCTTCCACTCGAATGTACATGTTGGTTCAGAGTGGTTTTCGGATATAGATCTGATCCTGGTCTCTCCGTACCAACAACCGATAATTTCCGGTTGACTCATTCCCTGTTCTTTTGGCAGTAAGTATTTGAGTCTTTATCGGGGAACTCGAATTTACGTTCATACTTCCTAAGCCAAATTGGGTCAAACTTGATAGTCGGTTATATAACTATCAAATAAACAAACATCCAATCATGGTTTAATTTCCATGTGGGATCCACTATTCCTTTATTAATTCTCTTTAATTAAAAAATACTTTATAAAACTTTATCAAAAGATCTTTTCAAAACACTATTTCTAAACCCCTTACATTTCCATTTTACTTGAAAAATAATAATATAAGTATTTACCAAACATTTTGAAAATTCCATTGCCTCAAAATTCCATATTAAATGGCCAAACAATTCCCTTTCAAAAACATCACCTCCTATAAAACACATTTACTTATTCCTTACAAAATTCTTTTTATAAGTTCATTTCACATTTCAAACCACTTAAAAGTTTCAAACTAGATTTAAAAATTCTTTAAAAAATATCTGAAATGATTTATAAAATCTCATTCTATTTGAAAGCTATTTAAAAATCTTCCTTCATAATTTTTTTTATAGAATCTCCTTTATAAAATATCATTTTCAAGATATCCTTTGTAAATCACTCTAGGTAAAACTTTGTTTTTAATAAACCCCTTTCTAAAAACAAGATGTTATTTAAAAATAATTTTATAAAATAATAATAAAATTTGAAAATCATTTATAACCTTTAAACCCAAATTGATTTAAGAATTAAAGTTAATTCAAAAACATACTTTAATAATTCGAAAAGAGGCTTAGCAATCCCAATGGTACTAATTTAAGTTACCATTCAATTTTAATTCCAATTCACTTAATAGTTATTTACATAGGTCAACATATATATAAATACAACTCATATCCAAAACAAGGACAAACATGTCAATATGGACTAATTATCATATACATGTCCAAATAACATAATAGCAGGATGGTGATTTGTTCTGCTAACAGATGTCCAAACAATTCAATCAATTCATAGTAGAACGGGGATTTGTTCTGCTAACACATGTCCACAAAAACAAAACAACAATCAATTTATAGCAGAATGAGGATTTACTCTGCAAACACATGTCCAAACAAACAAACAATTTATAGCAGAACGGGGATTTATTCTGCTAACACATGTCCAAACAACCAAACAAACAAATAATCAATTTATAGCAGAACGGGGATTTATTCTACTGACACATGTCCAAACAATCCAACGATCTACATTATAATTCATTCACAGTTATATGTTTTCTTAATGGTATCAACACTTGAATCACTGGTATTAAAAACCATCTTTGAAAAAGAAGTACCTTTAAATAATTTTACTTTTGAAAACCAAAGGATTTAAAAAATTTAAACCCTTTTAAAAATAATTAATTATAAGTTAAATCCTTATTTAAATCATAATTAATTTTAAATGAATCTTAACTTAATTAAATTAAATAAGTAACAATGATTAACTATTAATTAAATCTAAATTAATCCTTTATTAATTATTAAATAATTAATTAAACCTTTATTAATAATTAAATATTAATTAATCTCAATTAACTAATTAAATAATCCTTAATTAAACTTAAATAATAAACTAAACCTTTCATAAATAATCTATTATAAATTAAACCTTAATTAATTTTATAATTTAAAAATAATAAAACACTTGATTAATAATTAATTAATAATTAATCCTATATTTCAATAATAGTTAATTAAAAATAAATCATATACTTAACTCATAATTAACTAACTTGATTAATAATTAATTAAAATAAATCTTAACGTTAAAAGGTAATTAATTAACAACCAACCTTTAATTAATAAAAGTTAATAACCCTTGTTTAACCCTTAATTAATTATTAGTTATCAAAACATAATTAATTAAAAATTTATTATTCTTAATTTATCTTTTAAAATATCTTTATTTAGTTTATAAACCATTTACAAAACAATTTGAAGTATAAAAACCAAACTTTGCAAAAATCGAATTTTTAAACGAACTGCATCCATAGCGACTATCGCTATGGATACCCGTAATTTCCAACTTGTTGCTCATTAACTCTTCCATTTACTAATTTTACCTACTAACTTTCCATATCACTTCCAATTCCAAGCCAAAGATCACAATTTTATAAACAAAACACCAATTAAATCATCAATTCAAAGTTCTAATGCTAAACCACAAATTAGCACACACACATACATCCAAACCATACCATAATCAGCATAATAACATCACAAATACAACTATATAACAACCATATATATAAATGTAAATTCTTTCCCAAAAAGTTAAAGAATTTACTCACCGGAGGCTATCCAAACTTTCGGTGACTTGAGTACGACCTAGCACTTTCATTCCTAAGCAAAAAGATGGAGTCTTGAATCCTAAATGTACTAGGCTGGCTCAGCCTTGAAGGGAAGAGGAAGCGAGACTTGTTTGGTAAGGCGGAGCGACATCGGATAAACATCGAATTCTCAATAATAAACCAGAAAATAGGTCATTTTGCAACTGATTTTTGGGCTAACTACTCATGGAATTTCAAAAATACTCAAAGATAAAGTTAGTGGAATTTATTTTCTCTATCATTTCAAAAAAGAATCACTCATTTTAGAGTAGTTTTGAAGAAGTTATGATCAAAAGAAGAAGGGTAATTTTCGGACTTGAAATTCTAGGTGAAAAATTGCTTTGCAAAGATTGGGTATTTTGACATAGCTATGATAGAAATTTGAAAAAGTGGTCAACTAGAATATTGTAGCCATTAAAATTTCACATGGTTTCAGGAAAAGTAAACCTCCATTTGAGTTAGAAATGAGGAAGAAAATGTTGGTGGAAAGAAGATGAAAAATGTAAAAGGATATGGCTATTTATAGGCAAATTTCCTATGTCATCATTATATCTAGTCTCATCACAAATCTTTTATAATATATATATATATAATTATGTTTAATCACATCACTCTTTTATATATATGTATATAATTATGTTTAGTCACATCACTTTCTTTATATATATATATATATAATTATTATGTTTAGTCACATCACTTTCTTTTATATATATATATATAATTATATGTTTAGTCGCATCACTTTTGTTTTGAAGGAAACATCACTTTCTTTATATATATATATATATGTATATGTTAAATTATTAATTAACTAAGATGTGACACGAGATAATTATGGTTAATGATTACAAATCTAAGATGTGACAATACTTAATATATATATATATATATAAAATGTTTATTATTTTAATAACTATGTCTTGTCACATCACTTACTAATCCAAATTAATATAAGATAATTTATTTCTAGGTGTATTATTATCTAGTTAATTAACTCTTATATATATGTATATATAGTGCACAAAGACGAACAACATTCCCGACAACTTTCTGATGTCGAAAGGTCAAAATTTCGGAAAACGTTCTTCGGTCACATTTTCTGTTTTTCTACGAACTATTTAATTTAGTAAACAAATTTTGAAAACGATTTTACCATCATTATTAATTAATTAAATTGAGTTTATTTTTATTATAAAACCTATTGTAACGACCCTGAATTTTTGATATTGGAAATCAGGATTTTTAATTGATTTTAAATATCTGGAAGTTAGTTTAATTTGAAATTCGAGATATCAGAATGAATTTGGCGATTTAATTATTGAATTTAATCGTTAAATCTGGGTAAAAATTTGAATCTTCAATTTTAAGCCTGTTAAAAATATTTTCAAGGCTTAGAAAATTTATATTGATAATACTGAAGATAATGGGACTTTCAGAATTGAATTTGAAACTGTTTGTTCAGTTTTGAAATTTTATCGTTTAAATCGATATTTGAAAATAGCGTTTCGGGGCACAGTCTCGGAATTCGACGAAACCAGTTCCATTAGATCCGTAATATTCTATTTTTATCTGATTTCAATTTTCGTAATGTTTGGAGTGATCGTTTGGCCGTAAGATAAGAAAATGCGCTGAAATTAAATCGAAATTTAATATTATAACTGGTCCAAAAAGCTATTTTCTCCATACGATCGAATTTGGAGTCGAAACCTTTTCCATTGTGTTTGGAATAGGCATATAATATTATAAATGCCTGGCGGCACACCTCGATAGGAGGTCAAGATTTTGAGTTGCATTTTTCGAACGATTTGAATTTGCATTTGAATGGGATATTTATACTAGTCAACCATCAGCTGATATTATTTCACATCGCTGTTTTTCTTTCACTTCGTGTTACTGTAGCAGAGACGTTCAAAACACGCAACCATTTCATCCTTATCCACGAACTTCAGTTCTTCTTTTCATAACCAAAATCATCTCTCGAGAAAAAAGAAAAGAAATATCTATCGTTCAAATCAAAAAAAAATTAATTGCCGCACCTCCTGTTCGAAATCAAAAATCAATGGCCGACAAAAGAATCCCCTTCACGGCCAAATATAACTTGTTCTTATAATTAGCATTTGTTGTAATGTCATGCAAGTAGGTAATTTGTATAGTATAATCAGGTTATCAGGCTTGAGGTGTTTATATTAGAGATATGTTCAAAATCATTTTATCACGTACATTACACGTGATACACACATGAACTTAGTCTAGAATGAAAGCTGCAGCAAATGTCTGTTTTTATGATATTTAAAAAGTACAAATTAGGGGGGAAACTTCAAATTAGTGAATGATTTACTTTGATTTCAAAATAAGAGGCAGGATTCTAGCCCAGATCATATGTTCATTGTTCTCCACTGAATACACATCACAACACTGAATACATTTTTATTAAAAGAAAAAAGTGCAACCATTATATAATGCATGAAACATCCACTAAATATGGATTTACCAAGACATGTTGAGTTTTAATTTCTGTAATATACATCAGGACAGACAGCTCTAATCAATCTGGAAATTTATTTGCATAATAATCAAGTGCAAACAACATATATCAAATATCATGTACATAAAACTATTCCTGCAACCTTTCAAATTAACTAGAATGTTTTCTTTGTGATATGTAGAATCTTATGCATTCTGATGGAAACGAGATGAAAAGAGAAAACAGTTTCTTATGCTGTGTACCCCAGCACAACTAATTCTATTGTGATGAATCATGTAGTTGGTGAACAGTCGTTTGAAAAGGAAATAAAAATACAAAAGCAGAAGTGCTTAAGCCACATGAAGATATAAGTAGGGACATATGCACACACATATATAACAAGGAAGTTTCAGTTTATCACACTTATATACCTTTGGACTTTCTCAATACAGGAATAAACAACTGCCAAGTTTGACATGAAAACACACACATGTAGGGTACTCACACAGTCACATTAATTTATGTACTGTATTATCTTTGCACGTACGTACATGCATCTTATAAAATATCACTTCTTAGTCTACCAAATGACACATGGCACGATCATCTAATGCTTTCACTGCCTAAATTAACCATTCTACATTTTCTAATTGTTCGTGCCCATGCTGCTTTGCTATCATATGACGGTGTGGGATAATAATAAATGTTGAAATCGTATGCACCCTATATGAAAACTTTGGCATAAGAAGCATGCACCCTATACAGGTTGGAGGGTGCTCTGTTAATAGATGTGTTACCAGTGCATTGCACTGATCAACATCCTCATCCCTTTCCACTGCAAAAGATGAATTTTGAATATCGGTCATAATTATTTTTATTTGAATATCAAGCTGTTGTGGCGTATAATTATAAAGAGTCATCGTGTAACCAAATCTCCATTCTCTTATATGGTTACCCCTATTTGAGACGTCATTGCTTATTAGGTCAGATTAGACTAACTCTTTCAAGTTGCACCTTTTGAAAGATAAGAGTAAACATAATATAAAGAAATAATATTTAGTCATCCGAGTCAAGTTTGATTTAGTAAAATAAACATTACCATTGTTCGAGAGCTAAAAAAACTCACAAACCAATTCCACATTTAACAAAGCAACATAAAGTGTACTCCTGTATACTTCAAACTTTATCTGCTTTACATGAAAAGAAATTTTACAACTAATGGTTACCAGTTCATGGCTTCTACAGTTGTAACTATCCCTTTCCCATATTTAGGGGTGAACATTTGCATGTGATGAATTGTCTTATATCGATCGGAGCTTCACTAACTACTATAAATTCTTATGAAAAGGGTTCTACCGATCTTATAAAATTAGAATTGGCTACTCAAACTTCTTGAAAACAAACTTAGTTACGGTTTCGACTCATTAGATTCTTGGTGATGACTACTAGTAGCTTTCAGTTTTGTAATTATTTTCAAATTTTTAGGTCGTAGTTTCTGCAAGTAATTTTTTTGTACATATTAACACTTATTATTTTTAGATAAGAGTGAAGTTATGTGCAATTTATGTACGTTTTGGACATGTTAATTTTAACATGGGAATTTAATTTGGATTATAGTCATCTCATGTTAATTTACAGTTAGTTTCAAGTTGTATTATAGTCATCTCATTTAACCAGACTTTCTAACCTTCATTAGCAGACGTCGTATTAAGCCTTACTACAATTTTTAGTGAACTGCTATGAATGTCTATTACAGTAATTCGCAAAAAATTTCTAAACCCATGCTGCTACATTTTTAAAATCCATTGTTTAAACGCCTATCACGACTTTTATTAAAACTTGTCGAACGTCTATTGTACTTTGCTTATTCCAACAATAACAAAAGATAGAACCGATAACCACTAGTAGATTACGCTTTGCTTTTAATAATAATACGTTGGATTCCTCGAGCCCGAGGCATATTTTCCCATGAGATTAGGTACCTCGCCCCAACTGAGTACACTTATGAATTTATCATATGTTTCTCCTGCAACATGTACAAATATTGTAGGTGAAACATTTGGGTGTCACAAATGCAAACACACCCTATTCTTCCCAACATCTTTCAAGTATAATTTTCGCACCATATTTCGCTTTGTTAAGAACACCCTAAAATATATGAATCAGAGTTACATGGACCGGCAATAGAGACTGCTTTTTACGACCTCACTCGTATGGACTAGAGAGATAATATATAGTTAGATGGATGTAGGTTGATGCTATGCCGAGAGGAGTGCAACGTGCAATTTTCAATGCTTTACTTTTGTTGTTATCAGACTTTTAAGTCATGTTGATGTAATAATTTGTAAAGCTTGTTTAATGTTAGGTGCTCAACCAGTAAATCCGAACTTATTTTTGTGTTTTAAAACGATCTTCACAAAGAGGTTATGAATTTATCATATGTTTCTCCTGCAATGCAACATTTATGAATTTATCATATGTTTCTCCTACAACATGTACAAATATTGTAGGTGAAACATTTGGGTGTCACAAATGCAAACGCACCCTATTCTTCCCAACTTCTTTCAAGTATAATTTTCGCACCATATTTCGCTTTGTTAAGAACACCCTAAAATATATGAATCAGAGTTACATGGACCGGCAACAGAGACTGCTTTTTACGACCTCACTCTTATGGACTAGAGAGATAATTAAAGGTCAAAATAGCAGATAAGGTCTTTGCTATCATAAAAAGCAAAAGTAGCTTATCAAATTATCATTGCCTTGCTCACATGCGTGTAACCAAAATAATGGGAAAAGGAAATTTTTTCTGAAAATATGCTATCATAAAAATAACAAAAGTGTAACGCAAACTTCACACAATTTTTCTCAAAAAAGTGTGCTACATACACCGTAATCTTATTTGGTTGAAAGTGATAACATGTGCAAGGAAATGTAGCATAAATAAGAAACTTTACCTTTCCACGAATCAGTAATCATATTTCAGATATCACTCTTTTTGAAGAACTGGGCAACTTGCTATCAGCAACTGTTAGAGATTGATCACAAAAAATGAGCAACACATTCAATTTCAGTGTCAACTCACTTTTGAATGCTTAAGCAATGCTAAACTTGACACTGACTTTTGAATACTTTAGCAATGCTAAACTCAAACTTGTTAAGTATGAGAAATACAGATTGGTTGAAAATAAATAGAATGCTTTGATTAATTAATGCATTTTGACTGTTATGCATGTCTTAACGAATCAAGTGGAGTGTAAGGCCACCATTCCTCTAAATTTTGTTACCATGGCAGGATACTAATAGAGTTGCAAACAAGCAGACCACTGGTCCAATAAAACTCCAATTTAATTCAACATCTTCACTAAATATTTAACAATAGATGCAAGCAGGCTCCAAAATTAGGCTTTCAGTTTTACATAAACTATTGCAATCTTATATATTTTGACATAAGGTAATTCAATTTCTTAATAATATATAACTGGCAGTTGTTAGATTATAGCTAAACAGTTGGTAATTAAATCCATGTCACTAAACTCCAAACAAGGTATAAAGCTCAAATTGATTTAGGAGTGCACTTTTATGAATTACATTCTTTACGTTGTTGATAAAACAAGAAACAATAATAAAACTATCGGTTGATTTTCACCATTGTGGGGTAGTATTGGCGTGTGAATTTTCATCTTTGTTTTATTTTATTTTTTTATTTTATTTTATTTTTCAGAAGAAAGCTAGAAAATAGGATTTGTTATTTTTGTTCTACGTAAGGTATAACTGAGAAAAGTACCCTAATAAGTGTTCAGCATTGAAAATAAGCAGCAAACCATCGCTGATTAATGTTGATGAATGAAAGAGGATAATCAGAACATTATTTCTAAAACAAACAAGTCTGAAACCTCTGATTCCTTATTCAGTTCAGCATTCAGCGTTTTATTAACTCAAACAAACATAGCCTTAGTCTAGGATTGGTAAAAAAATCAGTAAACTAGCATCTAATCAAATGCCCTAATTGCTAAACTAATCCAATTATGCAATTCCTAAATTAACATATAAATGTTAATTCCTAAACTACTTAATAATTTGATTTACTAATTTGTCGTTACATCCTGATCAAATGCCCTAATTTAGGAAATTAACTCACACAATTGAGTCGAGGCAACTCCACGAGGCGGGGGGCCCTGAATTGAGTCTGGCGAAGCAGCGATTGACGACGAATCCGAGGCGCTGGCCCCCGATTGAGTCGAGTCGAGGCGAGGGTGAAGCGGTTGGCAATTGGCGTTGAGGAGGAGGCTGGCGGCGATGCAACATTGAGGAGGAGGCTGGACTCGAGTTGAAGCGAATACATTTTTTTGTTGCCCCACGTATGTTGATGCCCTAGGCAAATGTATAGACAAAACTCCTAAAACACGAATAAAGCTCAAATTATTCGCACGCACAAAATATAGGACAGCAAACAAATTTAGGGCATACGAACAAACAATAAATTGGACAAAGTAGAAATAGGGATGTACCTTGCCAAATTTGAGAAGAGAAGCACGCACGAACGAAGGAGACGACGAACGACACGAAGACGAAGATGAACCCTAAATTTTCAATCGCCTGCTGCCGTGATTTTGAATGCGTGAGAAAATAAACGGAAAAGGGTTTTTGGGCTTTGAAAAAAATACACTTCGCAAATTTTAGAGGAAAATTTAGGGTTCGCGGGAAAAGATGGGGGCGGCTAAAATGAATTTGGGGGGAAAAGGTGTTTGCCTATGGTGTCGGTTTTTGGACAACCGATGCTATTGTATTTAATTGTGTCGGTTGTTCAAACAACCGACACGAGTAAATATATTGCTTCCCTTCAATTGTGTCGGTTTCTTAAGAACAACAGATGCAAATTACATTTTTAACATTTTCTTCTTACCCCATAAGCCAATAGTTTCGGTTTTTAATAAACATCCGACACAGATTACACTATTTGTGTCGGTTTTATGGACAGCCGACACAAATGAGGCGAAACAACTGATCTGTTTTGTACTAGTGCAACTGGATTCCTCAAATTATATGAATTTGTTTCATATGTTGTATGAATTTGTTTCATATGCTGTATGATTATTTATTTATAATCTGTGAATGATTATATTAGTGATTGAATTTGTTAAAGGCTATAATTTAGCCGAATGTATTTTTGGTATCGTTGGATACCAGAAATAAATAAAACTGAATTTTTGAAAGTTAAAGTAGGAAATATTAAGTAAATCTCTTTTGGAAGAATTGGTCGAATTTCAAAGAAGGAATTTAAAAGATAAAGTTTTATTTTTGAATCTTATCGAATTATTTCCAAAATATGGGAAAAAGGTTTAATAAGTGGATTTCGAGTAATATTGTTTATAAGTTGAAGAATTCATTTAAAATTTGGATTTTTAAAGAGATTGGAAGAGATGAAAGAATTTGTTTTCTTTAAAAAGAATTTGTTTCTTTAAAAGGAATTTATTTTAAAAGGGAAATAAATTTGGAAATCCATTTGAAAGTTGATTTGGAGTTGAAAGTGAATATTTGAGAAATCGATTTAAAAATCGTATAAAAAGTGAATATTTGGGAATGTAAATTCAAAATGGAATTTATAAGGAAAGGGAAAATTGTTTTAAAAATAAACACTGATTTATTTTAAAAGTGTGGAAATAAATTTACAAATTTGGAATGTAAATTTGAAATAAATCGATAAGGATTTATTTAATTGGTTTAAATGGACCATTTTGAAATAGAAGTGTATTTTCCTTGAAAAGCCGAGTATATTTCCAAAGTAGTTTTAAATTTTAAATGAAGAAATTCTGAAATTGGATTTTAAGGAATATTTGGGAGATAAAGTATTTGAACTCGGCAGATTTCCAGTAGAAATGAATAAATATTTGGAAATATATTTCGCGTAAGGAAATTTGAAATTTGTTTTCAAAAGTTGAAAGGTGAAATGTGATTTGAAATTTGTTTTCAAAGTGATGAAGTGTGGAAAATATATATCTTGCAAAGATATTTGAAATTTAATAATTTGGGAAAATTATTTAAATTGGTTGATTGTTGTGAATGTTGTTGATAGTTAAATAACGGACTATCAATATTTTCCTTTGAAATGGCATTTGAATTTGTTTTTAAAATAAGCGCTCACTATTCGGTTAAGCCGGGAGAGGACTTTGTGTCATATAACCCATTCTGAATAGTGATACGTCGAAATGGATCGCTTTTGAAGACCGGTGTTGAAGACCGGGTATTTACGAAAATGAAAGGACAACCTGTCAAATGTCTCTGCACCAAGTTGCTCCGGTATAGAGATTTATATCACTCTTCTTGTGATGGGAAGTACGGAAGTGATTAGTGAATATCCGGATTTGCAAGGGCTTCGTTGGAAGTGCCTTCGGTTCTGTTCGAACCCGGAACAGACTTGTGTGGTTGTTTGTCTGACATTACACTTTGAGATATAAAGCTGATTTCTTTCAAATACATTTCAGTTGGTGGCGGATAATTTATTCTCTTAGCTTAACCCCCTTCTCTGAGACGTACGAGCTCAGAGGTTATGTAGTTGAAGGTTATCAGTGATATACTCCCAATTTGGTAGTGTGGCATGCTAAGTGTTGCTTTGTGTTGATGATCATTCGTTGATCATTTGTTGATCAAAGCATGGCTTTGTGAAAAAGCGTAGCTTTGTGGACGAGACCTCATCGAACCTCACAACCCGGAAATGGTCGAAACAGGAAAGATGCGGCAAGGTTATGAGGGTCGCACCCTTTAGGGTATGTCATTTCCTTCTGGAAAAAGGTGATATTATGGTACGGAGCCCAGATATTTACCTGTGTGGTTGCTCCAATCTCATTTACTATGTGATTGTTGCTTTGTGATCGAGGGCCCTCGGATAAAGGTCCCAAAGGACCGGGGGGTGGCATATTCATGTAGTAGTTACCTAGTGTAAGAGTTAACCCGGCCTTGTGTTGGCAGAGAGCTAGTTAGTTCTCGGGACGTCCATCCAGAGGCATACCCAGTGACAGTGGAAAGTTCCTTAGCCTGACCATTTGTTGGAAAATCCAAAGAAACAATACGAACCTTATACGGATTTAGTTGTATAACCTGCTATGGAATGTGGCGGTAACCTGCTATTGAACATAGTAGCTATAGTAGGCATAAGTGTGAAATGCCTATGCTGGCTAAGATTAATATTATACTTTCGAAATGTTTTCCACACTAGACATTAATAATAATATCAACTGATTTTTCGTAGTAAGCATATTTGACTATCATAAGAAGAAATCTCCTCCAAGTCTGCGATTGCATTGTGTGTGTGGTGGGAGGTCTTATGGTAGTTTCATTTTCCAAAAGCATTGCGAATTTCTTTTATTTTCTTTGTGAAAATAACTGTTTTAAGATCTCACACCAGTCACCATGACTGACTCGGAGTTTATTGTTCCCTTTCTAAACTCTGGGTGCCCATAATTTTCCACACGGGCAGCCTAGAGTTATGTTTCAGGATATTCTGGAGCTTGGAGACAAGCTGGATGGCGAGACGTACACTCGTACTTATTTATTTATTCCGCTGTGTATTCTGTATGAGGACAAGTTTATATAACTGTCCATTGTTGTATTGAGTTGTATATTGACTCTCATTGTTGTATTGTATAAACTAATATAGTTCTTTGTTTAAAAGACTAGTGATTATCTATTATATATTGTTCCACTGCGAATGTGAGATTCTGATATTGTTTTGTTTCTGTTTCTTTTTCTTATGTTTTCTTCTACCTCTTCTTTTAAACCCTAATGATTCGGTTTTCCGGCATTCGATTGCGCGGCATTTGATACAGTGGACGTATTAATGTCGACTTTCGAGCGTCAAAAGATTGCTATCGTTACATGTGGTATCAGAGCCATTGGTTAAGCGACAACCCTGGCTCTGTTGGGTGTTGCTCATTAGAGATAGAGTCAGTAGTACTTTAGAATGAGTGTGAGTGTAATAATTGATATGAGCGCGTATTTGTTAGTGAATACAAAAATTTGTTTTGTATTGTGTTGACTTATCGGTTGATTGTTTATAGATTCTGGTCGTTGCAGTCTGGCCAGCTGTAATCGATAGGGATTTCTAAACTCTTAAACAAGATAAACCGACATAGTATTGTTTTAAATAGGGTAAATGAAATAATTTTGCCCAAAACTATTTTTGTATAGAAAAGAAATCATTTTCCGTAAATTATTATAGTATATGGATGCTTGGTTGTTAGGAAGTGATAATATTGAATTATTATCATTGTTATATGGAAACAGAATAAGAAATAATGGTATAACCAAAGATTTGGAGATAAATTCATTTAACAAATGAAATTTATGAATATGAATTGAAAGATAAGGAAATGATTTCATATATGAATGAGATTTGTAAATGTAAATTGTAAATGTGATTTATAATTTGAAATAGAATTCCAGGAAAATATTTGAAATAAAATTCATTAGTGGGATGAAATTGGTAATGTGAATTTATAAATGAGTTTTATAAATTGAAATGAGATGCCAAAGTAATTTTTGAAATACGAATTAAAGAATTTGGATTGAAATTTCAAAGTTAGTTTTGAAATGTGAGTAATTGTTTAAAAGACTTTGGAATTTCATTAAAATGTTATGGAATGTAGATAAGTTTGATGACTTATAAAATATTTGAAAATTTGATTGGAATGAGATTCAAATTGAAAAGGAATGAAATTGTGAATGAACAAATGAGGTTACATTTGTAAATAAATGAATTCAAATTGAAAAATGGAATGAGATTTGATTTGAATCAAGTTGAATAAAAATCCAAACCTGGAAAAAAAAATGGATTGAATTCAAGTAAACTAACTTGATAATTTATTAATTCATGAAATAATGAATTGGAAGTTGAATTAGTTAAATTAAAGTTGAGTTGTGAGCTAAATTTAAAATGGTTTGAATTTTCATATAAATTCAAGTAAGTAGTAAAAATAAATTGAAATTTCCTTGTTATAGATAAAGTAAATTCGAGATGAATTAAATATGGAAATTTGAAATTTAAAAAGGATAAGTGAAGATATACTAATTGAGTTAAATTAGTAGATGGAATGGATTTGATAAATGAAAAATCAAATCAAAGAATTTAAATTAGAAATTGTTTAAAAGGAAATTTGTTTGATTAATGAAATTCAAATTGAATTGAATGGAATCGATTGGAAATGAAATGGAATTGAAATAAATTGAATTGGTATCAATTTAAATTAGTTATAAACTAGAGTGGATATTCTATTAAGTGAATATCGTTAAATTTGCATATAAATGGTTGCCGTTTGACGCAAACGAGATTGTATCAAAATCTATGAGTTATTAAAAGAAAATAAAAATTGATTTTTGAATCAATTGAAATAGATATGAGTTTGTTCTATTTAAAAATAAGTTGAATGTAAGAAAGTGAGTTATAAATCACTTGAATTGAATAGAAATGGTATGTGAATTGGTCGTAAGCGACTAAAGTTGAACTGAAACCATATAAATTGCTAATGGGAATTATTTTGAATGCATTGCTTGTGAAATCTATGTGTTTACTGTTGAAAATAAGTGAAATGTTAATAGATTTCCTATATATGTCACTTACGTATTTAATTTGAGTAAGTACAGGTTTTTGGAAGCCGTTTGGCTGCATTGGTTGCGCAAATAGCTAAATAAATAAGCCACTTTGCTTAAAATGCTAATAAAGGTACGCCTACGCAATACAAAATAGGAAATATGAACTGTTTTTGCTTTTCCGACCGTGTGGGTCGATGTATATATATTTATATCTTTTGTCAAATTGCAAAAGCTCCTCCGTACAAAGGAGACTCCGCCAAAATTTTCTGAAAATTTTGGGAGTTAGAAAAAAATTTGAAAAATTTGGAAAAAATTTTGTTAACGGAAAATTGATTTTCAAATTGTAATGGAAACGTAGGAATTGAACTAGAAAATGAAAACCATTGTTTTGGTCGAAGTTAAAAAGTCTTGGAAAAAGTGAACATCGAATTTTCACTAAAATGAATTTTTGGTTTTTGAAGATATGAATTCAAATTGAATTGAAATAGTAAATTGAATTCAAATGGAATTGAAAATGCAAAGTTGAATGGAAATGAATATATAACCTTGTTAGTGGAGTGAAAATAAATATAAGAAGTATGTAAATAATTGTATTGAACTTAAGAAATAAAGGATGAAATTCTTAAGTAAATGGGTATTGGGAATCTAATAAGTAAATTTGGACATTGTTGTTAAATAAAAATATACAGGGATTATAAAGGCTTAAGAAAAATGGAAATGGGGTTTTTGATTTCGAAGGTAAATTTGAATTTGTTCGACAATAAGGTATGTAATTTAAATTTCTATATGAAATTTGATTGGGTTTCTGATTTTGCCACTTGGCATTTTGTTTTCTTTTGGAATTTGGGAGTCCGTAGGGACATTTGTAGTTGTACCGAGCTAGCCGCGCAAAGGAGTCGCTGGCAAAAAAATTCGAAAATTTAGAGAGTTAGAAAATTTTGAGAAATTTTGGATAATTTAAAATTTGAATTTAAGTTTAAATTTGAATTGTGAAGTAAAAAAGGTGTTTGAAAACTATGAAAGATTTGGACAGTTAGTTGAAATAATGGATCTTTAATAAAAAGAAGATTTGGGTTGATAAGTTGATAAAACTGTTTGTTTTGAGAAAATAGTTAACGGGGATTGGATCATTCTTCTTAACTTGTAATTTCGGGGACGAAATTCTTTTAAGGGGGGAAGATTGTAACGACCCTGAATTTTTGATATTGAAAATCAGGATATTTAATTGATTTTAAATATCTGGAAGTTAGTTTAATTTGAAATTCGAGATATCAGAATGAATTTGGCGATTTAATTATTGAATTTAATCGTTAAATCTAGGTAAAAATTTGAATCTTCAGTTTTAAGCCTGTTAAAAATATTTTCAAGGCTTAGAAAATTTATATTGATAATACTAAAGATAATGGGACTTTCAGAATTGAATTTGAAACTATTTATTCAGTTTTGAAATTTTATCGTTTAAATCGATATTTGAAAATAGCGTTCCGAGACACAGTCTCGGAATTCGATGAAACCAGTTCCATTAAATCCGTAATATTGTATATTTATCGGATTTCAATTTTCGTTATATTTGGAGTGATCGTTTGGCCGTAAGATAAGCAAACGCGCTGAAATTAAATCGAAATTTAATATTATAACTGGTCCAAAAGGCTATTTTCTCCATACGATCGAATTTGGAGTCGAAACCTTTTCCATTGTGTTCGGAATAGGCATATAACATTATAAACGCCTGGCGGAATGCCTCGATAGGAGGTCAAGATTTTGAGTTGCAATTGTCGAATGATTTGAATTTGAATTTGAATGGGATATTTATACTAGTCAACCATCAGTTGATATTATTTCACATCGATGTTTTTCTTTCACTTCGTGTTACTGTAGCAGAGACGTTCAAAACACGCAACCATTTCATCCTTATCCACGAACTTCAGTTCTTCTCTTCATAAACAAAATCATCTCTCAAGAAAAAAGAAAAGAAATATCTATCGTTCAAATCAAAAAAAAATTAATGGCCCACCTCCTGTTCGAAATCAAAAATCAATGGCCGGCAAAAGAATCCCCTTCACCTCTGAATAAATCGCATTCTCGTCCTCCTTAAAAAAAAGAACTCGACTTTTGGTCGCTGGTTAACTCGCGCGTTCGTGCGACGCTGGAAGGCTGGTCGGCACTCGATGGCGGCAAGTCAATCGAGGCGGCGACTACAGTGGATCATCGAGCAAGAAGGCGCATCGCGCATTGCGATTTGAAGTCAGCGGCTCGAGGTGATGGTGGTGTCGCGATTGGGCACGTGTGCGTGGTGGGTTTCGTGCGACGGCGAGGCCTGGGACAGTGGAGGCAGTGGGGTAGTGTCGCGATAAAGGCAGTTGAGGGCTGAAGGTATTTGATTCTTGTTTTCAATTCAATTTAATCACATATATATATATATATATATATATATTATAGAAAAATTTAGAGTAAAGGGAAATACTGCTTTGATTTTTGCAGAGAAGATATATATATATATATATATATATATATATATATATATGAATCACGGTAGGTTTGGTAAACAAATTTATTATTTTCAAAATTTTGGATATATATATATATGCAGTTAGAAATATATATATATATATATATGAATTTTTAAATGTTGAAAAGTTTATGTACGATTTAGATTTTGAATCTATTAACTCTCTATTTATATATGTATGTATATGTATAGTTCAAAAGAAAATTTGGTTTAAATTGAATTTATAATTAAGTTATTAAAGGAAATTTAGTTTTAAAATTTAATTTTTAGTTAAATAAATTTATTAAAAGGGATTGGTTTAAAAAAAAGAAATTAGTTTAAATTAAATTAATAAAGAGTAATTGATGTGTTCGATTAATTCAAATAGTAATAAATCGTGAATTGTTTATACAAGGTCAAATATCGAGAAAACAAGCCGGAAATGGAAATGAGTTGAAATTGATTGCAAAATAAATGCAAAGGTGAGATCTTCTCACTAAAATAAAATTGAATTGCAATTATTGATTGATTGCCTATTTGTGATAGTATATACAGTAGTATATATATATTTGGAGTTGTTGATTTCCCGCATTGTATAGCGGATGAGACTCTATGCGCCGCATAATAGCGGATGATATTTTATAAATCCCATATACCGCGATATTCCACCTCGAAGTGGAATTGGTATTGTGCTAACATCTGTGGATGCAGGTAAACAGGTTGGAGGGATCCAACTGGATTCCTCAAATTATATGAATTTGTTTCATATATTGTATGAATTTGTTTCATATATTGTGTGATTATTTATTTATAATCTGTGAATGATTATATTTGTGATTGAATTTGTTAAAGGCTGTAATTTAGTCGAATGTATTTTTGGTATCGTTGGATACCGGAAATAAATAAAACTGAATTTTTGAAAGTTAAAGTCGGAAATTTTAAGTAAATCTCTTTTGGAAGAATTGGTCGAATTTCAAAGAATGAATTTAAAAGATAAAGTTTTATTTTTGAATCTTATCGAATTATTTCCAAAATATGGGAAAAAGGTTTAATAAGTGGATTTCGAGTAATATTGTTTATAAGTTGAAGAATTCATTTAAAAGTTGGATTTTTAAAGAGATTGGAAGAGATGGAAGAATTTGTTTTCTTTAAAAAGAATTTGTTTCTTTAAAAGGAATTTATTTGAAAAGGGAAATAAATTTGGAAATCCATTTGAAAGTTGATTTGGAGTTGAAAGTGAATATTTGAGAAATCGATTTAAAAATCGTATAAAAAGTGAATATTTGGGAATGTAAATTCAAACTGGAATTTATAAGGAAAGGGAAAATTGTTTTAAAAATAAACACTGATTTATTTTTAAAAGTATGGAAATAAATTTACAAATTTGGAATGTAAATTTGAAATAAATCGATAAGGATTTATTTAATTGGTTTAAATGGACCATTTTGAAATAGAAGTGTATTTTTCTTGAAAAGCCGAGTATATTTCCAAAGTATTTTTAAATTTTAAATGAAGAAATTCTGAAATTGGATTTTAAGGAATATTTGGGAGATAAAGTATTTGAACTCGGCAGATTTCCAGTAGAAATGAATAAATATTTGGAAATATATTCCGCGTAAGGAAATTGATTTGAATTTTTTTTTCAAAAGTTGAAAGGTGATTTGAAATTTGTTTTCAAAGTGATGAAGTATGGAAAATATTTATCTTGCGAAGATATTTGAAATTTAATAATTTGGGAAAATTATTTAAATTGGTTGATTGTTGTGAATGTTGTTGATAGTTAAATAACCGACTATCAATATTTGCCTTTGAAATGGCATTTGAATTTGTTTTTAAAATAAGCGCTCACTATTCGGTTAAGCTGGGAGAGGACTTTGTGTCATATAATCCATTCCGAATAGTGATACGTCGAAATGGATCGCATTTGAAGACCGGTGTTAAAGACCGGGTATTTGCGAAAATGAAAGGACAACCTGTCGAATGTCTCTGCACTGAGTTGCTCCGGTATAGAGATTTATATCACTCTTCTTGTGATGGGAAGTCCGGAAGTGATTAGTGAATATCCGGATTTGCAAGGGCTTTTTTGGAAGTGCCTTCGGTTCTGTTCGAACCCGGAACAGACTTGTATGGTTGTTTGTCTGACATTACACTTTGAGATATAAAGCTGATTTCTTTCAAATACATTTCAGTTGGTGGCGGAGAATTTATTCTCTTAGCTTAACACCCTTCTCTAAGACGTACGAGCTCAGAGGTTATGTAGTTGAAGGTTATCAGTGATATACTCCCAATTTGGTAGTGTGGCATGCTATGTGTTGCTGTGTGTTGATGATCATTCGTTGATCATTTGTTGATGCGGCAAGGTTATGAGGGTCGCGCCCTTTAGGGTATGTCATTTCCTTCTGGAAAAAGGTGATATTATGGTATGGAGCCCAGATATTTACCTGTGTGGTTGCTCCAATCTCATTTACTGTGCGATTGTTGCTTTGTGATCGAGGGCCCTCGGATAAATGTCCCAAAGGACCGGGGGGTGGCATATTCGTGTAGTAGTTACCTAGTGTAAGAGTTAACCCGGCCTTGTGTTGGCAGAGAGCTAGTTAGTTCTCGGGACGTCCATCCAGAGGCATACCCATTGACAGTGGGAAGTTCCTTAGCCTGACCATTTGTTGGAAAATCCAAAGAAACAATACGAACCTTATACGGATTTAGTTGTATAACCTGCTATGGAATGTGGCGGTAACCTGCTATTGAACATAGTAGCTATAGTAGGCATAAGTGTGAAATGCCTATGCTGGCTAAGATTAATATTATACTTTCGAAATGTTTTCCACACTAGACATTAATAATAATATCAACTGATTTTTCGTAGTAAGCATATTTGACTATCATAAGAAGAAATCTCCTTTAAGTCTGCGATTGCATTGTGTGTGTGGTGGGAGGTCTTATGGTAGTTTCATTTTCCAAAAGCATTGCGAATTTCTTTTATTTTCTTTGTGAAAATAACTGTTTTACGATCTCACACTAGTCACCATGACTGACTCGAAGTTTATTGTTCCCTTTCTAAACTTTGGGTGCCCATAATTTTCCACATGGGCAGCCTAGAGTTATGTTTCAGGATATTCTGGAGCTTTGGAGACGAGCTGGATGGCGAGACATACACTCGTACTTATTTATTTATCCCGCTGTGTATTCTGTATAAGGACAAGTTTATATAACTGTCCATTGTTGTATTGAGTTGTATATTGACTCTCATTGTTGTATTGTATAAACTGATATAGTTCTTTGTTTAAAAGACTAGTGATTATCTATTATATATTGTTCCGCTGCGAATGTGAGATTTTGATATTCTTTTGTTTATGTTTCTTTTTCTTCTGTTTTCTTCTACCTCTTCTTTTTAACCCTAATTATTCGGTTTTCCGGCATTCGATTGCACGGCATTTGATACAGTGGACGTATTAATGTCGACTTTCGAGCGTCGAAAGATCGCTATCGTTACACCTATATATTGAATATTTAAAATTAATTAAATATTCACTAAACAATGCAATGAAATTTTGGGTCGTTGCAAAACTTTTATTGGAGAAGTGGGCATAGGGGTTGGGGTTGGTGGATTGGTTTAGGAAAAGCTGCCGAGGGATGAGGCAGGAAATGCGGTTCAAGAAGGAAAGAAAGGGGTTGTAATTCCAATATTAACTGAGGATGTTATAGTGCTGCTTTTGTCAAAACTTATGTTGCACTTGTTAATGAAAGCGGTACCGGTTCATTCTTCATTGGCTGCTTGAAATGGGAAATGGGGATACATTGCTGCATGGTTCAGGTGAACTCACTTAGAACCAATTGGGGATATGGAGTAAGACTTGGGTGGGATTTTGAGGATAGGGAATGTTTTAGATGAGGCACTAATGGGAGAAATGGTATGCAGTATGCAATGTGAAAGGGAAAATGTTAGTAGGTTCGGTCATTTCAGGTCTAAGCTCTATTCAAATGTGGCAGTTCTGGATAATTTTAGTTTGGGCATGGAAGTGGAAATGATTGAAGCCATTGGCTCGAGCACGGGCTGAAAATAGGCTCCTAAGCGAATGTCGGCACATCTTGGCAGCTTGGCTTGGAGGAGTGCACAACTTCGTGGTGCTTCACCTTGTTTGGCTACTAAAGCTTCAAACTCTACCTCCTTCGGTTGTTTATTTAGGTAACTCCTATAGTCACACAGTATTGATTGATTTATCTACCAGTTCTATGCTTGATTTAGCTAAGAGAATGAGATTTATTTTTTATATAGATCAATCCAATATAGAATTTATTAGAAACCAAGAACTTGAGAGGGTCTTATCTCGTAGATCATAAGATACATCAACAGGAATGTTAGGGGTTTACATGATCTAGATAAATGCAAAAAAATTAGGGCTTCTTTAATGGATTATTATATCGACATAGTTTTATTGCAAGAAACAAAAACAGAACACCCAAACTACCACTTTTATAGAAGTTTAGGTGGTTTCTATTTTAGTAACTAGACTTATCTCCTGGCTAAGGGCAGCTCGGAAGGTTTAATGCTATGTTGGAAGCATAACTATGTTAAGCTTATCCAAATGATTATTAACATTTACTCTATGCACCTTATTTTCATGGATTTAAGAGGCAATTCTCTTTTAAATGTCTGCAATTGTTATCCAGCCTTGTGACCAAGCCATTTCGGACGAATCGGATCGATTAGGCAGAAAAATTACCAAGGAGGAATCATAATGATAACTATGATACTCATATATCAAACAAGATCAAGAGATGAAGCCATCAACTTGCCAAAGACTCCCTAAGTTTCCCACACACCAAATTACTCTAAGGCCAATGATCCAAGATTCAAGAAAAGTTGCGGATCGATACTGATCCCTAATTCTTGCCAAAATCACCATAAAATTCATATAGTAGGAAGCAAATGTGACTACGTAACATCCCTTATTTTAAGGCCCAAACTAACTATTACGGATGGTGCAGTCATCCATAGTTATCAATTTCCAACGACAAAATGTAGCTATGTTAATCATATCAATAATCAGGAGAACATGAATATGAAAAATTTTCAAACACAATTCAGAAATAACTTTTGCATTCCATTTAAAAATATGATTTCATATTCATTACATAATTCCATTTGCGATTCCACATTCGAAGAAAATATAACTATTACAAAATACTCCAAGAGCGACATATGAAGATGCCCCCTTGGTTGATCAGAGTCTAATAATTGGCAATTTTACATCTTTGCCATTACATCAATATAGACAAAACCAAACCACACAACGGAAATAGATAAAGCTCCTATAGCTAGATTGCATCCTGCACGTCTCCGGAAGTTTATTCGCCTAACTGGAAACCTAAAAACCCTTACTCCCAACCTACTTAAATGAGTACTTGAGAGTTTAAAGGGAAAAAAAATAAAAACTTCGGGTCAGACAACAGTCTGATGTGAATAATAACCTACCATCTCGAACCAATCAGATATCTAGTGAGACCACGCCCCTAAGGAACGGGTTTTCCCTCACTAGTATATTAAACCATACGTCTCAACCATATATTATGCTCATGCATCAACAATTGTTATAACATAATAATATATTGATATGCAAACATATAATGTACACTGGATTACCCATCCCATGATACTATACTACCAATCTAAGTTTTCATTGACTATGCATCTTATCATTGTGGACTACCCATTTCGCATACATTAATTCTTTGGATTACCCATCCCTTTCCATATTGACTACCCATCACCCATGGTTTCATTAACAAAATTATGTGGACTATCCATCTTACATGTTATTATCACTTGGATTACCCATCCCTTACCATATGGACTACCCATCACATATGGTTCAACTATTTAAACTATGTGGACCTTCCATCACATATGTCCCATTCATTTAAAATTAATATGGACTATCCATTAAACATCCCATAGTTTTTGTAGGATAAATATGAACACTTCATTGACCTTGTAGAGACTATCCATCTCCAACATGAGGTGGACTATCCATCTCACATCCCATAGTTTTCCTAGGATAATTATGAACCCATCACTTAGCATTTTAATTCATGTTACTCATATTTTTAACCTATGTCTATTGGTATCCCCAATTAGGTTTTCTCCCCTTTAAGTTATAATATCTCAAATGATGTACATTGGTACCCTAATGGTCCGAGTCAAATTATAATTTGAAGCACATTGGTACCCCAAATAATTAGTGTTGAAAATAAAATGGTATCCCCAATGGTAAAGTTGAGTTTATAAAACATTTAGCTCATCGAACAAAATCATCATTTGTGTCCCTAATGATAGTGTTGAAATTCACAGTTTAAAATAACATTGGTATCCCCATGTTTAAAGTCGAAATCATATACTATATAGCTCGCTGCCTTTAATGAAATAGAGTATAACCCTTGCAGCATTAAAATAATGTCGAGCTCTATCCATGGTCAAAGACAAACTTAAGTACTTTTAAGTATAAACTTTATATCGAAGATAGGATTATCGATCCTTATAAAATATAGGCTATCCACCTTTTAAAACAAAACCTTAGGATATTATAAAACAAATGGCTAACTGCCAAAAACATAGGGTCATCGACCCTCTTGAAAATAGGCCACTTCGTCTCTTTCAAACAGTTTTAGTTTACATTAAAATTAGCCTCTTCGGCGTTAAAAGGAAGAGATGTGAAGTCAATATCACGCTGCATCATTGCCAATCCCCAAACCATATAAAACCTTGGTATATAGGATCGTTGACACTGATGCATAGTAACCTCGAGACCAACGATTTCATTATACCACTTATATGCTTAACTTATTTTGGCCATTATGCTGCCAATGTGTAAGTACAAAGTCAAAACGTAGGTTGAAGAGACGAATCATGATAATACTCTGCCAACAAGTATAAGTTGCCGCTTTTATTGACATCGACATGGTTGGAAGTGCTCCATAACTGCCTAGCAGTTATCATGCACTTCCCTCCTTATCGATGCCGACACTCATGGACGCAGCACTTGTATAGGCTCGGAGAGTGTACATGCGGCATGGCATTACCATAATTATCAAGAAAACTAACTTATTACTAATAAAAGCATAAACGTCTCACCAAATCTAATTTCTTGTCCAATTCATATTGGATAAAACAATATAACCATTTCTTTATTGACAATCTACTACATACATTTTTTAAGTTCCAAAACATTTTCCAACTTTAATTAATCAATATCCTTAATTAGTTATTAATTTAAATGCTTGTCTAGCATAATAAATTCATAATAAATCATATTCACTTGGGAAAAGTCCCAAAAATTCACAAAAATTCAGACTTAATCATATTCACTTGGGAAAAGTCCCAAAAATTAACAAAAATTCAGATTTATTATTTTCTTTAATATATAAAAATATATAGGCCAAAACCCATATTTAATTATTTTATATAACTAAAACCCAAAATAAATCCAATTTCCACCTTAGGAAATTAATAAAATTTCAATTTAATTAGGAAAATTATGAAATTTAAAACTCATCTCCAAAATATCATTTTACGCATCATATCAAAAATTCGAATCATTTGGAGACTAAAAACTTAGGTTATACCCTTAAAACCTTCTTAGATAATTTCATAAAAATTCCATAAATCATTATTCTGTCCAAACAATGATTATACTACCATATCTTGGAAAAACAATCATTCGGGTACTATCCATAATTGAATTCTAAAATAATTAAAAGAGATGGATCTTGTATTATTCACCTTAGATTTAGTGTTGGAGTTGAAATTTGGTTAGTGCTTTAGTTCCTTAAGCTCCTTCTCTTTGAATCCACTTGATTTCGATCTCATATAGCTCGTTAATGGCCGGCCTTGGTATGTTTCCTTTTTGATTGTTTTATATAGTGAATAAAATGAGAATGAAATGAGGGGGGAGAGGGTTTAACGTAAAGGTTAGGTCTATTTACTAATTTACCCTTCTTATGTCCTCTCTTATATGTTAAACTTTTAAAAAAATCTTACATAGTTCAGCAATGGCTTGACCTTATAAATTCTCAAATCTCACTCTCCATAGTCATTTACATTATTCTATTTGATCTATCCAATTAAATGTCCTGAATAATGTTAAACTAAATTAGTGATGTTACAGATTATTAGTCAATGTGCGCCATAAAGGATGATTTACTCACTATCCTTGACCCAAACGATCGATGGATAAGTCAAGTACTATTGTCCAACTTCCAAAGCAAGGAACTCATCCACATCAAGCTCACACCAGTGCACCCAAGATCCACAAGTGAAGATACAAGTCAACTAAGCAACTTCCAAGGATCAAAGTAGGCCTTATAGCTTATCTTATGGATTGAGACTGATCCATAGAGCATGGATCGATACCGATCCCTCAATATTGATGGGTTGGCCAAGATCTTTTGAGAATGGCTCCTTCAGGACATGAGGAACGTGGGCAAGAATGTGGTGGAAAGAATTCCATCGACCCCTAGCTATAAATAATGGAGGAGGGGTATTATTTAAAGGATTTTTGGCTTATTTAACAAATTCTAGACTTTCACTATAATCTCACAGATCATCACCGATCTATAGCTACCGATCCATAAGATCAACTTTGTAAAACTCGGGAGAAACATAAACAAAGTTCAAGTGGACGTAGGCCTCTGATTAGTCGAACAACCATAATTGTTGTGTGTTCTTTTTTCTTCATTTCCCTTTATTTTCTTTATTTTATTCTCTGCTATTAATCTTTGGGTGTTTTTTCCAACGTTTGCCATAAACATTTTGGTGCTTCCATTGAGAGCACTCGGATTTGTCAAATTGAAACATGTAACTGAAGAAGATGATGAGACCATCAACCAGAAGAACCGCTGTTGGAGGAATATAATAAGGGCATGTAGGCAGCAAAGAGGCGTCCTCAAGATCTAACCTCCCTTCTATCTACATAACCGAAGATGAGATGGAGATGACGATGACAGAAATGCATGGCAGAATGATAACCTGCTAGGAAGAGACGGTGAACGGATTCTTCAGAAGGATGGGACAACTGGGAATAGTCGAAGTTACTGCAGACCAAAACCAAAGACCAGAGGCCAGAACAAAGCACCTGGGAATAGAATCAAGCAAAGTGTAGCAACCCCCGAAGAGGCACCAAAACTCGGTATCGATCCCCGAGTACAAGTCAGTACCGATAACAGAGGACTTGGGGCATGATGAGTTTGAAGCTGGGAAGAGATGGGACACACCTGGGAGATGATGTTGAACGCCAAAACATGAATCAGAATGCAAATGTGCAACTAAAGGAGTACGTTCCTGAATTTCCTTATAGGAATGGGGTGCATAATGAAATGTGGAATAGAGACTTCCGTTAGATGATAGTGATAGAATTACTGAAATAGTTAGACGAGCGATGAGAGGTGGACCACCAGACTAGAGACTAAAGGATGCGAATATAAATCCTTTCACTCCTAACATCCGATATGCGAGGAATCCTTCCGATTTTAAGCTGCCGATGCTGGGAATGTACGATGGAAACACTGATCCAACGGTTCATCTAATGAGGGACATCCAATATATGGAGGTGTTGGGTGCATCTGAAGAGGTGATGGACGGTAGTTTATCTTTTATTTAATAGACTTAACAGCGATGTGATCAGACAACTAGATAATAGATCCATTAGTACATGGACCGCATTAGTGAATAGGTTCATGAGGCAGTTCAAAGTTCATATTTCACAACCAAAGAACGTGATGACGCTATCGAGCATGAAGAAAAAGGCTAGAGAGACCCTATGGAGTTAATTAGCTAGGCTTAACGTGGCAGCCGCTGTAGTTCACAAGCCGGATCCATGGTGGTTCTGATGGCAGCAATTTCCGGAGTTACTAGTAAAATAGATTTTAAGGTTGCTTTGGAAAGGGATCCACTAAAAGATCTTGTGGAATTTTACCATAAGGATGAAGGATACTTGCATCACGTTAATGCTGAAATTGAAATGGCAGAGGTTAATGCTGTGGATGGCGAAGGACCATCTGGAGCACGATTTAGTAAGGATAAAGGAAAAAAGGTGGAAGATGGCTTTAGAGGATTAAAGCGACCGAGAAGGAAATAAAAATTATCTTCTTATACAGAATTGAATGAAACCCCATAAAGGATTTACCTTGATTCCAAGGGGAAGATTCCCTATCGAAAATCGATAAAGGGAGATCCCACAGATCGAGAAAGAAGGTTGGAAAAGTATTGCCTATTCCATGAGCTGGATGGGCATGGAACAAATAATTATAGACGCCTTCATGATCTGATTGAGGAACTAGTCGGTAACAATCTGCTGCAGCAGTCATGAGGAACCAAGCAGCAGTGATGCAGCAGGGGCAGCCATCGTCTGTAGTAAATGGAACCAGCCTTGGATCTAGGCCGAGGATGATTATCTTGTGATCGAGACGGTAGGGAATCAGGTTCAGTTCCTGCACTTTGCCTTTGTTTTCAATAAGTGATGCGGTATTACAATCAAGCCACTTACTCATGTACGGGACCTCGATCGGTCCCTAGGCACGCTCTATGTTGGATGCTAGGCTGTAATGCTTTGTGGGATGAATGTCATAATGTTCATTGGATGTTGGAATTTGAATTAGGTGGATGAAAGCTTGACTTTGAAAATCACTCAATGTGATAATTGATATTGATTTTGAAACACCAATGGAAGTTGGATACCCCCTTATATTAATTTATGAACTATTTGAACGTGGTTTTCTTGACTGAAGAGATGGGGCAATGAACCGTAAGGTGCAAGTCCCCTTGTCAAAGAGTGAGTGTATTGGACTTGTATGGGATAATGGGTCCTCTCACCGAAAGTGAGTGGCTAGACTCATTCGGTCGTTGGGTCCTTTTATTATAAAGCGATTGGATTGGACTCAACATGAACTAACGATCCAGAGAAGTCGTGGATTAAGGTAATGATCCGAAGAGATCGGGGATTCACCTAATGATTCAGAGAGGTCAAGGATTAGGCTAATAATCCGAAGATATTAGAGATTCAACTGATGGTCCGGAGAGATCAAGGATTAGAACTACGATCTAGAAATATCGAGGATTAAATTAATGATCCAGAGATATTGGGAATTGAATTGGTCATTGACTACACGACCCGAAGAGATCGAATACTAACCTGGATATTGATAATGCGATTCGAAGAGATCAAAGATTAGATTTTGGATTTCAACACCATTTGACTTTGAAACTACTTGATAAGCGATTATCAGATTAAGTCACTGCTTCAAACTAGTTGGGCATTCTTATAATGGGATGCTAGCTGACCCTAGACAATTTATGAATGACGTTCCAACTAGTCGTAATGAGCTTCCACGATTATTGACCTTTGATTACCTGACATACAATTTGTATGTTGTAACTTAAATCCTAGATGAACACGTGATAACATTGATTTTGATACGTGATTGTTAACTCCAGGATGAACATGAGGTGATTTTGATTCATGATATAACATACAATATAATAATTCCAAGGGAACACATAATGATGATTATTTGTGACTAACACTCAAGCAAGGACACGAGTCCCCAACTGTAATGGTCTGGAACGATCTTTGATTTATTGATGAATCAGATGGAATTGGCAATTTATCGTAATTTGATTAATTGATAGCCAGAAAATTCAATTACTAGTAAATAATCGACTTCGATTTTTGTTCTTAAGCAAAGCTCACCTTCTATTCATAAGGCGTGTTTTGGGGGAAAATGTCATCCAGCCTTGTGAACAAGCCATATTCGGATGAATCAGATCGGGCAAATAGAAAAATTACCAAGCAGCAATCCAGAACAATGATTGCCAAACTCAGATATCAAACAAGATCAAGAGATGGAGCCATCAACTTGCCAATGACTCTCTCAATTGCTAACACACCAAATCACTCCAAGGAAATGACCCAAGATTCAAGCAAAGTCATGGATTGTACCGAATCATGGCAAAGGATCGGTACCGATCCATGGCAAAGGATCGGTACCGATTCCTAATTCTTGCCCAAATCACCACTAAATTCATATAGTAGGAGGCTAAAGTGATTATTCGTCAACATGGGCCATAAAAGATGATTCATTCACTATCCTTGACCTAAGCGATCGATGGATAAGTCATGTACTATTGTCCAAATTTTGAACCAAAGAACTCATCCACGATCAAGCTCACACCAATGCACCCAAGATCCACGAGTGAAGATATAAGTCAACTAAGCTACTTCCAAGGATCAAAGAAGGCCTTATATCATATCTTATGGATCGATAGGTACCGATCCATAGAGCATGGGTCGGTATCGATCCCTAAATATTAATAAGTTGGCCACGATCTTTTGAGAATGGCTCCTTCATTACATAGGGACCTAGGCAAGAATGTGGTGGAGAGAATTCTGTAGACCTGGAGCTATAAATAGAGGAAGAGGCGCGATGTTTAAAGGACTTTTCGCTCGTCTAACAAATTTCTAGACTTTCTCTATAATCTCATTGATCATCACCAATTCATAGCTACCGATTCATAAGATCAACTTTGTAAAACTCAGTAGAAACATAAACAAAATTCAGGTGGACATAGGAATCTGATTAGCCGAACCACTATAATTGTTATGTGTTCTTTTTTCCTCATTTCCCTTTATTTTCTTTATTTTGTTCTCTTCTATTAATCTTTGGGTGTTTATGCCAACTTTTGGCGTAAACACCCATTTTTATGGGTCGCATAATAATATAGATATGAGGGTTCTTTGAGTGAATGTCTAGAGTTTAGATCATTTACCATTGGTCCTTGGGTATTAAGGAGTATTTTAATATGACTTGAATTTTAGGAGTGCGCTCGTCTAGAGAAGACGTCGTTTCAATTACGGATGACTTTGGCTATTTTATCAGTCACAGTAATTCGATTGAATTACCATTTAATAATGGGTGGTCTACTTGGTTAGACTATAGAGAAATATCAACAGTGGCGCTCTTTAATCATTTTTCCATTAGTGAAGAAATGGAAGATAGGTTTCCTTCTTTGCATACTAAGGGGCTTCTGACGGTTTGCTCAGACCACCGTCCTATTTACCTCTTTTGCAAGAACCATCACTTAACGCGTAGAGCTTTTAGATTCAAAATGATGTGTCTTTTAGAGAGTAGTTCTATCAGTTTAGTTACTAATAAATGGTTTTAAATGAGTAATGACAATATTAGATATTCAGGTAGATATGAAAAGGTTTTTGTTAGCAAACTTAGGATCTTAGGCCATTTCTTAAAAAATGAAATAAAGATGTTTTTAGCAATAGTAAGATCAAAAAATAAAAACTTCTTTTGGATATTCTAAAGTTAAACAAACTAGAAGAATCTAGAACTCTGAACACTTCAGAACAAAGCATCTTTCAAATCTTAAAGAAAAACTTGACAAAGTCATTATGCATGAGGAAATGATATGGAAGCAATGGTCTAGAGTCCAGTGGATGAACGAAACACCAAGTGTTTTCATAAATTATCCAATGATTATAAGCGTAATAATTCAATTACCTGCTTGCTTATCAATAATGTGGAAATCTTTGACCAAAATGAGCTTAATAACGCCTTTACTAACTACTACAAAGATATTTTGGAACTACCAGAGGGCACATAATTAAAGCTAGGTGGAATGTTTTTTATCTTGAAAATCCAAGGATTAATTTAGATTATTTGGATATCCCTTTCTTAGAACAAGAAATCTTTAAAGCTATTAATGATATGCCTAGCGATAAATCGCCAGGTCAAGATGGGTATCCTATTTTGTTTGTATGAAATTTTGGCATGTTTTATAATAAGGCAATTAAAATGTTTAATGAGTTTTATAATGGTAATTTATAACTTGGAAGATTTAACTTTGCTAATGTAATTCTTCTTCAAAGAAAGCGGATATGATAGAGCATAAGGACTTTAGGCCTATTTTGTTAATAAACCGTTCTCTTAAAATTATTTAAAAAGTCTTAGCTCATAGATTAAGCACTAAAATGAATAATTTAATTGATATCACATGATCTTCTTTTATCAAGGATAGAAACATCAAGGATGGGGTCGCTGTGGTCCAAGAATTTATGAATCATTATTGTAAAAGTAATATAACTCGTGCCCTTTTAATTTTTGAAACTTAATTTTGCTAAAGCTTTTGATTCCATTGATTGGATTTTCCTTATAGATTTACTACTGGCTAGGGGTTTAGCAACATATGGATAGGTTAGTTATGAACTTGCTCAAAACTAGAAATTTTGGTATAATGATTAACGGTATTTTGGAAACAAAATTCAATCTAAATGTAGCCTCAGATAAGGTCTCCTTTAATAATTAATTTAGCAGTAGATCTTTAGACTAGTATAATAAAGTTATATATTTCAAATGGAGTTCTTGATAATGTTGGTAAGGGAAATCACTAGTAAAGGTCTTTTGATCCTCCAATTTGCCGATGATAACATGCTTTTTACCTCTCATCTACCTTGGCATATTACGATGTCTAAATTTATTTTATATAGTTTTGAATGCTTTCTGAGCTTAAAATTAATTTTGACGAGAGTTTGGTTATAATAAATGATGTCCATAATGTTTAACATCTTGTTGCTAATACTCTTAGTGATAACATCTTGAAGTTTTCCATACACTATTAAGGGTTTGTGATTGACCTACTAAGCTAATAAAAGAAGATTGGAAAATAATAATTGATAAAATTAATAAAAGAACTATTGAATTGGAACTGTAGATATTTACCTAGAGCAGATATGATCAATCTAATCAACTCTGTACTATCGGCTTTCGATTTATTGGATGTCTTTCTATCTTTTGGAAATGGGTAACCGATAAAATAGATAAAATTAGAAAAATTTCCTTTGGAGTGGAGATAACCTATGCCACAAGATTAATTTTCTTGTGAATTGGGAAACAATTGGTAAATCCAATGAGGACGGGGGCCTATGAATTGTAAATCCACATAATCTGAACATGCCTTTATTAGGAAAATGACTTTGGTAATTTAATAATAGCAATGAAAAACTCGTTTGAAAAGTAATTATTTCGATTCTATTTTATTGTGGAACTTATAACCTTCACCACATCGCTTCCAGCTCTAACACTATGTCTCACATTTGGAAATCCATCTTAAATTCTTTTAATATGTACAACCTTGAGATTAATAATATAGTTTATTATGGTAACACCACATCATTTTGGCATGATAGTTGGATCTCCACAATAAACCTGTAAGGACCCAGAATTTCTGTCATTTGGAATTCAAATATTTAATTGATTTTAAATATTAACAAGTAAGATTTGTAAGTTGAATGAATTTAATTTTGAATATAGTGATTTAATTGTTAACTAAATCGATAATTTAATATTTGAAATTCCAGAAATAATTAGAAATTGGGTTTAATGTGTATAAAAATGATTTATAAAGTTATATTAAATCATATTGAAGTTAGAATGATGTTTGTAAACTTTTAAAATTGAATTAAAAGTTAATTTGTGAAAATTGAATATTTTAATATTTAATTGTCGACTAAAAATAGCCATTTTTCAAACAGTCTTGGATTTCGACGAAACCAGTTTCATCGGATCCGTAATGTGATATTATTGTAAGGTTTCAAATTTCGTGTCAATCGGATGTACGGTTTGTCCGGGGCAAGCCAAAATGCATCGAAATCGGTTTAAATCGATTTGATTTAAATTTGATCGTTTATTTCCGTAACTCTCACATACGACCGAATTAGCTCCCAAAACACGTTCCATTGTGTTCGAAACGCGGGTTAAACCTTAGAAACGCTAGCCAGCATGCTTCGTTTGGAGTTCGGAAAATTTTCGATGAATAGTGTTTTGTGAAATTTTCTATAAAAGGACCTAGATTTTCACAATTGCAAACCAACTAGGGTTTCTTCTTCCAGCCGCCATCAACTGTTTAATGGCCAGAATTTCATCTTCTTCTCCTCTTAATCTCTCTTAATCCGTAAAGAATTAGCAAATACTTTCAACTACAAACTTGAAGAGGATTACGAGAGCTTCAAATCCATACGGATATGATTATCCAATTCGCAACGATGAAGGGGGAAAAGGGCGCGTTCGTTCCTTGTTTATGCACGCTTTTCTATGCATGGGGGAGGCCGAGTTCATCATTGTTGAAGGTGGAGGTGGAGTTTGTGACGAGCATTCGAATGGAGGTCCTTGATCGTCGTAGATGTCGTCGAGGGGGGAGTATAATTCGATGGAAGTTTGGCGGCTATGGGTTCTTTGCTCATGGCTTTGGAACGATGGAAGGGAGAAAATGATTCTCGGTACAGATCTGATGTTGCATGGATGAACGGCCCAGATCAGTTAGGGTTTGTAAATAAAAAAATAAAAAAAAGAAAAGAAAATGAAATTAATTTATATTATAAATTGTACAAACTTAAAAACTGTGTAACTTTTTGATACGAGGTCGGAATTCGACGAAACGAATTGCGTCGGGTTCGTTTTGTCGAGCACTACGCAATGGAGCTGGTTTGGAGTCAATTGGAGCTAGTGAAAATTTTGAGTAAAATTAAACACGTGTTTAATTTTATTCGAAATAAAATACTGCAACCGTTATTGAAAGCAAGGTGAGAACTTCTCACTCAATCGAATAATTGTTTCAATTTAAATTTTAAATAGTTAGATTTAAAATTGCTTGATTGTGTGAATTGTATGATAATTGTTATCTAGTTGTGCTGAAATAGACCCTATACGCCGTATATTAAGCGGAGGTTATTTATTAAAAACATATACCGCGATAATTCCACCGTGAAGTGGAATTGGTATTATATATGTATTTGGAGTTGATTTCCCACATTATATAGCGGATGAGACCCTATTGCGCCGCATAATAGCGGATAGTATTTTATAAATCCCATATACCGCGATATTCCACATTGAAGTGGAATTGGTATTGTGCTAACATCTGTGGATGCAGGGAAACAGGTTGGAGGGATCCAACTGGATTCCTCAAATAATTGAATTTGTTTCAATATTGTGTGTTGATTTATTTATAATCTGTGTGTGATTATATTGTGTTTGAAATCGTTGAAGGCTATAATTTAGCCGGATATATTTTTGGTATCGTTGGATACCGAAAATAAATAAAAATTAGATTTTTGAAATTTAAGTTGAAAATTTATCGAAAAATTTATTTTTGATAATTGGATAATTTAAAAGGAGTTAAAAGAAGAAAAGTCTTATTTTTGAACTGTATTGGATTAAATTTCAAATTTTGGAAAAAGGGCTTAATAAATGAATTTCGAAAATATTATTTATAAATTGAAGAATTTATTTAAAATTTGGATTTTTGAATAGTTTAGAAAATAAAGGAATTTATCTGCTTAAAAAGGAATTTATTTTAAAAAGGAAATAAATTTAGAAATCCATTTGGTAATTGATTTTTGGTGATTGAAAATAAATCTTTTGAAAATGTTTGGAAATTTGATTTGGTGTTTTGAAATAAATTTGAAAATAAATTTGAAATTAATTGATTTTTGATTTACCATAACCAGTAAAATATATTCACCAAAATTTATCTGATTTGAATTAATCAGATAATTTAATTAATCCTATCTATGGATATTTGGATTTTATTGGATGTTGAATTGTTTGACATCTTTGACGTGATGTTGAATTGTTTGACATCTTTGACGTGTGATATTTTGTGATATATCCTGATTTGTGTTGTGATCCGTGATTTATTTATCTGTGATATATATATTTGTGATCTGTGAATGAAAGATAAGCGTTATCGTTTATACCGCTTATCAATTATATTGTTATATTTGATTTGCGATGGTTGAATGTTGTTGCACTATTGTGTTAAACCCGTGGACTACACAATACACACACAAATGTGGATTTCACGTGGAAATCGGTTAAGTCACAGATTTTTATCAATTTTGGAAAATTGAATTTTTGAATCCAAAATAGTTTTGGAATTGGGATTGGAAGCTTTTGAAAATGAGTTTCAAAAATAAAAGTTATTTTAAATAACTTAATAGGATTGGAATTTAAATCATTTGATTAAGTTTGAATTCGATATTTTGAAATTGAATTCAATACTTTGGGAATTTTGGTTTAAAAGATTTTATAAGTATAAAAGGTGTTTATATGGGTGTTTAACCATTTAAAATATGGTTTTGGAAATTTAAATTTAAATTCAAGTTTTATACTTGAATAGCTTTAACCTGTGTAAATGTAACCAGTTTTTCCCAAAACGAAAACTATCTGTTTTCAAATAATAATAGCTTTCATAAAGTGAAAAGATTTCCACCTTGTATCGAAACAACTCAAGTTAAAATGAAATTGTGAATAGTTTGGAAAAAAAACTAGGAATTAACCTTTGTGAAAATGATTAAGCTTTATTTTGAAATCAAAGAAGATTTTAAAAGGTGAATCTTTTATATTATAAAAGACTTGAATTGTGTATAGTTTTGAAAGCTATAAATTAAATCTTAATTTAAAGGTTTATTGGGTTAATCCAATTGAAATGGAAATTGATTTGGAAATCTGTGAATGAATCTTTGTGAAACTGGGTAAACTTTGTGAAGTGAATCTTTTTGTTTAAAGATTTTAAATGGTAATTTGTTTAAACCATTTAAAGGAAAGGATTTGGGTAATAAGTTGTGACTTAATTGAAATCCCAATATTCATATGTTTTAAAATATTGTGCTCACTATTCGGGTCAGCCGGGAAAAGACCTTTGTGTCATATAACCCATTTCGAATTAGTGATACGACAATATGGATCGTATTGAAGACCGGTGGTGAAGACCGGGTATTTGTGAAAATGATAGGATGACCTATCGATTGTCTCTGCACCGTTAGCTACGGTATAAAGATTTCCTTTGTGATGGGAAGTTTTATCGGGATTGTGAATACCCGGATTGCAAGGGCTTCTTTGGAAGTGCCTTCGGTTCTGTTCGAACCCGGAACAGACTTGTATGGTTAAATGTCTGACATTACATTTTGAGATATAAAGCTGATTTCTTTCAAATACATTTCTGTTGGTGGCGGAGAATTTATTCTCTTAGCTTAACACCCTTCTTTGAGACGTACGAGCTCAGAGGTTATGTAGTTGAAATTTATCAGTGATATACTCCTAATTTGGTAGTGTGGCATGCTGAGTGTTGTTGTGTGATGATCATTTATTGATCATTTGTTGATCAAAGTGTGGCTTTGTGAAAAAGCGTAGCTTTGTGGACGAGACTTCGTCGAGCCTCACAACTCGGAAATGGTCGAAACAAGAATGTTGCGGCAAGGTGTTTAGGGGTCGCGCCCCTAGGGTATGTCATTTCCTTCTGGATAAAAGGTGATATCATGGTATGGAGCCCAGATATTTTACCTATGTTGATGCTTCAAATTTATTATACTTTGTGGTTGTTGCTTTGAGGATCCTCAGATAAAGGTCAGTAACGACCGGGGGATGGTATAGCTTGTGTGTTAGCTACCTAGTTACAGCTGTATAGCGTGAGGTAGCGTCGGCTTTGTGTTTGTAGAGAGCAGGTTGACTCTCAGGGCATCTTTCCAGAGGCGTTTCCATTTCGGTGTAAGGAAGTTCCTTTGCCTGACCATTTGTTGGAAATCCAAATCTCAGTACGAACCTTGTACGGTATTAGTTGTAGAACCTGCCATTTACTTATGGTGGTCACCACTGTTTAGATGGTAGCTATAGTAGGCATACAATAATGGTTGTATGCTGGCTAAGATTAATATTATACTTTCGAAATGTTTTCTGCACTATGCACTAATAATAATATCAAAATGATTTGTTGCGTAGTAAGCATGTTTGACTATCATAAGAAGAAATCTCCTCCAATTTTGCGTTTGCATTGTGTGTGTGGCGGGAGGTCTTATGGTAGTTTCATTTTCCAAAAGCATTGCGAATATTTTCCACTTCCTTTGCTATTGTTGTTATTTCAAAGATAATAACTGTTTTAGTTCTCACACCAGTCACCATGACTGACCTGGAGTTTATTGTTTCCTTCCTAAACTCTGGGTGCCCACCAATTTCCACACGGGCAGTCTAGAGTCAGGTTATCAGGTCATTTTGGATTCAGGAGATGCTGTTGAGCTTAGTGGCGAGCTGGATGGCGAGACGTAACATTTGTATATGATATTATTATCCCAATGTGTATTCTGTATGAGGACAAGTTTGTATAACTGTCCGGTGTTGTATTGTTGTTGTAACTCTGATGATGATGTAATGTATAAAATGATATAGTTCTTTGATTTAAAGATTATTCATTTATCTATTATATGTTGTTCCGCTGCGAATGTGAGATTCTGATATTGTTTTGTGTTTTTCTGTTGTTTCTTCTTTCTTTTTCTTCTGTCTTCTTCTACCTCTTCTTTTTCTCCATAACAATTCGGTTTTCCGGCATTCGATTGCTCGGCAGTTGATACAGTGGACGTATTAATGTCGATTTTCGGAAGTCGAAAATCTCGAGATGTTACAAAACCTAAGGGTTGAATACAAAGAGCTTTTTGAAATTAGTAATTTCAAAATGTCTTAATTACTGAGGTGTTTAGACCTTTTAATGAATTTCCTTGAAGCTTGAATTTTAAGCGTGCATTAGATGACATTACCCTAACCCAATTTATTTTACTTTATAACAAGCTAAAATCTTATAATTTAGACAACGAGAGCGATATTATAATTTGGTGTGGGGACATAAGTAGAACATATTCCTCAAACTCGCACTAGTACAAAATATGCCTATTGCATCGCCTCATTTACTTCAGTTGTGCTCAGAACCGATGCAAATAGTGTTATTTGTATCGGTTCCTTAGGAACCGAAGCACATGCACAGAAGCAAATAGTGTTATTTGCATCGGTTCCCTAGGAACCGAAGCAAATCCACCAAGGAACCGATGCAAATCCACCAACAAACCGATGCTAATCCACCAAGAAACTGAAGCAAATAATGTTATTTGCATCGGTTCGTTAGGAACCGAAGTGACTGTAAATTATTTTAAACGGAGCAAATGCACATATCAATAGTCATAAACAACAGCTTACATGTGTCATTGTTATACTTTATTATAATTAATGATTATCAATAAATAATTTATAATTACTAGTTATTATAAATAATTAAAATTTATTTTTATATTTATAATATTATTATTAATAATTAGTTAATTATAGTTAACATTTATTAATTACATTTAATAATTAATAAATAATATTAAATAGTTAATAATTAATAATTAATAATCAATATATAATATATAAATATTTAATTAATAAGTAATGATTAATAATTAAGAAGTAATATTTAATAATTATTAATTAATAATTGCTATTAAATAGTTAAAAATTAATAATAAAATTTAATACTTATGAAGTGATATTTAGTACTTAAATACTTAATTTTAAATAATTTTCAATTAATAAGGACTATTAAAATATTAATAATCAATAATTAAGAAAAATATTTAATAATTCATAATTAATGAGAAATATTAATAATTTAGAAGTAACATTTGGAATTTAATATCTTATAATTTCAACTAATAAACATATTTAATATTTAATATTTAAAAAATTAAAATTAATAAATTAATAAATAAATTTTTCTATTTAAAAAATTAAAAGTTTGAAATTAATAAATAATTATTTCTATTTTAAAATTAAAATTTTGAGATTAATAAATAATTATTTCTATTTAATATCAATTTACTATAATAACAATTGTTTTACTTATATTTTTAAAAATCTTTGAGGAAACGATAATTGTAAGAAAAGGTTGAATTAATGTAACCAATAAATGTTTTTTATATTTAATAATTTATTATGGTTTATTATTAATAATTAGTAAATTACGGTTAATAATTATTTACATTTACTAATTAATAAATATAATTAATAATTAATAATTAATATTGTATAATTAACAATTAATATTAAATAGTACTATTAAATAATTAATAATTAATGCTTAATAATTAATAATTAATAATTAATGCTTAATAATTAATAATTAATTATTAATGTTTAATATTTAACATTTTATTTATTTATTATATTTTAATATTTAGTAATTAATAATAATATTTAATTTACTATTTAGTACTATATTTAATAATTGATAATTAATAATTAATCATTATTACTGATAATTGATAATTAGTATTTAATGATTAATATTTAATCATAATTAAGAAGTAATAAGTAACAATTGATAATTAATAATTTATAAATAAGAAGTAAAATATAATAATTAATAATTACTATTAAATAATTAAGGTTAATATTTAATAAATAATAATTAATGGGTATTTAGAATTTAATAATTAAGAATTAATATTTATTATTTAGTATTTAATAACTAATAATTATATTTAATATTAAAAGACTAAATTTCAAAATTTTCTAAAATAAAATTAAGAATATACATAAAAACTAAAAACAATTATCCGTGCCATGTGAAATTAAATATATGTTTTATATTATTTTTATATATTATTTTATATCCATAATTTTAAATACAAATGCATTTATAATAAAAACAAAATCCTTTTACAAAAATATAAGCCCAATACCCATCTTGGCCCATTTACAGAAATGCATTCCTTAAGTAAACTAAACCTAATGCTATTATCACTTATCAAAATTTCATTGTCGGCTGCGCTTTAAAAAAATTAAAAACTCTAATCTTTCAAAACCACAGATCTGTTCAACAAAAAAACCCTATATTAAATTTTTGTCCAGGCATGGTCTAGTTAAATTCATTTTCAAGGCAAAGTTCAATGCGGCATTCAAGGCAAGGTCGAGTTCAAGGCAAGGCCAAGATTGAGTTCAGGCAAGGTTCAAGGTCGAGGTGATGACAAATCTACTATTGTTCTGACAAGGTCGAGTTCAAGGCAAGGTTCAAGGTCGAGGTAACGTCAGATCTATTTTTTTAGAAAATCGGGATGGCTCAAAAGCAACTTTCTGCCTCGATTTTTGAAAATCCGCCAGAATGTGAAGGTAAGATTTGATTTTGATTTGTGGGAGTTTGAATTTAAATTGCCTATGATTTGATTTTTGAATTTAACACTTGATTCTGATTAGGTTTTCTCATGATTTTGTTTGTAGAAATATTTGATATGTGATCCAAGAGTTTCATATTAATTCTATGATCGATAAATTTAAACAAAATATTTCGAAAAGTAATGACATGCAACTGAAACTGCTAATAGGTAAAGCTATAAGTGCTTAAGTTTTTACTTAGTTTATTCAAACAAGTAGGAATAATTGTTCACTCTCTGTATTCATGACCTCGGTAAATTTTTATTCAAATTTTATTTGTTCTTGTATGTTGCTTTTCTTTTCCCGTTAGCACTGCTTTATAGAAAAATGTTCATGTTCTTCAGATATAGATGAACAAATACATGTATAAGTAGTTTTATTCCTCTTCTTTTTTTACTCTATATATATGTTATCCCGCCTTTTGGTCAAGGCCGGGATATCCACAAATTGGCTGGAAAGGATGGATATCAGGAATGAAGATCAATTGGAAACAAGGCTACGATCGATGTCGTCAAAATTTGACCGGGCTTCAATCAAGACAGGATCGATTGGGAATGATGCACAAGGCTAGGAGAGGCTACGTTTCAAATTTCAGGTCAATCGGAGTTCGTATGCGCAAGATATGATCGATGCAATTCAAGCAATCAATTGAAATGTCTTGTTCGTATCCATCAAGCCTCAACTGTTCGTATCCATCAACTTAAAGGTCTTGTTCATATCCATCAAGCCTCAACTGTTCGTATCCATCAAGCCTCAACTGTTTGTATCCATCAACTGAAAGGTCTTGTTCATATCCATCAAGTGGTCGCCATTTCGTATCCATCACGATCGATACGAACAATGCAATGGTGATCCATACGAACAAGGCAGAGGTGATCGATGTGAAGGAGACAGCCTTTAAAAAAATTCGAACTTGCATCGATCATATCTCACAATCTACAAGTCCAAATGCCACCAAATTTTCATAGGAGCTTGCGTACAACCTAATGAATGTTCATGATCGATCTCGACTCGATCGGGCAAGATCTTGATCGAAATGAAATTCATTCGTATCGATCACGGATCGAGTCAAAATCGCATGGGATCGATCGCGTGGGCCTGTGCACGTGCCAGAAGAGGTCTCCCGAGATTTGAGCGAGATATTTGCAGCTTACGCCTATAAATAGCATCCCAAAGTCTACAGAAAAGGGACTCTTGATTATTCTACGTCCAAACTCTACGAGAACCATCATTGTACTCGAAATTTTCTATTGTAATCTGTTGTAACTCGTTGTAGTCAGCAAGTAAACATCAATAAAATCATCAACTCTAAAGTGGATGTAGGCCGGATTGTCGAACCACTATAAACTCTGTGTTCTTTACTGCTTTCCTTTTAATTTTCTGAGTGTTCTTCATTTTTAATTCTCTACATACTTGTTATTTGTAATCTGTGATTGTGAACTGGTGCTTTCATCGACAATCGTGTGTTTATGACCAATTTTGGTGCAAACATTTTGGTGCTTTCACTGAGAAGCACTAGCGCTCAGGAATTCTACAACCAGGACTTTGGATCTGAAATCTTAAAGACTTGGATCTGGAAAGCTATGGCAAGACAATCACCAAGAAGACAAAGAGTTGGAAGGAGTCAGCATTAAGGGAGCCAGGAGGCTTCCTCTGGAGCAAATCACACCTCAATCTTCATTACCCGGGACGAGATGGAGATGATGATGGAAGCTATGCAGGAAGGAATGCTGAAATGATAAGAGGAGATGATGCAGAACCTACTCCAACAAGCTGGACAAGCTAGAAAGCAAAATCAATGGAACGCTGCTGCAGGAGATGCTGGAGATAGAGATCAGGAGCGCGGAACAACCAGAGTTCAGAATGGAGCAGGACCGTCAGGAGCAGCACTAGAACTTGGGGGCACCCATCCGGAGGACGTTGATCCAAACTCAGGCAGGATACCAGGGGGAGCTGTTCAACATGGCTTTGGTAGAGGAATGGATGCCCATCTAGGAGACCAGATTCCAGGATTCCTTCGTGATCTCGGGGGGCAGGTCGGAAGCAACAGACATGGGCTATAGCTTGACGACAGTGACAGATTGGCGGAGATGGTCAGACGAGCCATGAGAGGCGGACTAGTGAATAGAGATCTGGAAGATGTGAATATGAGTCCCTTTGCTCCTACGATCAGGCAAGCCAAGAATCCACCAGAATTCAAGTTACCAACACTGGAGATGTATGACGGGAGAACAGATCCCGCTATTCACTTGACAAGGTACATGAGGCATATGGAAGTACTGGGAGCATCAGAGGAGGTCATGGCGCGATGCTTCCCTTTGTATCTGATGGATATAGCGGCGTTATGGTTCAGACAGCTGGAGAGTGGCTCTATTAGCACATGGACGGAGTTGATTGAAAGGTTTATGAGACAGTTTCAGGTCTACATAGCCAGACCCAAGAACATGATGACTTTAACATCAATGAAACAATGGAAAGGAGAATCACTTAGAGATTTCTTGACCAGATTCAATGCGGCAGTGGCTTCGGTAGATCGACCTGATCCGTCGATGGTTTTGATGGCAGCGGTTTCAGGAATTGCAGACAATTCGGATTTCAAGATATCATTGGAACGGGACCCACCGAGGGATCTTGGGGAGTTCTATCATGAGGCGGAGAGATTTCTAAGGCAGGAAGATGCGCAGGCTGAGAGAGAAAGGAGAGAGGCTGAAGCTTATGCGGTAAGGGATGGAGGTCCACCCAGAGAAAATCCAAACAAAGATGACAAAGGCAAAAGGAAAATGAATGATAATGGTAGCACTTCAAAAAGGCCACGGAGGGAGTCAAAGTTTTCTTCTTACACGAATCTGACTGAAACTCTGGAAAGGATTTATTTGGACACTCGAGGGCGCCTCCAGTATCGAAGCCAACAAGAAGGGAACCTTCTGATTACGAACGGGCATCGAGAAGGCATTACCTATTCCATGAGCTGGACGGGCACAACACGAACGACTGTAGACATTTGAGGGATATCGTTGAGGAGCATGTAAGGAATGGTCATCTACAGCAGTATGTAAGGAATCGAGCTGTGGCAGTGGAACAGGAACGGCCACCGCCCACCTCGAACGAGGATGGCACTGGACCTAGGCAACATCAACTTGTTATCAGCTAAATAGATTTATGGCTTGGAATAAGTAATAGAACTCGAAGTAATGTGACTAAATCACTTACACATGTACGGTATCGAGGAAGGTCCCTAGGCATGCTCTGAGACGATGATAAATCGTGTTGCTCGAGTCTATGAAATCATGTTTTTCTTTTTCGTTTTCCTGAAAACTTTTGTTTTTTCCTTGGATGTACAGACATTTATTTGGTATTCCCTGGCTGTAAAAACTCTTATTTTGAATGGTTGGATTTGGATCAATGTAATGAATAATACAGGTCTCGCGATTACGGTCTCACGATTACGGGTGTGCTCGGAAATATGATCTTAATTTTCGGGCTGATAACACTAAATAATAAGACAAATTTTCTATAACTGGATGTGTTACTTTAAAGTCCTTTAGCCTTTTGCTCGTATGATATATTGGTAATTGAACTTAATTTTCTTTTCTTATCAAGATTAAACTGATTGTATGCTCAGACATTTCCATATATAAGAAAAAGTATTCACCTTCGGAGGGTATCGGTGCTCTTACCAAATGATCTTTTAGTTCTTGAAATGATTTTTGACGTTCCTTTGTCCATTCAAAATTTCTTCTTTTCTTGATCACATCAAAAAATGGAATACACTTATCAGTGGCTTTTGATATAGACCGATTGAGTGCTGCCTTCGACCATTTAAACTCATCACATCTTTACTTGTTCTAGACTCCTCCATATCATGGGTTTGCTTTTTTTGTTCACGATTTGCTTTTATTCCTCGTGCACTCACTATATATCCTAATGTGGGTTCAAATTCATCTTGTATTTTTGCAATACTTCAAACATCACATTTAGGTCTTTAATATAATCCATCTGTTCTTTGGATTTCACCAACATATCATCCACATAAAATTTTATGTTTTTCCCAATTTGGTTTTTGAACATCCTATTTACTAATCGCTGGTATGTGGCCCCTGCATTTTTAGCCTAAAAGGAATGACCTTACAGCAATATGTTCCCTAATTAGTTACAAAACTAATATGTTACTCATCGGGTTTAAACAAGGGAATTTGATTATACTCTGAATATGCATCCATAAATGATAATAACTTGTGCTCACTAGTCACATCTACTAATTGATCAATCCTTGCATGGGGATAATAGTCCTTTGGACATTCTTTGTTTAATTTTGTATAATTAACACAAGCTATCCACCTCCCATTATACTTCATAACTAGTATCATGTTTGTTAATGTAACGACCCGGAATTTCGGACACTTTATATTTAATTATCTGAATTATTTAAATATTTAAATCTCGGATTAAATGTTATTAAAATAATTTAGTAATATTTTTAACTCCCTTTTAAATCATAAGTAATGGTGGTAAACTTATTTTGAAAAAATGTTTACAAAAATATATTCTCTGGAAAAATATCGAAAATGTGACTGAAAATTATTTTATCGATAAACAGCTTTTTTCTCAACGAAAGTTATTCAAACTTTTTGTGCATGTCTATTAACCATTAAGGAGATAATTAGAAACTAAAAATATTTTTACTTATTATGGCTAATTAAAGTATGATTAGTGAATAGTGTTTGGATTAGTGAAGGGGTTGGTGGAGAAGATAGTTGTAAATAAATATCTAGATATTTTGGTGGAAGCACATGAAAGGGAGAGTGCAAGGATGACCTACCAAGGGGGCTAAGAGGTGGTAAGTGAACACTTGTGAAGCTTATAAAAGGAGGGCATACCCTCGGGATTAAAATCACAAATTCACAAAAACAAATCCAAGCTTTTCTTATGGCTTCTCCTTTTCTTCCTCTCTTATGTTCTAAAATGAAAAGGTTGTAAATCAACTCCAAATCACTTCCAACTTTTCCACAAGGATTAGTATAATATTAGAAAACCTTCTACCATGCTAAAATTTGAAGAAGCATAGCCAAACTCCCCCATGGAAGCTAGGGCTGTGAGCTATTTATGGGAAATGGAGGCTAAGACAAGTGCAAAGCAAAGGAAAGAAGGAAGGAAGGAGGTGGTTGCAAGTGGGTTTAGTCTTGGGATCTTGGATCTTGGTTGTTTGTATGGTTAAAGATGATTTAACACCTCACTTTAAATGAAAAATATAATACATATATGTTTGTGTTATTTGTGTTTATGTTAATTGAATTGTTGTTAACTTATGTTAAAACATTAGTTAAATTCTTACTTTAAAAAGTAAGTAACATATGTTATCCATGTGTATGGGTTTTAATGGACTTGTATGACTTGTTACAAGACCTTGAACAAAGCACATAGGTTATAGATGAATTTTGTTTTAGATCGGACTCGGATTTGAAAGTGCACTTATAGCAATAGTTGTTATAAACGCAGTTGCGAATTGCCTTATTTTTGGCAAATTCTATGGAACTTTGCAGAGAAATCCTTAGGGTTTCTTGTCATATTTATAATGTTTTATATATATTTTTGTTGTTACCAAAAACTTGAATAGTAAAAAGTTAAGAAACATCTCGAAAAGTTGCCAAAACATCACTAGTGCAAACCTGTCACGTTGAGACTTGATTTTGAACTTAAAAGGTTTGAAAAAATATTTAAATTTAAGTATTTTGTTTCATTCCTTTTATAAGTATGTACTAACTATTTTTAGAGTATTTTAAAAGTAGTTTGAGATCTTTATCTATTTTTAAGAATTAATTGTGAAGTTTTAAAGAAGAAATATTTTGTTAAAATGTCTAGAAAACATGCCATTTTCAAGATTTTAATGATTTTTCAAACCTTTTATTTTCAAGTTATATTTTAAATGAATGTTTTAAAATCTATTATAAGTATTTTGAAGTATAAATATCTTATATAAATATCTTGGAAAATATCATATCTTATGAAAATATCTTATATAAATATCTTATGCAAATATCTTACCTTTTAAATTGTTTTATTAAGTATCCAGTTTTGAATTATAAACCAAAGGTTTAGAAAGAGGTTAGAATTGCTTAATGGACAAATGGTTAATTTTTTTAGTTATTGATTTGAAAAGTAATTAACTATGCTTAATACTAAAAGTCAATGAAGAAAGGCTTATCTACTTGTGAGAGTTAAGATTGATGTCGAGCAGGGATGGAGCAATAGAGCTCTAACCTACCAGGCTTCCCTCTTGATCGAGGAATAGTAAGTTGGAAAATTTCAAAAATGTGTTAATCGTGTTGATTTCTCATTGTTTATTGAATCATTGATATTATCATAACACTAAAAGCCGTCAAGGTAGACTTATCTATTTGTGAGATTTAAGAATGAAGTGTCCATGCAAGGCTTGATGCAACCAGTGCACAAACTTACCTGGCTTCACTCTTCAGCGACGAATAGTTGAGTTGGAATGTCGAAAATGAGTTAAACGTATGAACCGTGATATTTACGAGCAATTAGTTTTAGAACTTCAGAGTTAACTAGTCAAATGCCGAACTTGACCGAATATGAACTTAGATTTTTTTTTAAATGTTTTAAAGATAGTACAAGTATGGAATGGTTTTCGATTTGTTGTAAAAATGTGTTAATAGCATTTGCCTTTAACCCTTTTTTATTATACTTATGGATATAAATAGATCTTTAAAAGAATGATTTAAAGATAAGCACAAAAAAATGGTTTTGGGTTTGTAGTGATAATGTTTAAGTAAAATTAGTCTTAAACCTTTTGAATGGATTTATGAAAATTCTTAGGTCCTTAAAATGGATAATGTCATGGAAGTAATAAGTAATGGAATCTTTTGGAAAAAGATAGAAAAAGTAGAAGTTTATTAGATAAATGAAGTTTATTAGATAAATGAAGTTTACTAATAAAGATGTTTTAATTAATAAAAGGATTAATTAAATAAAAGGAATCAGGAGTTGCTTAAGTAGCTTAACCAAACTTTATGTGGCTTGATCATACTTTGTGTGACTTGATACTATTTTGTATGTTCAATTGTTTATGGAAAGTATACTAGACTTGGTTTCCATTTATAAACAAACATCTTGTACCAGATAGTCGATTAGTCGACTATCGAAATTGACCACGTATAACTTTTGGAGTATCTATAAGAAACATGAGTGTTATATGGTACGGTTATGTTTAGATATGTTATATTATACGTATAAACTCGTCTTGCTCTTCTTGGATGAATGATAAGTAAATCTGTTTGCTTAAACGATTAGGAGGTGATCTCTGCTCTTATGTATTGTCTGTTTATTTCCAAAAGAACCGGAGTTGAGTTTACCAGAAATTCATCGAATTAGTTTTGAAGAGACCGGGATCGGCAAGTGTTCTACTTATCGAATATCACTTCAAAACTAGTGTACAGGTTCTATGTTTTGGAAGCGGTTATGAAGTGAAATGTTATAGAGTTGAACTGTCAATCCTAAGGTTAAGTTGAAGAGAGTGGTCAGCATTAACATTTCAAACGATGCTATCATGTAGGACTATCTATCTTGAGGAGTATTCCAAGAGAGAGGACAGTGTTAGCATTCATTAGAGGACTTATGTGGGGAACCTATATGGAGGTTTGAGATTTGTTTGAGTTACTCGAATCCATATAGTGATTCATGATCTGTTCAAGATGTAGGAATCCAATTGGGGATTCATGTTCTGTTCGAGTGATGAAGACTCATGTGAAAGATGCCGAACGTAATTACGACATCGGAAATGGCTAAAGATAGAGTAGGCTGCGTAGTCTAGGGTTTTGCAAATCCACGACAGGTATACCAATTCCATTATCTAGTGTATGCTTATCAATATGTTGCGCGTGGGAGTTGATGGTGCTTGGTTCCACGTGGTTCGGGTTAGCTCGTTTGGGCGTGGGCCAGCTATGTTTTTCTTATAGTATATTTTATCTCGTGATATACGATGCTCGGTAGGTATCTTCTGATACTTATGCATGGAGTTTGGATTCGGCTTTCCCGAAGAGATCTCCGTGAAAAATCCATTATACGAACGTTCCTTATCGGTTTTGGTTGTACTCCTATTATTCTGGAATGTAATTAATATAACCATTTCGACTATGATTAATATTTATTTTGAACCTTAGACATTATTATAATATTACTAGATTCTCTATAAACGGTTTGGTTATCGTAAGCTAAAAACCTGTTTGTATTTATGTGCGGTATGCTCTTATGAGATACCTTTATTGTGAAAGGTTTTTCTAACGATAAAATTCTATTTGATCTGTGTTTCTCATGATGGTTTATCAGAGTGATCCAGGTGTTATTTTCTTATAATGCTTGGGTTAGCCCCATGTATGTTTCCTGAATTAGCCGTGGACGCTTGAGAGCTTCTAGAGAAGAGTTGGAGTTCTACCTATCATAGTATTTGTTTCCACTGCATTGCTTCGTGTGTGTATATATTAGCATTTGTGAGGATATGTTGCTATAACTGTCCAGGCTGATTATTATAACTTTGAAAAACTTTGTATCGTAGAATGACAATTTATACTGTCTTTTGATAGTATGTATGATTGTTCCGTTCTGAGATTCTGATATTGTGTTCCTTCTTCCTTGTTCTATTTCTTTTTCTTTTTATTTAACCCTAACAATTCCTCTTTTCGGTACTTGAGTGTTCAGCGTATGAATATCGTGGATGTATTAGTGTCGACATTTAAGGGTCGAAAAGGCGAATCGTTATAGCTAACCATTTTAGGTAGAAACTTCTCTGATAAATCCATTTTCTAGCAGCATCCTCTTGCATTAAAATTGTTCATGCTTCATCAAACTACCTTTTCTTTTGCCTTAAAGGAGTGAGACTTGAATCAATATTAAGTGCAAGACACATTACTATTGGATTAGTTTATATCATGTCTACATGAGTCTAGGCGAAAACATCTTTGCTTCTTCGGATAAAATGAATTAGTTCTTCCCTAGTATCCTTATCTAGCCCTCCCCCAATCTTTACAATTTTAATGGAGTCCTGTAACATCTTGATATTTCCAACCATTCGCATCTGCACATGTCGGACTCGAATTGCTCAAAATATCAGATTGTTAGTTTATATTGGCAAAACTCATCATATACAGTAAATAAATAAATCATAGAATCACAGACACAAAGTAATGTAACAATAAGCAGCGGAAACAAAAGAATAGTAGTTCATGAAGCTACTATATATAACAAAGTAAAATAAGATACAACAGAAGTCTCAAATACAATAGTCAAATACAAGATCAGAATACATCACTGGAATCAGCTGAATAACTGCAAGATAAAAAGATGTAGATGGATCTCCAAGCGAAACTCCAACTCCAAAGGTGAGTCTCAAAAGCTGTATCACTCAGTCTGACCCGAGCGTAAAGCAAAACACAAAACACTCGAGTCAGGATTAACATTCTTATATCAATAAATCCAACTTAAGTGAAATATCAACAGAAATACAAGTAACTCAAAGGATGTTTGGGATAACAATCCTCTAAGGATCCGTGAAACTATCTACTATGTAGTAATACACTATTATAATATGTTTATAGTAAAGTAAACTATTAAAATAGCGTTAAGGCATTACCCATATCCCCCTTAACACATTTTATGGTGCCAATAGTCTATACAGTACCGTAATACCTCCAGATCGGGAGGCTACCAGAGGATACTCGATAGGTACGACACAAAACAAACTCGTAGTGGTCTCGATAGGGTAGGTGACATGGCACAACTAGGCAATGCCAGGGTAGATATACAAATTACACTTCCGGGCAGGTGGTAACGCATAGCCGCAACTACCACCCACCTCGAGCCACACTCCCAAAAATCCGAGGGGTGCACCCAAACAATCACAAAGTGATAGATGGTATCGAAGGAGTGTGTCCGATCAGAGGAGCTACCTCATTGGCCCGTCGATTGCTCCTATTTTAGCCACCTTATGCCAACTCACGGGAGTCGGGTCCACGTATATACCTCATATAGGATCGTCGTCACCATCCTACTTCATTCTGGAATCTCCACCACGTACACAGTTGTTAAAGTGGTTTTCGGTATTGGCAGAGAGTATGACAATATCCGATCCTGGTCTCTTTAACAACCAAACGTTATTATAACACCGCGGTCATTTCAAAATAGTTTACTTCAAAACCAAAATATCATTTCCATTTCAAAACCATATCAATACTATATCATTTTCATTTCAAATATATTCACTTCCAAAATCCTAGTACTTTCAAAGTTATAACACTTGCGAAACCAAACATTTGAAATTATAACACTTTGGAAATCACAACATTTTGAAATCATAGTTGGAAATCATAACACTTTCCTTTAAACAGTTTAGATATTAATAATAGTATATATAATAAAATAGTTTATATAAAATAGTTATAAGTTAAAATAGTTTATAATAAAATAGTTAGTATATTAAAATAGTTTATATTAAAATAATTTATATTGAAAATGATTTATATAAAAATAGTTTATATCAAAATAATTTATAAAGTAAAATATAAAATAGTTTTAAATATATATAGTTTAAACAGGAAAATAGGCACAGGGAAGAAGTTGCAAAAAAATTAAGTCTTAGGGACAACAAGTTTGTATTTTAGTCTCAGGGACACTTTTTAGTGTGAACAGAAAATGATAGTTGCAACTATCATTCTATGATTTACACTAAAAATTGTCCTTCAGCCTAACAAACTAACTTCTTGTCTATGAAACTAAATTTTTCTTCAACTTTTTCCTTGAGCCTAAAAAACCCTAGTTTAAAATACTTTATATAATAAAATAGCTTCTTCAAATCTCACAAATCGATTCAAATCAACTCGAATTCCAAAATTCAAATTTTATTCCATCTCAATTCATCAAATTCAACTCAATTCAGTTTCTCAATAAACCCTTTCAAATTATCGATTTCAAATACATATTTGAACCATAAAATAAGACATTTCAATTTCAATATATTTCAAAGCTTTAAATATTCAACATTTCAAAACTAAATCTGATAATTTCATATATATATATCTTAATTTAACTTCATTATTATTTAGTTTGAAAATATTCACTTAATAAAATCCAATATCATTTAAATAAAATCTCAATTTACAAATAAACTAAATATTTCCTTCAATTTATTTAAACTTGAAATATTCACTTAATCACCTTAAACAAAAATCAAGTTATAAAAATATATCCATTAAACATCTAAAATTCAATAAGTTTCAAATCGATTTAATTAAATAAAATCCTTAATTAAATACCATATCAAATCAATTTCAAATCTATCTATATTATAAACTTTATATTTGGAAATATAATTTTAAATAAATACTTAAACCTATTATATATAAATTAAATCGAACTTTATTAAATTAAATCTTATTTTCAAACTTATTTTATAATAAAACTAATTTGTGCATATTATAAAATAGTAAAATTATAAGTAAATTCTTAAAATTTATAATTTCAAACTAACTTATAACTTAAAAAGATTCAATACATAAAATTTTAAAATCAAGAATTTAAACCTTATAACATACATTTATATATAATATCTTGAAATCAATATTTATTAAACCATATATTTCTTTTCAAAACCATAGAAATCATTTTCAAATTATTTATTTATAGACCAACGGTGTCTGTATATAATTTTCTATCCTATGGTCAAGTGATACGGATATTTATCATTTCAACCCGCAATTTAAAACATATACGCGTATATATCTTTTCAACCCACAATCCCAAATTCAATTCAAATGAAAATCGCTTGGGTTTATCATTTCAACCCATAACGATTTTCTCCTATTCTACAGATCGTTCGGGTATGTATCATTTCAACCCATAGGGAATTCTATAATAACAGGGAACTTGCAGAGTGATAACAGATATGATAATAACATAACAGGCATATATCATCAAAATAAATAACAGATAATGGTGTCAGATGTCACAGATACAGATAATAGCCTATATATATAAATGTAAACAACTAACAGCAGCATATTTCAATAGTTGTTTCAATTGAAATTAAATTTAATAAACATAAGAACGTTAATCGTGAGTGATTGCTCACCTTTCGAGGCTAGAGATGAATGAGAATGAGATGAGTTATGAATCCAAGCACGAATTCCAAAGCAAACAAGATTGGCACGAATTTTGACGATCAAAGCAAAGCTGGAAGTTGGAATTGACGGAAACAAACCAACACAAGTTTAATATTGACTAATCAAAATAAATATTATAACTATATATATATATATTTATATCTGAAGAAATATCCAAATATCAACATTTATTATAAAATCAATATAAACAATTTATTTTTAACATATATATAACTTATACCCTGTACATGAACTAGCTGTAAGGCAACATTTCAAAATTTTCATATATATACTTTTCCAACATATACACCTATATATATATATATATATTCTGCCATACTATATCATATATATAAACTAATATTTAAAACTTACATACGTATAATACTTGGAATCAACAATATAAATATGTTCTAATATATAAACAAATGTATATAAATATATATGTAAACTAACATATATTTTGAAATAACTACTTATTTATATATCCATCCATAACATAACTTATTATATAAAATCACATGTAAACTTTACATATATAAATTATAAGTTATATATACAAGCCGGCTATGGAAAATATGCAGACCATTTATTTTAAACAAATGTATAAAATTTTGATTTGGACAAACAATTCTTGTCTTCATATAACAGTTATACATGCTGTAACATATTATATTATGTACCACATTATAAAATAATATATAACACACATATATATACACTGAGGTAAACATATATGCTGCAAATATATATATTCTAAACTTACCGACTCTACAGATTATATATTACAAATATATATAACTTATACATAAAGATTAACATATCAAAACTATAACTATACATACCAACTGGCATATATAACAAACACACATTGTATACTTTTATATAACTAATACCTATATTAAAATTATATACAGACACCTACCTTACAACATATATAAGCTGCAACTTATAAACAATATATATAACTAACAATATATAAAAAATTCAAATACATAACCTATATATTATAACCTAACTCGTATATCATGTTTACATTATATATAAGCAGGTTGTATATTATTATTATCGACTGTTTCAAACATACATCGTAGCTGTATGTTATTATATTATGTTTACAGTACAAGAAAGCATCCTCAAACTAACATGTTATGTATACCAATATATATCCTCCAGTAAACACTTATATGTTCAACTAATCAACAAAATATATAAATTAACCTCTTACATATATAACAAATATAATCGATAGGAGAGGACTCACGGCAAAGTTGTGCACGAAACAAGGTTCGATGGTGGTGATGGTCGTGGCTAGTGGGGAGTGGAGAAAGAAAGGTAGCCGGTGGAGGGTACAGGCGAGAGGGGTAAGGCCACGGGTGCATGCTCGGGTGGATCTCATGGAGGACGTGGTGCGAGCAGCAGAGAGCATGGTTCAAAGGAAAGGAATGTGAGGAAGAAGAGGCTCGGGTTGCAGTGGTGTTTGCGCAGGGGCGGAGGTCCACGGGGCGAGTGCGGTGAAGGCATGAGGAAGGCAGAGATGAAGAGGGGTCGTGCGAGGGTTTGCATCGGCGACTCTGGGAAGAGGGGAAAGATGAGGAGCAGATTTTGAAGAGAGGGCGTGGGCTTTTGTAACGACCCAGAATTTCTGTCATTTGAAATTCAGATATTTAATTGATTTTAAATATTAACAAGTGGAATTTGTAAGCTGAATGAATTAAAATTCGAATATAGAGATTTAATTGGATAATTAAATCGATAATTTAATATTTGAAATTCCAGAAATAATTGATAATTGGGTTTAATGTGTATAAAAATGATTTATAAAGTTATATTAAATCATATTGGAGTTAGAATGATGTTTGTAAACTTTTGAAATCGAATTAAAAGTTAAATTGTGAAAATTGATTATTTTAATATTTAATTGACTAGTGAAAACAGTCATTTTTCAAACAGTCTTGGATTTTGACAAAACCAGTTTCATCGAATCCGTAATGTTAAATTATAGTAAGATTTCAAATTTCGTGTCAATCAGATTTACGGTTTGTCCGGGGCAAGCCAAAACGCATCGAAATCGATTTAATTTAAATTTGATCGTTTAATTCCGTAACTCGCACATATGACCGAATTAGCTCCCAAAACATGTTCCATTGTATTCGGAACGCGGGTAAAACCTTAGAAATGCCAGCCAGCACGCTTCGTTTGGAGTTTGGAAAAATTTCGGATGAATAGTGTTTTGGCAATTTTCTATAAAAGGCCTCAGAATTTCTAATTTACACAAACCCTAGGGTTTCAAAGCCTGGCAGCCATTTTTCATTTCTATGGCCAGAAAACACTCATCTTCATCCCCTCCGATCTCCTCATCCATCGACATTCACGAAAAACGTTCAACTACAAAAGCGAAGAGCATCGCGAGATCTTGCGATCCAACGGGTATGATCGCGAATGGAGCACCACGGCGTCGTCAGGAGGGCCGCGTTCATCACGAAATCGCGCACGTTTTTCCATGTGATGGTGAGGCCGAGCTTCATCATTCTCTGGCCGTGGGTAGCTCTCGTTGTGGGCATTTGGGTGGAAGTCACCGATCGTCTTCAAGTGAATCGTGGTGGTCACAATAATTCGCCAAAGGGTGGCGGCTATGGGTTGTTTGTGAGTGCGTTTTTCACGTTGGAGGGAAGAAGGAGGGCTCGGCCCAGATCTGATGATGGTTGAATGAAGGGCGGAGATGAGTTCTAGGTTAGATTAAAAAAGAAAATTGTATATTAATTTATATATATAAATTCGTGTGATCTTAAAAATTGCATAACTTTTTGATACGAGGTCCGTTTCGCACGAAATGAATTGCGTCGGGTTCGTTTTGTCGAGCACTACGCAATGGACCTGGTTTGGAATTTATTGGAGCTAGTGAAAATTTTGAGTAAAATTAAACGTGCGTTTAATTTTATTTGAAATAAAATACTGCAACCGTTATTGAAAGCAAGATGAGAACTTCTCACTCAATCGAATTGTGTTTCGATTTAAATTTTTAAATAATTGAATTTAAAATTGCTTGATTGTGTGAATTGAATGATGATTGCTATCTATTGTGTTGAAATAGACCCTATACGCCGTATATTAAGCGGAGGTTATTTATTAAACCCATATACCGTGATATTCCACCGTGAAGTGGAATTGGTATTATATATGTATTTGGAGTTGATTTCCCGCATTATATAGCGGATGAGATCCTATTGCGCCGCATAATAGCGGATAATATTTTATAAATCCCATATACCACGATATTCCACCTCGAAGTGGAATTGGTATTGTGCGAACATCTATGGATGCAGGGAAACAGGTTGGAGGGATCCAACTGGATTCCTCAAACATTTGAATTTATTTCATATGTTGTGTGTTGATTTATTTGTAATCTGTGTGTGATTATATTGTGATTGAAATCGTTGAAGGCTATAATTTAGCCGAATATATTTTTGGCATCGTTGGATACCGGAAATAAATAAAATTTTGGATTTTTGAAAATTTAATTTGAAAATTTATAGTAAAATTTATTTTTGAGAATTGGACAAATGTAAAAGAAGTTTGAAAAGGATAAAAGTTTTATTTTTATCTTATTGAATAAAATTTCAAAATATGGGAAAAGGGCTTAATAAATGGATTTCGGGAAATATTATTTATAAGTTGAAGAATTTATTTAAAATTTGGATTTTTAAATAGATTTGAAGAGATAAAGAAATTTATTTTGAAAAGGAAATAATTTGGAAATTCGTTGAAAATTTGATTTGGTGTTTTGAAATAAATTTGAAAATCAATTTGAAATTAATTGATTATTAATTTACTATAACTAGTAAAATTGATTTATAGAAATTTATCTGATTTGAATTAATAAGATAATTAAATTAATCCTACTTATGGATGTTTGGATTATATTGGATGTTGAATTGTTTGACATCTTTGATATGTGATGCTTTGTGATATATCCTGATCTGTGTTGTGATTTGTGATCTATTTATCTGTGATATATATATATATATATATATATATCTGTGATCTGTGAATGATAGATAAGCATTATAGTTATACCGCTTATCAATTATATTGTTATATTTGATCTGTGATGATTGGATGTTGTTGCACTATTGTGTTAAACCCGTGGACTACACAATACACACACAAATGTGGATTTCACGTGGAAATCGGTTAAGTCACAGATTTTTATCAATTTTGAAAATTGAATTTTTGAATCCAAAATAGTTTTGGAATTGAAATTGAAAGTTTTGAAAATGAGTTTCAGAAATAAGAGTTATTTTAAATAACTTAATAAAAAAAATTGGAATTTAAATCATTTGATTTAAATTTTGAATTCAATACTTGAAATTGAATTCAATAATTTGGGAATTATGGTCTAAAAGATTTTTACAAGTGTAAAAGGTGTTTATGTGGGTTTTTAACCGTTTAAAAATATGGTTTTGGAAATTTAAATTTCAATTCAAGTTTTATACTTGGATGGCTTTAACCTGTGTAATTGTAACCAGTTTTTCCCAAAACGAAAACTATCTGTTTTCAAATAATAATAGCTTTCATAAAGTGAAAGGATTTCCAATTTGTATCGAAACATTTCATGTTGAAATGAAATTGTAAATATTTTGAGAAAAAACTATGAATTAACCTTTGTGACGATGATTAAATCTTGTTTTGAAATAAAAGAGTATTTCAAATGGTGTATCTTTTATATTATAAATGACTTGAATTGTGAATAGTTTTGAAAGCTATAAGTAAAATCTTAATTTAAAGATTTAATGGGTTAATCCAATTGAAATGGAAATTGATTTGGAAATCTGTGAATGAATCTTTGTGAAATTGGGTGAACTTTGTGAAGTAAATCTTTTTGTTTAAAGATTTAAAATGGTAATTTGTTTAAACCATTTAAAGGAAAAGGTTTGGGTAATAAGTTGTGACTTAATTTAAATCCCTATATCCATATGTTTTAAATATTGTGCTCACTATTCGGTTTAGCCGGGAAAGGACCTTTGTGTCATATAACCCATTCCGAATAAGTGATATGACGATATGGATAACATTTGAAGACCGGTGGTAAAGACCGGGTATTTGTGAAAACGATAGGATAACCTATCGATTGACTCTGCACCGTTAGCTACGGTATAGAGATTTCCTTTGTGATGGGAAGTTCGATCGGGATTGTAAATACCCGGATTGCAAGGGCTTCTTTGGAAGTGCCTTCGGTTCTGTTCAAACCCGGAACAGACTTGTATGGTTACATGTCTGACATTACATTTTGAGATATAAAGCTGATTTCTTTCAAATACATTTCTATTGGTGGCAGAGAATTTATTCTCTTAGCTTAACACCCTTCTCTGAGACGTACGAGCTCAGAGGTTATGTAGTTGAAAGTTATCAGTGATATACTCTCAATTTAGTAGTGTGGCATGCTGAGTGTTGCTGTGTGATGATTATTTATTGATCATTTGTTGATCAAAGCGTGGCTTTGTGAAAAAGCGTAGCTTTGTGGACGAGACATCTTCGGACCTCACAACCCGGAAATGGTCGAAACAGGAATGATGCGGCAAGGTTATGAGGGTTGCTCCCTTTAGAGTATGTCATTTCCTTCTAGAAAAGGGTGGTATCAGGTATGGAGCCCTGGTATTTAACCTATGTGGATACTCCAATATCATTTACTGTGTGATTGTTGTTTTGTCGAGGCGCCTCGGATAAAGGTCCCAAAGGACCGGGGGTGGCATATTCGTGTAGTAGTTACCAAGTGTAAGGGGTAACCCGGCCTTGTGTTGGCAGAGAGCTAGTTAGTTCTCGGGACGTCCCGCCAGAGGCGTACCCATTGGCAGTAGGAAGTTCCTTAGCCTGACCATTTGTTGGAAATCCAATTTCCAATACGAACCTTGTACGGTATTAGTTGTAGAACCTGCCATTTACTTATGGTGGTCACCACTGTTTAGATGGTAGCTATAGTAGGCATAGTTCGAAATGTATATGCTGGCTAAGATTAATATTATACTTTTGAAATGTTTTCCTCACTATGCACTAATAATAATAATATCGAATGATTTTGCATAATAAGCATGTTTGACTATCATAAGAAGAAATCTCCTCCAATTCTGCATTTGCATTGTGTGTGTGGCGGGAGGTCTTATGGTAGTTTCATTTTCCAAAATCATTACGGATATTTTCCACTTCCTTTGTTGTTGTTGATTTAAAGATAAATAACTGTTTTAGTTCTCACACCAGTCACCATGACTGACTCGGAGTTTATTTTTCCCTTCCTAAACTCTGGGTGCCCATAATTTTCCACACGGGCAGTCTAGAGTTAGTTTTCAGGTCATTCTGGATTCTGGAGATGCCGTAGAGCTCAAGTGGTGAGCTGGATGGCGAGGCGTATCACTTGTATATGATATTATTATTCCGCTGTGTATTCTGTATGAGGACAAGTTTGTATAACTGTCCATTGATGTATTGTGTGTATATTGACTCTGATGATGTAATGTATAAACTGATATAGTTCTTTGATTTAAAGATTATTCATCTATCTATTATATGTTGTTCCGCTGCGATGTGTGAGATTCTGATATTGTTTCTGTTGTTTCTTCTTTCTTTCTTTCTGTCTTCTTCTACCTCTTCTTTTTAACCATAACAATTCGGTTGTTCGGCATTCGATTGCTCGGCAGTTGATACAGTGGACGTATTAATGTCGATTTTCGGAAGTCGAAAATCCTGAATCGTTACATGTGGTATCAGAGCATATGGTTAAGCGACAACCTTGGCTCTGTTGGGTGTTACTCATTAGAGATAGAGTCAGTAATACTCTAGAATGAGTGTTAGTGTAATAATAGATATGAGCGCGTATTTGTTAGTGAATATGAAATTGCTTTGTATTGTGTTGACTTATCTGTTGATTATTTATAGATTCTGGTCGGTGCAGTCTAGCTAACTGTATCGATAGGGGTTTCTAAACTCTTAAACAAGATGAACCGATGCAGTATCATTTTAAATTGGGTAAATGAAATAATTTTACCTCGATTATATTTTGTATATAAAGAAATAATTTTTCAGAATTATTAAAGTGTATATAAATTGATTGTTTGGTTGTTGAAAATGTAAGAATACATATGAGTTAATGAAAGTTGTTTGAATAATCTAAATAAAAGCAACAATTGTATAAGTATAGAATTATAATTAAAATGATTTACAATTATGAAATAATCTTGTATAAGTAAAGTTAAATAGTGAAATTATATAAGTAATATTTATAAATGTGATTTATAAATAAAAGGAAAATTTTGGAAGAATATTAAGCACTGAATTCACTACTGTTACTGGGAAATAATAAGGGTGATGACTGCAGCATCATCAGTATCATTTTCGAGTTTCTATGTGATTGATTTGCTACCGTAGTAAATTGAAATTGAAATTTTGTTTTGATAAACAAATTTTAATTTAAAATCCAAGTTGAAATTGATAAATATAAGTAAAACGAGTTTGGACTTATAATATGAGATAATAAGTTTAATTTTGGTAAAAGTTAAATAGAATTTACTTTAGAATTGGATTCTGAATTGGATTTATAAGGGGAAATTTAAGTTAAGTTAAACAAATGATGTTTGAAATGGAATATAACTTAAGTAATGTTGAATGAAGTTGATTTTGATATCAAAGTAAATTAATAAAGTGAATTAATGAAATGAAGTCATTAAATGAATATGAACTTGAGTTATGTAATGAGATTCAACTTTATTTGTAAAATGAATTAGCAATTGAATTAATAAATGGATTGAATGTTAATCAATCTAATGTAAATGAATTAATATGGAATAATGAATGTAAGTGTTAATTCATTAAAGCTAATTAAAAGCGTTAAACCAAATAGAAGATAAACAAAGTGAATAAATTTGGTTGTGTTGGTTATGATTTGGTTGTTATATGATCGTTGGTTGATTGTATATAGTATAATTCATTAAGTGTTAATGAAATTGAATTAGTGAAATTGAAAGCTATGTGATGGAATTTGAATTGAAAGTGAACCAACTTGAATTTAAATTAGTGAATGTAAATTAATTGAAAATGAAGAATTGAATGTCGTTGCATATGAATTGGTTGTAAACAATTACAAGTAATGTCGAAATCATATAAGTTGCTTATAAACCTTGTTTAGTATGCATTTCTTTTAATATGCATATGTTGTAGTTGTCTAAAAGAGTAAAATGTTAATAACTTTATATATATGTCACTTACGTGTTTAAATTGAGTAAGTACAGGTGTCGTGGCTGCCGTTCGGCTAGTTGGGTTGTGCTAAAATGCTTAATAAATAACTGCTTTGCTTAAAAATGCTAAAAAGGTACGCCTACGCAATAAAAATAGGAAATATGAACTGTTTTTCTGCTTTTCCGACCGTGTGGGACGATGTATATATATTATGTCTATTGTGATCCTACTACGATCGAACCGCGCAAAGGAGGCTATGGCGAATTTTTTTTGAAAATTTAAGGCGTTAGAAAATTTTTGGGAAATTTTGGAAAATTTGTGAAAACTAAATTTTGGATTTGGAGTTAAAAGTTAAACGATATAGTTTGTTTTGAAAAGTATAACTAAGTATAGATTTGAAAAACTTAGTAAAGTTTTTGAAAGAGTTTAACTATTGGATTTTGGGGAAGTTGTACGCTTAAGTGAATTTAAAATCTAATTTGAACGAATTGTTTTGAAAAGTTAATGAATTTGGGGCATTTTTCTTACTTTGCAATTTCGAGGACGAAATTCTTTTAAGGGGGGAAGATTGTAACGACCCAGAATTTTTGTCATTTGAAATTCAGATATTTAATTGATTTTAAATATTAACAAGTGGAATTTGTAAGCTGAATGAATTAAAATTCGAATATAGAGATTTAATTGGATAATTAAATCGATAATTTAATATTTGAAATTCCAGAAATAATTGATAATTGGTTTTAATGTGTATAAAAATGATTTATAAAGTAATATTAAATCATATTGGAGTTAGAATGATGTTTGTAAACTTTTGAAATCGAATTAAAAGTTAAATTGTGAAAATTGATTATTTTAATATTTAATTGACTAGTGAAAACAGTCATTTTTCAAACAGTCTCGGATTTCGACGAAACCAGTTTCATCGGATCCATAATGTTAAATTATTGTAAGATTTCAAATTTCGTGTCAATCGGATTTACGGTTTGTCCGGGGCAAGCCAAAACGCATCGAAATCGTTTTAATTGTTTTAATTTAAATTTGATCGTTTAATTCTGTAACTCGCACATACGACCGAATTAGCTCCCGAAACACGTTCCATTGTGTTCGGAATGCGGGTAAAACCTTAGAAACGCCAGCCGGCACGCTTCGTTTGGAGTTCGGAAAAATTTCGGATGAATAGTGTTTTGGCAATTTTCTATAAAAGGCCTCAGAATATCTAATTTACACAAACCCTAGGGTTTCAAAGCCTGGCCGCCATTTTTCACTTCTATGGCCAGAAAACACTCATCTTCATCCCCTCCGATCTCCTCATCCATCGACATTCACGAAAAACGTTCAACTACAAAAGCGTAGAGCATCGCGAGATCTTGCGATCCAACGGGTATGATCGCGAATGGAGCACCACGGCGTCGTCAGGAGGGCCGCGTTCATCATGAAATCACGCATGTTTTTCCACGTGATGGTGAGGCCGAGCTTCATCATTCTCTGGCCGTGGGTAGCTCTCGTCGAGGGCATTTGGGTGGAAGTCCCCGATCGTCTTCAAGTGAATCGTGGTGGTCACGATAATTCGCCAAAGGGTGGCGGCTATGGGTTGTTTGTGCGTGCGTTTTTCATGTTGGAGGGAAGAAGGAGGGCTTGGCCCAGATATGATGATGGTTGAATGAAGGGCCGAGATGAGTTCTAGGTTAGATTAAAAAAGAAAATTGTATATTAATTTATATATATAAATTCGTGTAATATTAAAAATTGCATAACTTTTTGATACGAGGTCCGTTTCGCACGAAACGAATTGCGTCAGGTTCGTTTTGTAGAGCACTACGCAATGGAGCTAGTTTGGAGTTGATTGGAGCTAGTGAAAATTTTGAGTAAAATTAAACGTGCGTTTAATTTTATTTGAAATAAAATACTGCAACCGTTATTGAAAGCAAGGTGAGAACTTCTCACTCAATCGAATTGTGTTTCGATTTAAATTTTTAAATAGTTGAATTTAAAATTGCTTGATTGTGTGAATTGAATGATGATTGCTATCTATTGTGTTGAAATAGACCCTATACGCCGTATATTAAGCGGTGGTTATTTATTAAACCCATATACCGCGATATTCCACCATGAAGTGGAATTGGTATTATATATATATTTGGAGTTGATTTCCCGCATTATATAGCGGATGAGACCCTATTGCGCCGCATAATAGCGGATAATATTTTATAAATCCCATATACCGCGATATTCCACCTCGAAGTGGAATTGGTATTGTGCTAACATCTGTGGATGCAGGGAAACAGGTTGGAGGGATCCAACTGGATTCCTCAAACATTTGAATTTATTTCATATGTTGTGTGTTGATTTATTTATAATCTGTGTGTGATTATATTGTGATTGAAATCGTTGAAGGCTATAATTTAGCCGAATATATTTTTGGTATCGTTGGATACCGGAAATAAATAAAAATTTGGATTTTTGAAAATTTAAGTTGAAAATTTATAGTAAAATTTATTTTTGAGAATTGGACAAATGTAAAAGAAGTTTGAAAAGGATAAAAGTTTTATTTTTATCTTATTGAATAAAATTTCAAAATATGGGAAAAGGGCTTAATAAATGGATTTCGGGAAATATTATTTATAAGTTGAAGAATTTATTTAAAATTTGGATTTTTAAATAGATTTGAAGATATAAAGAAATTTATTTTGAAAAGGAAATAATTTGGAAATTCGTTGAAAATTTGATTTGGTGTTTTGAAATAAATTTGAAAATCAATTTGAAATTAATTGATTATTAATTTACTATAACTAGTAAAATTGATTTATAGAAATTTATCTGATTTGAATTAATAAGATAATTAAATTAATCCTACTTATGGATGTTTGGATTATATTGGATGTTGAATTGTTTGACATCTTTGATATGTGATGCTTTGTGATATATCCTGATCTGTGTTGTGATTTGTGATCTATTTATCTATGATATATATATATATATATATATATATATCTGTGATCTGTGAATGATAGATAAGCATTATAGTTATACCGCTTATCAATTATATTGTTATATTTGATCTGTGATGATTGGATGTTGTTGCACTATTATGTTAAACCCGTGGACTACACAATACACACACAAATGTGGATTTCACGTGGAAATCGGTTAAGTCACAGATTTTTATCAATTTTGAAAATTGAATTTTTGAATCCAAAATAGTTTTGGAATTGAAATTGAAAGTTTTGAAAATGAGTTTCAGAAATAAGAGTTATTTTAAATAACTTAATAAAAAAATTGGAATTTAAATTATTTGATTTAAATTTTGAATTCAATACTTGAAATTGAATTCAATAATTTGGGAATTATGGTCTAAAATATTTTTACGAGTGTAAAAGGTGTTTATGTGGGTTTTTTACCATTTAAAAATATGGTTTTGGAAATTTAAATTTAAATTCAAGTTTTATACTTGGATGGCTTTAACCTGTGTAATTGTAACCAGTTTTTCCCAAAACAAAAACTATCTGTTTTCAAATAATAATAGCTTTCATAAAGTGAAAGGATTTCCAATTTGTATCAAAACATTTCAAGTTGAAATGAAATTGTAAATAGTTTGAGGAAAAACTATGAATTAACCTTTGTGACGATGATTAAATCTGGTTTTGAAATAAAAGAGTATTTCAATTGGTGTATCTTTTATATTATAAATGACTTGAATTGTGAATAGTTTTGAAAGCTATAAGTAAAATCTTAATTTAAAGATTTAATGGGTTAATCCAATTGAAATGGAAATTGATTTGGAAATCTGTGAACGAATCTTTGTGAAATTGGGTGAACTTTGTGAAGTAAATCTTTTTGTTTAAAGATTTAAAATGGTAATTTGTTTAAACCATTTAAAGGAAAAGGTTTGGGTAATAAGTTGTGACTTAATTTAAATCCCTATATCCATATGTTTTAAATATTTTGATCACTATTCGGTTTAGTCGGGAAAGGATCTTTGTGTCATATAACCCATTCCGAATAAGTGATATGACGATATGGATAACATTTGAAGACCGGTGGTGAAGACCGGGTATTTGTGAAAACGATAGGATGACCTATCGATTGTCTCTGCACCGTTAGCTATGGTATAGAGATTTCCTTTGTGATGGGAAGTTCGATCGGGATTGTGAATACCCGGATTGCAAGGGCTTCTTTGGAAGTGCCTTCGGTTTTGTTCGAACCCGGAACAGACTTGTATGGTTATATGTCTGACATTACATTTTGAGATATAAAGATGATTTCTTTCAAATACATTTCTGTTGATGGCGGAGAATTTATTCTCTTAGCTTAACACCCTTCTCTGAGACGTACGAGCTCAGAGGTTATGTAGTTAAAAGTTATCAGTGATATACTCCCAGTTTGGTAGTGTGGCATGCTGAGTGTTGCTGTGTGATGATTATTTATTGATCATTTGTTGATCAAAGCGTGGCTTTGTGAAAAAGCATAACTTTGTTGACGAGACCTCTTCGGACCTTACAACCCGGAAATGGTCGAAACAGGAATGATGCGGCAAGGTTATGAGGGTCGCTCCCTTTAGGGTATGTCATTTCCTTTTTGAAAAGGGTGATATCAGGTATGGAGCACTGGTATTTAACCTATGTGGATACTCCAATCTCATTTACTATGTGATTGTTGTTTTGTCGAGGCGCCTCGGATAAAGGTCCCAAAGGACCGGGGGGTGGCATATTCGTGTAGTTGTTACCCAGTGTAAGGGGTAACCCGACCTTGTGTTGGAAGAGAGCTAGTTAGTTCTCGGGACGTCCCGCCAGAGGCGTACCCATTGGCAGTAGGAAGTTCCTTAGCCTGACCATTTGTTGGAAATCCAATTTCCAATACGAACCTTGTACGGTATTAGTTGTAGAACCTGCCATTTACTTATGGTGGTCACCACTGTTTAGATGGTAGCTATAGTAGGCATAGTTCGAAATGTCTATGCTGGCTAAGATTAATATTATACTTTTGAAATGCTTTCCTCACTATGCACTAATAATAATAATATCGAATGATTTTGCATAGTAAGCATGTTTGGCTATCATAAGAAGAAATCTCCTCCAATTCTGCGTTTTCATTGTGTGTGTGGCGGGAGGTCTTATGGTAGTTTCATTTTCCAAAAGCATTGCGGATATTTTCCACTTCCTTTGTTGTTGTTGTTTTAAAGATAAATAACTGTTTTAGTTCTCACACCAGTCACCATGACTGACTCGGAGTTTATTGTTCCCTTCCTAAACTCTGGGTGCCCATAATTTTCCACACGGGCAGTCTAGAGTTAGTTTTCAGGTCATTCTGGATTCTGGAGATGCTATGGAGCTCAAGTGGCGAGCTGGATGGCGAGGCGTATCACTTGTATATGATATTGTTATTCCACTGTGTATTCTGTATGAGGACAAGTTTGTATAACTGTCCATTGATGTATTGTGTGTATATTGACTCTGATGATGTAATGTATAAACTGATATAGTTCTTTGATTTAAAGATTATTCATCTATCTATTATATGTTGTTCCGCTGCGATGTGTGAGATTCTGATATTGTTTCTGTTGTTTCTTCTTTCTTTCTGTCTTCTTCTACCTCTTCTTTTTAACCATAACAATTCGGTTTTCCGACATTCGATTGCTCGGCAGTTGATACAGTGGACGTATTAATGTCGATTTTCGGAAGTCGAAAATCCCGAATCGTTATAGCTTTGGCCTTGTTATGCGCAAGGGGAGGAATTTAAAGAGGAAAGTAAGCAACAGGGAAATGAACAAGTTAAATTTAAAATGAAAATAAATTTCAGAACAATGTGACAAATCAAAAAAGAAATGGCCAAAGATTGAAAAGGTGGGATTGTAAAAGTCACGCCCATTTATTGTTGTAAATAATTATAGCCAATGTCTATTCGAATTTCACAGCTGAAAGGACAGAGAACCCAATAAGGCAATAAATACAGAACCGATACAACATATCATTTTGCCGAATTCGTCACTTACCGGATATCGAAATGTATAAAAGAATATACGGTGGAGATCAGCACGATGAAACGGTCAAAACGGTACGCAGATCCTAGTGGTACGATCATCCGATCTAAAGTCGATGTCGGTACCGAAATGCTGCCAATTTATTGAAAATAAGATAAACGGGGCTAGAGAGGTCCAAATTTGAAGAAACGAATTATGGCGTCTCACTGAGAAGACGATTATAAATTTATTGTACAAAAATATTCAGGTTTGGAAAACATTTTATTATCATCAAATATTAACTGGTTTGAATTGAAATAGAATTATACAATAAAATAAACTTCCATATTATTAAATGAAAATTTACCATTTGCTATGTTTAATTAGACGTATTCCAAATATTATATTTTATTTCAAATTTAAATTATTTAAAATTTTACAAAATTCAATTAATTGAATTAATAAACCACTAGAATTTACGGGTCGTTACACTCTCCCCCACTCAAAACTTTTCGTCCTCGAAAAGGAACGAGGTCGGAGAATAGAAACAACCAGAAAGAAAAATATATTGAAACACAAAATAAAACAATTAGTTCAAAACATGTAAAATTTCATTTATTTTTAAATTGGTTTAAATTCAACTAATTGATTTTAATTCAAGGTATTTCATTTAGTTGATTGAATTTCAATTTATAAATTCCTTCAAAACAAAATTTATGTTATTTATCTCATTTTTCAATTAACTTATTATTCTATTTATCTCTATTAACATTTTTTTATAATCAAAATTTAAGTGTATAACATTTATTATAAACACTCAAATTTTAGTTATAAAATCATTTTATATTGTATATTATCCAATTTCATATTCAACTTTTGAATAATTTAGGTAAGTTGTATTAAAATGGAATTGGGTATTATACAAGTAAAACCCTCCCAATTCAATTATTTCAAATTTAAATATTTATTCAAAATTTTGGCTTCCTTTAACATAAATTTAAGAATTTGATTTCCGATTAACTTCAAACCATTTTATAGATAAATATACATATACTATATATATCAAATCAAATCATACATACATATATATATATATATATTAAGTCATACTTAAGAAATTCAAGACAAAAATTTTCAAACAAAAGTATAGCAAAGTTACAGAATGGTCTCTCTACTCTGAAACTCGAAAATGAATGTCGATGATGCGGCCGCCATCACCGAAATTATTTTCCAGCGACAAAAGAGATGAGTACTTATTTAAACATTAAAACTCTTTAGAAAACAGTTTCTATTCGAAAATATTTTAAATAATGTACACTTTAAAACCAAAGTTTGAAATCGTCGGAAATTTAATTTCCAAATTTCTTGATTTAAAATTCATTTCAATTCTAAATCAATTTATAAACCATGTTTATAAATTCATTTATAGAACAATAAATGATAATAAAATATTATCATTTCAAACAACCAATTTAATTAATTTATTAAATTCTAGAAAATTTACTTATATATTTATAATATAATCATACAAATTTATTTCATTTACCAAATTGGAAATAATATTGTGTCTGTTTGTTCTGTTCAAGTGTTTTGGAATTTCTATCGATAGCGTTGATCAGACGAATCGATCGAAAATCCAAATCAACATCAACAACTCAAACAACACACTATAAAACATTTTATATAAATTACAAATACACTCCCTCACTCGATGATTCCAGAATGGATTTCAAACAAGGATAGAGATCCAAATATAGAGGTATCCTAACCGAATAGAATTCTAACTAGAAGATAAGCCCGATAGGAAGATAAGATAATTGAATTCAAACCAGTAAAATGGATAGACTTATATAAATCGTGGGCAACCTTAACCGGGTCAACCGTGACTTCAAAATAAGGTCGAGGTAGAATTCTGGAGCAAATCGACATTCGATCGCCAGAGATAGAATTCGGATATAGCAAAAGATAGCAGCATCGTAAACAGAGGATACAGAAATCTCCGGTGAATCAATGCTGTTGTAAAGGAGTTTCACCCCTTTACAAATCATTCTAAGATTGGCGGAACTACTGATTATTATAGAAATCAATCGAAGTGGAGTTATGGAATGCTCCAGAATCAAAAGAAACTGAATAAGAAAGACAAGGACAGATTTCAGAACAAGTGGGAGAGTTCCAAAAATTCAAAGGAAACCGAATCAAAGAGGAAGAGATTCAAGCACGAATGGAGGTGATTCTGTAATTAAATTTGCTATATATGCTAAGCTTTGCCTAAAACTAGAGCTCTGATACCACATGTAACATCCTGATATTTCCAACCATTCGCATCCGCACATGTCGGACTCGAATTGCTCAAAATATCAGATTGTTAATTTATATTGGCAAAACTCATCATATACAATAAATAAATAAATCACAGAATCACAAACACAGAGTAATGTAACAATAAGCAGTGAAAACAAAAGAATAGTAGTTCATGAAGCTACTATATATATAACAGAGTTAAATAAGATACAGCAGAAGTCTCAAATACAATAGTCAAATACAAGATCAGAATACGTCATTGGAATCAACTGAATAACTGCAAGCTGAAAAGATGTAGATGGATCTCCAAGCGAAGCTCCAACTCCAAAGGTGAGTCTCAAAAGCTGTATCGCTCAGTCTGACCCGAGCGTAAAGCAAAACACAAAACACTCGAGTCATGATTAACATTCTTATATCAATAAATCCAACTCAAGTGAAATATCAATAGAAATACAAGTAACTCAAAGGATGTTTGGGATAACCATCCTCTAAAGATCCGTGAAACTATCTACTATGTAGTAATACGCTATTATTATATGTCTATAGTAAAGTAAACTATTAAAATAGCGTTAAGGCGTTACCCATATCACCCTTAACACATTTTATAGTGCCAATAGTCTATACAGTACCGTAATACCTCCAGATCGGGAGGCTACCAGAGGATACTTGACGCAGCGGATAATTCAAAACAATGTAGATCGGTGAAAGTAGCAGTCGATGGATTGATGAATGCTGAATTGCCCGAATTCGTTGATCCAAAGATACCGAACTCTAGCTATCTCGAACTCGTTGATCGCGCACGATACCGGGTTCAAAGATCTTCAATTCTTCAAGCGTTGATCAAGCGCACTTGATTCCGCGAATCGGCTTCTACAATCGCTGAATCGAGCGCACTCGATTAACCGAAAGAGGAGATAGGAGATTACACTCAACTACCAATTTGAATGAAAGCACAAAGCAATCAAAAGAGAATTTTATTCAAAAATCAACAACCTTTACAAATGACTTCACTTGCCTATTTATAGGCTACAACACACCAAAACAGAAAAAGTACAAGTCATAAGTCGGCAACCGACTTATCAACCTCGCCGACTTAACATAAGTCGCATTATTTACAACACAGTTCAGAAAGCTTAAAAATATTACAAGTACTAAGTCGGTTCCGACTTATCAAAGCCTCCGACTCACCATAAGTCGTACACGACTTAAGCCCAACTAGTTACAACATACCGACTTACAACAGAATACAACAGACAACTCCTTAAGTCGTTGCCGACTTAACAGCTCTACACGACTCAACTATTAACGACTTAAGAATAGCGGTCCAGATTAACTCGGCATAAAGATCAACGGCAACAGCTTCAGCAACTTAAAAACATGCGGCGACTCAAAGGAACCAATGGTGGAGGTTAACTCGGCAGATCATCCAACGGCATCAGGTCTTTCGCGACTTAAAAATTCGACCGACTTAAATAAGTCGTAACTCGGTGCCGACCTATCACTTTTCTTAAGTCGGGGTCGACTTAAATCCGCTTCGTTAAGTCGCAACCTCGAAGCAACTTCCCCTTTGTTTTTCCAGTTGAGTCGGAGACGACTCATCACCGCCTCCTTAAGTCGGTTACGACTTATGCCTTCACCCCAGTTGAGTCGGTCACGACTCATGCCTGTTTTCTTAACTCGTAGATGACTCATAGCTCCTTCCATAAGTCGCCTACGACTTATGCCTTCATCTCCGGTCTGAGCTACATCATCCTCCCCATGTTGAGAGAAATTCGACCTCGAATTTGCACACTCTTCATCCCCAACAAACTCATCCCCATGATATGGTACGAGATGCTTAACATTGAATACGTCAGACGTATACACATCATCCGGCAGCTTTAGTTTATAAGCATTTTCATTGATTCGTTTCACAACTTCCACCGGACCAATTTTCCTGGCTTTCAACTTGTTATAAGCGCCCACTGGAAAACGATCTTTTGTTAATACTGCATAAACCAAATCTCCTTCGTTAAACTCAACATTTCGTCGTTTCAAATCTGCAGCTCGTTTATATTTCTCATTTGCTTTCTCTAATCGTTCTTGAACGATTTTATGACACTCCGTCAGCCCTTCAACAAAATCAGCAGCTTTCTTAATTGTCCCCTTCGAGTGTGGTATCATTGTTAAATCTAACGGTCCCTTCGGTAAATTTGAATAAACAATCTGGAACGGACTGAACCCAGTACTTCGATTCACAACATGATTATGGGCAAATTCTGCCTTGCATAACTTCACATCCCAACTCCTCAGATTATCTTGAACAAGACACCTCAACAAGTTTCCCAATGATCTGTTAACCACCTCAGTCTGTCCATCCGTTTGTGGGTGATAAGCACTACTAAACTTCAGCTTCGTTCCCACCATTTTCCACAAACTCAACCAAAAATGACTCAGAAAACGAGTATCCCTGTCCGACACAATCGATTCTGGCAATCCATGAAGTCGATAGATTTCTCTGAAGAACAACTGAGCAACATGAACAGCATCTGCCGTCTTCTTACAAGCAATAAAATGTGCCATTTTCGAAAATCTGTCAACCACCACATAAATGGAATCATTACCACGCTGCGTTCTCGGCAACCCCAACACAAAGTCCATACTCACATCAATCCATGGTTTAGTTGGTACCGGTAACGGCATATATAAACCAGCATTAGTAGCAGTTCCCTTCGAAACCTGACAAATATGACAACGCTCCACAAATCTTTCCACCTCTTTCCTCATTGATGGCCAAAAGTAGGACTGTGAAATCAACTGTAAGGTACGGTCTCTTCCAACATGTCCTTCTTCATGTAACTCCTTGATAATCTTCATTCTCAAACTACCCTCCGGTATGCACAATCTATTTCCCTTGAAAAGAAAACCATCAATCAACATAAACTCATCAGTCTTCCCTTCATTGTCCCTTTCAACAAATTTCTTAAAATAAGAATCTTCTGCAATCTGCTTCGGCAATAGTTCAAAACCAGTCACCTCAACTTTCATCGTTGTCAACAAATGACTCCTTCTACTTAAAGCATCAGCTACACGATTTGTCACCCCTGACTTGTGTTTAACAACAAAAGTAAACTGTTGCAGATATGCAATCCACGATGCATGTCTCGCGGAAATCTTATCTTGCCCTTGCAAATGCTTCAATGCTTCATGATCAGTATACAGAACAAACTCTTTCTGAAATAGATAATGTCTCCAGTGTTTAATAGATTGCACAACAGCATAGAACTCTACATCATATGTACTGTATCGCATCTTCGCTCCTGACAACTTCTCACTGAAATAGGCAATTGGACGTCCCTTCTGACTCAATACCCCTCCAACCCCAACCTTGGATGCATCAGTATGTAGTTCAAACACCAACTGAAAATCAGGTAGCACTAGAATTGGTGCAGATGTCAGCAATTCCTTGATTTTTCCAAAAGCAATCCCTGCTTCCTCTGACCATGAAAACTGTTTGCCTTTCATACAATCTGTAACAGGCGCCATCACACTACTAAAGTGTGGGATAAACCTTCGATAAAATGAAGCCAACCCATGAAAACTACGAACTTCCGTTATCGTCTTGGGCTGCGGCCAATTTCTGATCGCCTCAACTTTACTTTGGTCAACCTGTATTCCTTTCTCTGAAACAACATACCCTAGAAATAAAACACTATGCGTCATGAACACGCATTTCTTCGTTGCAGCATAGAATTGTTCTTGTCGCAATACCATCAGCACTTCTCTAAGATGATTCAAATGTTCCTCTGGGCTCCCACTGTAGATAAGAATATCATCGAAATACACCACCACAAATTTCCCAATGAACGGTCTAAAAATCTGATTCATCACCCTCATGAAAGTACTTGGTGCATTTGATAAGCCAAACGGCATGACCAACCACTCGTATAGACCCTCCCTGGTTTTAAAAGCAGTCTTCCACTCATCTCCTGGTCTGATACGAATTTGATGATATCCACTCTTCAAATCAATCTTCGAAAAGATAGTAGCTCCGCTTATCTGATCCAACAAGTCATCCAACCTCGGCATTGGAAATCTATATCTCACGGTAATCTTATTCAATGCTCGACTGTCAGTGCACATCCTCCACGTCCCATCCTTCTTGGGTACCAATAAAGCTGGTACAGCACAAGGACTCAGACTCTCCTGCACACGCCCCTGCTCAAGCAATTCCTCTACCTGCCTCCGCAACTCTTCATGTTCCTTCGGGCTCATTCGATAATGTGGTCTGTGTGGAAACACAGCACCGGGAACAAGATCTATCTGATGTTGTATATCCCTCAACGGTGGCAACTCCGTTGGTAACTCCTCTGGAAATACATCGTCAAATTCTTTCAGAACTGGTTTAACTTTTTCTGGAATTTCAACCTCTTCACTGCTTTCTCGTCCAATCAACAAGAATACTTCCGTCTCTTCTTCAACTTCTTTAACAAACTCCTTCAAAGTCAATAAAGTTTTCAGCTCTTCGATTTCCTCCACTTTGTTTTCTTCCTGTTGGCGTTTCTTCGGAACCTGAGTAATCTTTGTACCTTCGAACATGAAACTGTAACTGTTGGTCCGACCATCATGTTGTACTGCTCTATCAAACTGCCACGGTCTCCCCAGCAACAAATGACAAACGTCCATATCTACGACGTCACACCAGATTTCATCTTTGTATTTCTGCCCAATTGAAAACTTCACACAAGCTCTACGTCCAACTTTCACTTCACCACCCTTCCTCAACCAAGCTAACTTGTACGGTTTAGGATGTTTCTCGGTTTTCAACTCCAACTTCTTCACTGCTTCTGTAGAGATAATATTATCACAACTCCCAGCATCAATAACAAATTTACAAACTCTTCCCAGAATAGTGCATGTAGATTGAAAGATATTGTTTCTCAACCAACTACTTTCCTCCTCTTGCTTCGGTGTTAAACAACTTCTCCTCATCATTAGGTTACAACCTTCATCTCCTGACGCAATATCCTGCTCATCCTCCTCAGCTGGATTAGAACAATCTCCATCAACATCCTCATCGTCAACTTCTGCAATCATGGTTCTCTTCTTTGGCTTTGGACACTCACTGCTTTTATGACCCAATTCCTGACAATTGTAACATTTGAAGCCATTGTTAACCTTGGCCTTCTCAACCTCCTTCAACACTGGTCTACTGATAGGTTTGGAAACATTAGAACTTCCTCCAACATTCTTTGCTTGATTGCTAGAATTAGTAAACACACCACTTCCTCGTCTCCCTTGTTTTTCCCAAGCCAATGCTTTCTAATGTGCTTCTGCCACAGATCTTGGATCAAACATATTAACCATATCCTGAATCTGCATTCTCAATCCCCCAATGAATCTAGATGTCAGCTGCTCTTCTGTTTCCATAATATCATTCCTTGCAATAAGTTGATAAAATTCATCAGCATAGTCATTAACTGTCTTCGTGCCCTGCCTCAAGTTCTGCAAACGTTGATACATCAAAGATTGATAATTGTAAGGTAAGAACGTTGCTTTCATTAACTTCTTCATCTTCTCCCAAGATTCAACTTTTGATTTCCCCATTCATTCACGTGTAAGCTTGGTTTGCTGCCACCATGCCAAAGCTCTACCCCTCAGCCTCGTAGCGACCAACTTCACTCGACGTTGTTCTGGAACTTCTTTGAAATCAAAAATTTCTTCAACATTCGCTACCCAATCTAGAAACTCCTCCGCTTGTATACCACCCTTAAATTCAGGAATTTCCGTCTTCATCCCCGACTCCCATTTGTGATCATACTCAGAATAATTTCTTCCTTGACCTCTTCCTTGAATACTACCACCATCATACTCCTCTTCAAAATCAGATGCATAACGATGTCGATTCTGACCACCAACATCTCTACTACCATTACGCCTTCCACCATCATCCCTTCTATCGACATTCCTCCGTTCACGATCATTCACGTTCCTTCCACGCCCTTGATCATTTTCAACACTTCGGTCTCGATTGGAATGTGGCGAGACTCTACTACCTCCATGATTAGATTCTGGTGAAACCCTTCTCCGATTTTGATTCATTTCTGTCATAAGCTTCTCTAACCGGCCAATTCCTTCGTTAAGCTTTTCACTAAAGTTCTCATTGATTCTTTGCTCCATCTCATCAGCCTCTTCTCTTCGATATAAAGCTTCTACGTTTTGGTGGCGATTAGCTCTTCTTGGCGGCATACTTGAAAACTTCACAAATTCTTCAACACTTCAAATTTAAACACTTTCCGGATTTTGATCCAAAATGAAACGGATCGAAAACTTCCACTTTGTAGCAAATCGCGATGAACACGATGGACAAAGTTTCGGCCTCCAATTCAAATTTTGATCAAACAACTTCGAACAAGATGACCTCTTCTTCCTCTCGGCCACGGCTCAACACTTCAAGCTCTCGGCTTCTCTTCAAACTTCGAAACTCTTCAAAAGATTAGGCTCCAAGTCTCGATCTAGCTATGATTGGCTAGAACAGCTCCGATACCAAAAACTGACGCAGCGGATAATTCAAAACAATGTAGATCAGTGAAAGTAGCAGTCGATGGATTGATGAATGCTGAATTGCCCGAATTCGTTGATCCGAAGATACCGAACTCTAGCTATCTCGAACTCGTTGATCGCGCACGATACCGGGTTCAAAGATCTTCAATTCTTCAAGCGTTGATCAAGCGCACTTGATTCCGCGAATCGGCTTCTACAATCGCTGAATCGAGCGCACTCGATTAACCGAAAGAGGAGATAGGAGATTACACTCAACTACCAATTTGAATGAAAGCACAAAGCAATCAAAAGAGAATTTTATTCAAAAATCAACAACCTTTACAAATGACTTCACTTGCCTATTTATAGGCTACAACACACCAAAACAGAAAAAGTACAAGTCATAAGTCGGCAACCGACTTATCAACCTCGCCGACTTAACATAAGTCGCATTATTTACAACACAGTTCAGAAAGCTTAAAAATATTACAAGTACTAAGTCGGTTCCGACTTATCAAAGCCTCCGACTCACCATAAGTCGTACACGACTTAAGCCCAACTAGTTACAACATACCGACTTACAACAGAATACAACAGACAACTCCTTAAGTCGTTGCCGACTTAACAGCTCTACACGACTCAACTATTAACGACTTAAGAATAGCGGTCCAGATTAACTCGGCATAAAGATCAACGGCAACAGCTTCAGCAACTTAAAAACATGCGGCGACTCAAAGGAACCAATGGTGGAGGTTAACTCGGCAGATCATCCAACGGCATCAGGTCTTTCGCGACTTAAAAATTCGACCGACTTAAATAAGTCGTAACTCGGTGCCGACCTATCACTTTTCTTAAGTCGGGGTCGACTTAAATCCGCTTCGTTAAGTCGCAACCTCGAAGCAACTTCCCCTTTGTTTTTCCAGTTGAGTCGGAGACGACTCATCACCGCCTCCTTAAGTCGGTTACGACTTATGCCTTCACCCCAGTTGAGTCGGTCACGACTCATGCCTGTTTTCTTAACTCGTAGATGACTCATAGCTCCTTCCATAAGTCGCCTACGACTTATGCCTTCATCTCCGGTCTGAGCTTCATCAATACTCCATAGGTACGACATAAAACAAACTCGTAGTAGTCTCGATAGGGTAGGTGACATGGCACAACTAGGCATTGCCAGGGTAGATATACCAATTACACTTCCGGGCTGGTGGTAATGCATAGCCGCAACTACCGCCCACCTCGAGCCACACTCCCAAAAATCCGAGGGGTGCACCCAAACAGTCACAAAGTGATAGAATGGTATCGAAGGAGTGTGTCCGATCAGAGGAGCTACCTCATTGGCCCGTCGATTGCTTCAGTTTTAGCCACCTTATGCCAACTCACAGGAGTCGGGTCCACGTATATACCTCATATAGGATCGTCGTCACCATCCTACTTCATTCTGGAATCTCCACTGTGTACACAGTTGTTAAAGTGGTTTTCGGTATTGGCAGAGAGTATGACAATATCTGATCCTGGTCTCTTTAACAACCAAACGCCGCGGTCATTTCAAAATAGTTTACTTCAAAACCAAAATATCATTTCCATTTCAAAACCATATCAATACCATATCATTTTCATTTCAAATATATTCACTTCCAAAAATCCTAGTACTGTCAAAGTAATAACACTTGCGAAACCAAACATTTGAAATTATAACACGTTGGAAATCACAACATTTTGAAATCATAGCACTTTGGAAATCATAACGCTTTCCTTTAAACAGTTTAGATATTAATAATAGTATATATAATAAAATAGTTTAAAAAATAAAATAGTTTATATAAAATAGTTATAAGTTAAAATAGTTTATAATAAAATAGTTAGTATATTAAAATAGTTTATATTAAAATAATTTATATTGAAAATGATTTATATAAAAATAGTTTATATTAAAATAATTTATAAAGTAAAATATAAAAAAGTTTTAAATATAGTTTAAAATACTTTATATAATAAAATAGCTTCTTCAAATCTAACAAATCGATTCAAATCAACTCGAATTCCAAAATTCAAATTTTATTCCATCTCAATTCATCAAATTCAACTCAATTCAGTTTCTCAATAACCCCTTTCAAATTATCGATTTCAAATACATATTTGAACCATAAAATAAGACATTTCAATTTCAATATATTTCAAAGCTTTAAATATTCAACATTTCAGAACTAAATTTGATAATTTCATATATATATATATATATATCTTAATTTAACTTCATTATTATTTAGTTTGAAAATATTCACTTAATAAAATCCAATATCATTTAAATAAAATCTCAATTTACAAATAAACTAAATATTTCCTTCAATTTATTTAAACTTGAAATATTCACTTAATCACCTTAAACAACAATCAAGTTATAAAAAAATATCCTTTAAACATCTAAAATTCAATAAGTTTCAAATCGATTTAATTAAATAAAATCCTTAATTAAATACCATTTCAAATCAATTTTAAATCTATCTTTATTATAAACTTTATATTTGGAAATATAATTTTAAATAAATACTTAAACCTATTATATATAAATTAAATCGAACTTTATTAAATTAAATCTTATTATCAAACTTATTTTATAATAAAACTAATTTGTACATATTATAAAATAATAAAATTATAAGTAAATTCTTAAAATTTATAATTTCAAACTAACTTATAACTTAAAAAGTTTCAAAACATAAAATTTTAAAATCAAGAATTTAAACCTTATAACATACATTTATATATAATATCTTGAAATCAATATTTATCAAACCATATATTTCTTTTCAAAACCATAGAAATCATTTTCAAATTATTTATATATAGACCAATGGTGTCTATATATAATTTTCTATCCTATGGTCAAGTGATAAGGATATTTATCATTTCAATCCACAATTTAAAATATATACGGGTATATATCTTTTCAACCCACAATCCCAAATTCAATTCAAATGAAAATCGCTTGGGTTTACCATTTCAACCCATAACGATTTTCTCTTATTCTACAGATCGTTCGGATATGTATCATTTCAACCCATAGGGAATTCTATACTAACAGGGAACTTGAAGAGTGATAACAGATATGATAATAACATAACAGGCATATATCATCAAAATAAATAACAGATAATGGTGTCAGATGTCACAGATACAGATAATAGCCTATATATATATATATGTAAACAACTAACAGCAGCATATTTCAATTGTCATTTCAATTGAAATTAAATTTAATAAACATAAGAACGTTAATCGTGAGTGATTGCTCACCTTTCGAGGCTAGAGATGAACGAGAACGAGATGAGTTACGAATCCAAGCACGAATTCTAAAGCAAACAAGATTGGCACGAATTTTGACGATCAAAGTAAAGCTGGAAGTTGGAATTGACGGAAACAAATCAACACAAGTTTAATATTGACTAATCAAAATAAATATTATAACTATATATATATATATATATATCTGAAGATATATCCAAATATCAACATTTATTATAAAATCAATATAAACAATTTATTTTTAACATATATATAACTTATACCATGTACATGAACTAGCTGTAAGGCAACATTTCAAAATTTTCATATATATACTTTACCAACATATACACCTATATATATATATTCTTCCATACTATATCATATATATAAACTAATATATAAAACTTACATACGTATAATACTTGGAATCAACAATATATATCTGTTCTAATATAGAAACAAATGTATATAAATATATATGTAAACTAACATATATTTTGAAATAACTACTTATATATATATCCAGCCATAACATAACTTATTATATAAAATCACATGTAAACTTTACATATATAAATTATAAGTTATATATACAAGCAGGCTATGGAAAATATGCAGACCATTTATTTTAAACAAATGTATAAAATTTTGATTTGGACAAACAATTCTTGTCTTTATATAACAGTTAAACATGCTGTAACATATTATATTATGTACCATATTATAAAATAATATCTAACACACACACATATATATATACACTGAGGTAAACATATATGCTGCAAATATATATATTCAAACTTACCGACTCTACAGATTATATATTACAAATATATATAACTTATACATAAAGATTAACAGATCAAAACTATAACTATACATACCGACTGGCATATATAACAAACAGACATTGTATACTTTTATTTAACTAATACCTATATTAAAATCATATACAGACACCTACCTTACAACATATATAAGCTGCAACTTATAAACAATATATATATATATATATATATAATATATATATAACTAACAATATATAAAAATTTCAAATACATAACCTATATATTATAACCGAACTCGTATATCATCTTTACACTATATAAGCAGGTTGTATATTATTATTATCGACTATTTCAAACCTACATCGTAGCTATATGTTGTTATATTATGTTTATAGTACAAGAAAGCATCCTCAAACTAACATGTTATGTATACCAATATATATCCTCCAGTAAACACTTATATGTTCAACTAATCAACAAAATATATAAATTAACCTCTTACATATATAACAAATATAATCGATAGGAGGGGACTCACGGCATAGCTGTGCACGAAATAGGGTTCGATGGTGGTGATGGTCGTGGCTAGTGGAGAAAGAAAGGTAGCCGATGGAGGGTACGGGCGAGAGGGGTGAGGCCACGGCTGTGTGCTCGGGTGGATCTCGTGGAGGACGTGGTGCGAGCAGCTGAGAGCATGGTTCAAAGGAAAGGAATAGGAGGAAGAAGAGGCTCGGGTTGCAGTGGTTTTTGCGCAGGGGCGGAGGTCCACGGGGCGAGTGCGGTGAAGGCATGAGGCAGGCAGAGATGAAGAGGGGTCGCGCGAGGGTTTGGATCGGCGACTCTGGGAAGAGGGGAAGATGAGGAGCAGATTTTGAAGAGAGGGCGTGGGCTTTGGCCTTGTTCTGCGCGAGGCGAGGAATTTGAAGAGGAAAGTAAGAAACAGGGAAATGAACAAGTTAAATTTGAAATGAAAATAAATTTCAAAACAATGTGACAAATCAAAAATGAAATGGCCAAAGATTGAAAAGGTGGGATTGTAAAAGTCACTCCCATTTATTGTTGTAAATAATTATAGCCAATGTCTATTCGAATTTCACAGCTGAAAGGACAGAGAACCCAATAAGGCATAAAATACAGAATCGATACAACATATCATTTTGCCGAATTCGTCACTTACCGGATATTGAAATGTATAAAAGAATATACGGTGGAGATCAGCACGACGAGATGATCAAAATGGTACGCAGATCTCAGTGGTACGATCATCCGATCAAAAGTTGATGTCGGTACCGAAATGCTGCCAATTTGTTAAAAATAAGATAAACGGGGCTAGAGAGGTCCAAATTTGAAGAAACGAATTATGACGTCTCACTTAGAAGACGATTTATAAATTTATTGTACAAAAATATTCAGGTTTGGAAAACATTTTATTATCATCAAATATTAACTGATTTGAATTGAAATAGAATTATACAATAAAATAAACTTCCATATTATTAAATGAAAATTTACCATTTGCTATGTTTAATTAGACGTATTCCAAATATTATATTTTATTTCAAAATTTAAATTATTTAATATTTCACAAAATTCAATTAATTAAATTAATAAACCAAAAGAATTTACGGGTCATTACAAGTCCCGATGATCTATGTTTATCTCTTCTAATTCCTCTATAGACTTTATGTTATCTTCATTATCTTTAGAATCTGTTTCCAGGATAATTACTTCTAAAGGTTCTTCAGTGCCAGCTTCTTAGCTTGCCTGATTTATTTCAACATATTTCCTTTTCTTCTAGAAGTTTGGCCTTCTTAACCAATGCTCTTTGTTTTTCAGTTGGCTCTTTAAGCCTAGCTGCCCTAGATGTCCGTTCTTAATACTAATATTCGAGGGCTTATAATTTTTGGTTTAACTTAGTTCTCACACAGCATCATAACAAGCATCGCTCTCTTTATTACATTGTTTTAGGGTTGCAAAGTACATTTCTGCAGAACTAAATTTCTTCCCTCGCACGGTTCCTCATTCGACTTCAGTGAGAAATTCAACAATCGAATATTTTGGAGAGACGAAAGCATCCACTTTATCCAAAGTGGGTCTGCCAAAGAAGGCAATATAGTAAAAGGGTTGGTCCATCACCACAAATAGAGTTTCAAAAGACCTTGAATAAGATAGGATTCCCATTTGGACACACAACTTTATTCGCCCAATTGGAGTAGAACCATTATTATTGAACCCTTAGATAGGCTCGAAGCTAGGATGAATTCCATAGGGATATCCATTTGATTGAACCTATGTTTGAACATGACATTTGCCGAACTTTCGATATCCACTAAGATTTTGGATATTAGAGATAGTTCTGCTAGCTTGGATTTTAATCCAACAGAATTCAAAAGGAGTTAGAACATTCTGATTAAGTCAGAACAACCGATCTGAAATGTTGGCTCGTGGTTCCTTCTAACCACTTGCATTGCACTCCTTGCCTCTACTATGCTCACCTATTAAGTTTGGTAACATTCCAAGCAACCTAGTTCAAGAAGTGAAGACTCATTCAAATAACTACCTGCTTTTGGACCGGAGCAAGTTAAAATGGACCTACAGAACTCTTACGAACTCAGATTGACTCGAAGTTTGGAGGAGATACTTAGAAGACATAAAAGAAGGCTCACACCTAAAATGAAGTCATTTGGCAAAGCCAATTTGGATCGGCACTGATCCAAACTCATTGGATCGTCTGATCTATTTAGGTTGGGCCCCATAATCTACAATCTTTAGTGTAGGTCCCACACATCTTCTAGAAGCTACCTACAAAGTTTCATATGATTTTGATAAGTATTGAGTGAGTTATGGATGGATCTCGTCCAAATTAATCTAGTTTGACAGATCAGATCCGACCCACCTAGGTTGGGCCCCACCTCATGAGATCCGATTTGGAGGCTCTCCTACTCATGGACATTGCATGTATGAAGTTTCGTGTCATTTGATTAAGTATTGAGTGAGTTATGGCTGGATCTCTTACGACCTAGAAGAAGATTTAAAAATAAGCTAAGGGTTTGGATCACCATCGATCCGACTTAATTGGATCATCGCCGATTCAAACACTTAGCTCGGATCCTCATGAGATCCGATTTAGAGGCTCTCCTACTCATGTAATTGCATGTATAAAGTTTCATGTCATTTGGTTAAGTATTGAGCGAGTTATGGATGGATCTTCTAAGAAGGGATGGATTGGATGATCTATGAAGATGGATGATCAAACTAACTCCAAATGACTTGATATTCGGAGAAGGCACTCAACTATGGGACAAGAACATAACCAAATTGAGAAGACTCAAAAATTGCACACCTTTTTGGATCGGTATCGATCTGATCCCATCGAATCGGTACCGATCCGAAAAGTTAACTCCAAATACCCCAAACTTCTTGAGCGACCTCTACATGATGACTATAGGCTTTTAGTAAAGTGGCTCTGGCCCAAATGCTCTCTAACCCCTATAAATACCATCCTATCTGCAATAGTAGAGGGGATTTGATCTCTGCTAAAGCTCTACCATTGTTTCTTTACTGTTCTTCTCCCACATTACAACTATTAAGGGATAATTGAGATCCTCCTTTTGTCTCTAACAATAGTTGTAACAACCCGGAGTTTTATAATAGTTAATTATAGTCAAAATGACGATTATATCGGTTGTTAATTATTATTGGAATTTTAATCAGTTAGCTAATTTCTTTTGTGAGTTTAGATCAGTGGTAATACTTTTGATAATCCGTTTAAATAATTGTTAGGGTATTATGTGGGCTTAAAAATTTAATTGGCCCACGTTTTTTTCTTTGTTACCGTGAAAATTATTTTCACCCATTCCTCTTTTTATTTTGATTGGCAAACCCGACCCTTAATTCATTTTCGTCTAAAAACCCTAATCTAAATGAAAGAGAAGAATGGCGGCCTCTTCTTCTTTTTGAAAGCGGAAATTAGGGCTCTCGATTTTTCGAAGGCGCCGCTCTGTCGAAATTTGTTCGAATGTTCGCGGCTCCTCTTCTTGATCGAGTTCGACTTCAAATTCTTGACCGAGCACAGGTGAGTTCTACTCACATCTAATTCCTACTCAAGTGAAATTAGGATTTGAAACCCCTTGTTTTTGTTCGTCTGAGTTTATTTGAATGTGTCAACTAGTTACTCTTGTGACTTGATTCAATGCTTTCGAATTTTGGTGATATCCATTTAATTGTATTCGTTACTTGAATATTCTCGGCATTTGATTTTTCTGATTTGGTCATCTGGTTTTGTGAATGCGACTCCAAGGCTCGCCATTCCATTTTGTTGATATTGAACTGCGGTAGTTTCACTTGATTTGAGCTGTTCGTTTTCGTGGTTATCATTGCTTTGATTTTGGTTTGAAGTTGAAATCACTGTTCTTTGTTGAGTTCCTGTCCACTGCTTCGAATCTGATGCTCTGTTGCATAAACATATATTCATTGTGAACTAGTCGACACACTGTAAATAGCTTGAGTCTTGTAGTTCACTTTGATAATCATGTTTCCAGGCTTATGCATGTTGTTTCAAGTTAGTTCAATATTTCCTTTGTAGCCTGGTATGGATTGGGTTCACTGTATTTGACCCTCTGAGTTGTTGGTAGTTGTGTTGTGGTCTGATTTGTGGGTGTTGACTTTGGCTTTGATAAAACTGTTAATTTGAAATTTGCTTGACTAATTCGGTGTGACTTCATGTATGTGCATATGTACCATAGTATGCGTGTATGCATATATTATTGAATCTACACTTGAAATTTGTTGATGATTTTGGTTTCTGTGATTTCGTCCATTTGAAACGATATCTGAAATTCATTCGAATTGGTATATTTTGTGATTTGTAGTTTTATAGTCTTGGTTTCGTGAATTTATGTTGACTTCGGCTTCAACTTGATTTTGAGATGGAAAGAATAAGTTTTTGTTTTGTCGACTTTACTAATGTGATATTTCTGATGGCTTCGATCTTGATTTGAAACTTCATCGACCCTTACACTTGAGCTCTGTTCATCACTGGAATTCAATAGTTTGTATTGGGTTCCACTTGTATACAGTTGCATTGGTTAGTTCTTTTGTTGTTCATTGGAGCATTTTGTTGCCAGTCTTGTTTTCTTCATTGATTTGTGTTGCAGTGATAATGAACTTGACCATATACATGTTCACTACTATTGCATACTTGTTAACTTTATGTTAGCACTGACTTGTCTTGATTTCACTTGAACCAGTGGTATTGGTCTTGATCATTTCGATACTACTGTTGCACTTGTAGTGTACCAGGCTGGTTCATATTTTACTCTTTGGTTTGAGTCACTTCCTACTTGGTCGTACTGGTCATTCATGTATACTTGGTGTAGTCTTCATACATTTCTGGTTACTGTCTCGGCCTATAGTGTTGCATTGATATTGATTCATTTGTTCTTAATTTCTGAGGCTTTACTTTTGTTGGCAAATGGTTGTAGTTTGGTGAGTTCTGGTTTGTAGTCATGCATGTTAATTTGTTTATATGTGCACATCTTGACTTTGAGTACATATGTGTGTATGCACATGCATCTAGTGCATGTGCTATGTTCATTTGAGTTGTACTTCTTGCTATTGCCTGGGGTAGTGCAGCAGTTTGCTATTACACTGTGCTTTGCTTTGTGACATGTTGAACTTGTTTCACTTGTTGCCTCTGATCTTGTTTGGTATTGATTTGGGTTGTTCACTGGTATTCGAGGGTAGTTGCATTCATGTGTACATCACTTGTTGATGTTGCATACGTTTGTTTCCTGACCTGTTGCAGTGTAATCTTCAGGTGTTTCACTTGCATTATTGTAGTGGCGAGGCAGTACACACGTGCATGTACTGCAACCCTAGCAGAATTGACAGTTTTAATTGATATTTCGATTGTTGAATTGTTTCGTTGGTTTGATTTAACCACTTTGAGATTTTCTAATTATTTATTTAATAATTGGATTTTGTTGTTAAATTGTTGTTTAGGCAATTCTGTTGTTTTCTAAATTATCTGCATTGGTAATCTTTTATCTATCTTTGCTGGTGATTTGGATTAGCTGATTTGTTGTTTAACACTGTTTAGTGTTATATCTGTCGTTATCCGATTCTCTTATCGAGGAGTCGGATATACGAGATTTCTGTGACCGTCGTCTATTTGATATTGATTATTATTGCTTCTGTGCATTAATAACTGAGTTTGAATTAGACTGACCCGTGTATTATTTTCTTTTGAATGTAATACTCGGGTCAGACCCGAGTTATTTCAGGTTGTAGATTTCCTGCTTTGAGTTGCTGTTTGGGCTATGAAGACTTTTCACATCCTTTGGAGTAGTCGTGTCATAGTATAGGTTGATATGTATTCATGTATATTAGTTGATAATGTACGTGTATATATAACTTCCAGAGTCGACAGTTGTAGTTGTATCATATGTATTGTGTCAAATGTATTGTAACTGACATCAGTTATTATATATATGAGACTTTTTGTTTTATCTGTGTTATTATTATATTTATTGTCCTAAACTATTATGAACCATCGTAGTTCGTTTTATATTGGAATTGGATATGTCGATGGGAGTAAATAAATAAGAGATGAAAAATAAAAATATATACCACTCCTATCGAAATAACCAATACTAGTGTAAGGCCTAAATACGGATGGCCGCTCCTATCCAGCCTTATTCTTCGTGATAACAGACAGTATTTCTTTTAATACTCTTTGTTATTGTGAGCATAGAGGTGGGGCGTTACAGTTGGTATCAGAGCTTGGGGTTTATGGACATAATATAAAACATAACTTAGATGGAACATGTGTTACAACTATTGGTCGATGTTTTATTTGTGCTTTGAGTCAAAACTAAAGGTGTGAAATTATGATGAAATTTTTAAATATCTTTATTTAAAAATAAAAGTGAAACTGTGTTTTGTTGATTTGATTAAATTGTGTTCTATTTATCAGAGTGCGCAGCGGAAACAGTGAAACTGTCTTCGTTGAGTACAACTGATAATCTCTTTGATTTAAAAAAATAAAAATATGAAATTGAAATAAATTTCATTTGTTGTTTACATAGCTGTGTTTATTTTGTTTCTTTGAAAATTTCGAATCCGATTTGAGGATTCGAAACGATTGCAGTTATGTGATTTTTGTTGAGATTTTTGCTGGGTTTCTTTTATGCTAATCATTATTGATTAGATTTTTGCTGTTTTGAATTATCTTCATTGAAGATACATTCGAATGATTTCTTTGTTCATTTTATAGTACGTGCAAATTTGAGTTGCACGTTACTGCATTAATTTTAACGTTGAACCGATGTTTGGTTTAAACGTATTTTGTTGCCGTTATTTTTATAACGGGATTTATACACCGATGTTAAGCTTTTGAAGCACGGTGTTTTGTTGGCATTTTAATGAATGAAAATTCACTGGTATTACATTTTGATGTGAATTATTTTGATGAGATTTTGACGTTTAAAAATTACTGTCTCTTTGACTTCAATAACAGTCAAATTTTTAAAAGTGGATTTTTAAGCGGTTATTCCGCAATGCTGATTTGAGATTGGTTTTACGATGTTTTGAGAAGTGCAATTTCCTTTTCGAAATTGCTACTGATGTTGTTGCTTTAATCACGTGACTGGAAAATCATTTTACAATGAAAATTGTTTTATAAAATTTTTAACAGTTTGCGCTTTCAAAAGAATGAGGAAGCGACTTAAACGATTTAGCAAAATCGAGGACTATGATCCCTTTCTTTTACCGATTCGCTTAACTCCGGACTTGTCCAGTTGAGAATGTGAATTGTTATTTTTATAAAATAAATAAAATTATTTTCAGAAGTTTTACAGTTTGCGCTTTCAAAAGAATGAGGAAGCGATTTAAACGTTTCAGCAAAATCGAGGACTATGACCCCTTTCTTTTACTGATTCGCTTAATTCTAGACTTGTCCGTTTGAGAATGTAAAATGTATTTTTACAAAATACACAATTTTTCACTTTCAAGGAAACGATGAAGAGAATCAAATGATTTAGTAAAACACGTGGTATGGGACATGTGCGTTTGCTATTTCGATTAATTCCAGACTCGTTAATTGAAATATCTGATGTTTTGATGATTTTGATGATTTTGTGTGCTTTCGAGCCACTTTGTTGGACCTTCGGGTCATTTGTTGGACCTTCGGGTCATTTGTTGGGCTTTCGGGCCACTCTGATGGACCTTCGGGTCAAATACCAGTACTAGACCTTCGGGTCACTCTGTGGACCTTTAGGTCATTTGTTGGGCGCCAAAATTATGTTGAGTACTTGGTAGGCTTCGGCCATTTGTTGATGCACGTGCGGCGAACTAAAAGCTCGCCATCTGATGGGATCGATCCAACCTTTTATGTTGATTTTATAGAGTATCTTAATTGATTTCTAGATATTTGTTGTTTCTAATTATCTGCAGGTAATTAGATATCTGATGTTATGAGATTTAATTATCGTATCGATAATTAAATATTTGCTGTTATGAGATTTAATTATCGTGTCGGTAATTAAATATTTATTGATTTGATTATCGTTTGAGATAATTAAATATTTGTGAATTGAGATTTATGATTATCGTTTTTGATAATAGGATATTTGTTGTTTCTAATTATCGCTTGTGATAATTAGATATTTGTTGATTCTGATTATCGTTTTTGATAATCGGATATTTGTTGTTTCTAATTATCGCTTGTGATAATTAGATATTTGTTGATTCTGATTATCGTTTTTGATAATCGGATATTTGTTGATTTCTGATTATCGTTTTTGATAATCAAATATTTGTTGTTTCTAATTATCGCTTGTGATAATTAGATATTTGTTGATTCTGATTATCGTTTTTGATAATCGGATATTTGTTGTTTCTAATTATCGCTTGTGATAATTAGATATTTGTTGATTCTGATTATCGTTTTTGATAATCGAATATTTGTTGATTCTAATTATCGTTTTTGATAATCGGATATTTGTTGTTTTTGATTATCGTTTGTGATAATTAAATATTTGTTGATTTGAGATTTAATTATCGTTTTGATAATTAAATGTTTGTTGATTTGTGATTTAATTATCGTTTTTGATAATTGAATATTTGTTGATTTGAGATTTAATTATCGTTTTGATAATTAAATGTTTGTTGATTTGTGATTTAATTATCGTTTTTGATAATTGAATATTTGTTGATTTGAGATTTAATTATCGTTTTTGATAATTGAATATTTGCTGATTTGTGATTCTGATTATCGTTTTTGATAATCGGATATTTGTGTTTCTGATTATCGTTTTTGATAATTAGATATTTGATGTTTTCCGATTATCGCTTGTGATAATTAGATATTTGAGATTTGATTATCGTTTTTGATAATCGTATATTTGTTGATTTCAGATTTGATTATCATTTGTGATAAGTAAATATTTGTTGATTTGAAATTTGATTATCATTTTTGATAATTAAATATTTGTTAATTTGAGATTTGATTATCATTTGTGATTATTAAATATTTATTAATTTGAGATTTGATTATCATTTGTGATAATTAAATATTTGTTAATTTGAGATTTGATTATCATTTGTGATAATTAAATATTTGTTGATTTGAGATTTGATTATCATTTGTGATAATTAAATATTTATTAATTTGAGATTTGATTATCATTTGTGATAATTAAATATTTGTTAATTTGAGATTTGATTATCATTTGTGATAATTAAATATTTGTTGATTTGAAATTTGATTATCATTTGTGATAATTAAATATTTGCTGATTTGTGATTCTGATTATCGTTTTTGATAATCGGATATTTGTGTTTCTGATTATCGTTTTTGATAATTAGATATTTGATGATTTCTGATTATCGTTTGAGATAATTAGATATTTGTTGATTTGAATTCTGATTATCGTTTTTAATAATTAGATATTTGATGTTTCCTGATTATCATTTGTGATAATTAGATATTGGTTGATTGCTGATTTTTATTGATTTGAGATTTTCTAGTCTCTAATTGATTCTAGATTAGGTTGATTATATTAAATCGCTGTTTTCTATCTATCTCTGTTGATAGTTATAGCTTGCTGATTATGAAGTTCGTGTTTTCTATTTATCTGTTGGATAATTAGATATTTGCAGTTTTGCGATTTGCGAATTTTGTTTTCTAATTATCTTTGTTGATAATTAGATTTTGTTGTTTTCTAATTATCGTATCGATAATTAGATATTGCCGTTTTGTGATTTCTGTATTCTAATTATCTAATTGATAATTGAATATTGCTGATAATTGCATTTATTCAGTTTTGTTGTTTTCTGATTATTTATTTAATAATTAGATTTTGTTGAGAATTTGTGAATCTCTTTTATTGGAATTAAAAGATTTCTTTGGCGTTTGTATTCCCGACTTCTACTTTTCTAGCTTAACCAGTTTATGTTAGAAAAATAATTGTTATTGACAACTTTAATTATGAAAATTGCGGGAACGCAATTTTTATAAGGAGGGGAGTCTGTAACAACCCAGAGTTTTATAACAGTTAATTGTAGTCAAAATGACGATTATATCGGTTGTTAATTATTATTGGAATTTTAATCAGTTAGCTAATTGCTTTTGTGAGTTTAGATCAGTGGTAATTCTTTTGATAATCCGTTTAAATAATTGTTAGGGTATTATGCGGGCTTAAAAATTTAATTGGCCCACGTTTTTTCTTTGTTACCGTGAGAATTATTTTCACCCATTCCTCTTTTTATTTTGATTGGAAAACCCGACCCTTAATTCATTTTCGTCTAAAAACCCTAATCTAAACGAAAGAGAAGAATGGCGGCCTCGTCTTCTTTTTGAAAGCGGAAATTAGGGCTCTCGATTTTTCGAAGGCGCCGCTCTGTCGAAATTTGTTCGAATGTTCGCGGCTCCTCTTCTTGATCAAGTTTGACTTCAAATTCTTGACCGAGCACCGGTGAGTTCTACTCACATCTAATTCCTACTCAAGTGAAATTAGGATTTGAAACCCCTTGTTTTTGTTCGTCTGAGTTTATTTGAATGTGTCAACTAGTTACTCTTGGGACTTGATTCAATGCTTTCGAATTTTGGTGATATCCATTTAATTGTATTCATTACTTGAATATTCTCGGCATTTGATTTTTCTGATTTGGTCATCTGGTTTTGTGAATGCGACTCCAAGACTCGCCATTCCATTTTGTTGATATTGAACTGCGGTAGTTTCACTTGATTTGAGCTGTTCGTTTTCGTGGTTATCATTGCTTTGATTTTGGTTTGAAGTTGAAATCACTGTTCTTTGTTGAGTTCCTGTCCACTGCTTCGAATCTGATGCTCTGTTGCATAAACATATATTCATTGTGAACTAGTCGACACACTGTAAGTAGCTTGAGTCTTGTAGTTCACTTTGATAATCATGTTTCCAGGCTTATGCATGTTGTTTCAAGTTAGTTCAGTATTTCCTTTGTAGCCTGGTATGGATTGGGTTCACTGTATTTGACCCTCTGAGTTGCTGGTAGTTGTGTTGTGGTCTGATTTGTGGGTGTTGACTTTGGCTTTGATAAAACTGTTAATTTGAAATTTGCTTGACTAATTCGGTGTGACTTCATGTATGTGCATATGTACCATAGTATGTGTGTATGCATATATTATTGAATCTACACTTGAAATTTGTTGATGATTTTGGTCTCTGTGATTTCGTCCATTTGAAACGATTTCTGAAATTCATTCGAATTGGTATATTTTGTGATTTGTAGTTTTATAGTCTTGGTTTCGTGAATTTATGTTGACTTCGGCTTCAACTTGATTTTGAGATGGAAAGAATAAGTTTTGGTTTTGTCGACTTTACTAATGTGATATTTCTGATGGCTTCGATCTTGATTTGAAACTTCATCGACCCTTACACTTGAGCTCTGTTCATCACTGGAATTCAATAGTTTGTATTGGGTTCCACTTGTATACAGTTGCATTGGTTAGTTCTTTTGTTGTTCATTGGAGCATTTTGTTGCCAGTCTTGTTTTCTTCATTGATTTGTGTTGCAGTGATAATGAACTTGACCATATACATGTTCACTACTATTGCATACTTGTTAACTTTATGTTAGCACTGACTTGTCTTGATTTCACTTGAACCAGTGGTATTGGTCTTGATCATTTCGATACTACTGTTGCACTTGTAGTGTACCAGGCTGGTTCATATTTTACTCTTTGGTTTGAGTCACTTCCTACTTGGTCGTACTGGTCATTCATGTATACTTGGTGTAGTCTTCATACATTTCTGGTTACTGTCTCGGCCTATAGTGTTGCATTGATATTGATTCATTTGTTCTTTATTTCTGAGGCTTTACTTTTGTTGGCAAATGGTTGTAGTTTGGTGAGTTCTGGTTTGTAGTCATGCATGTTAATTTGTTTATATGTGCACATCTTGACTTTGAGTACATATGTGTGTATGCACTTGCATCTGGTGCATGTGCTATGTTCATTTGAGTTGTACTTCTTGCTATTGCCTGGGGTAGTGCAGCAGTTTTCTATTACACTGTGCTTTGCTTTGTGACATGTTGAACTTGTTTCACTTATTGCCTCTGATCTTGTTTGGTATTGATTTGGGTTGTTCACTGGTATTCGAGGGTAGTTGCATTCATGTGTACATCACTTGTTGATGTTGCATACGTTTGTTTCCTGACCTGTTGCAGTGTAATCTTCAGGTGTTTCACTTGCATTATTGTAGTGGCGAGGCAGTACACGCGTGCGTGTACTGCAGCCCTAGCAGAATTGACAGTTTTAATTGATATTTCGATTGTTGAATTGTTTCGTTGGTTTGATTTAACCACTTTGAGATTTTCTAATTATTTATTTAATAATTGGATTTTGTTGTTAAATTGCTGTTTAGGCAATTCTGTTGTTTTCTAAATTATCTGCATTGGTAATCTTTTATCTATCTTTGCTGGTGATTTGGATTAGCTGATTTGTTGTTTAACACTGTTTAGTGTTATATCTGTCGTTATCCGATTCTCTTATCGAGGAGTCGGATATACGAGATTTCTGTGACCGTCGTCTATTTGATATTGATTATTATTGCTTCTGTGCATTAATAACTGAGTTTGAATTAGATTGACCCATGTATTATTTTCTTTTGAATGTAATACTCAGGTCAGACCCGAGTTATTTCAGGTTGTAGATTTCCTGCTTTGAGTTGCTGTTTGGGCTATGAAGACTTTTCACATCTTTTGGAGTAGTCGTGTCATAGTATAGGTTGATATGTATTCATGTATATTAGTTGATAATGTACGTGTATATATAACTTCCAGAGTCGACAGTTGTAGTTGTATCATATGTATTGTGTCAAATGTATTGTAACTGACATCAGTTATTATATATATGAGACTTTTTGTTTTATCTGTGTTATTATTATATTTATTGTCCTAAACTATTATGAACCATGGTAGTTCATTTTATATTGGAATTGGATATGTCGATGGGAGTAAATAAATAAGAGATGAAAAATAAAAATATATACCACTCCTATCGAAATAACCAATACTAGTGTAAGGCCTAACTACGGATGGCCGCTCCTATCCAGCCTTATTCTTCGTGATAACAGACAGTATTTCTTTTAATACTCTTTGTTTTTGTCAGCATAGAGGTGGGGCGTTACAATAGTGGCTTGATTTAATCTTGGAAAGGAGAATTATATTGTAATCTAAACTCCTTTGTAATAGCAGTTGATCAATAAAAGAATCTATAAAGTGGATGTAGGCTTCATTAACAGACGAACCACTATAAAAATCTCTTGTCTCTTTACTTTTTCTGCTATTTACCATTGCTTTTTCTATTTTATTTGCCTTGATAAATAGGGCTGGTGCTTTCACACTTAAACTCGGGTGTTGATCCATTTTTTGGGTTAACAAGTTCAATTTGTGTTGTAATCATCAAGTGGTCATTATGAGGGCGCCTTACCCCTCTTTACTCTATTGGAGTGACCACTAAGTCTGGGATCTGCATTGCACTCTTGTTGATTAACATTAGTTGCTCTTCTTCTATAAATTAAGTTCCATCTTTAGCTTCACAAATATATCTGTTTCTTGCACCCTTACTCGTTCTAGCAACATGAGGCCTACCATGAATCACATCGATATGATTGATTAGTGGTGGGAACTCTTATAGGGGTTTGTTATCTAAGAAATTCGTATTATTAGATGGAGGTCCCTCATTATTATTAGCATAGGGTACCTCCATGAATCACATCGATATTGAATGATCCTAGCTAAGACTTGGCAATCATCTCCCTTGTGTCTATTTACCTTAAGAAAGGAACAATTAACCTCTTCCTTTTTTGGATCTAGGTTGGTTTTGGCCCTTTCTGGTATTAAATATTCCATCTCATCTTTTGTTATAGCAAAAACATATGAGATAGACTTGTACAGCATAGTTGGCCCTTGGTATTTCATCGCATCTCCCTCTTTTATTCTGACCTGAGAATCAAATTTTTTCTCTATCTCTTCCCCTTTGTCGTGACTTCCTTCTTTCATGAAAGATCTCATTCAAGTGGATAAATTTGTCAGCTTAGAAGTGAAAGTCCTATAAAGACCTACATCCATGGACCTAGAATTCTTTCTAAAATGGGGTATTCTCTATCAATACAAATTTTACCGCCATCAACTTCTCGTTATCATTCACTTTCTTAGCCTTGGTGGCTTCAAAATTAAACCTATCTCAATATCTCTCAATCTTTTTGCTTTATGTTAGCCGGGAAACTTGATTCTATAGTTAGCTCCTTTAAGGTGTAGAACCGGGTAGGAAACTCATAGGCAAAGTGCCCTTAAAAATAAATAGTCTTCTCCCTGTAGCGACGATACCATTTTGCTACAGCACCTAGAAAAGTTGTAGGGAATAGTATGTGCCTTATTCCAAAAGCATGTCATAAATGTCCATTTGGCTTTCAAAAGCCAAAAAATGATCATCTGGGTCAACTGATCCATTATACTTTATAGAAGGGATTTTAACATATGACGGTATATTTCCTTGGTGAATAGAACCCCTTATCACTATTGTTTACTCTAGGATCCATCGTCCTTTTCCCTTTCGTTTCCCTCATATCCTTGACCAATTTATTAGCTAAGTTTTTTAAGTATGCGTCATCATCCTTACAATATCTCATTCTAGCTTATATTCTTTATGAGAAGATGAGCTTGTGGATTGCATAAGTGGAAATTTTTATGGGCTTTTTATCTTTAGATTTGGTCAATCGTTTTCTTTAACTTCCTTTCTCACGTTTGACCGGGGCATATTGTGGACTTTTGCCGACTTAACAACTTTGGTTTCATCTTTTTTCTTAGACTCTAGGATACTTTTCCTAAGACTCTTACCTTTATATTTGACGTATCAACATTGCTTTGAGGTGATTTAACGTCCTTGCCTTCACTAATTTTTGTCCTTTTGGTTGTCTTGGATGATTTCTAAAATACAAGTTCAATTAATTCATGCGTAGACTGAAGTTGCATTTACACGGCTTTTATATTGATAAGCTCATTTGTCATCTCAACAAGAATCAAAGCTTGTCCGGCCTCGATGTTCTTAACATTTAATTATGGTGTTACCTTCTCCTCAAGATTGACTTGATGCACTGCCTCCTTCTTTTGGTGGTTGGTTTTCTTTACCCTTCCCATTTTTTGTTAAAACAAGGTAATCATTTCCTTGAGTTCAACTCTCAGTGAAAGCACAAAAATTGTTAGACTAAAAGTTAGCCGTAGCTTAAGTCATGGGAATTAATAGTACTTGGCCAAGAGGGTTAACTCTTGGGCAAGTATGCAAGTCATCATTGGTCAAGTAGTCAGTTATGCAAATAGATAATTATTTAAGTCCTTAGTTACAATGTCACAATTAGAATTTGACCTAGATGTCCATTAAAGTCCAAAATTAAGATCTTTATTTATGTTTGTAAAAATAAAAACGTGGAAGAAGTGCAGTTCAGAATTCACCCCTTCTTAGTAATGACAACATGCTTATTTATAGAGAAATTGTACCTTTAGATCTTTGACAAGTGGCATTCATGGAAACGGATGGTTGAGATTTTTCTAATGTGGCACATTGCCGATTGACAAGTGGCCCAACTTGTTTTCAATTCCCTTCGTGAGGACATGCACGATTGATCCAATTAGAAGTTGCTAGATGGCTAATCGGGATGCTTTGTGCATTGATTCCTTGATCTGCAATAGCAGCTTTTGAACATTCGATAGCATAATCGTTTATTAATATCAACATGTGTTGATCACAAAATGTGGTAGCTTTATCTTTAACCTGCGATATCTTGATCTTAACGTGTGATAGCCTTTACCATCAACCTTTGATAGTTTGATCTCAACATGCAATAGACTTTATAACTTCAACTTGTGATGGCTAAATTTCAACATGCGATAGCCGTTATGGCTCCAACCTACGATAGCCTCTCTTCAACATGCAATATCCCTTTTGACTTCAACATGCCTAGACTTTATGACTTCAACCTACGATGGCTTATCTTCAAAAGGGGAGTATCCCTTATGACTTCAACCAGGTATAGCATTTGACTTCAACCTACGATAGCTTGTCTTCAACATGTGATAACCCTTATGACTTTGACCTACGATAGCTTGTCTTGCTTTGTCATCCATCATTATGTGATAGTTTTAATACCTTAATGCATGATAGGTTTATTTTCAATCTTCGATAGCTTGTCAATGCATTTTCTTGTGTTCCTTAATAGCTCCACGTCTTTAAATTTTTAAATTTTTTTAAGGTGTAGAAATTTCTACTCAATGCATCTGCTATTACATTTCCTTTATGTGGAGTATAAGCAATACCAAAATCATATGAAGCTAGAAACTCCATCCATCTCTACTGCCCCAGATTTAGATCTTTTTGAGAAAATACATATCTGAGAGAATTATGATCCATATACAACTCAAATCTCTCTCCCAACAGATAACGTCTGTAAGATTAAGTGCAAAAACATTTTCCACTAACTCGAGATCATAATTAGGATAACTTATCTTATGGATCTTCAATTATCTACTAGTATATGCCACTACTTTGCCTTCTTGCTTCAACACGACTCCAAGCCCGGTGCCGCAAGCTTTAGTATATATAGTAAATATCACAGTACCATCTAGAATCACCAATATAGGTGCATTAGTCACTGATTCATTTAGCATAAAAAATGCCTTCTTGCACTATATATTCCATGAAACAATTCAAGTCTTCTTGGTAAGCATGGCCGATGAGTTGAGACCTTAGCAAAGTCCTTAATGAACATTCTATAATAACCAGCCTAACTAAGAACATTATGAATTTCTATAGTATTCTTTGCAATGTGCTAATCATGAACTGTTGCTAACTTACTTGGATCAATAGACAATCCATGTTTAGAGATAGCATTTCCTAGAAAGAGAAATTCCCTTCTCCTGAAGTGTCATTTGGAGAATTTTTCCTTCAATCGATGCCTTCACAACACATTAAGAAAAATGCTTAAATCCTTCTTATGTTCCTCTTCACTTCTCGAATAAACGAGAATGTTGTCCATGAAAACAACCATGAACTTATTCAATTATTCTCTAAATACTCTGCTTATCAAATCAAGAAAATAGGCTAGAGCATCACATAGTCCAAAGGGCATGACTAACCACTCAAATAGTTCATCCGGCGTCCGAAAATTGGTCTTGGCAATACTATCACCTTCCACTCTTAACAAATGAAAACCAATGACTAGGTCAAGCTATGAAAGTATTTTTTCTTCTATTAGCTAATCAAATAAATCATTTATGTAAGCAATAGGTAGCGATTATTCTTTGTCAACTTGTTCAATTCACGACAACCAACGCACAACCGCATAGAATCGTCCGCCTTAGAGGAAAAGACTATCGATGCTCCCCATTTAGAAATATATTCTATAGATAAAGCCATTCTATAACAATTAAGAAACTTGCTTATCTAACTCCCTTCTCTCTTTTGGATTCATATGTCTAAGCGGCATAACAACTAGCCTAGTGCCCTTCTCGAGATCAAATCGAAATTTGATCTCTTTAGGATGGTAAGCTAGAGACTTGTAACATCCCCTATCCGGAGGCCCGAAGCTAAGACTACAGATGTTGCAGTCATCCATAGTATTAACTTCCGGTGACCAAATACGGTAATGTTAATGGTATCCATAATATCAGGAGCACATGAATATGAAACAAGTTCACAAATTTCAAAAACAACATTTCTGATTACATTTCATAAAACATGTTTCGTATCCAGATTACACAATCCCAATGTTTCCCAGGTTCATATCAAATATAATTATTACAAAATACACCAAGAGCGACATATAAAGATGCCCCCTTGGATGACTAGAATACTAAATAGTCATAACAGACTTAATAAAACATAACGGAAATAAAACCAAACAACTCTTAAATATAGCTAACTTCAGCCTCCTGCTCGTCTTCGAAAGCTTTATCCATCCACCTACTAAACATGTAAATTCTCAACCCTCGGCTTACTCAAATCAACTTTGAGCACCCGAGAGTTTAAGGGGGAAAAACATAAAATTCAAGTCAGACATAAAGCCTGGTGTGAACAATACTATACATCTCGGTTATTTGCTATTAAGTGAGACAAAGCCGCTTAGCGGAACGGGTTTCTCCTCACTAATATCCTTTCAAAACATATATTTTGCAAATCTTAATCCTACAACCAAAATTGGTAAAAACAATAAAGCAATATCATGTATATATACAAATTAGGTAATAAATGGACTATCTGTTTGAACACTATAGTTTTGTTTGGCTAACTACTAACCTTTGGCTGACTCGGGCCTACCAGAAAAAATAAACAAATAATCTAACTATTAATCGTCTAATTTTCTATCGATTTAGAAAATAGTCAAAAAAATTCAAATTAAAATAACCGCAAGCGCACGGCGTATAATAGTTAGTACGTGGCGAGTACGTGTCGATCCGCAGGGAATTGTTAGAGTTTAAAAATCTATTCAATCAAATTAGACCAAATGGAGGAGAAATTGTTAACTAGAAATAAAATGAAGCTAAAACTAGAATTGAAATTTAATTTAAAAACTATTGAACTAGAGAACAACTTAGAGGCAAATCCACTCTTATATTTTTGTAAATCAACAAACAAACAATTTGTGATCTCTAGCTTTGATATTAAGTGAAATATTGTTGTATTTATCATAAGTATGGTTTGTTTATGTTATTAATTAACATAACTCAAACCATCAAACTATAATACAACAAATAACCCACTTATAATTCTCATGAAAATGAAGCCAAAGCAAAAGCTATTTTAAGTATGATCTATTTATTATTGTAACTAGTAATATAGATCATCAAATTTCATTTTTTTACTTTAATTTCACAATCAAAAATGGATTAGCAAATGATGATGCAAATTGTGTTTATTTTGAATAAGAATAGCTCATTTGCATAAGCAATATAAGCTATCAAATCCACTTGTATAAACTTGCATCAAAATTCACTCTTATGAATCATTAAACAAAAAGAGATCATAAATCATGGAATGTTGAAATTACATAATATTTGAGAGCTTCATTACCCTTAAATTGAAGGGGTTTAGATACTCATTTGTGTTATCAAATCAACACATGTAATTTTCAACATTGAAAGTGAAAGAAAGTAGAGAATAAACAAAGAAAAAGACGATTAACTACTAGAAGAAAATTGATTAGACCAGTGCATAAATGTAAATCTAAGCTATGAACATTAAGAGAAAGAGAGCATAGAAATAAGCATTAACATAAAAACAAAGAAAAGATAGGAGAAAGAGGCTTGGAAGCCATTTTTATTTCATAGAACATTGCCATTACAACTTGTATTTTTCATTTCCTAACTAATATGAAAGAGTAGATGATAAGTTCATGTACACAAGAGGGTTATTTATACATGCATAAAACCCTAATTCTATTTTTAGGGTGCTTCCCAAAATGCCCTTTAGGAAGTGAGGCCACCAAGTAACCATTAGCCACTAATTAATCCATCATTTGATGTGCATGAAGCTTTAACCTCCACTTAGTTGTCCATTAGCTCCTAATTGTACATTTAGGTAAGTGGGTGGGGTCCTCCATGATCTTGAACTTGAATTATTTCCTCTTCATTCCTTTGTATTTCCTTGTGCATGCATATATCATCATGAATCCCACTTCCATATGCACCAAAATATCCTATAAAAATCATAAAAATTGTCCAAGTAAAAATTCTTAAATTAACACATGCACACAAATGACCATTTTGCCCCTGAATGAAGATGAAAATATGATGGTTTGAAAATAATTAAATTTTGGTTTTAACATGTAAAAATGCCCAAATATTATGTTTATTTAAATAAAAAGAGATAAAATATGGATGTAAATATATGCACATTTACGTGCACATCAAATACCCCCATACTTATCTTTTTATTCGTCCTCGAATAAAGGAAAGCTAAGATAAATCCGTTTTCGTAGGGAGCACGATTGCATTGAGCGTATGCAACAAGCCATTAAACCTCTGGGTGTCCCCAGTAGGACGAGTGTTGTCTCGTGAGGGTTTTCAGCGGATACTACCCACAAAATCCAAATGCGAAGTGAAAATATTTACAAAGTGCAAGATTTATTTACAATGGGATGAATGCAAGTTTTTGAAAATATTTACAAATGAAGGATTCACTTTCAATTCGACACTCATAAGTTAAATATAGGTTTTGGTCATTGTCTGAAAATTTAAGTCATTTACTCATCAAAATTTACAACAAAAATCAAGTTATTATAGCAAATAGACAATAGTTTAACTCGTTGTTTCGGTTGATAACACAATGTAATAATGAAATGGATCCTTAGTTGATTATCAAAGTTTGCCAAAGTGGTATTCTCATTTCCTTTCAATAACAAGTTAAATCAAACAAGTTAAAATGGTCCTCGGATTTCAATTGCTTACTCTCTCTTATTTGAAAATTTTATTGATATTAATAATATTTACATATGCCTAACTCAGGTAAACTGAGGCCAGATATATTACCCATGCACTGCCTTGCGAACTGATGTGAGGGGAATACAGAGCGTGGCGAGTGAACACACAAGTGTGAACACTTATCGGAATTATTAAAAAGAATTTTTATATACATACACCTAACTCAGATAAACTGAGGCCAGATATACCGATCGTGTACTGCCTTTCGGGCTTACGTGAGAAGGGTACAGAGCATGGCTAGTGAACACACGAGTGTGAACACATACCTCTAGGTGTTAAAAATATATACATATATACAAATGTTTTTTTTAGAAAGAGAGAGTTTTGCAAAATCATCTTAGCACCATTTAACTTAGAAGATAAAAAATGTTATATCCTTTACTTTAAATTTACCACTTTTTTAAACAAAGATTTTCAATTAGAACATACTTCATAATTAACACATATGAACCTTCCTATATACTAGTTAAACCATTTTTATTTGTAATCAAACTTCATTTTTATTTTTGTTAAGACATAAATTTTCAAAAATTTCAATTTATTAACCAAAACTTATACTTATCCCATAGCGTTTCTTTAAAAATAAATCAAAATGCTAAAAAGAAAATGTTTTTGAAATTTTGAAATTAAGTTAAAAGAAAATTCAAAAATGCCATGAAACTAAAAAATGGAAATGAGACTCCCCCCACACTTAATTTTGACTATGTCCCCACAGTCAATGCATGACATAACGAGTGTAATGGGGAAAACTATTTACATATTTACAAAAGAGGGTTAACATTCTTACTAGACGTAGCTTGGCTCATGAAGGATCATGAGCTCCTCCTCTTGGTTATTTGGAAATTCCAAGAAAGGTTTCAAACGATGACCGTTGATTTTGAAAATCGATCCATTCCTGGGGTTTTCTATTTCTACGGCACCATGTGGAAAAACAGTTCGTACCACAAATGGTCCGGTCCATCTCGATTTAAGTATCCCAGGGAATAAATGAAGTCTTGAGTCATATAAAAGAACTTTTTGGTTAGGCGAAAACATTTTCCTTAGGATTGACTTGTCATGAAAAACTTTGGTTCTTTCTTTGTAAATTTTCTCGTTTTCATACGCGTCGTTCCTAAGTTCTTCTAGTTCGTTGAGTTGTAGTTTTCGGTTTTCGCCAGCTTTCTCAAGATCAAAGTTTAAGTTCTTTATTGCCCAAAACGCTTTGTGTTCGATTTCAACGGGTAAACGACAAGCTTTACCGTAAAATAAACGAAATGGGGACATCCCAAGGTTAGTTTTAAAGGTAGTACTGTAAGCCCAAAGCACGTCGGTCAATTTCTGAGACCAATCTTTTCGATTTTTATTGACAGTTTTCTCCAAGATTTGTTTTATTTGTCGATTTGAAACTTCAACTTGGCCACAAGTCTGAGGATGATACGGAGTGGATAACTTGTGGGTTATCGAGTATTTTTTATTAAAGTTTCAAAAGAACGGTTGCAAAAATGGGCCTCGTTATCACTGATTATTGTGTGAGGTGTGCCGAACCTCGAAAAGATGTTTTCTTTGAGAAATTTCACAACAATTTTATGGTCGTTGGTTCTGCAAGGAACGGCTTCGACCCATTTTGAGACGTAATCGACAGCGAGAAGAATATATAAGTTTCCAAAAGAATTGGGAAAAGGTCCCATAAAGTCGATACCCCAAACATCAAAGATTTCGATTGTAAGAATGGGGTTTAGAGGCATCATATCTCATCGAGAAATTCGTCTAAGCATTTGACATCGATCGCAAGTTTTGCAAAATTCGAACGAGTCTTTGAAAAGAGAAGGCCAATAGAATCCACACTGAAGCACTTTTTCTGCAGTTTTTCGAGGACCGAAATGTCCACTGCACGCTTGATCATGGTAAAACGAAAGAACACTCATTTTCTCATTATCCGGACTGCAACATCATATGATTTGCTCGGGACAATATTTGAACAAGTATGGATCGTCCTAATAGAAATATTTCACTTGGGACATGAATTTGTATTTATCCTGTTTGGACCAAGATGAAGGAGTTTCTTTAGTGACTAAGTAGTTCACTATATCAGCGTACCATGGATCGATCAAAATTGAAAGAAGTTGTTCATCGGGGAAGTTTTCATTGATTGGCAAAGAAGATGGTGCGTTCGGAAGACGAGACAAGTGATCGGCTATGACGTTATCAGATCCTTTTTTGTCTTTAATTGTAAGGTCAAATTCTTGAAGTAGAAGGATCCAACGTATCAAACGGGATTTAGCATCCTTTTTAGCGAAGAGATATCGAAGCGCAGAGTGGTCCATGTACACAGTAATGTGTGACCCGATCAAGTAAGGTCGAAACTTTTTGAACGCAAAAATGACAGCTAGAAGCTCTTTTTCGGTTGTTGTGTAGTTGAGTTGAGCGTCGTTCAAAGTCATACCTGCATAGTAAATGACGTGAAGGATCTTGTTGATGCGTTGTCCTAAGACAGCACCAACGACAAAGTTCGAAGCATCACACATTATTTCGAAAGGAAGATCCCAATTGGGTGCGCAAATGATTGGAGCAGAAATGAGTTTGTTCTTAAGACGTTCAAAAGAAGAGATACAATCAAAGTTAAAATCGAAAGGAACGTCTTTTCCGAGAAGAGTCGTCAAAGGTCGAGCGATTTTGCTAAAGTCTTTCACAAAGCGTCGGTAAAAGCCAGCGTGTCCTAGAAATGATCGAGTGTCCTTAACAGTTTTGGGAATGGGTAGGTTTGCAATTACGTCAATTTTTGCTTTATCTACCTCAATGCCTTTATTTGAGATGATATGTCCAAGGACTATGCCTTGTTTGACCATAAAGTGGCATTTTTCCCAATTCAAAGTCAAATGTTTTTCTTTACATCGATTTAGAACCAACTCGAGATGATGTAAACATTGGGAAAAAGAATCGCCAAAGATAGAGAAATCGTCCATAAAAACTTCTAGAAAGCATTCAATTATGTCAGAAAAGATGCCAACCATGCATCGTTGGAAGGTCGCAGGAGCATTACAAAGTTCGAATGGCATACTTCGATAAGCAAAGGTACCGAATGGACACGTGAAAGTCGTTTTCTCTTGATCTTCGGGAGCGATTGGAATTTGGTTATAGCCAGAATAACCATCAAGGAAGCAGCAAAATTCGTGGCCGGCTAAACGCTCGAGCATTTGGTCAATAAATGGAAGAGGGAAGTGATCCTTACGTGTTGCAGCATTTAGTTTTCGATAGTCAATGCAAACACGCCAACCCGTTTGAGTACGAGTTGGAATAAGTTCGTTTGAATCGTTCTTGACAAGGGTTAGCCCAGACTTTTTTGGTACAACGTGAATTGGGCTAACCCATGAACTATCAGAGATTGGGTAAATGATTCCGTTGTCGAAAAGTTTAAGAATTTCATCGTGCACCGCATCTTTCATTTTTGGATTAAGCCTTCGTTGCGCGTCACGAACAGGCTTGGCATCGTCGATTAAATGGATGCGATGTTGGACAAGAGCAGGACTAATTCCCTTTATATCGGAGATGGACCATCCCATCGCTTCCTTATTTTTTGAAAGAATGGAGAGAAGAGAAGCTTCTTGGTCAAGAGAAAGATCGTTAGAAATTATGACAGGACAAGTTTCGTTTTCACCTAAGTATGCATACTTAAGGTGATCGGGAAGTGGTTTGAGGTCCAACTTCGGGAGTTTTTTGATCAAAGAGTTAGGTTGAGATTCGGACTCAACTGGAAGCGATTCAAAAGGAAGAGTGTATTCAATCTCGTTGGGAATTTCGTGAAACAATTTTTCGTACTCGGCGTCGCGTTCATCGTTAAGATCAAGTGTCTCGTTTTCGAAGTTTTCGTAAATGGCACTAACTTCCAACGTTTGGTCATGAGGTTCATTCGATTGGCTTTCAAGATTGAAAATGTCGAGATCCAAAGTCATGTTTCCAAAAGAAATTTTCATCGATCCATTACGACAATTGATTAAGGCATTTGAGGTGGCTAATAATGGTCGGCCTAAAATCAATGGAGTTTGACTCGAGGGATTCGTCAAGGGTTGTGTTTCGAGAACGATAAAATCAATGGGGAATATGAATTGCCCTACTCGAATGAGCATGTCCTCAATTTCTCCCATGGGCTTTTTAATCGAGCGATCGGCAAATTGAAGCGTGACTTTTGTGGTTTTGAGCTCACCTAAGCCTAATTGTTCGTATATGGAGTATGGAATCAAATTGACACTCGCGCCTAAGTCTATGAAACATTTTTTAATCGTCTTGTCTCCAATTGTACATGAAATCGTAGGGTAGCCAGGATCTTTGTATTTTACGGGCATGGATTGGGACAAGACTTCACTCAAACTGGCGGCTAAGAAGACTTTTTTGGGCACTTAAGTGTGTCGTTTTTGGGTACACAAGTCCTTAAGAAATTTCGCATACGTTGGGACTTGCTGAACAATGTCAAGAAGCGGAATGTTAACTTTGACTTGTTTAAAAATTTCCAACATCTTTTCCATTTGGTCCGAGTTTTTCTTAGGTCGAAGATGATGTGGAACTAGAACACGATACCCATTAGGCGGGTCTACTTGAGTAGAAGAAGAAGAGTTTTGATTGGCATTCGATTCAACGTTTGGCTCCATGTTCTGTTCATATTCGTTCGTTGTTTTAGAGGTGTCGAGAGAGGTTTTCGGTAAATCGTTTGGGTTAACGACTTGATTATCGATTTGTTTACCGGAACGTAAAGTTGTGATAGCATTTAGTTGGGTGACGTTGCTATCTTGAACAACATGGGCTTGATTTGAATTTGCGTTTTGATTTCTGGGATTCGGAAGGGGCTGGCTTGGGAATGTTCCACGTTCGCGTTCACTTACAGACGTGGCTAATTGACTCATTTGCATTTCGAGTTTTACAATTGATTGGTTTGTGTTTTGCATATATGAGGTCAATAAATTTTGCAAATTGTTGTTTGATTGAAGGCTTTGAGTAGTTTCCTTAGCCAACGTTTTAAGAGTTTTCTCAAGCGAAGTTAAACGTTTATCGTCTTGGGGAGGATGAACAGAATTTGGTTGAAAATTTGATTGTTGCGGTTTATTATGGGACGGACCCGCAAAGTTTGGTTGAAAATTGTTCGGCTGAAAGGGAGGATTCGAAGCATTATTCGGGAATGCTTGAAAATTGGGACGAATCGTATTCGTGTTAGGATTATTATGGTTCCACGCAAAATTCAGATGATTTCTCCAACCAGGGTTATACGTTGGAGAAAACGGGTCATTTTTGGCTTTATTGAAAGCGTTGATTTGTTCGACAGAATTGGGACACTGATCGGCTATATGATTAGGATCGTTGCATTTATAACACATCGGTTGGGAAGCTTTGTTCATTTGATTCGATGAGAAAACATTATTGAATTTTTTAATCATTGCGTCGATCTTAGCTTCCAAAGCAAAAGAAGATCCTATCGAGTGTGCACTCGATCGTGAGTAAATTGATTTTTCGTTCGAACGTTCCCATTGGGACGACTTTTCAGCGAGGTTTTCAAAAAATTGCCAAGCATCGTCGTGATGTTGGGCAAGAAAGTTGCCTTGGCATATTGATTCGAGCATGGTTCATGAACTGTTTTCGAGTCCATCGTATAAGATTTGGCAAATCGTCCATTTTTCGAAGTTATAGTGTGGACACTTAATCAAAACCTCTTCGAATCTTTCAAAATATTTTCCAAAAGATTCTCCCTTGAATTGATGAAAATTAACAATTTTGTTTCAGATTCTACTTGTTTTTCCAAGGGGTAGAACTTTTTTAAGAAAGCTTTTACGAATTCTTCCCACGTTTTAATTGAGTTCGACGGTAAGCTGTATAACCATTTTTCAGCGTAATCCGTAAGAGCGAAGGGGATTAATCGAAGTTTAATCCCGTCATCAGAAAGTTGTTGGAGTTTAATGGTTGCACAAACTGGTTCGAATTTAGTCAAAAAGATGTATGGATCATCGTGCTCGAAATTGCCAAATTTTGGAAGTGTGGCAATATTGTTCGAGTGAATTTCAAAATGGTTACCCGATCGGGAAAGATTCTATCCATAAGAGTTCAAGGGGCGTTTTCGTTTGCCATTTCGGGAGGATCGTCTGTTCGAGTTAAACGGTTAGTTGTCGAGTCGCGAGTCCAACGATTTGTTGTTGTGTCATGAGTCCAAGTACTCATGCACAAGTGAAAGTCGAGAAGAGAAAGAAGTTAGTCGAGAAGAGAAGATTTGAAAAACGAAGTGAAAAATTGTTTTTGTTTTTTAAGGAAGAAAAATATTTACCAAGTGAAATTTATTTTCAAAAGAGAAGTTTGATTTTTGTTTTGTTTTTTGCTTTTCAAATTTTTATATGGTTTTTTTTTGAATTTTCAAATATTTACTAAAAGTATTTTATTTTAGAAAATGGAAATTTGATTTTTTTTTTTTTTTTTGAAGTTTTTAAAAAAAAAATTTCTTTTTTGAAAAGATTTTATTTTTTTTTGGATTTTTGTTTTTGATTGAAAATTTTCAAAGGAAAGGACAAAAAAGAATTTTTTTTTTTTGGATTAAAAAAAACTAAGTTAAGTAAAATTTATAATTTTTTTTGAATTTTTTGTTTTTTTTAATATGCATGAACTAATGCAACTAAATGAATGCAAAGGACTTAATTACAGTTTCCTATCCTTAGTAGCTCCTAACCCAAAATTGTATAATCACACTTTGTCTTAAATCAATAAAAATATTTCTCAGCCAGGTAACGGGCAGGGGTTATCGGTGCACCACGAATCACCGTAGCAATGCAACCGAAGGTTTAAGTACCTTCAGAGGAACAACAAGTATAATATTTACGAATCACCGTAATTTTTATAACTTGTTATTACTCTGTCGTAGCCTAGACACCAAGAAATAACATTGTTCAAAGAAAACAATTGTGAAGATACAATTAAGCCCTAAGTGAGCTCGTGACACCCTTAGGTCCAACGTCTAACTGTTATTATTCGTCAAATTCTACGATGATATGCGTTTGTGGGCTAAGGAAAGGGTGATGAAATCCCTCACCTTATGTGAATTGGGGTATTGCCCTTAGAAAAGAAAATAAGATGAGATGAATGCAAAGCAAAAATTAACCGTGAATTTACAATGCAACAACAAATGAAATTTGTTTTTTTTTTGGATTTTGAAGTTATATATATATATATATATATATATATATATAAATGCAAATGCGAGCAACCAACAATGTAATTCAAACTAAAACTAGAGATGAAAGCATAATACCAGAGCGTGCAGATTATTAGCAATTTATCTTTTTTATTTTTTTAGCGGCAACTTTTTAGCAAAGCAAAGGGATTTATTTTTGGCAAGCACTTCTTCCTTTTGAATTTCTGCTTTAGCAACCCTAAAAATTAAAACAAGATATATACAGGATTTTTTTAAATATAAGAATGTAACTTAAAACAAACTAAAAACAAAACAATTTTCTTTTTTCTTTTTTTTAAGGATTTTGCAATTTGAATAATAAAAAGAAACAAAGGAAACAATTAAACAAACTAAAACCCCCTTTTGTTTTCTTAATTTATGCTGTTTTTTTAAGGAAAAACTAAAACAAATTAAAACGAAACGAAAATAACAATTTTTATGAAGAGAAGCTAAGAAAAATTTGTAACTAAAGCAATGTCTTTAATATTTTTTTAACAAACTAAAACTATACAAATAAAGACAAAAGAAAACACACACAAAAATTAAAAACTCACTCAACCCAAAAACCCGGCCTAAACAATTAAACCCGCCCCTTAGAATCTCGTTTCAAACAAATGATTGTCAAAACAAAACCTATCCCAAACAATTGAAATTTAGTTAGCGCTCTCTTTTCAAAACAAAATTTGAAATTAAACAACACAGAGGAGGCAAACGTCAGGAATTGCGATTGAATTTTGTGATTCAAAAGTGATGGTTGATCAATGGCTATCTGATGCAGCAACGGAATAAAAAAATGATGATTCTGTGAAAGTAGCAATTGATGGAATGAAAAATACTGAATGACCCAAATTCGTTGATCCGAAGATACCGAATTCTAGCTATCTTCGTCACGTTGATCGTGCATGATACCGTGAAAGAAGATCTGCAATTCTTCGGACATTGATCAAGCGCACTTGATATCGTGAATTGGCTTCTACGATCGTTGATCCGAGCGCACTCGAATGCCGAAAGAGGAGATAGGAGATTACACTCAACTACCAATTTAATGAAAGCACAAAGCTAACAAACAAAAGTTTTATTCAAATCAGCGTAACTATTACAAATGACCCATCCCACCTATTTATAGGCTTACAATTTACACAAATGAAATTTGTACAACACATAGGTCGTTCACGACCTAACAAACCAGCGACCTAAAAACAGGTGCGACCTAAAAACAGACGCGACCTAAAAAGGAAAACACACAAGTACAATGCAACATATACAAATTACAACACATAAGCGACTCAAGAAATTACCCAACGACCTAACATTGAATGACTTAACAACAGTGAGCGACTTAAAGCACGCGGTAGCAGCGACCTAAGAATATTGCTTTGGATATCTTCATGCGACCTAAGATAGGTCGTTCGCGACCTAAAGGAAGCGGCATAGGACAATCTGCTTCAGCGACCTTAAAACGAGTGAGTTGAGCGACCTAATAGTTGAGCGACCTAAGTTAGGTCGTACGCGACCTAAGGAAAGAATGCTGCATACTGAATGAGTTAGGTCGTTAGGTCGCTCATGACTTATCATAGGTCGTTAGCTTGTTTTGAGCGACCTAAGTAACCCGAGTGATACGAGATTAGCTTTAGCCCGCCAGGTTGTTCCAACGACTTATCCCCTTGCTTTAACTCCTTAGCTCGTTCCAACGACTTATCCCACCACTTTAGCATGGTAGGTCGTTCGCGACCTAAGAGTTCATCAAACTGGCCTGCATCATCCTCCTCTGGTTGGGAAAAATTCGTCCTCGAATTTGCGCTTCGTTCTTCCACAACAGGTTCGTCTCCACAGTAAGGAATGAGATGTTTAACATTAAACACGTCAGAAGTGTACACATCCTCCGGCAGCTTCAATCTATAAGCGTTTTCATTGACCCGTTTCACAATCTTTACAGGACCAATCTTTCGAGCTTTAAGTTTGTTGTATGCTCCCACTAGAAAACGACCCTTCGTTAGTACAGCATATACTAAATCACCTTCATTAAATTCAACGCTTCTTCGTTTCAAATCCGCATATCGTTTATACTTTTCATTTGCTTTCTCCAATCGTTCCTGAATGATTTTATGACATTCTGCCAATCCATCAACAAAATCAACAGCCCGTTTAACAGTTCCCTTCGGTTGTGGTACTATCGTCAAATCAAACGGCCCCTTTGGTAAGCTTGAATACACTATCTGAAATGGACTGAAACCCTACTATGGTTTATAGCATGATTATGAGCAAACTCCGCTTGACATAACTTCATATCCCAACTCTTCAGATTATCCTTCACAAGGCACCGTAATAAATTTCCCAAAGATATGTTAACAACTTCAGTCTAACCATCGGACTGCGGATGGTAAGCACTACTGAAATTTAGCTTTGTTCCTACCATCTTCCACAAACTCAGCCAAAAATGACTTAGAAATCTAGTATCCCGATCAGAAACAATGGATTTTGGTAAACCATGTAAGCGATACACTTCTTTAAAGAATAACTCGGCAACACGGACGGCATCAGCTGTCTTCTTACAAGCGATGAAATGTGCCATCTTCGAAAATCTGTCCACTACAACATATATCGAATCATTCCCCCTCTGAGTTCTCGGTAATCCCAACACAAAATCCATACTGATATCAACCCATGGTCTAACCGGCACGGGTAATGGCATATACAATCCCGCATTTGTCGATGTCCCTTTGGAAATTTGGCAAATATGACATCTCTCCACAAACCTCCCAACTTCCCGTTCCAACGAAGGCCAATAATAAGATTGAGAAATCAATTGCAAAGTGCGATCTCGGCCCACATGACCTTCCTCATGCAACTCCTTTACAATCTTCATACGTAAACTGCCCTCTGGTATGCACAATCGATTTCCCTTAAAAAGAAAACCATCCACCAATACAAACTCATCCGCCTTTCCCTCCTTGACTTTATCTACACACTTCGCAAAGTAAGGATCATCAACAAACATTTCTGGCAACACATCAAACCCCGTTACTTCAATCTTCATTGTAGTCAACAAATGATTCCTTCGACTCAATGCATCTGCCACTCTATTCGTAATTCCCGATTTATGCTTCACCACAAACGTAAATTGTTGTAAGTATGCAATCCACGAAGCATGCCTTGCCGCAATCTTGTCCTGTCCCTGCATATGCTTCAACGCCTCATGATCAGTATATAAAACAAATTCTTTATGAAACAAGTAATGCCTCCAATGTTTCACAGCTTGCACAATAGCATAAAATTCCACATCGTAAGTATTATATCTCATCTTCGCTCCAGATAACTTCTCACTGAAATATGCAATAGGACGTCCTTTCTGACTCAACACCCCTCCAATTCCAACCTTTGACGCATCAGTATGTAATTCAAACAACAACTAAAAATCCGGCAACACTAGAATCGGTGCTGTCGTCAAAAGTCCTTTTATTCTCTCAAAAGCAAATCCTGCTTCCTCCGACCATGAAAATTGCTTCTCTTTCATACAATCAGTAACTGGTGCCATCACGCTACTGAAGTGTGGAATGAACCTTCGGTAGAATGACGCAAAACCATGAAAGCTTCTAACTTCTGTAATCGTCCTGGGTTGTGGCCAATTTACGATTGCTTCAACTTTATTCTGATCCACCTGTATACCTCCATCCGAAATAACATATCCCAAAAATAAAACACTATGTGTCATAAACACGCATTTCTTCGTTGCAGCATAAAATTGTTCCTGTCGCAGTATCATCAATACTTCTCTCAGATGTTGCAAGTGTTCTTCTGAGCTTCTACTATATATCAATATGTCATCAAAATACACCACCACGAACTTCCCAATGAATGGTCTAAAGATTTGATTCATCACCCGCATAAATGTACTTGGTGCATTCGAAAGACCAAACGGCATAACCAGCCATTCGTACAACCCTTCTCTCGTCTTGAATGCTGTTTTCCATTCATCCCCTGGTCTGATTCAAATTTGATGATAACCACTCTTCAAATCAATCTTCGAAAAGATAGTAGCTCCACTAAGTTGATCCAACAAACCATCAAGCCTTGGCATAGGAAATCTGTATCTCACTGTAATCTTATTCAACGCCCGACTATCAGTGCACATCCTCCACGTCCCATCCTTCTTTGGTACTAACAACGCTGGCACAGCACATGGGCTTAGACTTTCCTGCACACGCCCCTGTTCAAGCAATTCTTCCACTTGCCTTCTCAACTCCTCATGTTCTTTTGGACTCATTCTGTAGTGTGGTCTATGAGGTAACACAGCTCCTGGAACAAGATCAATTTGATTTTGAATGTCCCTCAACGGTGGTAACTCCGTTGGTAGCTCCTTAGGAAATACATCGTCAAACTCTCCCAGTACTGGTTTCACTTCTTCAGGAATCTCAACCACTTCATGACTCTCACGTCCAATCAATAAGAATACTTCAGGCTCCTCTTCTACTTCCTTCACAAACTCCTTTAAAGATAACAAAGTTTTAAGCTCTTCAATCTCTTCCAACTTGTTTTCTTCTTGTTGTCGCTTCTTAGGAATCAAAGTGATTTTAGTTCCTTCAAACATAAAACTGTAACTGTTAGTACGTCCATCATGTTGCACAGCTCTATCATACTAACACGGTCTCCCCAGCAACAGATGACATACGTCCATGTCCACAACATCACACCAAATTTCGTCCTTGTATTTCTTCCCAATTGAAAAATTAACACAAGCTCTTCTTCCAACTTTCACCTCCCCACCTTTCCTCAACCAAGCTAACTTGTAAGGTTTTGGATGCTTCTCTGTCTTCAATGATAACTTCTTCACAGCTTCTGTAGAGATAATATTGTCACAGCTGCCAGCATCAATAACAAACTTGCAAACTCTTCCCAAGATAGTACATGTTGACTGAAAGATGTTACTCCTCAACCAGCTAGTTTCCTCCTCCTTCTTTGGTGTTAAACACGACCTCTTCATCATCAATGAATACCTTTCGTCTCCCGACACATTTTCTTCCTCCTCATCATGTAGTGAATTAGAGCAGTCAGCTTCTACTTCATCTTCCTCTGCCTCAGCAATCATAGTTCTCTTCTTCGGTTTTGGACATTCGCTGCTCTTGTGACCCACTTCTTGACAATTATAGCTTTTGAAATTGGTGTTGGCCCTTGGTTTAGCCACTTCCTGAACAACTGGTTTACTCGATGCTTTAGGAATATTAGAACTACTACCCGCTCCTTTGTTTTGCCCCGTAAAACTTGGAAACACACCTCCCCCACGTCTTCCTTGTTTCTCCCAAGCCAACGCCTTCTGATGTGCTTCTGCCACAGATCTAGGGTCGAACATGTTCACCATATCCTGGATCTGTGTTCTAAGTCCACCCACAAATCTAGCGGTCAATTGTTCTTCTGTCTCCATAATGTCATTTCGAGCAATCAACTGGTAGAACTCATCTGCATAGTCAGTAACTGCCTTCGTCCCTTGCCTTAGGTTTTGTAATCTCTGATACGTTAATGATTGGTAGTTGAGGGTAAGAAAGTAGCTTTCATCAATTTCTTCATCTTTCCCCAAGCAACAATCCTTGACTTCCCCATCCGTTCTCTAGTCAGTTTGGTTTGCTGCCACCATGCCATAGCTCTCCCCCTCAACCTAGTAGCAACCAACTTCACTTTACGATCCTCCGGAACCTCCTTGAAGTCAAATATTTCCTCAACATAAGCTAACCAATCAAGAAACTCCTCGGCTTGCATACCTCCCTTGAATTTCGGTATTTCAGTTTTCATCCTAGACTCCCACTTGTGATCATACTCCGACTGATTTCTTCCTTATCCTCGTCCTCGTCCATGAACACTACCACCATCAAACTCCTCCTCAAAATCTGATGTATATCGATGTCGATCCTGACCACCAACATCTCTACTACCTTCATCTCTTCCACCAACATCCCTTCTATCTACATTCCTCCGATCTTGATCATTCACATTCCTACGATCATTATCAACACTTCTCTCCCGATTGGAATGTGGTGAAACTCTACTTCCCCCATGGTTAGATTTAGGTGAAACCCTTCTCCGATTTTGATTCATCTCAAACATCATCTTCTCTAATTGGCCAATCCCTTCATTAAGCTTCTCACTAAAGTTTTCGTTTATTCTTTGCTCCATCTCATCAGCTTCTTCTCTTCTATACAAAGCTTCAACATTCTGATGGCGATTAGCTCTTCTCGGCGGCATGATTGATTCTTCAAACACACTTCAATTCTCGGCTTTGAACTTTCAAAATGATATCAAATGAGGTACGGCCTTCAACTTCAAACTCTTTGGCGCGCAAATCTTCCACGGCCAAACTCAAACACCTTTCCTCCTTAGATCCGAAATGATATGGATCGAAAACTCCAAACTTGTTGTAACTTTGTGATGAACGCGATGAACAACCAACTTCTCTAAATGATGTACGGCTTCAATTAACTCCTCAAATTCTTCGAATAAATTGGCTCCAAGACTCGGCTTAGCTATGATTGGCTAAGTCTAGCTCTGATACCAAATGATGCAGCAACGGAATAACAAAATGAAGATTCTGTGAAAGTAGCAATCGATGGAATGAAAAATAATGAATGGCCCAAATTCGTTGATCCGAAGATACCGAATTCTAGCTATCTTTGTCACGTTGATCGCGCACGATACCGTGAAAGAAGATCTGCAATTCTTCAGACGTTGATCAAGCGCACTTGATACCGTGAATTGGCTTCTACGATCATTGATCCGAGCGCACTTGAATGCCGAAAGAGGAGATAGGAGATTACACTCAACTACCAATTTAATGAAAGCACAAAGCTAACAAACAAAAGTTTTATTCAAATCAACGTAACTATTACAAATGACCCATCCCGCCTATTTATAGGCTTATAATTTACACAAATGAAATTTGTACAACACATAGGTCGTTCACGACCTAACAAACCAGCGACCTAAAAACAGGCGCGACCTAAAAAACAGACACGAGCTAAAACAGACGCGACCTAAAAACAGACGCGACCTAAAAAGGAAAACACACAAGTACAATGCAACATATACAAATTACATCACATAAGCGACTCAAGAAATTACTCAACGACCTAACATTGAACGACTTAACAACAGTGAGCGACTTAAAGCACGCGGCAGTAGCAACCTAAGAATATGGCTTCGGATATCTTCATGCGACCTAAGATAGGTCGTTCGCGACCTAAAGGAAGCGGCATAGGACAATCTGCTTCAGCGACCTTAAAACGAGTGAGTTGAGCGACCTAATAGTTGAGCGACCTAAGTTAGGTCATACGCGACCTAAGGAAAGAATGCGGCATACTGAATGAGTTAGGTCGTTAGGTCGCTCGCGACTTATCATAGGTCGTTAGCTTGTTTTGAGCGACCTAAGTAACCCGAGTGATACGAGATTAGCTTTAGCCCGCCAGGTCGTTCCAACGACTTATACCCTTGCTTTAACTCCTTAGCTCGTTCCAACGACTTATCCCACCACTTTAGCATGTTAGGTCGTTCGCGACCTAAGAGTTCATCAAATTGGCCTGTATCACTATCTGGTCGTGGTGTTGTCGAGGTGAATGGAGGCGATGACGGTTCACAGTTGGAGGAGCTCGTATGTTCAGGCGTGGGTGGCGATCTGCTTTGCTGGGGGTAATTGAAAGTGGGTGTTTGGGTATCGTTGATTCGTGGTTCGAGTCGAGGTTGTGAAGGGTAACTGTGGGGATGTGGATTTGTATTGCAGAAGAGTGGGAGGTCAGTGATATTTGCAGAGAGTTTGGTTATGGGAGAATCGTGCAGATGGTCTTTGCGAAGTTGTCAGCAGTAATGGTGATGATGGGCAGTTTATAAGGTTGTGGCTATGTTATAATGTGGTGTATGAATGTGGTGGAGAAGGGGTTTCTGATGAAGTGACGTCAAGTTTTTGGGTTGTGCGATTATGATGTTCGACGAAGTGGAGCAGAGGGATGGGGGACTGGAGAATGTGAAAGGAGAGGGATGTAGCAGGAGGGAAGTTTGTTGGGGCAGAGTATTGTAATGTGCAGGTAGAAAAAATTTTACATGAAGGCAGAGTATTGTATGCACAGTGATATGCAGGGGAGCACTGTGCAGGCAGAATTTTTTTTTCTTGTTTGAAAATGTAAACAAAAGAAGACAATGAAAGAAAAGAAAAAAATGTAAATGTAAAAGTGTAAATGCAAAAAAAAAATTGTTTTGAAATTGTGTTTGTCTATTTTTTTTATAATGAAGAGATGCAAATGCCAAATGAAAAACACAGTAGAAAACAACAACAAACAAAATGCAAACAACAAAACCAAACAACACACACAACAATATTTTTTTTTTAAATGCAACAAGCACACAAAATAAAACACACAATAAAAATCAAACGAAAATAACTCGAAGAATAAAGAATCAAAATCAAAACAAATTCCCCGGCAACGGCGCCAAAAACTTGTTAATCGACTAATTTTCTATCGGTTTAGAAAATAATCGAAAATTTTCAAATTAAAATAACCGCAAGCGCACGGCGTACAATAGTTAGTACATGGCGAGTACAGGTTGATCCGCAGTGAATTGTTAGAGTTTAAAAATCTATTCAATCAAATTAGACCAAATGGAGGAGAAATTGTTAACTAGAAATCAAATGAAGCTAAAACTAGAATTGAAATTTGATTTAAAAACTATTGAACTAGAGAACAATTTAGAGGCAAATCCACTCTCATATTTTTGTAAATCAACAAACAAACAATTTGTGATCTCTAGCTTTGATATTAAGTGAAATATTTTTGTATTTATCATAAGTATGGTTTGTTTATGTAATTAATTAACATAACTCAAACCATCAAACTATAATACAACAAATAAACCACTTATAATTCTCAGGAAAATGAAGCCAAAGCAAAAACTATTTTAAGTATGATCTATTTACTATTGTAACTAGTAATATAGATCATCAAATTTCATTTTTTACTTTAATTTCACAATCAAAAATGGATTAGCAAATGATGATGCAAATTGTGTTTATGTTGAATAAGAATAGCTCATTTGCATAAGCAATATAAGCTATCAAACCCACTTGTATAAACTTGCATCAAAATTCACTCTTATGAATCATTAAACAAAAAGAGATCATAAATCATAGAATGTTGAAATTACATAATATTTGAGAGCTTCATTACCTCTAAATTGAAGGGGTTTAGCTACTCATTTGTGTTATCAAATCAACACATGTAAGTTTCAACATTGAAAGTGAAAGAAAGTAGAGAATAAACAAAGAAAAAGAAGATTAACTACTAGAAGAAAATTGATTAGACTAGTGCATAAATGTAAATCTAAGCTATGAACATTAAGAGAAAGAGAGCATAGAAATAAGCATTAACATAAAAACAAAGAAAAGAGGGGAGAAAGAGGCTTGGAGGCCATTTTTATTTCATAGAACATTGCCATTACAAACTGTATTTTTCATTTCCTAACTAATATGAAAGAGTAGATGATAAGTTCATGTACATAAAAGGGTTATTTATACATACATAAAACCCTAATTCTTTTTTTAGGGTGCTTCCTAAAATGCCCTTTAGGAAGTGTGGCCACCAAGTAATCATTAGCCACTAATTAATCCATCATTTGATGTGCATGAAGCTTTAACCTCCACTTAGTTGTCCATTAGCTCCTAATTGTACATTTAGGTAAGTGAGTGAGGTCCTTCATGATCTTGAACTTAATTATTTCCTCTTCATTCCTTTGTATTTCCTTGTGCATGCATATATCATCATGAATCTCACTTCCATATGCACCAAAATATCCTATAAAAATTATAAAAATTGTCCAAGTAAAAATTCTTAAATTAACACATGCACACAAATGACCATTTTGCCCCTGAATGAAGATGAAAATATGATGGTTTGAAAATAATTGAATTTTGGTTTTAACATGTAAAAATGCCCAAATATGATGTTTATTTAAATAAAAAGAGATAAAGTATGGATGTAAATATATGCACATTTATGTGCACATCACTAACTTCTGTTAGGTACTCCTCTTCTGGACGGTCTGTACTAACTTACTTCTCCCAGGGTCAACTGATCCTAATGGTTTTATGGGTTCACCAATAACCTATCCTCACACTGTATATTCCTTTCCGTGTGCAACATCATTTTAGTCTTACCTGTGACAAAGCCTTACACACTAGAATTTTGGACTAAATTAGCTAGGGGCTAATAGCTAATGTATAGGGCATGACCCTATATCAGTCTCATCTGGTATTCTAATATCTGAGTCATTTTCTTAGGGTCATCTGCCCATAAAATTTTCCTTGGAAACAATTTCTCTCAAATTGATTAAAACCTTTAAATCATACTTTAAACAAGGAAAATATACTCCATGCTTTACTCAAATCACCTTTCCATGTTATATATACTTTACACAAAACTTTGTTGATGAAAACACTTAAACCTTTAAAAGTACCCTTTTCGAAACCATTGAAAGTACCCCTTTCAAAACCAAGTAAAACTTTAGGCCAAAAGGCCAAAACATACCTTTCGAAACCATTCTTAATAAACCTTTCGAAAACATTGCAAAACCTTTCTTTCGAAAGCTTTAAACTTTAAACATCCTCTTATCAAAACACTATAAACATTGCCTTTCGAAAACATTGGAACCTTCCATTTAAAACCTTTCGAAACCTTTGGGGAACCACCCCTTCGAAACTTTTATCTTAAACCTTTCGAAAGCACTAAATCCTTTTCATAAAATCAAACCTTTCGAAAGCATTTGGGTTCAAGTAAAACATGTGGAATAACCTTTCGAAACCAGTTAAAACCCTTCCTTTCAAAATCAGTTGGGTTTAACTTTCAGTAGCACAAAGGGTTATAAAACAACTAAGTCGAAAGCACTCTTCCGAAAGCTATTTCCTTAGTAAAGAAGTGATGGCATCGAAACCAACCCTTCGAAAGCATTGGAGAAGTGACTAAGTTTTTTAAAAAACAAAGAAACCCCATTTCGAAGGCATTGCTTCAAAAGGTAAGGTGCGGTAGCAAGGGGCTTCGACCCTCTTCAAAATCATTTACTTAAAATAAAAGGCGCAACCTTTTTTGGAACCATTCCTTAAAACCATTTAACTAAGTTGAAAGTTAACTAAGTCGAAAGCATCCTTTTCGAAAGCAAAGTAGGCGCATTTTCATTTAAAAGCAAAGTAAGGCTTCGAACCCTTGGGGACCTCATACTTCGACTACTTACCTTTCGCCTATGTCGAATTCGCTGCGTACCAAGTCTTTGATACCATGCGCATTGGTTTCGATGGTGATGGAGGCGGAGGAACTTAGTCGAATGCTAGGTACTGAAAGTGGTGAAACATGTAAAAGGCATGTTTAAACTGATTTTTAACCTTTTAAAGCAACTCTTTTCAACTAACCTGCCTTGTTTGTCAAAACATGATTGGTTGCTAATTTCTTTTCTAAAAGTACTGCTGAAATTTCAAAAATAAAAAAATTAAATTATTTACAAAATGACCATTCTCCTTTTATAAATATATAAAACATTTAAGTTGCATACCTTAAATAATTTTATATATCTATTAAAACACTTAGGAAAAATCTATAAAAATTCCCATAAATCATTTTTAATATGTTTTCTAACATATCTTAATTTCTGACCCAAAACTTACATATATTAGCCGTAATTAATTTTTAAACCCAAATAACCATTTTCTTCACTAGAAAATTTATAATAAATCCACATTAATTCAGAAAATTATGAAAATTGAAACACGTCTTTAAAATATCATCTTTGATCATATACTAAAATCGCAAGGCATTTGGATGTCATTTTATAGGGTTTTCACATTACAACATATCATAAATCTATATGAATTAACATAAATTATCAACAAACATATATATCCAGTTTAACAATAAAAAACATGGCAATATACTTTGCAAAATATTCGGGTCCGATCTAGAAACCAAAAACATCAAAAATATGAGATGTAACCTATTATTCACCTTAGCTTAGTGATTAAGGACTTGAGATTTGATCTTGGATTTAAGTTGATTAGCTTATTCCTCTTGATTTAGCTTATCTTCCCCTTTTTCTTCTTTAATGGTGGCCAGCCTCTCTTCTATTTAGTTTTTGTTTTCAACGTGTAAAATGAATGTGTTTTAAGGGTTTAGGGTATAAGAATATATGTGTTCCTATATTTCCCTTGCCTACTACCCTAACTTAACTCGTTTTAATTTTCTTAGTTCATTAGTTCAAATAGGCACGACTAGCCCTTAGATTATACAAACCTCAATCCCTTAACCGTTTACATTATTTTATTTTATTTAACCAATTAAATATCTCAAATAATGTTACTAAAAATTAGGGTCATTACAGACTCCCCTCCTTAAAGAATTTCATCCTCGAAATTACGATAAAGTACTCAACAAATGAATCAAAAAGGTAAAACATACCATCAAACAAATTAGGATAAGCGTCTCTAATCCTACTCTCAGTCTCCCAAGTATAGTCTCTCTCATCGTCGCTCCACTGGACTTTAACTAATCTGACTGTCTTGTTCCTTAGCCTCGTCTCGTCTCTCATGACTATACGAACTGGCTTTCTAACTATTGTCAAATTCGGCTCTACTACTACGTTCTTTAACACAGTCGGTGCTATAGTAGTCTTTAGGTCTCGAATAAACTTTCTTAGATGAGAAATATAAAAAACATCATGGACTCCTGCCAAACTGTTCGGTAACTCTACTTTATATGCGAGTTTCCTAGTCTTTTCTATAATAGGAAATGGTCCTACAAATCTCGGTGCCAATTTCCCTGATTTCCCGAATCGAATTACACCTTTCATTGGTGATACCTTAATGAAAACATGATCTCCAACAGAGAAGTCTTTCCATCTTCTATCTGCATAACTCTTCTACCTAGACTGAGCTTCCTTCATCCTAGCTCGAATCAACTCAATCTTCTTCGCTACTTCTCTAACGAAATCCGGACCAAGAACCAACCTATCTCGGGTCTTTAACCAATAAACTGGAGATTTGCATGGTCTTTCATACAAAGCTACGAATGGTGCTATCCCTATACTAGCCTGATAACTGTTATTGTACGAAAACTCAACTAAGTGTAGATGGTCTTCCCATGTCCCCTAAAATCTAACACGCAAGCTCGTAACAAATCTTTCAAGATTTTGTTAACTCTTTCTGTTTGCCCGTCGGTCTGCGGATGGTAAGCGGTACTCATCTTGAGCTTGGTACCTAAAGTATCATGTAGATTCTTCCATAACTAGCTAGTGAACAAGGAATCTCTATCAATTACTATACTACTAGGAATCCCATAAAGTCTAACTATATTCTTCATAAATAACTTAGCCAAAACAGGTGCTGTCCTAGTTGACTTAACTGGAATGAAATATGCACTCTTGGTCAACCTATCCACTATGACCCATGTACATTCATTTCCTCGATTTGATCTTGGTAACTCATCTATAAAATCTTTAGATATAGAATCCAACTTCCATACTGGAATATCTAATGGCTGAAGTAACCCACTCGGTTTCTGATTTCGGCCTTTACCTGTTGACAGTTCAAACACTTCTTTACCCATAAGCCTACATCCCTCTTCATACCTTCCTAAAAGAAACTTCTCTTCATGTCCTGATACATCTTAGTTCCTCCCGGATGAATGGTGAACTTCGAACGATGGCATTCCTCAAGAACTTCTTTCCTGATGTTTCCTACATTCGGAACACATAATCCTCCTTTCTTTCTCAACCACCTGTTCTGCTCAAGACTGAAATCCTTCAAGTCATCGCTCTCTGTTCCATCCCTTAACTTCCTGATCTGTTCAACTAATAATGGATCTTCCTTCTGCTTAAAAGCAATCTTTTCAATCATAACTGGTCGGACTTCTAAACATGACAACATAACAGTTTCCTTACTAGATCTAGCTTTAGATCTCCACTGCACTCTGCATGTCGTCAACACTTCTAAATCTCTCCACTCAGCTATCATTGCCAACATTGCATTCTGATGTTTTCTGCTAAGTGTATTTGCAACCTTATTTCCCTTTGCTGGTGTGTACTCAATTCCAAAGTCATAAGCAGCAATAAATTCCAACCATCTTTGTTGTCTCATATTTAGCTCCTTCTGAGAGAATAAATACTTCAATTACTTATGATCCTTATATAACTCAAATCTTTCTCCTAAAAGTTAATGTCTCCAATCCTTCAACGCAAAAATCACCGCAGCCAATTCCAAATCATGATCAGGTACCTAACCTCATTCGGTCTAAGCTATCTAGAAGCATAGGCAATCACTTTACCTCTTTGCATTAACAGAGCTCCTAATCCTGTTCCACATGTATCTGTATATACCACTAAAAGCTGATTCCCTTCGGGAACTACTAATAATGGTGCATTAGTCAATAAGTGTTTCAAGCTCTGGAGTGCTTCCTCAGAGTTATCGGTCCATACAAACTTCATAATTTTTCGCGTTAGCTTGGTCATCGGTGCTGCTATCCCTGAAAAATCCTTTATGAATCTCTGGTAATACCCAGCTAATCCAAGAGAACTCTTTATCTCAGTCACTGTGTCAGGTCTCTTGCAATTATTCACCGTTTCGATCTTAGTCGGATCTACAGACAACCCTTTCGTTGAGACTACATGAACCCAAAACTTCACTTCCTTCTTCCAGAAATGACACTTCGAAAACTTCGCCTTCAGCCGATGCTGCCTCAACGTCTCAAGCACCACTCTAAGATGAACTTCATGCTCCATTTCATCCTTAGAGTATATCTGAATATCATCTATGAACACGAACCTATCCAAGTGCTCTTGGAAAATTTGGTTCATCAAATCTACAAAGAATGTTGGCGCACTAGTTAGTCCGAATGGCATCACCAACCATTCATACGACCCATATTTATTTCTAAACGCGGTCAAAGGAATATTATCCTCTACTACTCTAAGCTGATGGAAACCTGTCGCCAGATCAAACTGGAAAAATATTTTAGCCCCACTCAACTGATCGAACACATCGTCAATTATAGGCAATGGGTATCGATTATTTATCGTCTTCTCATTCAACTTACGATAATCAATACACAGCCTTAACGATCCGTCCGGCTTCTTAGCGAACACTGCGGCTGCTCCCCAAGGCGAACTGCTTGGCCTAATAAAATTCTTGCCTTCCAAATCCACCAACTGCACCTTTAATGTAACGACCCGTATTTTTACGGATCGAAACATCGTAAAACAGTTGACATTTGGTCGCATTATTGATAAGTCGTCCAGAGTCTAAGTCTTAGGTCGTATGAGAGTTTGGAGCGACCTAAGGAAGTTGGCGAGTTAAGGGGTAGACGACTTAGTGAAGTGGAGCGACCTAAGGATTGGAACGACCTAAGAAGTTAGGTCGTGTAATAGTTAGGTCGTATAGAAGATAGGTCGTGTGCTGGCTTAGGTCGTGGGGTAGGTTAGGTCGAGTGAGCGACCTAGGAGATTGGAGCGACCTAAGAGAGTTAGCAACCTATAAGAGTTGGCGACCTAAGGTTTGAGCGACTTAAGGGTTTGCAGCGACCTAGGAGAGCTGGTAGTTAGCGACCTATAGGAGTTAGCGACCTATAGGAGTCAGCGACCTAAGGGTTAGTAACCTTCAGTATTTAGCGACCTAGTGGTGAGCGAGTTAGCGTAGTTAGGTCGTTAAACGACCTAAGGAGTTAGGTCGTATACTGGCTAAGTTAGTTAGGTCGCGTATGTGTTAGGTCGTAGGTGTGTTAGGTCGTAGAAGCGGTCTGTGTTAGGTCGCTAGGCTGCATCTTTGTTAGGTCGTAGGTCCCGGATGCGCGTAGGTCGTTGGATCTGTTAGGTCGTATGGATGCGCATTCGTTAGGTCACGTGGAAGCGCATCTGGGTTAGGTCGTAGGTCGCATGGATGTGCATTCGTTAGGTCGTAGGTCGTATGAATGCGCTGATCTGCTAAGTGTTAGGTCATAGGTCGTAGAGGCTTTGGCTGTTAGGTCGAAGATTTTAGGTCGTAGGGTTTTAGGTCGTGGACGACCTAACTCCGAGCGAACGACCTAAGGTGGATTTCAGCCTATAAATAGGAGGGTTCTTCTTCATTTTTGGGATCCGGATTTTGAAGCGATGAAGTGCTGCCATTTTGAGAGCTCGACTTCTACACTTCTTCACTTCTTTTCTCCACTCTAATCTTGTGCTTCCTTCCATCCAAATCGAAGATCGAAGAGCTTAGATTGAAGATCTACATTCTTCGAAGAGAGATTTCATCGTTTGAAGCGGATTTGTGATAGATCGAGTTAGATCCTTCGCTGTCCAGATCTGAAGTGTGTTGCTTTTGGGTTGTTTAGGTGATTTGGTGAGTGGTGATTATCTCTCACACGGATCCAAAGGAGTATATCGGATCGTTGGTTTGATTTGGTGTTAAAGTAGTGATTTTCATGCATTTTTGTAAACCTAAGTATAGATCCATATAGATCCATTGTTCATGATGATTTGGCATCCATTTTACTACATGTTAACCTATGCAAGTTCATTCATCAAGATTATAGAGATATTGCTCATGTTTTCATGCTTGTTAGACTTTTGACTTTTTAATTACGAAATTGCCATTATTGTTATAATTGTCTATTTAGATCATATTTGAATGCTTGTTTACTTGGATTAATGTTTGATTTGATTGATTGCTATGAATTAGATGATTGATGATTTGATTTAGACAAGATGGTCAAAGATGATTCAAAAGCTAAGGGAAAGGCTCTTGAATTGGAAAAGCTGCTCGTGGCATATGTAGCGGATGATGAAGCTCATATGGATAGATTTGATGATGATGTTGAGATGAAGCTTTGCTATGATGATGATGAGGCGAAGTATGATATGAGATAGCCTTGGTCTAATCCAGACGGGATCATTCCAAGCAGATTGATAACTCGGTGAAATGGTTCGAGTTTGAGGATAATGGTTTGCTCGAGAGGCGCTTGAGCTAGTATGGAAATAGTCGTCGGGGAGGATGACTAGAAGGCTGAGATCTCATCGTTGTTGAAGGTTCTAGCATGCTCAAAGCAAGAGTACGTTGGGCAGATTCGATAGTCCCTGAAGGCTACTGATTGGTAGTCGAGTACTCTGGGCAGATTCGATAGTCCTAGGCACGAGTCACGATGTCGTGCAGAGTCATGTCTAGAACCGGGGTTTCCATTAGCCCTTGACGGACGGATGAAATAATGAGCCGGTCATTCAATTAACGATGATATCGAAGCAATGATAACAGTGATAGCCAGAGTCATGGATGTTTGGTTGTATCATCATTCGGTCTCAAGAGCGGTATTTTCTAGGTGCTTATCTGATCTTGGTTTAGGCCTTGGGGGTTTGTAGTTGGAAAACATCGCCCTTGACTCGAGTGATAATTGCTTTATTTTAAATTGTATGCTTTGCTATGTTTGCTTCTGCTTAGTGTGTGTCTGGGGGCTATCACTGTAGAAAGAGGTGGAGTGGGAGGGTTGAATTACTATTCCTTTTTCCTTTATGCTCTTTTGGTATGTTGTTAGTTAATTTACCGCTCACTAAGACTGTTGTCTGACTCAAGGCTTTATGTTTTGACTCTTATTGCCTTGGGCTGTTCGTTCATTTTGGGACGGGCAGACTAGGTAGCAGGTGACAGGTGCTGTTCTTGCTTTCCACGATGCTGATGTCGAAGACGAGCTGGAGGCTTTCCACGATGCTGCTTGTATATTCTCTGAGTGTTATGTAGTGAGGCTTGATGTATTGACTATTCAGATGTTTGTATTCAACTATTATGAATTTTTATTGATGAGATTCTATTCTGTAAAGCTTCACTATATATATATTCTATTGTATTTTGTCCATGCGCTGTGAGTAATACGATAGATTCTGCTATTTTAATTTACCCTGATAATCGTCCATGGCTGCCTGGCACACTTTACAGTGCACTATCTCTAGGTTCAGTGCAGGGGTCGTGGGCGGTCGTCACATTTGGTATCAGAGCATTGGTTAATCGATTTTACCCAACGCTCGCTGACGTAACTACGTATGAGAGACGTAATTGTATTTTGATGGATGATTACTATATATAATATAGTAGCTTAGTAGAGTTTGAGTCCTTTATGCAGTTGTTTCTCGAGGTGTATTAATCATTCCTTTTTATAGATATTAAGAATGAGTCGAAGAGGGAGACCAGCTGCTAGGGAAGGCCGTGCTACTGAAGGGGCTGCTGATTATGCTGCTATGTTCGAAGCTATGATGACTTCGATCATGAGAAGGATACCAGCTCCGGGGCCATCTGTAGATGTTGGAGTTCAAGTCCAAACTCCGAAACCAGTGGATTTTGCTAAGTTGTGTAAAGACTATACTGCTCTTGGAGGGAAGGTTATCTTGGGAACAGAACCAACTATCGAAGTCCAGAGGTGGATAGATGCTTGTAGAAGGATCTTTAGTGATTTGGGAATTGAGGATGCGACTAAGAGGAAGTTAGCATCAAGACAGCTTCAAGGGAGAGCTTTTGATTGGTGGAACTCTATCACCATTGATACTCCAGAGGAAGAAATTACTTGGGAGCAATTCCAAGCCAGATTTGAAGCTAAGTTCATTTCTACAGCTCAGAAGTCTGTTCTGTTCAAGAAGTTTGTGGAACTCAAGCAAGGTGGAAGGCCAGTTCTTGAGTATGTTTCTGAGTTTGAAGCTTTGTCCAAGTATGCCCGGTCATATATTGAATCTTCGTATCAGAAGAATGAGAAGTTTGTGACAGGCTTGGACAGTTACCTTGGGAGGCAGTTGGTGGATCATTTGGACGATTCATTTGAGAAGCTTGTGGAGAAAGCTCTCAGGCATGAGAATCTGTTTCCTAAAGAAGGATCTGTTGTTGCTGTGACCAAGGGAGAGTCTAGACCACAGCAGGGTGGAAACAAGAAGAGGAAGCAGCAGCAACAAAAGGGTAAGGATGGCCAGAAGAAGCCGAAGGGCGAAGTGACCTGCTTCAATTGTCAGCAGAAGGGCCATTTCTCCAGGGATTGCAAGAATCCGAAGGTGCCGCTGAAGTGCCACAACTGTGACAAGCTGGGGCATGTTAGGAGGAATTGTCCAGAGCCGCGGAAGGACAAGCAGATTGTGCAAGCTTATGGTTTGGGAGCTGTTCCATCGTCTTCGAAAGCTCCTACTGCTGAAGAGAAGGGAAAGAGTGTGGTGGTTCTGGGTACTCTCTCCATTTGTGGTGTTCCAGTTAGATTGTTATTTGATACTGGGGCGTCGCATTCTTTTGTTTGTAATGAACTTGTAGGCCGGTTGGGTTTAGAACCGGATATTGTTGATAGGCCATTGGTTGTGACTAATCGAGTTGGGGGTTCGTCTTGTTTGTGTATGCTATGCCGTTGTCTGATTGCATCGAGTCATGATTGCTCTTTTGTTTGTGATTGTTTTGTTCTGAACTTTGCGGGGTTTGGAATTATTTTGGGTATGGACTGGCTTAGGAAGTATGCGGCAAAGGTTGATTGTGATAGGTTGGAGGTGACAGTCAAGAATGTGGAGGGGTGAAAGATTGTGATACGATGTAAGCATGAAGAAGGCGTCTTCATGAGCTTCATGTATTCGCTGGTTGTTCCACGGGATGGACTGTCATCTGTGCCAATCGCTAATGGATTTTAGGATGTCTTTGACAAGGTCAAAGGGTTACCGCCGCATAGAGAGATCGAGTTTCGTATAGATCTAGCTGAAGGAGCCAGACCTGTTGTGATGCCTCTTAGGCGGATGGCGCCTAGGGAACAACAGGAGTTGAAGGTGCAAGTTGATGATCTTTTGCAGAAAGGATTCATTCGGCGTAGTGTGTCCGAATGGGGTGCACCAGTTGTGTTTGTAACCAAAGCGGATGGATCCCTGAGGTTATGTGTGGATTATCGTGAGCTGAATAAGGTGACTAAGAAGAACAAGTATCCATTGCCGAGAATAGATGACTTGTTTGATCAGCTTCACGAAGCTAAGGTGTTTTCTCAGATGGATTTGGCAACGGGATTTCACCAGTTAAGAGTGGCTAAGGATAGTGTGCCGAAGACTGCTTTTAGGACACCATCCGGTTTCTTTGAGTGGCTGGTAATGCCGTTTGGATTGACTAATGCGCCAGCATATTTTGTGGATCTTATGAATAGAGTGTTCAGAGATCAGTTGAGCAAGTTCGTGCTAGTGTTCGTGGATGATATTCTGATCTATTCCAGAACTGAAGAAGAGCACAAGACGCACTTGCGTATTGTTTTGGAAATCTTACGGAAACATCAGCTGAAGGCTAAGTTTTCGAATTGTCACTTCTGGAAGAGTGAAGTGAGGTTCTTAGGCCATGTTATCTCTGGAAATGGAATAGCGGTTGATCCCGCTAAGGTGGCAGCAATCCAGGATTGGGTTAGACCTAAGAATGCATCTGATGTGAGAAGTTTTCTTGGATTAGCAGGATATTATCGTCGATTTATCAAGGACTTTTCCAAGGTGGCTACACCATTAACAGGATTGACGAAAAAGAACCAAGTATTCAGATGGGATGCTAAGTGTGAGCAAGCTTTCGGAATCCTGAAAGAGCGACTGACAAGTGCTCCTGTTTTGACTATTCCAAGTAGGAATGATGAGATGGTGGTTTACACCGACGCATGTGGTACTGGACTAGGAGCAGTGCTGATGTAGAGGGATAAAGTTGTTGCGTATGCAAGTCGACAACTGAAGCCGCATGAAAGGAATTATCCGACTCATGATTTGGAGTTAGCGGCGATTGTTTTTGCTCTGAAGATGTGGAGACATTATCTATTGGGAGTTCGATTCGAGTTGTTTACAGATCATAAGTCGTTGAAGTATCTTTTCTCCCAAAAGGATTTGAATCTTCGGCAGCAACGGTGGCTAGAGTTTTTAGCATCATATGATTTTGGTATAGCCTATACTCCGGGAAAGGGTAACGCAGTGGCAGATGCGTTAAGTCGAAGACATGCAGGATTGGGAGTCATGTTTTCAGAATGGAAGAATCTCAAGAATTTAGCTGGATTTGACTTCAGGCCCAGATGTGAATTGGAACCTGAGATGTTGGCAAACTTATCGATAAGACCGACTCTTGTGGAAAGGATTGGCGAGAGCCAAAAACGAGACGATAAGCTTGTCAAGATTATCCGTTATTTGGAATCTGGATTGGACCTAGAAAAGGATAAAGGATTCGAGGTCGATCGAGAGGGTTGGCTTCGGAAGCAAGGACGACTAGTTGTTCCCGATGTGGATGAATTGAGGAATGAGGTGCTGAAGGAAAGTCATCACTCGAAGCTGACAATTCATCCAGGTGGAAATAAGATGTATCGGGATATGAAGAGAACCTATTACTGGGAAGGTATGAAGAAGGATGTTGGAAATTTTATTTCCAAGTGCATGAACTGCCAGTTGGTAAAAGCCGAACAGAAGAAGCCAAGTGGATTGCTTCAGCCATTAGAAGTTCCTACATGGAAGTGGGAGCAAATATCGATGGATTTTATTGATGGGTTACCTAGAACAAGAACGGGAAATAAAGGGATTTGGGTCATCGTAGATCGTCTGACTAAGAGTGCAAGATTCATTCCTGTTCGATCGACTAGGACTGCATCAAAGTTGGCTGAGTTGTATGTTAAGTGGATAGTTCGATTCCATGGTATTCCGAAGAGTATAGTGAGCGATCGAGATCCATTGTTCACTAGTGGATTTTGGAAGAGCTTCCAGGAATTTTTGGGAACCGAGTTGTGTTTGAGTACGGCTTATCACCCTCAAACAGATGGTTAGACCGAGAGAGTCAACCAAGTTTTGGAAGATTTCCTTAGAGCTTTTGTTTTAGATTTCGGAGGATCATGGGAAGATCACCTTCATTTGGTGGAATTTTCGTATAACAACAGTTACCAGTCAAGCATTGGTATGGCACCGTATGAGGCATTGTATGGAAGACCGTGTAACTCTCCGACATGTTGGTTAGAGACGGGAGAAAAGCTGATGCTTGGGCCAGAGATGATTCGACAGACTTCAGATTGCATAGAGATCATTCGGCAACGAATGAAGGCAGCCCAAGACCGACAGAAAAGTTATGCCGATAAGCGTCGTAAGGATTTGGAATTCGACATAGGTGATATGGTTTTTGTGAAGGTTTCTCCACTGAAGAATATTATTCGATTCGGGAAGAAAGGAAAATTGACTCCGAGATTTGTTGGACCATTCCCGATCATCGAGCGAATTAGAAAGCTCGCCTACAGATTGGAGTTACCAGAATAGATGTCGGGTGTGCACAATGTTTTTCATGTATCGTATCTACGGAAGTATGTGCACAACTCGAATACAGTGGTTTCTACTGATAGTTGTGAAGATTTCAAAGTTGATCCAGTCGATAGGAGACCTCGTAAGCCGCTTCGTGTTGTGGAAACTGACACGAAACAGCTTAGGAGGAAGGTAGTTAAGTTGCTCAAGATACAATGGAGTGATGATGATAACGACTGTACATGGGAGGTGGAAGAGAGGATGAAAGCAGCTCATCCTGAACTCTTCAAGGTATGGCCCTAAGGTGTCGTGTCATCTAACGACATTGTAACTTGTTCTAGTTTTAGAATTCTGCATGCTAAGCTAGAATTGGATGCATGGTTTGTTGATTGCTAAGGATGGTAGGCATGCAGAATAGTCTTTGATAGCTCTGTTTGTTTGGAATTTCGGGGGCGAAATTCCTAAGGGGGAGAGAATGTAATGACCCGTATTTTTACGGATCGAAACATCGTAAAACAGTTGACATTTGGTCGCATTGTTGATAAGTCGTCTAGAGTCTAAGTCTTAGGTCGTATGAGAGTTTGGAGCGACCTAAGGAAGTTGGAGAGTTAAGGGGTAGACGACTTAGTGAAGTGGAGCGACCTAAGGATTGGAACGACCTAAGAAGTTAGGTCGTGTAATAGTTAGGTCGTATAGAAGATAGGCCGTGTGCTGGCTTAGGTCGTGGGGTAGGTTAGGTCGAGTGAGCGACCTAGGAGATTGGAGCGACCTAAGAGAGTTAGCAACCTATAAGAGTTGGCGACCTAAGGTTTGAGCGACTTAAGGGTTTGCAGCGACCTAGGAGAGCTGGTAGTTAGCGACCTATAGGAGTTAGCGACCTATAGGAGTCAGCGACCTAAGGGTAAGTAACCTTCAGTATTTAGCGACCTAGTGGTGCGCGAGTTAGCGTAGTTAGGTCGTTAAACGACCAAAGGAGTTAGGTCGTATACTGGCTAAGTTAGTTAGGTCGCGTATGTGTTAGGTCGTAGGTGTGTTAGGTCGTAGAAGCGGTCTGTGTTAGGTCGCTAGGCTGCATCTTTGTTAGGTCGTAGGTCGCGGATGCGCGTAGGTCGTTGGATCTGTTAGGTCGTATGGATGCGCATTCGTTAGGTCGCGTGGAAGCGCATCTGGGTTAGGTCGTAGGTCGCATGGATGTGCATTCGTTAGGTCGTAGGTCGTATGAATGCGCTGATCTGCTAAGTGTTAGGTCATAGGTCGTAGAGGCTTTGGCTGTTAGGTCGAAGATTTTAGGTCGTAGGATTTTAGGTCGTGGACGACCTAACTCCGAGCGAACGACCTAAGGTGGATTTCAGCCTATAAATAGGAGGGGTCTTCTTCATTTTTGGGATCCGGATTTTGAAGCGATGAAGTGCTGCCATTTTGAGAGCTCGACTTCTACACTTCTTCACTTCTTTTCTCCACTCTAATCTTGTGCTTCCTTCCATCCAAATCGAAGATCGAAGAGCTTAGATTGAAGATCTACATTCTTCGAAGAGAGATTTCATCGTTTGAAGCAGATTTGTGATAGATCGAGTTAGATCCTTCGCTGTCCAAATCTGAAGTGTGTTGCTTTTGGGTTGTTTAGGTGATTTGGTGAGTGGTGATTATCTCTCACACGGATCCAAAGGAGTATATCGGGTCGTTGGTTTGATTTGGTGTTAAAGTAGTGATTTTCATGCATTTTTGTAAACCTAAGTATAGATCCATATAGATCCATTGGTCATGATGATTTGGCATCCATTTTACTACATGTTAACCTATGCAAGTTCATTCATCAAGATTATAGAGATATTGCTCATGTTTTCATGCTTGTTAGACTTTTGACTCTTTAATTACGAAATTGCCATTATTGTTATAATTGTCTATTTAGATCATATTTGAATGCTTGTTTACTTGGATTAATGTTTGATTTGATTGATTGCTATGAATTAGATGATTGATGATTTGATTTAGACAAGATGGTCAAAGATGATTCAAAAGCTAAGGGAAAGGCTCTTGAATTGGAAAAGCTGCTCGTGGCATATGTAGCGGATGATGAAGCTCATATGGATAGATTTGATGATGATGTTGAGATCAAGCTTTGCTATGATGATGATGAGGCGAAGTATGATATGAGATAGCCTTGGTCTAATCCAGACGGGATCATTCCAAGCAGATTGATAACTCGGTGAAATGGTTCGAGTTTGAGGATAATGGTTTGCTCGAGAGGCGCTTGAGCTAGTATGGAAATAGTCGTCGGGGAGGATGACTAGAAGGCTGAGATCTCATCATTGTTGAAGGTTCTAGCATGCTCAAAGCAAGAGTACGTTGGGCAGATTCGATAGCCCCTGAAGGCTACTGATTGGTAGTTGAGTACTCTGGGCAGATTCGATAGTCCTAGGCACGGGTCACGATGACGTGCAGAGTCATGTCTAGAACCGGGGTTTCCATTAGCCCTTGACGGACGGATGAAATAATGAGCCGGTCATTCAATTAACGATGATATCGAAGCAATGATAATAGTGATAGCCATAGTCATGGATGTTTGGTTGTATCATCATTCGGTCTCAAGAGCGGTATTTTCTGGGTGCTTATCTGATCTTGGTTTAGGCCTTGGGGGTTTGTACTTGGAAAACATCGCCCTTGACTCGAGTGATAATTGCTTTATTTTAAATTGTATGCTTTGCTATGTTTGCTTCTGCTTAGTGTGTGTCTGGAGGCTATCACTGTAGAAAGAGGTGGAGTGGGAGGGTTGGATTACTATTCCTTTTTCCTTTATGCTCTTTTGGTATGTTTTTAGTTAATTTACCGCTCACTAAGACCGTTGTTTGACTCAAGGCTTTATGTTTTAACTCTTATTGCCTTGGGCTGTTCGTCCATTTTGGGACGGGCAGACTAGGTAGCAGGTGACAGGTGCTGTTCTTGCTTTCCACGATGCTGATGTCGAAGACGAGTTGGAGGCTTGCATATTGTTTTCTTACTATATGTACTGGATGTTCCGCTGCTTGTATATTCTCTGAGTGTTATATAGTGAGGCTTGATGTATTGACTATTCAGATGTTTGTATTCAACTATTATGAAGTTTTATTGATGAGATTCTATTCTGTGAAGCTTCACTATATATATATTCTATTGTATTTTGTCCATGCGTTGTGAGTAATACGATAGATTCTGCTGTTTTAATTTACCCTGATAATCGTCCATGGCTGCCTGGCACACTTTACAGCGCACTATCTCTAGGTTCAGTGCAGGGGTCGTGGGTGGTCGTCACATTTAACTCCCTCATCTCGGTAGGTGTCATCCTACTTGGCTGTCTACTTACTGGTTCTTCTCTAGGTACTAAGTCTATATGAAACTCAATAGCTCATTTCAGTGGCAATCCTACTACAAGTTCAAAGACAACCGCGAATTCCCTAACCACGAAAACTCAATTTAACTCATCTTCTACTTCCATAACACCCAACAGAGCATTCACCTCACAACTAGGGTTTTCTATGAAATATACTATCCGATCTCTTCAGTTAGGGTGTCTAAGTGATATTACCCTATCATGGAAAAATATCCTAGCATCGTATTTACTTAACCAATCCATACCCAAAATAATTCCAAACCCTATGAAATCAAACACATGTAAACTGCAATCAAATGTATGACCTGACAAATCAAACTCTAGGTGGTCACACTTCATCCCAAGTGTCACATACACTTCTATCGGATTTGCAACCTTTATGGAAGTAACTAAGTATGAGGGTTCTAGTTTAAGCTTATTTACCAAACAACGAAATATAAAAGAATGCGATGCACCAGTATCAAACAGAACGCTGACTGACATACCATGAATCAGAAGTGTACTGTTATCCGGGTTTTTAACCCATCATATATCAACAAAAAACAAGAAAACCTTAAGCTGGCAGGATGATTCAGGAACTAACCATAGAATTTACGACTAGAGTTTGACGAGGGCCAAGCTATACGGTTAAGGCAACGATTGGAGTCAATGAAGCCAAGAGGCCAGCATCCCTGCAACCCAACAAGTATGTAAACGTAAGCAGCTAGTGACTTGTGACGACAGCGATAAATGCCTGAGAAAAAATCTCCAATTTCGAAATCCAGGATAGTCCCCTATGGCCAGATCGTCAACAACCCATGCACTTCTTCAACATCGCGAACAAGCAAGTTATGGAATACAAAGAAAGGAGGCAGAACTCGGTCGATGAAATAAGCTAAGCCCATGGGTCGCCAGAGACCCAAACACCATGGCTCACCAACGACCTATGGTGTTGGCTCATTTCGCCAACCAAAATCCCCTAGGTTGCATGTAGTCAGTTTGGGAGCTGACAATGATGGGCCTGGCCCAGAAACCCTCCCACCTCTATAAATAGCGTGCCACCTGCAACATAAAGGGGATCTTTTGAAAACTGATTGCTGAAGCTCTGCTGGGATTATTCTTCACTTCCAACTTCCCTCACAACGATCTCAGAAGGAATATGTCGTGATTCTCTGGTGGATTCTAACTCTAGAGATCTAATCTAGCTAGGAATTAGCCAAAGCCTTGTAATCAAATAGCTTTTGTAATAGCAATCAACTTATAATAAAACTATAAAGTGGACGTAGGCTTCGTTAACAGCCGAACTACTATAAAAATCCTCTGTCTATTTTCTTTTACGACTTTTTCTGTATTTGTGATCTGTGATATTGCTCTGTAAAAATAGGACTGGTGCTTTTAAAACCAAACCAGGGTGATGGTCCATTTTCTAGGTCAATTGGTGCTTTCACTGAGAACTTGCAACCCAGGATCCAGATCTAGCTGTCTACTTTGGATTGCATAGGTCCAGAAGTTAGATCTTTATTTTCACCCAAGATCAAGGTCTAGCTATCTACTTTGGATTGCGTAGATCCAGAAGTTGGATCTCCAATCTTTGCTTAAAGAACTCACTGTTTTAAAAGCCAATGGCTCCTAAAAGGAAAAGAACTGCTTCTAGAAGGTCCATAGGGGCAGCAATAGCCACGGAAGGTGTTAGCATCCAACAGGCTGAAGTAAATGTTGCTAACTTAGGGAACCAAGCACCAGGGTCCTCTAGTCAGCATAAAGTTGTTACCAGGGATGAATTGAATAAGATGGCTGAAGAAATCAACCAAAGAATGGAAGATAGTCAAAAGGCTCTAAAGGAAAAGCTTAACGCTCTAATAACTCTACAATCAAACCCTGTTCTAAGGAATATTCCTGAGCCAGCTACTGCCATAGAGCAGGAAAACTCCTCTGTTTCCGGCCTGCATAGGAGAAACGGAAAGCAGCCATTGAGAAGGGTAACAACGGGGTGTAACTTGGAGGAAAATGAGAACACCCCACTTAACGCAAGACAACTAAATTTGAATTTGAATCAAGAGGTCAAAACCCCACTTGAGGATGTAGCTATGAACCTCTCCGATTCGGAAGGCGGAGAGCAGGGTGATCAGGTAGAGGAGAATGCCAACACATTTGATAACGTTAGAAACATCCAGACCACCCCAGCTAGACCAAATGCAAGCCAACGGGGCCCTGCGGGAATGGCTCTCCCGAAGACAGGAGAGCCTAGGTATCAACCCACGTGCCAAGACCGTTTGATGAACCAAACAGTTAGCGCAGTGACTGACTGCCGCCCCCAGGACCACCGGACATCAGAGACATATATAACAGACATGGTCAAGCGGTTGATGGACACAAGTTAAAGTAAAAAGGATGATGAGTGGGGATCTGCTCCAAGTCGGACCCCTTTTATTGATGAGATCCTAAATGAAAGGTACCCGGACAAATTCACCATGCCAACCATTCCCTCCTACAATGGAACTAAGGATCCAAAACCCCATTTGTACAAATATAGTTGGTATATGGACGGAGCCAATGCTCCGGAAGCCGTATGCTGCCGATGTTTCCCCATTTTTCTAGAAGGTGTTACATCTATGTGGTTCACCAGACTTCCCGCAAGGTCTATTTCTACCTTTGATCAACTTGCAACGAAATTCTTTGACCAGTTCAGACTTCATACCGCACAACCGAAGGACATCATGTCTCTATCCGGACTGGTTTAAGAGCGAACAATTCATTGAGATCGTTTATGAGCAGATTCAACATAGAGGTGATTGAGGTGAGCAATCCCAATGAGGACATGATTTTTATGGCTTTAGTCCGTGCTATTCATCCGGAGACGGAGTTCGGGAAATGGATCAGGATGAAGCAACCCACCAACATAAAAGATTTCAACCGCAAGGCAAGCCGGTACTTGAGGTTGAAAGAGGCACAGGAGCTGGAAAGAAAGGCTGCTGGAGTGCATTAGACGAACACCGAACAGAATGGCACGACGGTTAACTAAAAGACACGTAACCCCGGGAATAACCAAGGTGCCACAGGGGAGAATGGAAACCAGAAGAGAGGAAATCAGAACTCAGACAAGAAAAATGGTAGTGGCTGCAACAAAAGGTTTAGAGAGTTTGGACCAGGAGATTATACCCCCCCGAATGATACTCCGGAAAATATTTATCTCGCAACACAAGAAACTAAAGAGTACAGGAAACTCCTCAAAAAGGAGGCAACAGAACAGTAGAAGTGCTCAGGGAAATTCTATCGCTTCCATGAGACGCATGGGCACAACACAAGCGAGTGTCGCCACCTTAAGGACCTCATTGAAGGATTAATCCCCGACAACAAGCTTCAGCAATATGTAAAAGGGCCACGAAAACCCAGCCAGGCAATAGTCCCTCAACCACCTAGGGAGCAAGGAAATCAGGCTGGAATTAGTGACCAAGGGTCGAAACGAACTGACCAAAGGCTCATTATCTGGGGGACCGCATCCTGCACAAAGGAGTTAGGGGGAGATGGAGAGATACGCAATCTCACTAAAACATGCCCCGAAGGGATCGTGTTTGATCATAGATGGTGAAACTCCGATCAAGCAGTAGAAGGTGCTAAGCAACGATATAGTATTTTGCGACCGTGACATTGAAGGAATTGAGGCTCCAACTCTTGATCCAATGGTGGTAACAGTAGGAATCGAGCCCGCAGTTGTCCGACGAGTGTTGGTTGATAGTGGAAGCTCGGTTAATATACTTTTCAAACGTACTTTCGATCAGATGATAGGTATGAAAAGCGTATCTGCGTGCCAAACGAAGAATCAGGGATTTCCGGAGAACCTTAGCAGCCGGTAGGAACCATTGACCTACCTATAGAACTTGGAGAGGGAGAACGACGAGTCACCCTCATTCAGACTTTTGTGATTGTGGATGAGATGTCGGCATACAATGCGTCTCTAGGGGGCCCGCGTTAGCCGACTTCAAGATAGCTTTGGCTCAATGGCGTCTCACGATGAAATTCCCTACCGAGCACAGAATTGGAACAGTGAAGGAGACCAAAGCATTGCTCGAGAATGTTATATTATGGAATTGCGCGAGTCTAGAAGAAAGGAGAAAGGAAAGGATGTGGGGAAAGCTTTACACATTCGTGAGCCCTCTGAATAGCAACTACAGAACCGCCCCTGGCTTGGGGACCATAGTCGATTCGGCAAGGCTTTGGACCCTAGGAAGAAGAGCTCAGGGGAGGATCGAGCGGCACGAGCTGAGCTAACGGTGTCTGCCCCAGTTAGTATGGATGACCCCACGCAGGTCCTGAGGATCGGGTCGCAGCTTGGAAACAAGATGCGGTCGGAGTTGACCAAATTCCTCCACACCAACTTGGACGTATTTGCATGGACGCATGCCGATATGTGTGGAGTATCGCCCGAAATTGCCTATCACGCCTTTAACATTGACCCCAAATTCACTCCAGTCAAACAAAAAAGGCGCAGCTTAGGCCTTGAGCGGTCCAAGGCATTGAGAGAAGAGGTGGATAAACTAATGGCCAACATCTTCATCTAAGATGCAACTTACCCCGAATGGGTATCCAACCCAGTACTAGTCAAGAAGTCTAATGGAAAATGGCGAACCTGCATTGACTTTTCAGACCTCAAGAAAGCCTCTCCAAAGGATAGCTTTCCGCTCCCCGGAATTGATCAACTAGTGAATGGAACAGCGGGACATGAATTGATGTCATTTGTGGATGCATACTCGGGCTATAACCAGATCCTAATGCACGAACCAGATCAAGAAAATACCAGCTTCATCACTGATTTAGGATTGTACTGCTATAGAGTAATGTCGTTTGATCTGAAGAACGCAGGGGCCACGTATCAAAGACTAGTGAATTCTATGTTCAAGCGCCAGATCGGGAAAACTATGGAAGTTTACGTGGACGATATGTTAGTCAAATCCCAAGTAGCCGCTAACCACCTAGATAATATTGCTGAAATGTTCGAGATACTCCATAAATACGGAATGAAGATCAACCCACTTAAATGACACTTCGGGGTGCCCTCCGGGAAGTTCTTGGGGTTTATAATGAGTGCCCGGGGCAACGAAGCAAATTCGGAGCAAATAACAGCGTTACGGAAAGTCCAAGCCCCTAAGAATAAGAGAGAACTTCAAAGCTTTAATGGAAAAGTCACGACACTAAGTCGATTCATTTCAAAAGCCACAGTCAACCGTATACCATTTTTTGACGCGCTAAAGAAGTGAAAGAAATTTTTTGAATGGAGCAAAGCTTGTCAAACGGCCTTCGAAGAACTACTACGACACATGGAAACTCCGCCATTCTTATCGAAACCAGTCGATGGAGAAGACTTTTTTGTTTACTTAGCAATTTCCCCACACACATTGAGCGCGACTCTCGTGCGAGAAGAAACGAGAATCCAACGACCTGTGTACTACATTAGCAAGCGATTCACCGAGGCTGAGAAGAATTACCCGAAACTAGAGAAGCTAGCATATTGCCTTTTGATTGCTTCCCGAAAATTGCGGCCATATTTCTAGGCTCATCCGAATAAGGTGTTGACCGACCAGCCATTAACAAGTCTTGTACCGACCAGAGACTTCCGGACGATTACTTAAGAGGAACATATAATTAAGCCAATATGATATCACTTACCACCCAAGGAAAGCAATCAATGGGCAAGCGTTGGCCGACTTCATTGCTGAATTTACAATAAGAGATGATGAAGAGGAAGTTCAGTCACAAGCGGACACACAATGGAAGTTTTTCATCGATGGAGCATCGAACAACTCATGTTCGGGTGCAGGGGAAGTGCTCGAGACCCCCGTAGGGCGAGCCATTAGCTATGCTCTACGTCTGGAGTTCCCAGCTATGAATAATGAGGCGGAATACAAAGCACTGATCGCAGGGCTGAAGGTCATAAAGGAACTCAAAATAAAGTCTGTTCATATATATAGCGAGTCCCAGCTGGTTGTATCTCAAGTGAAAGGAGAGTATCAAGCGTGCGGTGAAAATCTATCCTCGTATCTGTCCAAAGTGCAAGAGCTGTTGAGCGACATCGAACACTACACCATAACCCATATACCACGGGAACAAAACACTAAAGCAGACTTCTTGGCCAAGTTGGCCAGCTCCGGAGAAGCCCGATCACTGGGGGTGGTCCTAGTCGAAACTCTAACCAATCCAAGCATTAATGAAATGGATGTAGAGTGGATCCTCGAGACCACTATGGAACCAGACATGTGTATGACACCAATAAAAGATTATCTCCTGGAAGGAACTCTTCCTACAGACCGAAACCAACGAAAGAAATTACTCAGGAAGGCGCCGCGGTTCATGATACAGGACGGAATACTCTATCGAAGGGGATTCTAAGCCCCTCTTCTTAGGTGTGTAACCAATGATGAAGCACAACGAATCCTATAAGAAGTGCACGAAGGCGAGTGCAGAGACCACACTGGGAGGCAGACTCTGGCAAAGAAAGTCCTTCGGTACGGATTCTTCTGGCCAACAGTAAACCGCGATGCCGCAGATCACACCAGGAGATGCGATCGCTGTCAGAAATTCAGCAAAATCAAGATAACTCCATCAACAGAACTAACGCAAATGGTTAGCCCGTAGCCATTTGCAATATGGGGGATCGATTTGATTGGTGTCCTTCCAATAGCAAAAGGAGGAGCCAAATATGCTATAGTGGCCATAGATTATTTCACGAAATGGGCCGAAGCAGAACCGCTGGCCACCATAACCACAGAGAAAGTTATTAACTTTGTTACTAAAAACATTATTTACAGGTTTGGCGTGCCACAAAAATCATCACTGACAATGGAACACAGTTCGAAAGCGCCGAGTTCAAAGACTTCTGCAAGCTCTTCCGGATTGAAAAGAGCTTTTCCGCAGTGGCTCATCTGCAGGCAAACAGGCAAGTGGAGGCAATAAACAAGATCATCAAATCCACCATCAAAAAGCGACTGACAAAAGGAAAGTGAAACTAGGTTGATGAGCTTCCACTCGCACTATGGGCTTACAAAACAACACATAAAGCTGCAACCGGCCACACCCCGTTCTCATTGGCGTATGGTTCAAAGGCGATGATTCCTGTCGAACTAGAGGTCCTCTCTCACCAAAAGCTGAATTTCGATCAAAAACAAAACGAGCAATACCTACTCGAATCACTAGATATGGTCGACGAAAAGAGAGAGGAAGCAGAGTTGAGAATTGCTACCCATCAAAAAAGGGTCGCATGATACTTCAACTCCAAAGTACACAGTCAAACCTTCGAAATTGGTGATCTCGTGCTCAAGCGGGTTTACCCTGTCCCGGGAGCCTTCGGACTGAATTGGGAAAAACCATTTGTCATTCATCAAAAGCTTGGTGATGGGACCTTCAAGCTGACAACCGTCGATGGGATCGCAATTCCCAGAGCCTGGAACAGCGAATCACTCCGCCGATATTTCATTTAAAAGCAACTTTATGTATTTTCTAATTTTCAGCAAAATAAGCCATTACGGAAATGCCGATGGCGTTGTATATAGGCAAAAAATATGTTATGCATTTCTTAATAAAGTTTGCTTATTGAATCATCCAAATTGTGTTCATAGTAATTACCTGACGAGCCGGCGGAAGTAAACCGACTCAAACCGTTGGATCGGCGGAACCCGATCCTGGCCCTTTGAAAAATGGTGCCGCCCCAGCTGCATCAGGAGGGCCACGAACTCAAGTTTCTCATGTCGCCCAGAAATAGGCGACGCTGAAAAACTCCAAATTCAAGTTTCTCGCATTGCCCAGAGATAGGCAACACCGAAGAACTCCAGATTCAAGTTTCTCGTGTTGCCCAAAGAGAGGCAACACTAAGGAACTCCAGATTCAAGTTTCTCGCGTTGCCCGGAGATAGCCAATGCTGAGGAACTCCAAATTCAAGTTTCTTGCGTTGCCCGGAGATAGGCAACGCCGAGGAACTCCAGATTCAAGTTTCTCCCGTTGCCCGGAGATAGGCAATGCCGAGGAACTCCAGATTCAAGTTTCTCGCGTTGCCCGGAGATAGGCAACGCCGGGGAACTCTAGATTCAAGTTTCTCATGTTGCCCAGAGACAAGCTACGCCGGGGAACTCCAAATTCAAGTTTCTTGCGTTTCCCAAAGATAGGCAACGTCGAGGAACTCCAGATTCAAGTTTCTCGCGTTGCCCGGAGATAGGCAATTCCGAGGAAATCCATATTCAAGTTTCTCACGTTGCCCGGAGATAGGCAGCGCCGGGAAACTTCATATTCAAGTTTCTCGCATTGCACGGAGATAGGCAATGCCGAGGAACTCAAAACTCAAGTTTCTCGCGTTGCTCGGAGATATGCAACGCCGAGGAACTCCAAATTCAAGTTTCTCATGTTGCCCGGAGATAGGCAGCGCGGGGAACTCCAAACTCAAGTTTCTCATGTTGCCCGGAGATAGGAAACGCTTGGGAACTCCAAACTCAAGTTTCTCGCATTTCCCGGAGATAGGCAACGCCGAGGAACTCTAGATTCAAGTTTCTCGCATTGCCTGGAGATAGGCAACACCGAGGAACTCCAGATTCAAGTTTCTCACGTTGCCTGGAGATAGGCAATGCCGGGGAACTCCATATTCAAGTTCCTCGTGTTGCCCGAAGACAGGCAACGCCGGGGAACTCCATATTCAAGTTTCTCGTGTTGCCCCGAGATAAGCAATGTCGAGGAACTCCAAATTCAAGTTTCTCGCATTTCCCGGAGATAGGCAATGTCGAGTAACTCCAGATTCAAGTTTCTCACATTGCCCGGAGATAGGCAGCGCCGGGGAACTTCAAATTCAAGTTTCTCGCGTTGCCCGGAGATAGGCAATGCCGAGGAACTCAAAACTCAAGTTTCTCACGTTGCTCGGAGATAGGCAACGCCGAGGAACTCCAAATTCAAGTTTCTCACATTGCCCGGAGATAGGCAGCGCGGGAACTTCAAATTCAAGTTTCTCGCGTTGCCTAGAGATAGACAACGCCGAGGAACTCCAAACTCAAGTTTCTCGCGTTGTCCGGAGATAGGCAACGCCGAGGAACTCCAAATTCAAGTTCCTCGCATTGTCCGGAGATAGGCAACGCCGAGGAACTCCAGATTCAAGTTTCTCGCGTTGCCCGAAGACAGGCAACGCCGGGGTACTCCAAATTCAAGTTTATCGCGTTGCCCGGAGATAGGCAACGCCAAGGAACTCAAAACTCAAGTTTCTCGCGTTGCCTGGAGATAGGCAACGCCGAGGAACACTAAATTCCAACTACTCGCGCTGCCCAGAGATAGGCAGTGCCAAGGAACCCCCAAAAGTCGCGCACTCGAGCTGAAACTTCTCGCATTGCTCGGAAACGTCGAATACTTGAAGTTTGTTTGGAGTGAACAACCCTGTGAACTGGGTGGCATATATCTGTACAAAGACAGAATCACTTAAATGCAAAGAGTCCACAAGCCCTATCACCCCAAACAATAATAAATTCACAAGTTCTATCTCAAAAGTCAACAAGGATCCCAAGCAAAAGTTTAACTTCCTAAGCAAAATTTCCAACTTAAGCAAAACTTCCAACTTTTGGGAAATCGTTGAAGCCTTATGGATTTCTAAACAGGATTAAGCAGTTTTGAAAAGTGTCAAAAGTTTTATGAACTTCTAAACAAAAATCCACTAAGTGTTGTTAATCCCTAAATTCCATTACAGTTCTATCACTTTGAATGAAGGACTTCGGCCATGACCACGGGACTAGCAAATTATAAAATGAAACGTACACATGCACACAGAGTATATATGAAAAGATAGACGAAAATAAAGTCAAAATACCATTGTATTGCTTGAAATCTTATGAACATAGAATCAAAATGTGGGGGCCGTACCTACACAACAGCGGCCAACAAAGAAAAATTACATACTCTACAACCAAGACACAAAGTGCAGACTCTGCACTTGGGCATAAGAACTCAAAAAGAAAGACAACAAGTCAAGCTTCCCGCAAGCTATATGGCAAAACACAGTCCATCCTTGTACCGGCCAATCAACGCTTTTTGCCACCACTTCCTTTCCCACCTCTGGTTGGCAGCTTCTGCTTCTTTTCGGGAGAAGTGTCACTGCCAGTAATGTCAACCTGTATCACTGTAGCGATCTCCTCCTCCTTCGAATGTTTTCCAGAAGAGCTTCCCATCCCCTTACGCTTTCTCAACTTCCGAGAGCTCTTCGAGGCCTTAACCACCTCCACTCTCTCCTTCTTAATAGCAACCAAGTCGTGTGGAGTCTTTTGTGGTTGCTCCGTCTGTGTCTTCTGCTCCTTGGCCTCGGCGGCAGTCGTATCACCTTCCAGGGATGCCCAGGGATTGTCTAGGCCATGAAGCGCCTCAATCTTCTCAGCCACTGGTCCCGGTTGTGAGCTAGGTGTAAATATAGGGACAGGAGCAGGAATGGATACAATTTCTGAGGATGTAAAGATATCAGCATGCACAAGCGCCGAAGTAACTGGCGCGCCAATAGGAAGAGTAGGTGGACCTATAAGATCAAAAAGAAAAGTATTAAACTCCTCTTGCTCATATGGCTTAAGACAGAGGCCCCCGAATTTGGGAGAGGCATGAGCGTTACCTGCGCCAAAGGAAGGGTCGTAAATGGTAACCTCGAACTTATCTCCTTCGCGTTCTTTGGAGGCTCCAGCACATAAGGAACAACATCGAGCCCCGAGCTCATTCGATGATCCTGGAGCTGTCCCGGAGGTTCGCCCGCATCAAAGATTAAAGACTTGGCAGGCACATCTGTGGCAACTATCAGAGCCGCTTCGGCGATTTCCATCTCCCATTCAACTCGAAGAAATTCTTGGCCTTCAAGCAGCACCTTCTTGGATTCCTCATTGAGATAGGCATCCCTCAACTCCTGATCTGAATATACGCCAACACACTCTACATTGCACGAGCTTTGCATCCCACCCCTTGAAGTCAAGCCCGATCGATCAGAGCAATTCACGACCTGGGCTTCCTCCATTCAATAGTAAAATGTCACGCAATCCAAGCTCCAACCACACTTTACTAAACTTTGACTGACGATGCTCCTTCGCACGAGAAACCTCATTCCACCAATGCCATAGCCTAACATCACCTACAATGCACCCAATCCCCAACCCTAGTTCTCCACCTTCATGTTGATCACCACAAAACAATGCCACACTTGACCAAACTTGCATAGATTTGATGCTTGCACCCATACGAACTCCACGGATCCAATTTCATAATTTATCGCTAACCGAATCACTTGATTTTGATTTTTGAAGGAAGCAATTTGATTTTCTTTTTACAGGAAGAGGAAAAGAGGGAAAATAATGAAAAGTAAGAAAGGGAAAGAGTGAAAAGTTAAGAGAAGTGAGGGTTAGTTTATGATTTTTGGTAATTCGTTCCCAATAACACGTTCACGTACGGACTGCAAATGACAAAAATAAAAATACGACCATGCACAACAATAAAACATGATCACAAAACAAAAATACACTAGTTAACTTATTTCGTGAAATTCCAAAAATACCAACGTTTGCCTCAAAATACGTTAAATGATAATTTAAATATTTTCCAAATTATAAATTATAGAAAAATCCTATAAGTTCATTTAAAAATACGTCATTAAAATCAAGTCATTTTATTACCAATTGATTTTCTTATTATTTATTATATTTGAACCAAAGTCAAATAATTAAATGAATTAAATATTCCCATTCGAAACGTTAAAAATTATGGGTCATTACAATTTATATGTTAATAAATTACTTGCATACTCTTTGGTTGTTGAGCAAACTCCACCTAGAATGTTATGTGTGGTATTATTAATATATTGACTAGACAAGGTTAGATAACTATAAGTTTTGTTGAGAAAATGCAAGGTACATATACTATACTTAGGCAGCCATGAAATGGTAGGTATGAATGAATAATTTCATTCAATTTGTTGAGTAAACTCAAGGTCGAAATGAGATTAGGACAATGAACCATGGATTCAGAGTTGCATATTATACAACCGATAAGGATTTATCCATCATTTATAGGGCTATGACTTGTTAAGCAAACTCAAGGTCAAAATCCCAAGACAGACAAGTTGTAACACCCACTAGTGAAGTCGAATGACTTCTATGTTTAGTCTTATAGTTTGGAGAAACATAAAAGATTAATGGGGCCATATTAGAAAAATGAAATTGTAGCATTTAACCTTTCTAATATTATAAGAACATCTGCCATATAAAGTTATAATAATCTACATTGATAAATTTGTGCAATTAATATAACCGATAAAATGTTTATAAATTAAAATGTACAAATGAACTGAATTAATATTGACAAATAGAAATATAAAATGTACTTACCAATAAATTTTTGCATGTTGACCCATGCAAGTGCCTAATTATACAACCACTAAATACGTTCGTAACTCGGCCACTTACAAGTTTACTTGCCCGAGACTGTGTATTGTCTTTAATGAGTTTCGAACTCTAAAGCAATATAAGAATACGGTTATTTGATCCATATACGATCACATATAAATATTATACGGTGAACGGTCATGATTCATAATGTACGAACCACGATGAAATTAGTTCATTGAAATGAGCAAGTAAACAGTAGTGTGAGATATGTATTCAATATGATTGATTACAATAATGATCTTGTTGTGTTAAATCTAATACTAGACCAAAGGCTATAAGATAGATCTAAGAATTCAATCACTAAAATGTCGGTTTGATCTGTTTATGTAAAGTGCAATTTATTTGATATCTTTAAAAGTTAAGGATAACCAAATGAACTTTATAAAGAGTTTGTTATGATATTGCAGTAATGATTTCCTTTGAATTGTTCGGCCATTTAAAAGGAAATTGAATGTATAAGAGTAGACGTAACCTAAGGCATATCGAGCTGAAGAGTGTGAATGGTCACTTCTACTTCATAAATAAATCCAGACATACGAATTGTAAAATAATAAAAGATACTTATCATTACAATGAGAAATATGATTTCTATTCCAAAAGTATTTTCACATAGAAATTTGTTTTCAGTGATATTTATCTCTTTGAATTTAAGATACCTGATCTGAAAATTCTCGACTGTAAACCAATTATAGCAAATGAAATAAATAGCCTATATTAAGTGGTTGAATGGAGATTCATATTTCATATGCTATTATAGTAATAGAAGAAATAGTGAGAGTATGCATATAACATTTATTGGTCGCATCAAGTTAGAAAATTGTTTTCATAAAACATACCAAACATTATTTTGAAATAATAACTATTATTCAGTATTGACTGAAAAATAGTCATAATTTTATTTCAATATAAATATTATCAATATCTGTTATAAAATAAAACTATATATTGGTATTTGTGATGCATTGGAAAATACACAAGTATCTAAATTTATTTGCAATTATTTTGAAATTATGGACTAAGCCATAGTGTTTGAGAAATAACTTTTCATTATCATTATTATGAATCATATGGTGCTAGTAAATTATATCTTAGACCATTAAGGGCAAAGCACCGATTCAGTGAGAGCACCGTAAAAGTTGATGAACTCTACGAACTGATACATGCATGCATATATATGTCTGTGTGTGTGTATGAAATTCAAAGTCTGTTAATTCCAAAATGGTTCCACGTACTTTGTTGTATTCACCAATGAATTATCATGAACATGAACATGTACGTATGATACGGATATGGTAAGTTAATGATGAGTTCATAGAATATAAAATGAAATAAAAAACGTGCAATAGAAATAAAAATGTTTCGATTTGACTAAATATGTGAGTATATTGGAAAGAGTTCCGAACATACCTAAAAATGAATAAAGATTCGATCTCAAAAGTCACTCCTCCCTATTATACATAATGATGTATCAATAAGGAGTTACCGAACTTTGTTGAATGAAGTACGATTAATTGTAAGTGAAGTTGAGTTAACTTATTTCTGTAAGATCGTGTACTTGAGAGTAGTACACTAGGTTAAATTTAAATTCATCTAAAGAATATTTTAGAAAATTATAGAAGATAAGGGTTTATAAGAAACCCTAACATATCGTTCGCTAAGGAGTTTGCAGGTTGTGTGAGTCGAAAGACTACACATAATAATTGTAAGTAAGGGAACTTGTATGAATCGCCCTAAATGAATTATAGGAATGATTGTCATTGGATGACCTATTTATGTTTTAAACATTTGTTTTGTAAACTAAACCAAATCAATTTTATATATAAGGCATCTCATAAAGTGTTTATGAATACATATTTCATCACATTGAGAAACAACTATTGTTTCAAGAAATACCGACTTCGTAGCGAAGGAATTTCTTTTAGAAATTACTGGTAGTAAAATGGATTTGGATACGATCCAAAGATGAAACGAATACATGATATGGAATGAAATCAACCAAACCTAAATGAACATAGCGCATCAAAGTGTCTAATAAGTATTCTCGCACATTGAAAAGAGACTTTAAGTTTCTTATCAATATCAAGAACAGATAATAGTTAGTTGTCAAGTAAACCATTAAGAGTATTGACTCTTCCATATGGTATAATGCATAAATCTGAAAGGATTCCAAATATGTTATCAGAATATGATTTTGGTAGTTATACCAGAAGGGATATGATCCATTGACAGCAAATATGTCTTCAAGAGAAATACTAATGCAGTTGGAATACAATGAGCAACATTGATAAGAATAAAATCATAAATTTCAATCATTGAAATTAGCGGAATAGATTCGACGTTCAATGTGCTCAATTTGATTCGGATTTTTACTCATAAAATCATCGCTTGGTATGACTTTGTTTTTTGGGTACATATGTGTTCAAATTAAAAATTTCTAATAATGATTTGAAATAGTCTATTTGCAGATAACAACCAAAGTGTCTCAAATTCAGTGGGAGCGATATTGAGTTTGTGAGTTTTTCGAATATGATCCAGGAAATAATATGAAAGCATCATCCTATAAGCATCAAAATTGAATAAGTTTTTGATAGAAATATCGAACGGTTTGATTTTCAATTAAAATACAATGGAAACGTGTGGCTATAAGAAAGAACCACTAAAAGGTACATAGATATCTCTAGACTATAAATAAAGAACATATTGTTGATTGTTAACGATGTACTTATGTTAAAATTGGTAATAGTTTAGTTGTTTAATACTCGATAATAGATTTGTAAATTATATCATTTATAATAAGTATAAAGATGTTAGGAACATCATAAAAAAAATCTAAAGAAACCTTATTAAAATGTTTAATATGGAACATGTAAGATGGGTTCATTATGTATTGACAATAGGAATTATCATACATATATTATCGTCTACAATATTGTATTTTGCTTATGTATGTGATGCATTAAGCAAACATTAAATCCAAATTAAGATCACTAAATGGTAGTTTAAAGTGTTCTTGAGTATTTACGAAATACTAGAGAATTGTTTACGGAAACAACAAACTCTTTATGAACGAATGTTTAGACTAGAGCTTTATAAGTGATATCGAGTATAATATGTATATATTAAATTCATGTTTCAAATAGGAGGTGGTGGCTAATTTAACAAAAAGTCTAAGTACATCGCCGAGAATAGGGCCACGATGAAAGCAATGTATAAATATAAATGCACAAATTTATAACTAAGTTGGGTGTGATTCTAAGTACTAAAAATATTACATTATTGTCATATGATAACAATATAAAGATAAATATCACAAGAAGTAAAGAAATATACTCTGAATAGTTTCACACGATAAAGGTAGTTTATCAGCATCAGAGAGAGTTGATTGATAAAATAGATAATTAAAACAACTTAGCAGATCCATTCATGAATGGTCTAACTCGATCAGTTCTCATCAAACTAATTGAAGGGTTGCGATAGAGATTCTGTAATTGGCCCCAAGTGCAAATGAGAGATTGATAAAGTTAGAGATATATTCTATGGGCAATTATGTAATTTGTTATACATATCTAACTTAGTAACCAATCTTATTCGAAAAATAAAGTGTTTTCTTTCTATTATATACTTGATATAATGTGTTATATCAATTAATTAATTTAATTAAAAGTATATTTAATAGAAAATCCATAAATGTTATGTTTTACGACAATAATTACATAAGTCCAAAGTGATATAGTTTTGACGAAGAAAATTGATGTAAATAATTGTCACTATCGGGTAACGCATAACAAAGTAAAATTGGATTTCATCGAAACCAAGTAAGCGATAAATTTGGCCATAATATCAAACAACCCGCTAAGTGACATGTGAATGTTAATAGTTGAATTATTCGATATTAATCGCTAACCTGATTTACACATAAGAGTCACACAACCGAAACGTTGAATACACTTTTTACCATCCAATTTAATTGATTTATAATTGTTGTAAATTGACCAATATTTATCAAATACTAATTACAAAATTTTATTTGATGTGCATTGAACAATATTAAATAGTGTGCATATAATAGTCATATAAACACCAATCGATATATGATATCGATACGTGTTTAAATTAGATTTAAATGCAACGAATATTGTTCGGGCTTGGAATATTTTTTGAGGCCAAGAAAGAGGCTTTGATAGCTAGCTATAGATGGCTATAGTGAGGACGGCCATATATTGATATGGTCGGTGGCTATTGAATGATAAATAAAGGAGAGAATGGTAAAAAATTTGAAATTTACCCAATTACTTCACAGCAGACTGGCCTAGTTCCAATAGACTGGTGCTCTAGCCTAAAGATACATGTGGAACCAAAGTGGAATGTTTATGCTAGGACTCTCTATGGTTGCATAACATGTACCCACTCCAGTATTGTTTTCCATCTCAACTGTTTGTAGATCAGATCCATTAGCAACTTCCATATATAGCAAAGATAACTGAAAATTAAAGTGGTGTGCACATATGTACGTTCATTTCCTATTTATATTTGTATAAAAGTACAAATATTCCCTCTCAATACATTCTTAACCTAAAGGAATTGGGTAACTTAGGCTTTGATAACAAATGTAAAGACTTCCCCTTCGCGACCCTCTGATTCTATGCCCAAATTCTCGCACAAATGTCAAGAGTGGTAAAAGATCGATCGATGTGGTAAAAAGATGGAATAATAAAACATAAAGTTATATGCTTTATCTACACTTCCTTCAATTACAACAGAAGGGATAAAATATAATTGAACATTTCACAATAATTATTCGAAGTCATTTCCAAAATAACCAAGCGTGTCTTACACAAGTTAAAAAAACTTCAGAGTACATATAGTTTTACATAAAATAAGTACTGGATATGAATAACATAAAGGTAGATAACTGAAAAAGTTTAGCGCCACCATTTCACCATTGAACGTCCGGAGTTTCACTTTCCTTGTCAGCCAACCGTACATAGAAAAAAAGGGGAAAAGAGAGGGGAACTGACATATGCATGGTGAATGAGAATTTTTTTAAATTATACAACACTATCATGTTAGTAAAACTTTACTAAATGGAAATCATGCTCTTACCATTTTAGGGTTTTCTATTTTTGTTCATTGGCACTTCTTTAATTACATGCCAAATCTAACCATTCTAGATTTTTATTAAATTCCCATGGTATACATACTGAATAGGGGTCTTTATAAAATAACAAACATTCCTTATTCATTTAGAGGCAACGACCATATGCCGTAAAGGCCAATGCGGCAATCGTCCGAACAATGATCGTAGGTCGCATACATCTATTGATCCCCTAGACAACGGCTGTATGTGGTATACACCCTATGTTGTTAAGACAATGACTGTATCTTTTATACACTACACAATCCATATATAAAGGCAATAACCATATGTCATACTCACCACGATCTAATGAAAGGCAACGACCATCCTGACTTATACACTATTCAATGTATCAATTAAGGCAACGGACATCTATCGTATACGCCTTTCATTTATCCATAACCAAATGTTAGCCTATACCTAATATAGTTGAGACGACTGACCTACACCACCATCACCCAATATACATAAGATAGTGCGCTACTGACATGCCCAGCCGATGTAGAACAATCATCGGGGTTTTAAAAAGAAATAAACATCACAGATCCTGTCATATATCTCACAGCGCAAGCAATAAAAATAATATACATCGCAGATATAAAACAAGAGAGACGGTAATAACTAAGTGATCCAAATATCAGAGTACAGATTCATAGAGTTATACAACTAGTAATAGAGTTTATACAACAATGGAAATAAACTCAAAAAACTATCTCGTAATAATAAGCAAGCACTACCAAGGCTCCACAGTGTTGCATCGTGGAATAAGCATAGAAATCCACATATAATACAAGATAGCTCCATCGGCTCGTCCTCTGCACAGCTGCTGTGTCGTACCTAGACCTGCTCTCTTGTATACTCATTTAAGAGTACCCAAGATAATAAGAAGAAAAGCATAAAATCTTGAGTCAAACAACAGTCTGTTGTGAGCGATAAACGAATCTAAAAATACTATATAAGTCGATGACCTGTTCGGCAGCCAAAGAGTTAGCACATAACAAACATAATATGCTACTCTACAAATATAGTAAAGGTACACTACAAACCAAGTGTGATGATGGGTGTCCAGGTAATCCCTATCTCCAATACCTATCTACAATGACATCTCCTACATCTTGCTGTGGACAACCTTCACTAGCCATCCTATATCCATCCATCAAGTCGACCGATCATTTCGAGCCTTCAAAATAACTCTAGGGCCAACTCTTCCAATCGGTGCCGAGTTGAGTACTTAGCGAATTTTGAGGTGCGAATTATACTGCAAGCTCCTTCCATGCTCCAAAGCCTTTCCTCCAAGTTTCGTCCAATTCTGACCAACTTTGCCTTTGATTTGCCAAATTATCCAACTTACCTTTCTAAGCATCCAAAACACTAGCAAACAACATTAAAGCACAACATACAAGCATTGAATAACATTCATATACGTACATTCATACAAACAAGACACAAGAATGTGATAAATAAGCCAATTCTAATCTAGACTAACATATTACATATAGATATGGATATGAATAATGAGAATTACAAAATCATTTTTGAAAACCATTTCAAAGATTTACTAATTTAGATTATAAACATATGATAACATGTAATTAAAATTTAAAAAGGCTTTAAGATCAAAAATTATGTTAAAACATATAATTCTACCATATAAACATGCATAGTAGAGTGAGAGGTCAAGAACCACTCACCATATACCCAAAATAACAGTCTTTCTCCTTAGATCTGAAGTGGACAACAAAGAAGAATGATTCAGATCAGCCAAAATAATAATCTCTGGTTTTTATATGCTAATTACCTCTCTAATTAATGGTTTTCTAAGATTAGTAAGGAAAATATGTGATTTTTGATGAAATTAGGGTTAATGGAGGCTTAAAACTATTTTGGGGAAGATGGAAATGACTTAGATCAGTTCCTACAGCCTCTCCTTAGCACATATTTCGAAGTAGGTTAGTGGACTTAAGTACGGACTTAGTTAATTATCCATTAAAACTGGTCAACATCAGCCAGAACTTAAAACAGCTATAACTTTCAAACGATAATTCCATTTTCCTATTATGACTATTCTACGGAATGGGAAACCATCATCCTGAAGCAACGGAAGTGGTTTGAGATACTAATCATGTGCAACCATCAACCACATCAACAAGCAGTCATGCAATCAATAACATAAGCAAACCTATCCTAGCACGTGAGATACTAAACTATCCTATATGGTATCAAAAGGTAGAGCAAATGTGATAAACAGTAGGTCTTATCATGCAAAGAGCTCCGGATGAGTGGCCCTCATGCTCTCCTTAGTTCTCACGTGCAATTGTCTTCACTTTCGCCATATTGAAGCTTCACTAACACCACCATCTTCTTCCTAAGTTGTTTCGTATCGCGTCAGACAATATGAACTGGCCTACGAGGTCTCGAAGCTTCTGGTTCAATCTGATATCAACCAATTGATCCGGTGTAATTATCACGCCTGAGTCATGCACAATCTTCTGCAAGTGAGAAATGTGGAAGACATTGTGCACACCCGCCATCTTCTAAGGTAAGTCGACCCTATATGACAGGTTCCCAATCTTCTCTGTGATCAGAAAAGGACCTACGAATCTTGGTGCCAACTTCCCTTTACTATCGAATCGAATAGCATTCTTCAAAGGAGAAGTCTTCATGAACACCATATCGCCAACAGAAAACTCCAAATCTCTATGTCTTCTATCAGCGTAGCTTTTCTGCTTATCCTGGACAGCTTTCACTCGCTGTCTAATGACCTCTATCTTCTTCGAAATTTCTCTGATTATATCTGGTCCAAGTATCAGTTTCCCACCTGCTTCCCACCAACATGAAGGAGCGTTACACGGTTGGCCATACAATGCCTCATATGGTGCCATACTGATAGTTATTGTTGTATGCAAACTCTACCAAAAGCAAATGATCATCTCACGAGCCTTCAAAATCGAGAATACAAGCTCACAAGAGATCCTCCAAGATACGATTCACTCTTTCGGTCTACCCATCAGTTTGCAGGTGATAAGCTGTACTGATATGCAGCTCAGTACCCAACGCCTCCTGTAAGCTCTTCCAAAATCCACTAGTGAATAACGGGTCTCAGTCGCTCACAATGCTCTTTGGCACACTATGAAATCATACAACCCATTTCACATACTACTCGACCGGTTTGGCTTCTGTCCTACTTGACTTGATGGATATAAATCTACCACTCTTAGTCAATCAGTCAAACATGACCCAAATGCAATCGTACCCTGCTCGAGTCCTTAGTAGTCCATTAGTGAAGTCCATCGATACTTGCTTCCACTTCCATTCGGGAATTCAAGCAGTTGCAACAAAACACTTGGCTTCCTTTGCTCTGCGTTGACCAACCGGCTGTTCATACATGAGATAAATGTCTCAACATTCTTCTTCATCCCCTCCTAATAATAGGTCTGCTTCATATCACGTTACATCTTGTTACCATGGGATGTATGGTCAACCTAGAATGGTGGCACTCCCATAGTACCTCATCTCGTAATCCATCAACATCAAGAACAAATAGTCTCCCATCCTTATGGAACCAACCTCCTCGATCGAGTCTGTATTGTTTCATATCTTCAGACTCTACTCCTCCTTCTATTCTCGCTGTGATCTCTGCTAGTCTAGCATCTCGCCTTTGACTAGTACTGATCCGCTCAATCAGATTAGGCCTGATAGTCAAACTTGCTAACCTCTCTGGCTCTAACTCGCAATGGGGTTTGAAGTCATGGCCAACAATGTACTCCAATTGTTTCCACTTCATAAAAATCGCCCACAAGCTAGCATGTCTTCTGCTCAATACATCGACCACCGCATTCCCTTTACCAGGTGTATAAGAAATGCCGAAATCATAGAAGGCCAAGCATTCCAACCATTGCTGCTGGCGAAGGTTGAGATTCTTCTGGAAGAAAAGGTACTTTAAGGATTTATGATTTGTGAACAGCTCGAATCTTTCTCCATGCCTCCAAATCTTCAAAGCAAACACTATAGCCGCCAACTCCAAATCATTGTTGGATACTTCCTCTCATGCGGTTTCAGCTGTCGACTAGCATAGACGACAACTTTTCCCTTCTGCATCAGCACCGCACCAAATCTAGTACCATGGGCATTTATGTATACTGTTATCTTTTCATTCCTACTCGAAATGGTCAATATTGGTGCACTTATCAACCTCTCTTTCAAACTTAAGAACGCATGCTCACACTTCACATCCTAAGCAAAAGTCTGATTCTTCTTCATTAAATTGGTTAACGGTGCTGCTATCTTCGAGAAGTCCTTAATAAAGTTCCTACAATATCCAGCCAATCCTAAGAAACCTCTCACATCCATAGCATTCTAGGGTTGGCTCCAATCTTGAACCGCTGCCACCTTACTAAGATCTACTACGATGCCCTGCTTCGAGACGACATGGCCCAAGAATCTCACTTCTCTCCTTCAAAATTGACATTTTGAAAACTTTTCTTTCAACTCGTGCTTCCTCAACACTTCAAGCACAATTCTCAAGTGCGTCTTGTGTTCTTCCTCTATCCTGGAATAAATCAATATCATCCATGAACATAAGCATGAACTTGTGTAGATGATCCCCAAAGACATGGTTCATGAGGTTAACAAAGTATGTCGGAGCATTAGTTAGCTCGAACGGCATAACCAACCACTCACAGAAACCAGATAGCATACAAAACGCGGTGATCGATACACTTTCCTTCGCTACTCTCAATTGGTGAAATCCCATCACGAGGTACAATTGAGAGAACACCTTTGCACCATGGAGCTAATCGAAAAAGTCATCAATGCGTGAGAGTAGATACTTGTTCTTCTTCATTACATTATTTAGCTCATGGTAACCTCAGAGAGCCATCCGCCTTAGTGGCGAATACTATAGGTGCACCCCACTCAGATATGCTTCTATGAATGAACCCACTCTTCAATGGGTCATTCACTTGCACCTCCAACTCCTTTTACTCGTTGGATGCATATGCCTCAAATGCATAACTATCGGCATGGCATCCTTCATTAAGTCTATTCGAAACTCAGTCTCTCTATGTGGCGATAATCTGGTTACTTCCTCAAACACATCTGGATACTTTCTAATGATAGGAACATATGACAATCCATCCTATGGAGTCTCAAGTGAATATAGAAAGCTAACCATAACCCCATCCTCCAGCAGGCAGCCAATCACTACAGTCCGCCTCTCCACAGCCCGAATCGTTACCAATAGCCTCTCGCAATCCACTACTATTGCATACCTCCTTAGCCAGTCTATTCCGAGGATAATCCCAATCCCAATGAAATTCAAAACAATGCAATCACAAACAAAAGAGCATCCATGACTCGATAAGGTTAAACCACGACAAACCATTTAGAGGCTTATGGAGCCTCCAACAGGGTTTGTCATAATCAATGGTCGATCAACTATTTTGAGTTTCAATCCCAGTCTATCCACCAAATCACTAGATATGAAGGAATGTGAATCCTCAGTATCAAATAAAACACGTATGATAACATCGTAAATGGAAAGCATACCTTGAATAACAACGCTCTTCCCCTTCTCTTTCATCGAAGGAGCACTCGACGAAGTTGAAATAGTGTCCAAAGCATATGCCATCACAACCTGTTTTTGCTATGGTGGTTTCGAATAATTCTTCAGTATATGTCCAGGTTTGCCGTATTTATAACACTTCTTCTTACCATCAGTCTTGTAGTCTCTGATTAGGTGACCCTCGTCTCCATAACCATAATAGATAGGATCCCATTTAGCCTTCTTCTGAGTGTTCTTTTCCAGAGGTAGTTTCCTCTTTCCATTCCATTTCTTCTTGCCTCCACTGCTTTATTGCGATTTCAACTCTTCCTTAGCTACCATAGCTGATTTGGACTTGGAGTATGAACTCTCCAGGCAAAGATCTTTCTTGATAATTCAAGCTTTCTCAACAAGTCTCTTGAATGGCTCATCGATATGACTAGCTAACTTCTCCCCCAACTAGTCGTCCAAACCCATAATGAACTTCTCGTTCTTTCTCAATGGAGTTCGATAAAAGACATCTCATACGTCGAGAAAGCAACAAACTCATCAATATATATGGAGACAGACGTATCCCCCTGCTTTAAATTAGCAAACTTCTTGAATAACACCGACTTATGAGCAGCCGAGACGAACTTCTCTTCAAACCTAGCCTTGAGCTGGTTCCAAGTAAACTGATCCTCGGGTGTAGCAATGATGATGGCATTCCAAGAGTTCATAGTCCTCCCTTGAAGCTGTCTAGAGGCCTGCTTCCTTTTCATGGCATCATCTACTTCCATATCACCAAAGATATGTTTGCAGGTGTCCAACCAATCTTTCACTTCGATAACCGACTCCATTTTAAGGAATTGTTTGCCTCCCAAGGTGGAGTAATCTTTGCATAACTTGGCAAAGTCAGCTCTCGGCGCCTGCACTTGAGCACCACCATCAACAACAACATTTGGAGTTGCCGCTTGGGCATTTTGAAGCATGTTTGCCATCATCGTGTTGAACATAGCTTGGAAGTCATGGTTAGTAGCCCCCGATCCCGCTCTTTCCTCAATTCTAGAGATGGAGTTCCTCACAGCGTTTCTTGTTTGCCGGCTCATTCTTGATCTGTAACAAGAATGATCGGTCTCTCGAAAATAAAACTATGTCAATGATACTTGTGCATGCATGCGACTTATTTATTATATATACTATGATATAGTTCTGAAATCAAAATACATAACAAGTATGTACTCTCTCGTGTATATATATTCTCAATCTAGTCTAGGGTGATAACTCATTCTCTATCTCTACTGGACCACGGTATCAACTCAAGTTAGTTGTCTAACCTAAGCTCTGATACCAAATGAGATGACCACCCTATACCACCAGCATCCAATATACATAAGATAGTGCACTGCTGACGTGCTCGGCCGATGTAGAATGATCATCAGGGTTTTAAAAAGAAATAAACATCACAGAACATGTTGTATATTTCATAGTGCATGGAATAAAATATAATATACATCATAGATATAAAACAAGAGAGACAGTAATAACTAAGTGATCCAAATATCAGAGTATAGAGTCACAGAGTTATACAACTAGTAATAAAGTTTATACAATGGAAATAAACTCAAATAACTATCTCATAATAATAAGCAAGCACTGCCAAGGCTCCACAGTGTTGCACAGTGGAATAAGCATAGAAATCCACATATAATACAAGATAGCTCTATCCAGCTTGTTCTCTGCACAGTTACTACATCGCACCTAGACCTGCTCTCTAGTCTACTCATTTAAGAGTACCCAAGATAATAAGAAGCAAAGCATAAAACCTCAAATTAGCCAACAGTCTGGTGTGAGTGATAAATGAATCTCAAATACTATATAAGTCGATATAGTAAGGAATAAAGGTATATGAACCATACCTGATATGTCTTGCAACTAAAGAGTTGGCACACAACAAATATAGTATGCTACTCTACAAATATAGTAAAGGTACACTGCAAACCAAGTTGATGATGGGTTTCAAGGTATCCCTATCTCCAATACCTATCTACAATGACATGCCTAGAGTGATAGTTTGCGGAAGAACAATCTAGACAACCATAGCATCCATCAAACAATCCTCACTACCACAATGTGCTCTGGATACATGATAACTTCTATGACCTTTCAACTATCAGGGACTAATGGAAATCCCGGTTTCCAGTATACTCTCTTTAGCCCGAAGCTAATACTAGACCCATTCAACCGGTCTAGGGTACACGGATCCATTCAACTGATCTGAGGTAGTCTTTCAACTTAACCATGAGCATCCTCACAATAACCCTGCTTTGAGTACATCAGAAAATACTTCGAGTATCAACGATCCATTACCACGCGTATCTGAGCCCTTTCCTTGCTTCATCCAATTTCCATTATCCTCGAGGAACCATTTTACATTCCTCCATTCCATGAATGAACCATTCAATCATTCTATCCACATGTCATCTTTCGTAGAACCCACCCTTTATGGATAACCATTCTCACGACTCCGTTCAACATCGATCCGTTATCATCGAAACCTAACTCCTTTCTCCATCGAGTTGTCACCATAGTCCCGAAACTATCATCGTACCACTATGTCACCATCAAATCCCAAGCGAACGAACAAACACCTTCGGCATGATCCACATGGCCTCTGCTTCCCTTTTAGGAAGTTTCACATTCATTGGACCCAACAAAACAACTTGATACCGAGTTAATCAACTCAACACCGACCCATATATTTAGCCAATTTTGGCTTATCTTCTTCCTTGCTTCTAGTACACCATTCCTAAATGCTTTAAATGCCGACCCATCCATCAAAATAACTCGACCCACACTCCAAAGCATTCTACTTCAAGTTCAAGAAACAACTTGGCATAATATCCAATACTTAGCCAATCTCCTTCACCTTACCGTGGACAACCTTCACTAGCCATACTCTATCCATCCATCAAGTTGACCGATCCATTCGAGCCTTCAAAATAACTTGGTGCCGACTCTTCAACTCAGTGCTGAATTGAGTACTTAGTGAGTTTTGAAGTGAAAATTATACTGCAATCTCCTTCCATGCTCCAGAGCCTCTCCTCCAAGTTTTGTCCAATTATGGCCAACTTTTCTTTCGATTTGCCAAATTTTCCAACCTATATTCTTAAGCATCCAAAACACTAGCAAATAACATCAAAGCACAACATACAAGCATAGAATAACATGCATATACCTCCACTCATAGAAACAATACACAAGAATGTGATAAACAAGCCAATTCTAATCTAGACTAACATATTACATGCACGTATGGATATGAATAAGAAGAATTACTAAATCATTTTTGAAACCATTTCAAAGATTAACTAATTTAGGTTATAAACATATGATAACATGTAGTTAAAATTTGAAAAGGTTTTAAGGTCAAAATCATGTTAAAACATATAATTCTACCATATAAACATTATAGTAGAGTGCGAAGTCAAGAACCACTCATCAAATTCCCAAAATACCTATCTTTCTCCTTAGATTTGAAGTGGACAGCAAAGGAGAAGGATTCAAATCACTCAAAATGATAATCTCTAGCTTTTATATGCTAATCACCCCTTTGATCTATGATTTGGATAAGAATAGTAAGGAAAATATGTGATTTTTGATGAAATTATGGTTAATGGAGTTTAGAACAATTTTAGGAAAGATGGAAATGGCCTAAATCAGTTCCTACAACCTCCCCTTAGCACAAATTTCAAAGTGGGTTAGTGGGCCTAAGCACGGGCTTAGTTAGTTAACCATTAAAACTAACTAGCAGCAGCCAAAACTTAAAACAGCTATTACTTTCAAAGATACGTCCATTTTTCTATTATGACCACTCTACGGAATGAGAAACCATCATCCTGAAGTAATAGAGGTGTTTTGAGACCATTAGTCGGCATTTATCAAAAGTTATAGTCTAAACTAGATTTTTAGGGTCAAAATTATCACATAGAAATTCGGTAAAAATCATTGATGTGGAAAATGTCCCTAAGAGTCACTTTAAAATTTTAGAGTCATACTACCTCATACGAGTAAAATAGAAATATTTTACGGTCCTTCAATACGTAAAACATGGGTCGTTACAATAGTGTTCCTAACGTTACCTTTATGGTGTAAATCCACATTCCTTATATTTGCATCCTATAATGTCCTAATATCATAAACAAATCAAGACAAACTAACTACAACCATTCGTATTGGCCCTAGCGGGTCCATGTTCAATTTGGGAATGTTACAGGAGGTCAGTCGACCGTTTATATCCTATTGGTCTACTGTTCAAATATTATTATTACTTTCTCCAGTAATTAGTCGATTGATTGTTATTAAATAGTCGACTCCTTTTGAGAACAATCGGCAGATGACCCTAGTCAGTCGAATGTTTGCCCTAGGTTTTTTAATGTTTTCTCTCGGGTTTGACTCGGGTTTTTCTTAGGTTTTCCATGCGTTAATCAGTCATCCGTTCATTTTTTAGTCAATCATTTGTCTGAATATTGATTTTCCTCGTGTTTTAATGTGTTTTTCACATAATTAATCGCATATCTTTGTTTACTTTTAGTTATGACTTCCAAATCTACCGTTTTAAAATTAATTTACAACTTAATAATTATTTTCTCTTTTATAATTTAAATTCTACTAAGGTTATCATTTCTTTTTTAATTTTATTGTTTTTCCAAATTTATAATTTTAATGTTGCTATAAACTAATATAATTTTATTTTAATTCGCTAATTTTAACGTAGATCCTTTCTTATCCCATTGAATAATTTATTTGTATTCCTTGAATTCATTCTTCTATTTATAAATAAGATCTAATTCAAAATCCAAAGGGAACTAAGCTCCATTTAAATTCCAATGTAAATAAAACACAAATCTTAATATTCATATATTGAATATGTATGTATATGTGTGTGCACGCACGTGTGTATATACCTAAGAATCGTTTCATAGAAAATATAGGAGAAAATTCCATAATTTAGTTACTTTAAACTTTCAATAATGAATTAGTATAGGATTAGAATCATATTCAAAGAAGATAGAATCCCACTCACAATTAGTGTACAATTCATTCTTCTTTCTTTATCTTCAATACCCTTGAGCCTAGATTTGATAGCCTTTTTTTACAATTTTTAATTTGATTATTACTTGTAGAAAATTGGAGAAGAATAGAGATTTTTGTTTGAGGAAGTGTAGATTTAGGGTTTTCTTTTACCAAGTGGAGGTCAGGGTTTAGAATAGAAGAGGTGAGGGTTGCAGCTTGTATTTATAGGTTGAAGTAAGGGTTATTAGGGCTAAAACCAAAAATTAACATTTATAAAAATGCCACTGGGTTCAATTTTTGCAAATTCTGACCCATTTGATCAAATTCGATAAGTTATATATGTTTTCTAACGGAAACGTACGCAATGAGATGGATCTTGAGCCTGATTCAATATTCTATACAAATTTACTATTTTGTCCTTTTTATGCAAAATTACATTTTTACCCTTGTTAACATTTTAAATTCATTGTTTTAATTTGTGGGTGTTATTACATACTCTAGTCTCATAGATGTATTGATATCATCTCTTGAAACATCTTGATCATGAATATTTGTAACAAAATGTTATTTTATATTGTAATTACTTACTCACGAGTGCACTCATTTGCAACTACAATAGCATAACATTTTATTTAAAGATTTTCTTATTAATTTTTATTAATTACTTGATTATTTATATCGTAATATAACAATGTATATAAAAACAAACACCTTCATTACATAAAAGATTGATTACAGAGTTAGTTATGTATAACAAATTACATAATGACCCCTACGGTATACCATAAACTCTCTGACATTTAAGTATGGCATAACAACGTTGGTGGGGTAAATGTAACACCATTGTCATTTATATTCAGTTGTGTGACAACCTCATTCTGATAAGTATTGAAATAATTACTGTACAATTATAATAGGTGTGCTACTATTCGCAGATAGAAAAATTATCACACCATTGTCCTTTTTTTAGTTGTTAGAGGGAGTATACCAATCACAATAACACTACGAACGCACTTGTCTTCTTAAATAAAAAGTGTTTGATAGTCAAAATATGGAAGAAGACGATCAAACGAATGTTTTAAAATGCATGTAAGTTGATTTGACAAACTATTTTTTTAATCGATCAAGTACATTTTTTTTTTAAATTTCAATATCCTAAATGCTCTTGGAAAAATAAATTTTATTAATTTATTTTGATTTTTTTTTGTATGTTGTATGATTTTTGTTGTATTTTGAAAAAATTTGAATTTGGTTTAAAGAATATGAAGGATGACTTCTGTATTTTAAAATATTTAAGTGTATGTTTATTTAAAATAAAATAATAATTTGTGTTAGAAAGTAATAAATCAAAACTTTGTAGAGTGGCTTTTAGCTCTGGGAATGACAATAGTAGTCCAGTTGATGCAGCAGCGGATAACGAAAGTGAATAATGCGGTGAAAGTAGCAATCGATGGAATAGAAGATACCGAATGGCCCAAATCCGTTGATCAAACGATACCGGATTCTAGCTATCCCAAACACGTTGATCGCGCACGATACCGTGTTTAAAGATCTACGATTCTTCGTACGTTGATCTAGCGCACTAGATACCGTGAATCGGCTCCAGCAGTCGTTGAATCGAGCGCACTCGATTACCGAAAGTGGAGATAGGAGATCACACTCAACTACCAATTTAATGAAAGCAAAAAGCTAACAAACAAATTTTTATTTCAAATCAACTAAAAGTTACAAATGACACCACCCGCCTATTTATAGGCTTACAACTCATCACAACACAAATTTGTACAACACATAGGTCGTTCACGACCTAACAACCCTTCGACCTAAAAACAGACGACCTAGAACAGACGACCTAAAAAGGAAACAAACAAATACAATACAACATATACAAGTTACAACACATAAGCGACTCAAGAAATTACACATAACGACCTAACATTCTCGGCAGCAACGACCTAACCTCCTCCAGCGACTTAAGGTCTTGCGACCTATTCTTGAGCGACCTAAGGATGCACGGCAACAGGACATCTTCACGACCTAAGGAATCAACGGCATATCTTCTGGAGCGACCCATCCCATTCACGCGACCTAACCATGGAGCGACCTTAAAATATAGCTTGGAAATGTTAGGTCGCGACCTTCTAGGTCGTAACACATTGTTTCGTAGCGACCTAAGATCAGGTGGCTTCTTGCTAGGTCGTTGGCGACCTAAGAATAAGAGCTTTCTCGACTTAAGAGTTTTATCTTCAAACGACTCAAGAACTTCAGGCGTTCTAAGTAAGGTCGTTCGCGACCTAAAGATGGAAGGTCGTTCGCGACCTAAGTCAAGTGGCACACTGGAGCGACCTATCTTGTTAGCTCGTTCATTGTTAGGTCGTTGGGTCTCGTTTGAGCGACCTAACTCTTCACGCGACCTAAGAATCTTATTAGGTCATAAGTCATTTAGGTTGCCGCTTGTTAGCTCGCTTGGCGACTTGTTATAGGTCGCTAATCTACTCTTTTCCGCGTAACTCGTCTCATCCTTCACCCCGTTAGGTCGCACGCGACTTAACAACTCGTTAGGTCGCTCGCAACCTAAGACTTCTTCTGGCTGGGCTGCATCATCCTCCCCCGGTTAACAGAAATTTGTCCTCGAATTTACAGTTTCTTCATCTTCGACACTATCATCTTCGTGAAACAGAACTGAGTGTTTAATATTGTCAACTTTAGTAATAGGACGATGATCCGAACAGCTCAACTTACAATCATTCTCACAAATTGCCTTCATAATTTCCAAACGACCCATTCCACCGGCATCTAGCTTGTTGTACGTACTAACAAGAAATCGTTCAAACATCAAGTAGATAGATTTGTTGCCACTTTGTGTCTTCATCAAATCCAATACAGAGTCCATACTTACGTCCACCCATGATCTAGTATGAATAGGTAATGACATACATAATCCCGACTTCGTCGTGGTCTCTTTTGAAATTTGATAACTCTGACTCTTCTGAACAAACCTTTCACCCCCTTTCCTTATTGATGGCCCAAAACAAAACGTTGTAATCAATTGCATGGTATGATCACAGCCCACGTGTCTTTCTATACGTACATCTTTGATAACTTTAATTTGCCGACTGCGATCAGGAGTATACAACTGTCTTCCTCTAAATAGTAACCCATCAGCCAATCTTCTCAACTCTACCTGCTCTGTCGGACACGTATGATTACGTGGCATATACGGTACAATAGCACTTGACACTTGATTAACATGATGTATGTTCCCCCACGGTAGTAATTCCTTGGACAACTCTGCAGGAATTACATCTTCACAATCATTCACCATTGACTTAACCTCCTCAGGAGTCTCGAGATCTCTACTGATTTCATTCCCATTCAACATAAACTCTTCCGCACTATCCTCCACTGCTTTAACAAACTCTTCTATATATAATAGACTATTCGAATCCACCTCCTTCATCGACAAATTACCCTTTTCATCTCCTGACTTACTTTCATCATCCTTATCCAACTTTGTTGATTGTGAATTTTCAACCTCATGTTCATCAGATTTCGTTGGTTGAAAATCATCAACTTCATCTTTATCAAACTTTGGTGATAGACAACAATCGACTTCATCCTCCATATCAACAAATTCCTTTAAAGACAACAACGTCTTTAGCTCCTCGATTTCCTCCAATTTGTTTTCACTTTGTTGACGCTTCTTAGAAACCAAAACGATTCGTGTATCCTCGAACATAAAACTGTAGCTGTTTGTGCGTCCATCATGTTGTACAGCTCTATCGTATTGCCATGGCCTTCCCAACAACAAATGGCAAACATCCATATCAACTATATCACACCAAATTTCGTCTTTGTATTTCTTCCCAATGGAAAAATTAACACACGCTCTTCGATTGACCTTCACTTCCCCTCCTTTCCTCAACCACGCTAATTTGTAGGGGTGTGGATGCTTTTCTGTTTTCAATGACAACTTCTTTACAGCTTCCGAAGAAATGATATTATCACAGCTTCCTGCATCGATGATAAATTTACAAACCCTTCCAAAGATCGTGCATGTTGACTGGAAAATGTTACTCCTCAACCAACTTGAATCATCCTCTTGCTTTGGTGTCAAACACGATCTTCTCATCAACAAACTACAACCCTCATCTCCAGACAATAATTCTTCCTCTTCAACAGGTATTGAATTGACACATTCCACCTCTGCATCTTCATGCTCAATCCCCGCAATCATTGCCCGCTTCTTTGGCTTTGTACATTCATTGCTTTTATGGCCAAACTCTTGACAATTAAAACATTTGAGATTACTATTAGCCTTGGCTTTGCTGGCTTCATTCACATTCGGTTTACTGATGACTTTGGAAACATCCACACTGTTAACATCCTTGTTCTAGGTGTTGGAATTTGTAAACACACCACCACCTCTCCTTCCTTGCTTTTCCCACGCTAACGCTTTCTGATGTGCTTCAGCAATAGATCTGGGATCAAACATATTCACCATGTCTTGAATCTGTGTTCGCAACCCTCCAACATACCTAGCTGTTAGCTGTTCTTCTGTTTCCATAATGTCATTCCTCGCAATCAATTGACAAAATTCATCCGCATATTCATTCACTGTCCTCGTCCCTTGCCTTAGATTCTGCAATCGTTGATACATAAGGGACTGATAATTGTGTGGCAAGAAAGTTGCTTTCATCATCTTTCTCATCTTATCCCATGTGACAATCTTTGACTTCCTCATCCTTTCCCGTGTAATTTTTGTTTATTGCCACCATGCCATAGCTCCCCCTCTTAATCTCGTAGCAACTAACTTTACTCTTCGATCCGCGGGAACTTCTTTGAAGTCAAAAATTTCCTCAACATTTGAAACCCAATCCAAAAATTCCTCCGTTACCATTCCCCCCTTGAATTCTGGAATTTCAATTTTCATCCCCGACTCCCATCGGCGATCATCTTCTACATCCCGATATGCATTCCGTACTTGGTCTCGATCTCGCGAATGCATACTACATCTACCACCATCTTCATAAAAAATAGATGTGCTTCGATAACGATCTCGACCACCCACATCTCTATGATCACGCATATCTCTTCGACTTTGTCTTTCATCATCATGGTATGGTTCATGTTCAAACTCACGTGGAGTTCTTCTCTCTTCATCTCTTTACTCATGATGTTCTCTTCTCATTGAAACTAAAGATTCTCTTCTTCCTCGATAAGATTGTGGCGATACTCTCCTCGCTTTCGTAACCGATGGCGAAACTCTGTTTCCTCCATGGTTCGAGACTGGCGATCTCCTCCGTTGACTTTGATTCATGTCATTCATCAGTTTCTCTAACTTCCCAATGCCTTCATCAAACTTTTCATTGATGCGTTGTTCCATTTGCTCGGCTTCTTCTCTTCTATACAACGCTTCAACATTCTGATGGCGATTAGCTCTTCTCGGTGGCATGATTTGAAACTTCACAAACACTTCAATTCTCGGCTTGGACTTTCAGAATGATACCAAATGATGCACGGCCTTCAACTTTAAACTCTCGGCCTCGAATATCAAAGTGATGCACGGCTTGAACTCTTGAATAAGAATTGGCTCCAAGACTCGGCTTAGCTATGATTGGTTAAGTCTAGCTCTGATACCAAATGATGCAGCAGCGGATAACGAAAGTGAATGATGCGGTGAAAGTAGCAATCGATGGAATAGAAGATACCGAATGGCCCAAATCCGTTGATCAAACGATACCGGATTCTAGCTATCCCAAACACGTTGATCGCGCACGATACCGTGTTTAAAGATCTACGATTCTTCGTACGTTGATCTAGCGCACTAGATACCGTGAATCGGCTTCAGCAGTCGTTGAATCGAGCGCACTCGATTAATGAAAGTGGAGATAGGAGATCACACTCAACTACCAATTTAATGAAAGCAAAAAGCTAACAAACAAATTTTTATTTCAAATCAACTAAAAGTTACAAATGACACCACCCGCCTATTTATAGGCTTACAACTCATCACAACACAAATTTGTACAACACATAGGTCGTTCACGACCTAACAACCCTTCAACCTAAAAACAGACGACCTAGAACAGACGACCTAAAAAGGAAACAAACAAATACAATACAACATATACAAGTTACAACACATAAGCGACTCAAGAAATTACACATAACGACCTAACATTCTCGGCAGCAACGACCTAACCTCCTCCAGCGACTTAAGGTCTTGCGACCTATTCTTGAGCGACCTAAGGATGCACGGCAACAGGACATCTTCACGACCTAAGGAATCAGCGGCATATCTTCTGGAGCGACCCATCTCATTCACGCGACCTAACCATGGAGCGACCTTAAAATATAGCTTGGAAATGTTAGGTCGCGACCTTCTAGGTCGTAACACATTGTTTCGTAGCGACCTAAGATCAGGTGGCTTCTTGCTAGGTTGTTGGCGACCTAAGAATAAGAGCTTTCTCGACTTAAGAGTTTTATCTTCAAACGACTCAAGAACTTCAGGCGTTCTAAGTAAGGTCGTTCGCGACCTAAAGATGGAAGGTCGTTCGCGACCTAAGTCAAGTGGCACACTGGAGCGACCTATCTTGTTAGCTCGTTCATTGTTAGGTCGTTGGGTCTCGTTTGAGCGACCTAACTCTTCACGCGACCTAAGATTCTTGTTAGGTCGTAAATCATTTAGGTTGCCGCTTGTTAGCTCGCTTGGCGACTTGTTATAGGTCGCTAATCTACTCTTTTCCGCATAACTCGTCTCATCCTTCACCCCGTTAGGTCGCACGCGACTTAACAACTCATTAGGTCGCTCGCGACCTAAGATTTCTTCTGGCTGGGCTACATCACCGGTATAATAAAATATGAAATGCAAGCAAGTAAACCAAGCATCGATTCCATCTTTGAAAAGCTAGGATGTTCTTCTCCATTGCATTTTGAGCGAATCTCGAGTGTTTGTTACGTAATCATGGCGACTTTGCTTACAATGAGCGATAAAAATGTTCCTGGTCGAACCCTAGAAAGATAGTTTAGTTTGAGATGTCTTGCCATATTGGTGATTGGAACTTTTGAACATTCCATAAACAAAAACAGTGACATATCTCTTCTTCTTTATACTTCATCCGTTTTGTTACCTATTTTTCTCCGATCGCTGGTAATGGTTTGAAATTGTCATCGAGTGAATTAATTGTTTATATTAACTGTAGAAGATTTACATCCTCCTAATCAACCTTCACGACGCCCAGTCGAATTCCGACCTCTTCCGTTATCCCCATATGGACTATGATCATAGTCAACGAAGCTTTGATTGTATTCGGGGTAACACGTTAGTGCTTAAATTGGTTTCCAAAATGATCGAACAAATCTCTACAAATGTGGCTGGTACTTTAATTACTTTTATTCACACACACACATATATACATATATATATATGTGTATATATATATATATATGTATATATATATATATATATATATATATATATATATATGTGGATCCTACAGAGATAGCTCACAATAGCAGTAAAAAACAAACTCCAAACGACAACACACAAGCAAATCAACGGGATAAACAGTAACAAAGTAATTAACACCCCCTCATCCATCAACTACGGGAACACCATCATTTGGAACGGTATGGTACCGCATCCGCTCAACCTTTCCTCTACGACTACACTCATCCACATTCGCGTACAGCTTAAACGGTGGCATGTCCCAGGCCAGCCACTGCCTCACCTCAAACGTCGTCTTCGAACACGGCCTCTTGTCCGGTCCTGTGAATGTCACCTCCACGTAATCGCAGAACCACCCGGGGCGCTTTCCTGTCCCATCAGTCGTCAGGTTCAGGCTGCATATCGGGGTCGTCAGCCCACACGGGCCCCTCCCGGCGAACACGTCTAGGTTCCCCCTCTCAAAGTAGCTGTACCCGGGCCCCATGTCCCCGCCCCACGATATCAGCTCCGGGATGAAGAACAGCTGCTTGTTGGTCCCGCCCAGTGTCAGGCTGACATTGGAGTCCGTTCCAGCCTCTATTACGAAGCTCGTTCGGATGTAGATGGTGTACACGCAGTCGTCCTTGTATGCCTGGAAATAGAAATGTGAGCGCTATATTTGAAGTGTACATGCAGGTGAGTATGGAGAATGTATTGAGTTTTACTTACCAATGCAGAGGCGGCGAGGAATGAGAAGAGGAGGGCAAAGTAGCAATGAGAAGCCTCCATCGTTTTGGTATGAAATGGGAGAGTCGCGACCGTGTATTTTAAGCGTGCACGTAGCAGCATAGAATGCGAAGGAGGAAGGTGTGTGTGGGGCGAACGTGCCTGTTGCTGTATGTACGAGCATGAGGGTGAGTCGGATCTGGCTTTGTCTAGGCGTTTGCTCCTTCCTGCCTTTTTCAGGTATCATATGTTTTTACTTATTTCATCCCACAGGGCCTTAGTATGGGCCAATCAGCAAATAAGAAGAGTGGATTTGCTCGCTCGTGGTTCCATTACAACATTTTTCAACGTAACTGTACTACTATTGCCACGTAGACAAATTATTACTCCGTTGTACTAATTTTTTTGGATGCTACATTGAGAAAAACAATTGCAACAACTTTAAGAATGTACTTGTTTATTCGAATAAAAAATGTTTGATAGTCAAAACCAGTGTTTTCATGATCCAACCCTGCCGCGATCCAACCTCGAATAACCCTGAACCTTGGACCACCACGGCCCGGAATTCAATCGGACCTCATTTATCGATGAACTTTGGTCGGACCTTTAAACCAACGGTTCAACCGTCAATTTTACTTTGTTGAACCACGGTTCTTTTGTTTTTCTTACATTCTCGTCGTGTAATTCTCTCTTATTTTCTTTTGAACCCGGTTGAACCCTCCCATATGCGCAATTTCTTCGCTTCAAAATATGTTTTCAAATCTCCGCCCGTTTTATATTCGTAATTAGTGCAGCTAGTGTAGCAAATTTTGTTTAAATTTTCATATTAGAATTAACGTGTGGATTATGAATTAATATCGTATATTTTTATTGAAGATGTTGGTTTATTGTATACTTAAGATTGATACGTTGCATCTAAATGTATTAATTTACAAAAAAAAGTATGTGCGGTTCTTGACGGTTCGACCGGTCGAACCCTCGAAACCTCGAACCCTGAGTCATCACAGTTTGATTCACGGTCCGGTTATGAAAACATTGGTCAAAACATAGAAGAAGATGATTGATGAAATGTTTTAAAAGAAATGCAAGTTAATTTGACAAATCATACTTTAATCGATGAAGTAATTGTTTTTTTTTTAATTTCATTATGTAATTTATTTTTAATTTTTTGTGTATGTTATATGATTTTTGTTGTTCTTTAAAAATATTTGAATTTTGCTTAGGAAGTATAAAGAATAACTGCTATGTTTTAAAATATTTGAATGATTGTTTACTTGAAATAAAATAATAGTTGATATTATAAAGCAAGAAATAAAACTTTGTATGGTGCCTCTTAGTTCTTCGAGCCATCAACATTTTTAATGACAGTAGTAGAACACTAATAAAATATGAAATGCAAGCAGGTAAACAAGCATTGATTCCATATTTGAAGTGTGTTGATAGGAGCATCTCGTTTCTGTTTCTAATACCATTACTAAAAAAATAGCATAAAATTTTACACTGCGTTCTTTCTAATACCATACTTTTAAGAGGCTACCATAGAAATCATTTTCGATTTTTTTGCATTAAAAACAACTGCCGACCAATATAATTTTCCACGACAATCAACCATCGAAAAACAGTAATTCGATGATTAATAACCGTGGAAAATGGTATGATCGGCGGTTGTTCGTCGGGTAAAACAAATTTACGCGGTGGCTGATTGCCATGTGAAATGACTCTTGCATTATCACATAAATTTTATTGCTTTATTATTTTTTTGCTAGAGTATACTTTTTGGAAAGCTGGGTTTATTCTTCTCCATTGCATTTTGAGGGAATCTCGAGTATTTGTTAGGTAATCTCCGTGACTTTGATTACAATGAGCGATGAAAATATTACTGGTCGAAACCTGTGCAGTTAATGCGCTCAGTGGATTCAATGCGGTAGATGTAACAACCCGCATATCTATCGATTTTATATTTAAATATTTTATCGTTAGTCGGATGTTAGTCCGAAAAGCTACTTTTTGCATACGGTCAAATTAGGACTCGAGACCACCCCCATTGAGTTCAAAATGACGTTTGCGATCTTTTTGAGTGTAAACTTCGATATGTTTGGAGATAGTGAAATTTTCGTCACTTTTCCCACTTGTGACTTTGGTTGGGACTGCACCTTCTTAACTCAGCCCAACCCCCTCTTCTCTTCATCACTTCATCAAACACTTCAAGCTTCTTCAAAAATGGTGGGGGGAAAGAGAAATTAAAATTCCAAGCTCGAGATCTTTAGTAAATTCAACATCAAACTCCGAAATCAAGGTGAAGAACATAGATTCAAGCTAGGGGTTGATTCTTGCTTCGTTCTTAAGCTCTCCAACATCAATTTCGTGGAAAAGGTGAGATTTTTGATCTCACATCTTGTATATAATCGTCATTGGACTGTTGGGAATGGTTCCCCATCACTTTAACATACACATTTGCATTTGGTTTGGATTGGATTGGCGAAAAACTCCACTTTTTAGCGTTTTTGGTGAATTTCCAGCCTTAAGTCGTTCTGCCTAGGTTAGGTCGTCCAGGCTGCTAGGTCGCGCGTTGAAAAGTCACCACTATCTTAAGTCTTAGGTCGTTGCCGACCTATAATCTCCAGGCAAAACGTTAGGTCGTTGCCGACCTATAATCCCCAGGCAAAAGTCGTTCGCCCTTAAGTCTTAGGTCGTTGCCGATCTATAATCTCCAGGCAAAACGTTAGGTCGTTGCCGACCTATAATCCCCCAGGCAAACTTTAGGTCGCTCGCACTGGCTTATCTCGTAGGTCGTCTCCGACCTAAGCTTCTTTTCCATAAGTCGTTCGCGAGTCAAATGTTAGGTCGTCTCCGACCTAACGCCCTCGTCACCTTAGGTCGTAGCTCGTAAGTCGCTCGACCCTGCTAAGTCTTTAAGTCGCTCGAGTTAGGTCGGCCAGTATATCTCGTAGGTCGTCTCCGACTTATCCTCCAGTTAAGTCGTTCGACCCTCTAGGTCGTTCGAGTTAGGTCGTTGGACCATTTACCTTAGGTCGCTTGACCTTAAGTCGTAGGTCGTCTCCGACCTATGCCCCGCTATAAGTCGTAGGTCGTCGCCGACCTTACACTTGGTCTTTTTAGTTCGCGATTTCCTTAGGTCATATGACCTATTTTTCCTTAGGTCGCTGGACCGCTTTCCTTCACTAGGTCGTACCGTGACGGGGCGCTGCCCCGCACCCCGCCGTGGGCGCTGCCCCCTGGACCCCCGCGACCTGATCGGGCAGGTCGAACCCCGTATTACTCTGCGAAGGCAATCTTTTCTGAAAAGCATTCATCAGAACTTCCACTTTGATGCATTGTAAGCTGATTTCCTTGGATTTTATTCACGTCTCCGAATGTGAATTTTTGTGATAGATTGTTCCAACAATCGTTTTATGACTTGTCACTTTAAAGATATATGAAGGTTTCAATACTAATAGTAAATATCAAAACTCTTTCATCAAAGCGATTTCAACACTATTTTAAATATCAAAAGTTCGTTTTCTCAAACCGATTTTCAATCTACTAGTATATACAAGCCTTTACTTCACTCGAACGAGAAATCGACTTAAACGACTTAGTAAAACGAGTGGTATGAAACGCTTGCGTTCACTTCGTCGGTTAGCTCTTGGACTTGTTCGATTGAACCCTTTTCGTGACAATTTCCTAATGAAGATTTACAGCTTGTTCGTAAATATTTGAGTTAAGCAAGTGGTTATGGGACATGAAGCTAAACTCATATATTTACTAGCTTGGTGTGATTGACACTTCTCGCTGATCATGATGATCATTTTATGATTTAGACTAGCAATTGTGCGATGTCTCTTTGTTTGCAAGGTAAGACTAGACCGCAGTAGTGTGATTCCGACTCACACACATCTCTTTGTCCGCAAGGTTAGTCTAGGCCGCAGTAGTGTGATTCCGACTCACACATATCTTTTTGTTTGCGAGGTTAGGCTAGACACCACTTGTGTGATTCCATTCACACATACCTTTTTGCTTTTTGGTTAGCCTAGGCCTCAATCAGTGTGATTCCGACTCACACATATGGGGTAGCTCCCCATGGTCTTCGGACCATCATGTGATAGGCCTCTTTCTCTTTTTATGATTTCTGGATTTCTTGTTTGATTTCTGGATTTTTATGTCATTGACTTGTTATGAGTACAAGTTTAGGGTATGATGCCCTCTTTGGATCTTTGAGAAGATTCTCGTGATATTGATCATTTCTCATCGGTTGATCTCCTGTTGATCATCATTTTCATACTTATAGTAGTATGTTTGTATGGATATTCTATGTTTATGCCATATCTTTTATTCTATATCATGTCATCTGATATTTATAGTTAGACTGATCCGTTTATTATTTTCTTAAATAATACTCGGGTCAGACCGAGATGTTACAGGTGCTTCTGCTTGACTTCCTTCCGGGATTTGCTACTCTGACTTTTGGCTGACTATTTAGTTTAGCAGTTTTTGTTGTATACACTTGAGATATGGACTCATAGTTGTATTCTTTTTGTATAGCACAGGTTGCTATTCTTTTGTATTATTGTGGAACTTTTTGACCACTACTCTGATGTACACTTTCATGTGTTAGTTATATATATTCATATCTTCTTCCGCCTTTGTGATATGGATGTCTGTGACTGCTTTGTGTTATGTTCATTTCTATGTTTGTTTCCGAAGATTATTTTATAGCCACCGTGTGATAATCAATTACATGGATGGTCGCTCCCCAACAGCCTTATTCTCCGTGCTAGTTGACAGCACTACATCGTAGTGTCCTTGGCTAGCGTGGGTATTGAGGTGGGGCGTCACAGTAGAGGTGCAAAAAGTCATAGCGGGGATGTAGCGAAGATATAGCGGGATATATCGGATTACTCTAAAATAGCATATAAATCCCATACTTGTTGTTTTTACAAATATATAGGTAGTAATTATGTGAAAAATTAACATTCAATTGAATTATAATTAATACAAAAATAATTTTAAATAAAAATATGTGCAAATGTATTGTAAATGAACGTAAAACTGTTATATAACTTAATTTAATTTAGTAGAATATTAGAGTATTATCATTTCTAAACATATATCAAAAATTCAATGAAATTAATTAATTTCATAATTTTTATAGCGTATAAATATCATTTTTCAATCCAATTTTTTATAGAAGATATAGCGGAATATAGCGGAAATAACGGGATATAGCGGAAATAGCGGGGATTAAAGAAGAAAGGCTATATGTTGGGGATATATGGAAAAATCGTAGCGGTAGGAATCCGCTATAAGATATATCGAAGTTATAGTGGGATATAGCGGGGCATTAACTGCACAGGTCGAAACCCAGAAAGATAGTTTAGTTTGAGATGTCTTGGTGATTGGAGCCTATGAACATTCCATAAACATAAACAGTGACATAACTCTTCTTGTTTATACTCCATCCGTTTTGTTACCTATCTTTCTCCGATCGTGGGTAATGGTTTGAAATCGATATCGAGTGAACTGTTTATATTAACCGTAGAAGTACATCCTCCTAATCAACCTGCCTGAAGTCCTGTCAAATTCCGACTCTTCCGCTATCCCATATGGATTATGACCTAAGTTAATGAAGTTTTGATTGTATTCGTATTAGCACCGTCAGTGGATAGTCGAAAAATTCAAAATCTATCTGCATTCGTATTCGAAAAACGAATAAATATTCGATTTTCGAAAAAACGGATGTGGATGTGAATACGAAAACTTCTGCATTCGAAAATTATCCGTTCGATTTTTTTCAGATTTTAGTTTAAATTATATGTATTTAGTACATTAAAAATATTTATTTATGAGAAATTATATTGGGACACAAAATTTAAACACAATTTGTAATCATCTATAAATCCTGATCGGACCTTCAAACCAGTGGTCCAACCGTCAATTTTACCTGGTTGAACCATGTTTTTTTTTTCTACTTTCTTATCTGTAATTCTCTCTCATTTTAATATTTTGCATTGCTTTGAAGAAAATAAGCAAATATATATTTCAAAAATAATAATCGTTTCAAAGTCTAAACCACAAACTCCACCACTTCGTTCTTTACTGCTGCAAGTTCTTCTAATACCACTACAAGATTCGTCAAGTTTGTCATCATCAAACTTCTATCGTTGTGTCATACTCTACTGTATACACAGCTGTAGTTGTGTACGGCAACAACACACAACTTCAGTTGCAGATATTAAAATTCATATACAGTTTGTTTATATAGTATTATTATTTCAATGTTTTTTGCATATGTTTGTACATAAATGTGCAAATTTTTTGAAAAAGAAAATCACGATTCCGACGGTTCGATCGGTTAAACCATTAAAACCTTAAACCTTCCTTCATAACGGTTTGAGTCATTTTATTCATATAGATCCTTCAGAAATAGCTCACGGTAGCAGTGAAAACAAACTCCAAACGACAACAAACACACAAGCAAATCAACGCGATAAACAGTGACAAAGAAATTAACACCACCTCATCCATCAACTACACGAACACCATCATTTGGAACAGTATGGTACCGTATCCCCTCAACCCTTCCTCTACCGCTACACCCATCCAGGTTCGCGTACAGCTTATAAGGCGCCGCATCCAAGGCCAGCCACCGTTTCACTTCAAACATCGTCTTCGAACACGGCCTCCTGTCTGGTCCTGTGAACGTCACCTCCACATAATCGCAGTACCACCCGGGGTGCTCCCCTTTCCCATTCGTCGTCAGGTTCAGGCTGCATATCGGTGTCGTCAGCCCACACGGCCCCCTCCCGGTGAACACGTCCAGGTTCCCCCTCTCGAAGTAGTCGTGCCCGGGCCACATGGCCCCGCCCCACGATATCGGATTCGGAATGTAGAACCGCTGCTTGTTGGTCCCGCCCAGTGTCAGGCTGACACTGGAGTCGGTTCCGCCCTTAATGATGGAGCCCGTACGGATGTAGATGGTGTACACGCAATCGTCGTTGTATGCCTGGAAATAGAAATGTGAGTGCTCTATTTGAAGTGTACATGCAGGTGAGTATGAAGAATGTATTGGGTTTTACTTACCAATGCAGAGGCGGCGAGGAATGTGAAGAGGAGGGCAAAGTAGCAATGAGAAGCCTCCATCGTTTTGGTATGAAATGGGAGAGTCGCGACCGTGTATTTTAAGTCTGTACGTAGCAGCATAGAATGCGAAGGAGAAGGGTGTGTGTGTGGGGTGAACGTGTCTGTTGCTGTATGTACGAGCATGAGGATGAGTCGGATCTGGCTTTGTCTAGGCATTTGTTCCTTCTTACCTTATTCAGGTATCATATGCTTTTATTTATTTCATCCCACGGGGCCTTTGTATAGGCAATCAGCGATTAAGAAGAGCGGATTTGCTCGCCCGTTGTTCCACTATGTTTCATAATGCATTAGAACATTTTCAACATATTACTTAATTCAATCAATGGATTTTCAAAAATTCTGAATCCATCTTCATGTCTAAATTGTGAAAAATATCTAATATTTGAAAAAACAAATACGAATGCACGTACATTTAGAAATTATCTGTCTATTATTTTTCAAAATTGTACATTATATTTATATTTTATGTATTTTAATAAAATAAAAAAATATGTGTTTATTGTTTTATTAAGTTAATTATTTATATTATCAATATTTAATGCATATTAGTTCAAAATTATTTAGTGCAAATTTAGTTTCGCCGCTTATTTTCAAATTTGATTAATGTAAAACCCTTCTCAAAAATATATTTTAAATTACATCTCTACTTTTAGTTTTAATAAAAGGAAAATTGTTTTTTTTTTCAAAACTTAAACCAGCATGATATTATGATCAAAACAAGTTTTTATGATCTTTTTCTTAATTTTTTAAAACTAGAAATATTTGAGGGAACTCTGCAAATATTGCAGTCCAGAAATTTTAAACATTTGCAGATTTCTTTGTAAGTATCTATGGATTGTTTTGCAAATATTTGATGAGTGCTCTACAAATATTTGAAAAGTTTTCTAAAAATTTCCTGAAACTTAAAAATATGGATTTTTTTTTATAACATGATTTTTAGGAGGGGCGGCTGTATATTTTGAAACTTACAGATGATGTTTTACAAATGTTTCCAATTATTTGTTATCATGTTAATTTTGCATGCTTTTATACACTACGAAAATAAGGCAATTTACCGACGTCAACAAGGCGTCAGCGGGGTGTCGGTAAACGTCCTACTGATGCCCACGCCGACACCTTAACGGATGTCGTTATAAATTAGATCAAAAAATGAATTCTGACGCCTTGAATACGCCTTGTGAGGGGTTGTTACGTACCGACGCCAAATAGACGTCAATTTCCAACAACATTCCGACGCCTACTTTCCGATGCCATCGCGAAGCCCCATCGACTACTATTAAAATTGTGTAACTTGGATTTTCAAACGTCGTTTCGACGACTTTCCGACACCCTAGGGATGCCCAATTTAATTGTTAAAATCGGATTTTCCGACACCATTTCGACGACTTTCTGAGGCTCCAGCGATGCTCAATTAAATTGCTAAAAATGGATTTTCCAAAACCTTTCAAACGTCGTGCCGATGCCATTGCTAAAATACATTGCAGCATTTCTGCTGCATTCTAACATCAATCACACATTCAAACATATGCAATATATATTCATCTCAGCATAACATGTTGCTATCACAAATTCATATACCATACTATCACACACCACCAAATTCTTATACCAAAACATATTACCCAACATAATGATATCATTAATATTATCCGACATCATAACATCCAAACAATACCATCACAATACAAACCAAATATCCAAACAAAACCATCACAATACAAACCAAATATCCAAGCAATATCATCACAATTCAAACCAAATATCCAAGTAGTGTCATCACAGTATATACAAACCAAACATTTAAATAATAACAACACAAATACTTCCTACTCTCTTGAACCATGCCCACCATCTCCATCACAATCACCAAAAATGTGCTTATCAGGAAAGCGTCGCAAAAATGCATCCATATGTAATCCGAGCTTCTTCTTTAGTTTACCGACGTGTGACTTCAATCGTCAGTTTTCTTCTTCTACAATTACTAACTGTAGCAGCTTTATCTAATATAGATCTCTATGTTTTAACCAAATTTGTTTGTTAATAATGAGTAATTTTTTTGTTCAACTATTATGAAATGAAAATTTTAAATTTGTGCTAACCATATATTTGTTTAATTAATCGAGTGATTTAACTTATATATTTGTCTAATTTGTTGGGTGATTTAGAATAAAGGTAATTTAACTCGAATAATCTCTTGTTTAATTGATGGAAACAAAATTTATAAGTTAACTTAATTATATACACATTTGTTTAATTTATTAAGTAATTTAACTAATATATTTGTTTAATTTATTGTGTGATTTAAAAATCAATAATTTAACTCGAATAAACTTTTGTATAATTTATTGAAACAAAATTTATAATTTAAACTAATTATATATATATATATATAAGGAAAGTCTATTTAAACACAATTTGGTGACACAATCGCTGACACAATGGATCTTTATTATTGGATTGTTCCTTGAATTCCACCTTCCATATAAAGACAAAATGATCTAATGGTTCAGATCTTGTGTGTCATCGTTTGTGCCACCAAATTGTGTCCAAATAACCGACCCTATGTGTGTGTGTATAATTTATTGAGTGATTTAACTTATACATATACTCTTGTTTGACATGAAACAAAATTTATACTTTAACTCAATTATATTACATTTGTTTAAATTATCGAGTTGTTTACTTATATATTTGTTTAATTTATTGTGTGATTTAAAAAATCTATAATTTAACTCGAATAAACTCTTGTATTATTTATACGCCTTTCAAACGTCGTGCCGACGCCATTTCTGAAACATATTTGCAACATTTCTACTACATTTCTAATTTACCTCAACCACACATTCAAACATATACAATATATATTCAACATAACATATTGATATCATAAATTTGTTTATCATACTATCATATACCATAACATATTACCCAGCGTAATAATATCATAAATATTATCTAACATCGTAATATCCAAACAATATCATCATAATACTAATCAAATATCCAAGCAATACCATCACAATACAAACCAAATATCCAAGCAATATCATCACAATATATACAAATCAAACATCCAAGCAATAACAACACAAATACTTCCTATTCCCCCGAACATGTCGACCATCACCATGTCCATCACCATCGCCATCACAAGAAATGTCCTTGTTTGGAAAGTGTCACGAAAATACATCCGTAAGCAATCCGAGCTTTTTTCTCTAGCTTATCGGTATATGACTTCAACCGTCGGTTTTTTTCTTCTGCAGCATTACTAACTATAGCAGCTATGTCTAATCATGATCTCTATATTTTAACCAAATTTGTTTGTTAGTAACGAGTAATTTTTATTTCAATTATTGTATTTATTAAAACAAAAATTTTAAATTTGCATTAACCATATATGTGTTTAATTAACTGAGTGATTTAAATTATATATTTGTTTACTTTATTGGATGATTTATAAAAAAGATAATTTAACTTGAATAAACTCTTGTTTAATTTATTGAAACAAAATTTATAAGTTAACTCAATTATATAACATTTATTTAATTTATTGAGTGATTTAACTTATATATTTTTTTAATTTATTGTGTGATTTAAAAAATCTATAATTTAACTCGAATAAACTCCTGTATAATTTATTAAAAAAAATTTTATAATCTAACCTAATTGTATATATATAATTTATTGAGTGATTTAACTTATACAAACATACACTTATTTAATTTATTAAAACATAATTTATACTTTAACTCAATTATATATACATTTGTTTAATATTTTGATGGATTTAACTTATATTATAGACTTGGCACGACAAATAGAGAAAATAGTTCTTCGGTCCACATATTTGGACCAGTAGCATCATGAACCATTTTAGTTATTCTATTTTATGTATCAACATTTACTTCAATAATGGCTTCATTGCAATCCACATCCATATTTACGGTCTCCTCTTATACAATTTGATATTTTTCTTCATAATATATCTACACATGATAGTTGGACATAAAATCGTATTGGTGCAAATGAAATATCATAATATAATACTCTATAAATTTCAAGCAACGACATTTCAAACATGGACATCAGACTTCTTTCACATTAGTTTTATTACTATACGCCACTTTCATGAATGCATCCACACCATTTCTAAAATGCAATGGGATCGTTCCTCTATTTTTACCTCTCATACACACCCGATTTCGATCTTTCATATAATCCAACTTCTATACTCTACATGTAATCAAAATTTACATTATCTATCACACGGTAGTATTATTAGTTCAAACTAAATAACATTATTAATTTTATCATTACTAAAAACAACACTATTAATTTTATTATAAAACAATGGAATTCACAAACAATTTCAAAGCTATATAACCTAGGGATTTCTACACTTTTTTAAATTGTTAGACATCCTACTTTCCATTACAAACGTAATGGTATTTACGTTTTGTAAATCATATCAAATCGAATGATTAACAAAATTTCGATAGCACTTCCCATCATTCCTCGTATCATACGCAAAAGAGCTTACACCAGGAATAAGAAGGAAGTGTCATCGAAATTTCATTCACCATTCGATTTGAAATATTGATTTATAAAACATAAACACTTTTGTGTTTATAACTTGTACAATACTGGTACAAATCCAAAAATAACGTATTGGATGAACATCGATTTTCATTTTATTTAAAATACGAATATCTATATATGATCATATACGGCAGTTGTCAAACGGAGTCAAATTAAACATCTATAGGGTTTCATTAACAATACCATATTGATAACTAGCATTACAACAACTAATAAAAATAAACCTCTCTATAACTAGCATTAGCAATATAAGAATCAGACAATATATGGATTGTAAAAGAATATAATAGCCTGTTTGAGGTGGAACAATACATTGAATCAATTTTCAAAGAGTAGGAATATTATATTTATTGAAAACAATTTAAATCACTGACCGGAGAGGAGCGGCAAAGCGAGCATCGATGGGATAAGATCAATGGGGAGGAGTCAATGAGCGGCGGTCTTTGAAAGAGGAGGACCTCGACTTCGCATGAGGACGTTGGCTACGGTCGATGAGTGGAGATCTTTGAAAGGCTAGCGATGGTAGAGCGGAGTCGGCAATGGTGGAGGACAACAACAGGATGAATCGCACGATGGATGAGAAGGAGAACTAGGGATTTATTTAATTGCATGTTGGCTGTTTTTTATTTCGGTTGCAATGTAGAAGAGAGATGTCGGCTTGAGGGGTTATGAAGAGGGGTGGTGTCATACCAACGCCACGCCAATGCCTTTATATCGGCATCGGCAAGGCATCGAGAAACATGTGTAGGTAATATATTCCCTATGACTTACAAAAGTCACGCTGACGCCCTTTTCATGGCGTCGGTGGGGTGTCAGTAATGTCAAGTAGGTAAATAGCAAGTTTTCTAATAATGCAATAGGATTGAAAAAAAAAATTGTAAAATCAAAATTTTCTATTTATGTTTATTGATTTATTGATCATCGATGAATAAGATAATTATCTAATATCCATCTGTATCGCTGATGTGGATATCCAAAATTCGAAAATGATTTCAAATGCAGATTCGACTATGACACTATCTGTATCCGAAAGTATCCATTTAGAGACCTAATATAACATAGACTAGTTTGTTAAGGTACTTTTATGTGCTCGTCATAATGGTGACACTCACCAAGGTGGATGAAAAAGCGATCTCACCTGAAATACTTGAAAGGCTACATTTGATTTATGTATAAACTAAACTTCGAGTTCAATGAAGTTGCTTTTAGATTTTGACTTACTTTCTCAAATGATGAAATACGCATTTATACTATAGTCTAAACGATGTTGAAGGAGAGAAAACTGATAATTATTTCACTAATATATCTTGGAAAATAAGTACTTGAGCTTTTTATATTATTTTTTCCTTTAATAAGGGACATCGATCTTCATTATTAAATAATAAAGTAATTAGCTGTACAAATGATATACCTTTTAAATGCAAAAGACCTAGGCTCATGAAATAAAACACCCAGCTAATTAACTATTGTCTTAAACCAAACAAAGAAAAAAATTACAACATTTTGTAAGTTGTTTATAATACTATTCTTTCCCATTTCTAGCCTGCTCTTTCCAAATTAGGGTTAGCTTCATACATACTTTCATGGCAATGACTTCTTGGTTCATCTTCATAGATAGCTCATTGTTTCTCTCCAGTTGATGTTGCAACAAAACATATAAATGTTTGCTGATTTAGCTAACATGGAACTTGGTAAAATGAAATGGTTGAATAATTGAAAAATGAGATTATTCAGGAATACACATTGAATACTGAGATTACGCATGGGTTTTCTGTTAGTAGATCCAGCTTGGCTTTAATTCTCATCTCCATCGCCCAAATTCATGATTGCTTCTCTTTGAATGTTGCTACTAGTAAGAGCTACAAACGTCTAAGGTATACTCAAGAATTCAAAAATCATGTTATAATCAAGTGTGATGCTATGAAGCTACATATTTTACTAACTGATTTCAATATGGTAATTTCACCAACTGATCAATCTTGCAAACTTCAAACTTAGTTTGTCTCTTTTGATTAAAAATTCTATTGCTTCTCTCTTTCCAGCAAACCCAAATGCATGTAGTGAAAACTAGCCTAACCGGTGAAGGAATCGAGTGTCGTGTTCACATGCCCTATCGCACCTTCTGCGAGTTTGTTTTGTACCATACCTATGGAGTGCCCTCTAGGTAAACCTCACGGAGGAGCTTACGGTACTGTGTAGACTATGAGAATATATAAAATGTGTTAAGGGAGATATGGGTAACGCCTTAACGCTATTTGAATACTTTACTTTACTGTAGACACTATTATAATAGCGTATTGTACTATGTATGTAAATAGTTTAATGGATCCTTAGGAGATGGGAATCCCGAACATGGAAATCCTGAATATCTCTTAAGTTATTGCACTCACGTGACACTGGATATGAGATGTCAACCCCCATAAACATCTCCGACGCCGTCACACTCATATTTATTTACTATTGATTTAACTTACATAAGATCTTTTAGTTTTGACTCGAGTGTTTTGTCTTTTCAATTCGCTCGGGTCAGTCCGAGCTTTCCAATGTGTCGAAGACTGCTCTTGGAGGATGAAGGCGAAGATTTAGTACTATTACTATTTATTCTATCATTTCCACTGCATCATGTTGTTCCATTGCATTACTTATTTATTACTGCTGTATGTACTTTGATTCTATATTGTAAAAGTGTAATCAAATGTTATTTGTAAAACAGCTTCATGAACTGTTTATTTGATTGTTATATTTTGTCATTCCGCTATGAGATTCCGCGTTTTGTTTTCTTCTTTCTCTGCTTTTTCTTATTTACCCCATAACAATCTGCTCTTTTGAATGGTTTGAGTCTGATGTGTGTGGTTTATCGTCGATTTAAACCGTCCAAAAAGGCAGGTCGTTACACAATAATTGACTTTTAAATAAATGATTAAACCCTAATTAATCTTTAATTAATTATCAAATAATAATTCAAACTTTTAAATATTAGTTAAATATAAATTATCCTCAATTATTTAATTGAATACTCATTAATTAAATTTAGATAATAAATTACACCTATATTTAAAATAATTAAATCATAATTAAGTTTTAATTAAATATTAAATTAAATTTAACTTGATTAATAATTAATCAATACCTAAACCCTTTTAAAATAAATATATAATTAATACATAAACTTTAAAATAAAATAAATCCTAAACTAAACTAACGTGATTTCCTAATAATTGGGATTTATGAATAGGGCAGAAAGGATAATGAAAACAAAAATTCCTTTATGCTCGATCAAATTCCCATTCTGTCAAAGCATACTTCTCCAACGCTCTTGACCTCGTCGTCATTACTTCCTCTTCTTCCTTCTCTTCTTCTTCTTCCTCTTTTTCCTCTTCCTCTTCACTGCTATTCATAGGATCATAAATGACCAAGTTTGCAACATCATCCTCAATGACTATTGGATTTGGGTGGTTATCCAATGGGTATTACTGATGATTTCTCATAATTCTTCCTTGTTTATCTTATTCCTCCATTATTCTTAATCGAATGGATTCCATTTCAACAAGCATATTGAGAGCACTACACCAAAACAATCATTTGGCAACACTTTTTTTTCATTTGGCGACACTTATATGGGTTGCATTTTAGTCTCGCTAATAAGTGTCGCTATCCAATATAAGTGTTACTGAAAATAAAAATGTACACTTTTAAATACGGCGACACTTATTTTTGTTGTAAGCCTTGGTTTAATTGGAGTTAATTGAAATATACTAGGGCAAAATTGTAATTGAATAACATATCACGCTTAACCCTAGCCACGCTTATCCCTGGCCGCATTTTCCCCAAATTGTTTCCACTCTCTAACGTTCATTGTAATTGATTTTTTTTGGTAACATTGTGATTTCAGAAAGTAATAGAAAAAAACCACGCTTCCGACCAGCAGATGACCTTCGCGACTTCTTGTTCGTACGCGTCAGATGGGAGGTCTATCTCGAAGCAGACACGGAGGTTTCAGTACCGAGCCAGCCACTGGCGCAGCGCAGCCACAAGTAATCGATGAGGTGATGCCCGCGGTGGCAGTTGCTTCTTCTGAGATTGCGGCTAGTCCACAATAGGAGATTTCAGTTGTTGAGGCGGAGCAGGCTATCGTATCTTGCAATCCCGCTGCAAAAACCGGTAATAATCATACTCTCAAATTTATAGCTTCGCGAAAGGTTATAGGAGAATCACGAGCATATGTTAGTGAAGAAATGCTCTGAAAATCTATTGAGAATTGGAATAACAACACGCTTGTTTTATATGTCGTCGGAGCAAGGCTTTACTATATGTCTATATCCACTTTTGTGCCTACATTAGGCTTGTATGGAAGCCGAGTTGCAAGTTCGGTATATTTTCCAAGAAAAATGGCTTTTTCTTTATGAAATTTGAGAAAGAACAAGACTATGAAAGAATACTGCATTTTGTTCGACTTCCCGGTTGATCGTCCTTCAAAAATGGAAGCTGGGAATTTCTTTGTTAAAGGAATCGCTCTCGACTTTGCTGGTATTGGTTCGTCTTGATCTTGACTTGACTATTGAGAGAGTGATATTATTAGTGCTATTACCAGTGTATTTGGTATTCCAATAGAGATACAAGCCAACCGAAAATATATCTAGATTGGGATAAGCTTGGATTTTGGTGGAAATGTGTTCTACCTGATGTCATTCAATTCCCAGAGGTCCCCCCTGGCTGTTGCCTCTCACATTTTTCATGCTACCTCCCCCTCTGTGAAAATGCAAGCTTCTGCCCAAATGAAGCCTGCCAGTACTCCTGAACTCGGTGTACATGATCAACCTAGTCCAATTATAATGTCCAATTAGAATGTCCAATTAGAATGTCCAACTCGACTGCGATGGCAACATATAACTCCAAGTTGCAGCTAGGGTACAGCCGCAGACATCTTTAGTCTTTATTTTGATGATTCAATTGATTGTTCTATGATTGATATACTCTATATTAGGATATTAGTCTTTGCTAGGATATTATGTTTCGATTGGTTTGCATAGTGTCAAATATAATCCATGTATACTTATTATATATTTTTTATTATTATTGTATGTCTGTCCTGACCTTAGTTATTCAGGTTTTAGTTTGATGATCCATGCTTTTAGACATTTAGACATTAATTTTCAACTACTTGCATTTAGGCTTGATGTAGAACAATTTACATAAGATTTCATTATACAGTTATTGCATGCATTCTCCAGTTAGTAATTATGAATTACATACAATTTTGAAAGCTACGAATTTGACCCATTTGCGTGTATAAGCAACAATCTAAACTCATTGGCCTCTTTAGTTTGCATTTGATTATACTCAATTATATATATTGTGTTACTATTAAACAACTGGATTATATTGCAAATTTTATTTGTATGATTTGCCTGTTTCAATCACTTATACATTTTATTGTTCTCGCATGTGTGTACTGTTCTTGGTTGTTCAGACATTATTTTGACTTTCATCTTTTTGAACTTTCATCTTTCAGGATTTGAACTTTCATCTTTTTGAAACTGCCTAGCTCTTCCTCACAGTATTGGTTGTTGCATTTATGCTTCAGGTACTGGCTTCTTTATATAATGTATTTGCAGTAGCATGCCGTAGATGTCATGAACCATTTATATTAAATCGATTTCTAGTAAATAACAACCACATCATTTTATCGCATATAACACTACACCGTAGAGTTTATATTCTTTTCTATCTGTAATCAAAATTTGCTAACTAAGTTACTAGACATTCATGAATAGCCTCAACATTCTACATATTAAGCTATTAGATAATTCGCTTATTAACAGTTGCTTCACTGTTGTGTTAGCAACATGGGATTATGAAAAGTAATGATATATCCTGATCAAAACTGAAAAGTTTTTGCATATTTGTGTGGATCACTTCATTGAATTCATAAACTTACCATCCACCGGGATATTTTTTTTTGATAACAATCTAATAATCGGTAAACTAGGCACAATTTTATGAAAGTTTTCTCTTGGTTGATGCAAGAAGTTTACTTGACTATAATTTGAAAATAGTTGTGCGCCTTGTGTTGAATGAACTTGTGTGTAAGAGACTGAATTATTCTTTCTTGTTGTTAACACCTCTCACTCGTTTGAACTAAGTACAATTTTTTTCCTATGCAATGCAGCTCTTGCTGAATGGAAACCACCTGTATACGATAATTCACATGGCATTACACTAATTACCGCAACCACAAGGCACAATTCACCCAATGTATATATATATATATATTGTGACTAAGAATATATTTTCTTATATCTCAATACTCATTTATTTGATTCAATAATTGTGATATATAATATCAGAGTATAGATTCAAAGATTCATCACAATAATCTCATAAACAACATCTTAGCAAAGGTTTGCTCTTAATCACGCAAATGCTACTTTGTTTTCCATTCGATGGAAATTTACTGTAGTCAATACAATTTGCAGATAGAAGGGAATTTTGCGAAGGCAGATGATGCTATCATGTTAGACAAGGATGGTTTTGTTTCAGAAACAAATGCAACAAATATTGTGAGAAAACAACTATTTGTCGTTAGTTGTATATGTGTATGCTGTATCAAAATGATACATCTGATTCTCCAATTTGTATGAATGTTTAAACATGCTTATATGCAGTTCCTAGTTAAGAAAGGGGAAGTATCTACACCTCATGCTGATTACTGTCTTCCTGGAATAACCCGTGCAACTGTAAGTTCCCTTACATTTGCAGTTTCTATGTTTGTTTCCTAGGTTATTGTATGTTCTTTGGAGAAAATACACCTAGTTGAGTTTGTTTTTATCAAACAGTATTTAATATATCTTCGAGAAAAAGAACGATCCTCCATTCAAGGAGAGCACTCATTTTATCTGTATTTAATGTTAAATCAAAGTTTTCCTTGTCATCAAGAGAAAGTTATGTATTAAGTATTAACCCCCCGGAAGAACTCCTACTTCCTAGTCTTTAAGCTTCTAACTTCACCAATTAAAAATTTGTGGCCTTCTCCATGCTATTTTATTCTCCATTATCTTACTTGCAGAACTAAAATGGAATATTTAGTTGTATATATGACATCTTGCTTTCTTCTTCCTCTTTTTTTCCTTTAAAAAAAACCGTTTGTGGCTACAAACCCTGATACAAATAGGGAACGGAGAAGACATTACCGCTTAAAACATATCTTTATTTACAAAGTTACTATTTTTAGATTGGAAGAGTTCATCATATTTGAGAAAACTATAACAAATCAAATGCATGCCAGTAAATAAATTTTGCATTGAAAAACACTGCATTACTAAGTCTACTTGTAACATTGATAAAAGTTATTTTTAATAAACTTGATTCCTAGGATATCATTGCTCAATTCAAGGAAAGAAGAAATTATAAGGAGGGATGGCAGTGGTCAGATTTTCCAAACAAAGTGGCTGTTCAATTGAATGATACTCATCCTACACTTGCAATACCAGAACTAATGCGGCTTTTAATGGATGATGAGAAACTTGGTTGAGAAACTTCTCAACGTTTTGGGGGTTGTATATCCATACAAGAAACTGAAGGTGTTTTCAGATTCTTACCAGCTTCTGCAATTTCGTTGTAACATGCAATTTCTTTCTTCTTGATGCTGAAGCACACGAGGTTCCAAGGCTTCGAAAAGAAAGAGAAGCTGGACTTGTTATGAAATCAAGTAGCTAATCAAGTTATGAAGTAGTTGATTATGACAACCTAAAGATAGAAAGGCAAGTAGCTAATCAAGTTAATAATGCCATCAATTCCAATTTGACATTGTTATGAAGTAGTTGATTATGTATTGAATTAACCAACTTAATTATGTATTGTACTTGTTATGAAGTAGTTGACATTGTTATGAAGTAGTTGACTATGAAATTTATGTTGTTATTTGATCATGAATATTGTAAATTTTGGGTTCCTATTGAATGTAGTATAATAATGCATATCATGTTAGTTATTAATTGTTTATTAATGTTAAAATAATTGACTATATTGAGAATGAAAATATTTCAGCGTTATAAGCGTTGGCAATTAAAATTTACCAATGCTTATAAGCGTCAGCATAGAAAATTAAACAATGTTGGATGGTTAATTTGCCAACGTTTATAAGCATTGCTAAATAATATACACCAACGTTTATAAGCATTGGCGAATACAACCTTCCAACGCTTATTAGCGTTAGGAAACTAAACTCCCCAACGCTTATAAGCGTTGGCAATAAATTGTGACGCCCATACAGCGACGCTAATAAGCGTTGCTGAAACTGTTTGCGACAGTTATACTCGTTGGGAATCACCTGTTTTGGTGTAGTGGAGTATGCTTCAAATAACTCTCGATCTTAGTCACTTTGGATAATGTAGACTTTTGGAGAGGGTACGGAGTGGGAGAATCGAAGAAAGATGATGTAGATTCATGTCTTAGACGTTTTGAACGGTTAGGATCCATTAATTTTATTTTATTTGAGATTTTCAGAAAGAAGAAGAGTATAAAATGGGTTTGATTTCAAAATCAAGTGGTTATATATAGCGATTTTAAGTTTTGAATTAGAAGGAAAATTTGAAATATGAAAATAACTGCATATATCGTATAACGACCCGCATTTTTTATAATTAAAAATTTAAATTTAATAAAATTTTGGAATTTAATATTGTCAAAATTTTAAAATTTATGATTTATTAATGAAAAAAATTGTTAGAATATAATTTAATAATATTAATTGAATGTTATTGACATCTGTTTTAATGAAATTCCAATTAATTATAATCGCAAAGGTTAATAAGGAATAAATTAAATGTTGTATTAAAAATAGAAATCATATGCTGTTTAATTGAAATTGGTTTTAATATAGAATATGAAATCAATTAGTTAGTAAATAAATCTATTAACCTTGTTTGTAAACAATAATTTTATTAATGTGTTTAAATTACTAAGATGTAACTATTGTTTTATTTCTCATCCTATTATTTAATCCGTTCAGGAATTAATTTGGGAACCAATAATTAAATATTGAAGTTAATATAAAAAAAATGTTGACTGTAGAATTTGAGTGAAATAAAATGGAAACTTATGTTAATAAATAAATCACATATGGAATTGTTGATTTAATATAAGAACCTGTAAATCAAAATAATAGAATTTATTTAAATCTAAATATATAATAAACTGGGGTTTTATTATTGTTGTAATTTAACGTTGTAATTAATTTAATATTTAAATCTTGAAATTAACATGGAAAATTGAATTTTCAATAGATCATTAAATTTCTGTGTAATCAAGAATGATAAAATGGTTAACTTTTAAATTTGAATTTAAAAGTGATTAAATAGATTTCTTTTAATAGATTTTTAATTAACGTGTAAAAATAGTCTTTTTTAACATTGTCTCAGATTTCGACGAAATCAGTTTCGTCTGATCCGTAATAGTAAATCATTATTGGATTTCAAATTTCGTAGCGATCAGACTTATCATTTGATCGTGCGAGCTCCAAACATGTAGAAATCAATTAAAGGAATTTAATTAAAATAATTTGATTTTAATTGCTAACATCTATATACAATGGAATTAGGGTTTGAAACTAGTTTCATTGAGTTTAAAAATATTGAAAATCTATATTTCGACATATAGGATGACCTACTTTCGGTTCGGGAACGAAATGGGCTTTTCGAGTCTTTGTCATCCCTACGACCCAAATGATCTATTCCATCCATTCTTATCCATCTCTGCCTATATATAGGTTGTTATAAACCCTAGCAGTCTTTTATTCCATTTTCTATATGTACAATTTCTGTTCTTATCTGTTCCTTCTGAATGGCAGACATCTCAAACCGTAATTACAATTCCAAATCAAACTCCAAAATTCAAACTTCTCAAATCCTATCATATAATATATCATCGCGAAGCTTTCGACGAATGTAATCTGCATCTACAATTCGTTTTTCGATGGAGACTCCATTTGTCCAGAATTGGTGAATCATTCTCGGCCGTTCAAATTAGGGTTTCGCGATCAACGGTGGATCGTCGATTGATTGATCGGGAAGCGCTGGCGCGTAGAGGAGGACGAGCAGAGTGCATCCATGTGATCCGATCATTGCAAGGGTGTTCGAATTTGCCAGATCTGGCGAAGGAAGATGGTGGCGGCGCGGGTCTCCAGGAGATGGCGGAGGGGTCGGTTTTCTGGTCGAAGATGGAAGAGAACTTGGCGGATCTTATGGTGATGTCTGATCTTGTCCAGGCGGCGTGTGGCGGCGGCGGTGGGTGATCGACAAAGGCGGCTGTGATGGGTCTATGTGCAAACGTGACCGCATATGCTAGGGTTTGGAGAGAAGATGGTAATGATTTTACCAAATTTCCCTTTCTTTTGTTTTAATTTAATTTTTAAATTTCAAACTTCTAACTTGCATAACTTCTGCATACGAACTCCGATTGATGCGCGGTTTCTTCCGTTTGGTTGGTATCGAAGACAAAGTGGTACTAGTTTAGTTGAATTTGGAGTCCGTTGGAAATTTTGGCTTTTATTGGATTTTTAATGGACTTAAAACCAAAGGTGAGTGATATAACTCACTCATGGAATACTAAACCTTCTTATATTTGTTGAATTAAATTTATGAATTGATAAGAATTTTATTGATTGCTGTTTGGTAATTTAAATTGTCATTTAAATTTAATTTCAATTTATATTGAATTAAAGTGACATTTAAATTAATATTGAATTTAATTGCTAGCTAAGTACTTGATATTGATAACTAGTTAATTGTTGCGATTTTTGGCTGATTTGGATGTTGATTGTGATGATGTCTATTTATTGACATTCTGAATGATTGGATGTTTATTTATTTTATATATCTTTGTTATCACTTTGTATATTAAGTGACAGCATATAAACCGTTATTTGAATTATTTCGAATAAACTAAAAAATAGGTTGAAATGATATATACCTATGACACTTTAATTTGGATTGAAATGATATATATTCATTACTAAAATTAAAATTAAAATAACTGATCACTTGGCCATAAGGTAGAAAAGTATATACGGATGTCGGATTGGTTAAAATAAATGGCTTTAAAATCTTGAATTTGGATTTGGATTAAATGATATTGTTTTCAAATGAAATAAATTTTGAATTTATATGATTTGAATTATTTCTAATTCAAGCTTTGAAATGTTGGGATTGAAATGGGTTAAAAGAATTTTTTTTAAAGAATCGAATTGGAAATGTGAAGTTATAATCGATATATGACTTTAATTTTGAAAATTGAATTATTTTGAAGATTTGGATCTTAAAATTGAACCATGAAGTTTAATTTGATTTAATGGATTTAAATCACTAGATTGAAATTGGACTTGAAATCGATATGAATTGAAATGGTTTAAAATAAGAAATAAATTTAAATTTAAATCATTGAATTGGACTGTTAATTCGAAATTAAAGTAAAAACTGAACATTTTGAAAACTGAAGTTAATTTGAATTGAAATTGAAATCAAGTTGATTTAACACTAAATCAAAATTGAGTTAATTGAATTGAAAGATGGGAAATTGAGTTTTGTTGGTTTGAAATTTGGACATGGGTCCAGATTTGTTGAAATGGAAATAAACAGTTGATTTAATATTATTTTCAAAATAATTTTTTTTAATATAAACTGTGTAAAATCTATCTTTTTAATATTCAAATTATTTAGATTTTCCAACTATTTTACTATGTAAACCATTTTCAATACTCAAACCATTTTATATCAACCGTTTTAAATCCTTAAACTATTCAAACTATTTTCTAAAATTTCAAACTGTGCAAAGTTGGAATGTTTATATTTAAATCGTTGATTTAAATGCGAATGTGGTTAAATGAGGTTATAACCTAAGTTGAAATTCGGAATGATACTTTCAAGTGAAAATGACATATTTTGAGAAATATGATTATTTTGTTTTAAAGTGAATATGATATTTTGATATCAAATATGAATTGGTTTTGAAATGTAAAAGAGCCAACCGTGTGAAAAATGGCGTTTGATTTTTAAAGACACCGGGGCCTCTTATTGGCATACTCTCTGCCAATATTGGAACCACTTTAACAACTGTGTACGTAGTGGATGATCCAGAATGAAGTGGTTGGTTTTGGTGAACGTTTGCTGGATTTGAAGAAAGAGAACGATGATGGATGACCCTGGTACTTGTGCTAATTTGAAATGACTAAAACAGGATGGCTTTTCAAAGCCAAGTAGGCTAGCTACCCCTAGCGGATACACCTCTTCGTATTAATATATTGATGTTGGCTTGATTGGTGCACTTTGATTTGATTGAGGGTGTTAGATGCGATGGGCGGTCGTAGCTACGATGCATTACAACCAGCCCTGCGACCCGAACTAGTAGTATCCTACCTTGGGCATTGCCTCATGTGCCTTGTCATACTTTTATCCTTATACGCGACCACTATGACTTTGTTTTAGTGTTGCCTTATCACGAGCCTCCCTGGCTACCAACGTTACTGGTGATGCAACTAAGGCAAACTGTAGGAAAATGCTTAAAAATGTGTTAAAGGGGATCAATGTAAAGCCTTAACACTATTTTAATATTTATTTTATTGATAGACACTATATATATAGCATATCTTACTACCTATAGATAGTTTAACGGATCCTTAGGAGATGGAAAATCCCTTAACATCTCCTAAGTTAGTGCACTCACGTTATACACTGGATAGGAGATGTAAAATCCCGTAAACATCTCTGAAGCTATTACACTCATATTTACCTGCTATTAATTTAACTTACATAAGATCCTTTAGTTCTGCCTCGAGTGTTTTGTCTTTTCATTATGCTCGGGTCCTGAGCTTTTCAGTATTTGAAGACATTATTCCTTGAAGATAAAGATGGAGTTGCTAGACTGTATTTACTATTATTATTATTCCGCTGTATTATTTTGGTATGTTGTTGATTGTAATCTGATTATGTTGAAAAAAATTGTGTAATCAAATGTATATTGTAAAACAGCTTCATGAACTGTTTATTTGATTATTATATTTTTTCATTCCGTTGCGAGATTCTGTATTTGGTTTTCCTTCCTTTCTCTTATTTTCATATTAAATCCGATTGAGATTCCTCCCCTTTGAATGGTTTGATTTAGACATGTGTGGTTTATTATTGATTTAAACCGTCCAAAATGGTGGGTCGTCGCAGTTGGTATCAGAGCTTTGATTTAGAGATACCTTAGCTTGTTTGGGGTTAACTCATTAGAGATAAGGTTTGTAATACCCTAGAATGAGTTTGAGTGTATATATATGAGAGAGTGTATTTGTTAATGCTATAAAAATGTTTTGTGGTGTGTTAATTTGTTCTGTTGAGTATCTATGAATTCCATTCAGTATATAAGACGCTATGGCATCGATGGAAATTTCTAAACACTTGAACTGTGACGACCGCCCATGACCCCCGCACTGAACCTAGACATAGTGCGCTGTAAAGCGTGCCAGGCAGCCATGGACGATCATCATGGTAAAGTTAAAAACAGCAGAATCTATCGTATAACTCACAGCGCATGGATAAAATACAATAGAACATATATATAGTGAAGCTTCACAGAATAGAATGTCATCATATAAAACTTCATAATAGTTGAATACAAAACATCTGAATAGTCAATACATCAAGCCTCACTACATATCACTCAGAGAATTATACAAGCAGCGGAACATCCAGTACATATAGTAAGAAAATAATATGCAAGCCTCCAGCTCGTCTTCGTCATCAGCATCGTTGGAAGCAAGAACATCACCTGTCACCTGCTACCTAGTCTGCCCGTCCCAAAATGGACGAACAGCCCAAGGCAATAAGAGTTAAAAACATAAAGCCTTGAGTCAGACAACAGTCTTAGTGAGCGGTAAATTAACTAACAACATACCAAAAGAGCATAAAGGAAAAAGGAATAGGAATCCAACCCTCCCACTCCACCTCTTTCTACAGTGATAGCCCGCAGACACACACTAAGCAAAAACAAACATAGCAAAGCAAACATTTAAAGTGAAGCAATTATCACTCGAGTCAAGGGCGATGTTTTCCAAGTACAAACCCCCAAGGCCTAAACCAAGATCAGATAAGCACCCAGAAAATACCGCTCTTGAGACCGAATGACGATACAATCAAACATCCATGACTCTGGCTATCACTGTTATCATTGCTTCGACACCACCGTTAATTGAATGACCGGCACATTCTTTCAGCCGTCCGTCAAGGGATAATGGAAACCCTGGTTCTAGACATAACTCTGCATGTCGTCGAAACCCATGCCTAGGACTATCGAATCTGCCCAGAGTACTTGACTATCAATCAGTAGTCTTTAGGGACTATCGAATCTGCCCAGCGTACTCTTGCTTTGAGCATGCTAGAACCTTCAACAACGATGAAATCTCAGCCTTCTAGTCATCCTCCTCGACGACTATTTCCATACTAGCTCAAGCGCCTCTCGAGCAAACCATTATCCTCAAACTCGAACCATTTCACCGAGTTATCAACATGCTTGGAATGATCCCGTCTGGATTAGACCAAGACTATCTCATATCATGCCTCGCTTCATCACATCCTAGCAAAGCCTTATCTCAACATCATCATCATCAAATCTATCCATATGAGCTTCATCATCCGCTACATATGCCACGAGCAGCTTTCCCAATTCAAGAGCCTTTCACTTAGCTTTTGAATCATCTTCGACCATCTTGTCTAAATCAAATCATCAATCAACTAATTCATAACAATCAACCAAGTCAATCATTAATCCAAGTAATCAAACATTCAAACATGATCTAATAAACAATTATAACTATAATGGCAATCTTGTAAATAAAGAGTCGAAATCTAACAAGCATGAAAACATGAGTAATATCTCTATAACTTGATGAATGAACTTGCATAGGTTAATCATGTAGTAAAATGGATGTCAAACCACCATGAACAATAGATCTATACTTAAGTTTACGGAAATGCATGGAAATCACTAATTTAACACCAAATCAAACCAACGATCCGATATTCTCCTTTGGATCCGTGTGAGAGATAATCACCACTCACCAAATCACCTAAACACCTCAAAAGCAACACACTTCAGATCTGGACAGCGAAGGATCTAACTCGATCTATCACAAATCCGCTTCAAATGATGAAATCTCTCTTCAATGGATGTAGATCTTCAATCTAAGCTCTTGGATCTTCGATTTGATCTTCGATTTGGATGGAAGGAATCACAAGATTAAAGTGGAGAAAAGAAGTGAAGAAGTGTAGAAGTCGAGCTCTCAAAATGGCAGCACTTCGTCGCTTCAAAATCCGGATCCCAAAAAATGAAGAAATGGACGTGTATTTATAGGCTGGAAAAACTTAGGTCGTTTGCTCGCTATTAGGTCGTCCACGACCTAAGAAACCCTACGACCTAAAACTTCGACCCAACAGAACCAAGCCTATGCGCATCCCCGACCTAACGAAACTCCACGACCTACGACCTAACGCATGCGCTTCTACGACCTACGACCTAACCCAGATCTGCGCATCCACGTGACCTACGACCTAACACATGCGCGCTTCTACGACCTAACACACACGCGACCTAACACACACAGAAGCTCACGACCTAACTAACTTAGGTCGTCTACGACCTAACTCAACACAGAAGCTCACGACTTAACTCCTTAGGTCGTCTAACGACCTAACTACGCTAACTCGCTAACTACTAGGTCGCTAACCCCTTAAGCCGCTTCATTCCTTAGGTCGCTAACTCCTATAGGTCGTTGCCTTTCCTTAAGTCGCTCAAACCTTAGGTCGCTATCTTCTTAAGTCGCTGTTTCCTGTAGGTTGCTAACTCTTAGGTCGTCCACTACCTTAGGTCGCCAACTTCCTATAGGTCGCTCCAACCGACCTAACCTACCCCACGACCTAAGCCACCATACGACCCAACTCCTATACGACCTATCCCAAAATCCTTAGGTCGCTCCACTTTCTTAGGTCGTCTACTCCGACCTAACAACTCTACGACCTAGGACTTAGACTATGGACAACTTATCAACAATGCTACCTAATGTCAACTGTTTTACGATGTTTCGATCCGTAAAAATACGGGTCGTTTCATTCTCTCCCCCTTGGGAATTTCGCCCCCGAAATCCCAAACAAACAGAGCAATCAAAGACTATTCTGCATGCCTACCATCCATAGCAATCAACAAACCATGCATCCATTTCTAGCTTAGCATGCAGAATTCTAAAACTAGAACAAGTTACAATGTCGTTAGATGACACGACACCTTAGGGCCATACCTTGAAGAGTTCAGGATGAGCTGCCTTTATCCTCTCTTCCACCTCCCATGTACAGTCGTTATCATCATCACTCCATTGTATCTTGAGCAACCTAACTACCTTCCTCCTAAGCTGTTTCGTGTCAGTTTCCACAACACGAAGCGGCTTACGAGGTCTCTTATCGACTGGATCAACTTTGAAATCTTCACAGCTATCGGCAGAAACCACTGTATTCGAGTCATGCACATACTTCCGTAGATACGATACATGAAAAACATTGTGCACACCCGACATCTTCTCTGGTAACTCCAATCTGTAGGCGAGCTTTCCAATTCGCTCAATGATCGGGAATGGTCCAACAAATCTCGGAGTCAATTTTCCTTTCTTCCCGAATCGAATAACATTCTTCAATGGAGAAATCTTCACAAAAACCATATCACCTACGTCGAATTCCAAATCCTTACGACGCTTATCGGCATAACTTTTCTGACGGTCTTGGGCTGCCTTCATTCATTGCCGAATGATCTCTATATAATCTGAAGTCTGTCGAATCATCTCTGGCCCAAGTATCAACTTTTCTCCTGTTTCTAACCAACATGTCGGAGAGTTACACGGTCTCCCATACAACGCCTCATACGGTGCCATACCAATGCTTGACTGGTAACTGTTGTTATACGAAAATTCCACCAAATGGAGGTGATCTTCCCATGATCCTCCGAAATCCAAAACACAAGCTCTGAGGAGATCTTCCAAAACTCAGTTGACTCTCTCGATCTGACCATCTGTTTGAGGATGATAAGCTGTACTCAAACATAACTCGGTTCCCAAAACTTCCTGAAAGCTCTTCCAAAATCCACTAGTGAACAATGGGTCTCGATCGCTCACTATACTCTTTGGAATACCATGGAATCGAACTATCCAATTAACATACAACTCAGCCAACTTTGATGCAGTCCTAGTCGATCGAACAGGAATGAATCTTGCACTCTTAGTCAGACGATCTACGATGACCCAAATCCCTTCATTTCCCGTTCTTGTTCTAGGTAGCCCATCAATAAAATCCATCGATATTTGCTCCCACTTCCATGTAGGAACTTCTAATGGCAGAAGCAATCCACTTGGCTTCTTCTGTTCGGCTTTTACCAACTGGCAGTTCATGCATTTGGAAATAAAATTTCCGACATCCTTCTTCATACCTTCCCAGTAATAGGTTCTCTTCATATCCCGATACATCTTATTTCCACCTGGATGAATTGTCAGCTTCGAGTGATGACTTTCTTTCAGAACTTCACTTCTCAATTCATCTATATCGGGAACAACTAGTCGTCCTTGCTTCTGAAGCCAACCTTCTCGATCGACCTCGAATCCTTTATCCTTTTCTGGGTCCAATCCAGATTCCAAATCATGGATAATCTTGACAAGCTTATCTTCTAGCTTTTGGCTCTCGCCAATCCTTTCCATAAGAGTCGGTCTTATCGATAAGTTTGCCAACATCTCAGGTTCCAATTCACATCTGGGCCTGAAGTCAAATCCAACTAAATACTCGAGATTCTTTCATTCTGAAAACATGACTCCCAATCCTGCATGTCTTCGACTTAATGCATCTGCTACTGCATTACCCTTTCCCGGAGTATAGGCTATACCAAAATCATATGATGCCAAAAACTCTAGCCATCGTTGCTGCCGAAGATTCAAATCCTTTTGGGAGAAAAGATACTTCAACGACTTATGATCTGTAAACAACTCGAACCGAACTCCCAATAGATAATGTCTCCACATCTTCAGAGCAAATACAATCGCCGCTAACTCCAAATCATGAGTCGGATAATTCCTTTCATGCGGCTTCAGTTGTCGACTTGCATACGCAAAAACTTTACCCTTCTGCATCAGCACTGCTCCAAGTCCAGTACCACATGCGTCGGTGTAAACCACCATCTCATCATTCCCACTTGGAATAGTCAAAACAGGAGCACTTGTCAGTCGCTCTTTCAGGATTCTGAAAGCTTGCTCACACTTATCATCCCATCTGAACACTTGGTTCTTCTTCGTCAATCCTGTTAACGGTGCAGCTACCTTGGAAAAGTCTTTGATAAACCGACGATAATATCCTACTAATCCAAGAAAACTTCTCACATCAGATGCATTCTTAGGTCTAACCCAATCCTGGATTGCTGCCACCTTAGCGGGATCAACCGCTACTCCATTTCCAGAGATAATATGGCCTAAGAACCTTACTTCACTCTTCCAGAAGTGACACTTCGAAAACTTAGCCTTCAGCTGATGTTTCCGCAAGATTTCCAAAACAATACACAAGTGCGTCTTGTGCTCTTCTTCAGTCCTGGAATAAATCAGAATATCATCCAGGAACACTAGCACGAACTTGCTCAACTGATCTCTGAACACTCTATTCATAAGATCCACAAAATATGCTGGCGCATTAGTCAATCCAAATGGCATTACCAGCCACTCAAAGAAACCGGATGGTGTCCTGAAAGCAGTCTTCGGCACACTATCCTTAGTCACCCTCAACTGGTGAAATCCTATTGCCAAATCCATCTGAGAAAACACCTTAGCTTTGTGAAGCTGATCAAACAAGTCATCTATTCTTGGCAATGGATACTTGTTCTTCTTAGTCACCTTATTCAGCTCACGATAATCCACACACAACCTCAACGATCCATCCACTTTGGTTGCAAACACAACTGGTGCACCCCATTCGGACACACTACGCCGAATGAATCCTTTCTATAAAAGATCATCAACCTGCACCTTCAACTCCTGCTGTTCCCTAGGCGACATCCGCCTAAGAGGCATCATAACGGGTCTGGCTCCTTCAACTAAATCGATACAAAACTCGATCTCCCTATGCGGCGGTAACCCTTTGACCTCATCAAAGACATCCTCAAATCCATTAGCGATTGGCACCGATGACAGTCCATCCCGTGGAACAACCAGCGAAAACATGAAGCTCATGAAGACGCCTTCCTCATGCTTACATCGTATCACAATCTTTCGCCCCTCCACCGTCTCGACTGTCACCTCCAACCTTTCACAATCAACCTTTGCCGCATACTTCCTAAGCCAGTCCATACCCAAAATAATTCCGAACCCCGCAAAGTTCAGAACAAAACAATCACAAACAAAAGAGCAATCATGACTCAATACAATCAGACCACGGCATAACATACACAAACAAGATGAACCCCAACTGGATTAGTCACAACCAATGGCCTATCAACGATATCCGGTTCTAAACCCAACCGGCCTACAAGTTCATTACAAACAAACGAATGCGACGCCCTAGTATCAAATAGCACTCTTACTGGAACACCACATAGGAAAAGAGTACCTTGAACCACTGCACTCTTTCCTCTCTCTTCAGCGGTAGGAGCTTTCGAAGATGATGGAACAGCCCCCAAAGCATAAGCTTGCACAATCTGCTTGTCCTTCCGCGGTTCCGGACAATTCTTCCTGATATGCCCCGGCTTGTCACAGTTGTGACACTTCATCGGCACCTTCGGATTCTTGCAATCTCTAGAGAAATGGCCCTTCTGCTGACAGTTGTAGCAGGTGACTTCGCCCTTCGGCTTCTTCTGGCCATCCTTACCCTTTTGCTGCTGCTGCTTCCTCTTCTTGTTTCCACCCTGCTGAGGTCTAAACTCTTCCTTGGTCACAGCAACAACAGATCCTTCTTTAGGAAACAGATTCTCATGCCTGAGAGCTTTCTCCACAAGCTTCTCAAATGAATCGTCCAAATGATCCACCAACTGCCTCCCAAGAGAACTGTCCAAGCCTGTCACAAACTTCTCGTTCTTCTGATATGAAGATTCAATATACGACCGGGCATACTTGGACAAAGCTTCAAACTCAGAAACATACTCAAGAACTGGTCTTCCTCCTTGCTTGAGCTCCACAAACTTCTTGAACAGAATAGACTTCTGAGCTGTAGAAATGAACTTAGCTTTAAATCTGGTTTGGAATTGCTCCCAAGTAATCTCTTCCTCCGGAGTATCAATGGTGATAGAGTTCCACCAATCAGAAGCTCTCCCTTGAAGCTGTCTTGATGCTAACTTCCTCTTAGTTGCATCCTCAATTCCCAAATCACCAAAGATCCTTCTACAAGCATCTATCCACCTCTGGACTTCAATGGTTGATTCTGTCCCCAAGAAAACCTTCCCTCCAAGAGCAGTATTTATTTACACAACTTAGCAAAATCCACTGGTCTTGGAGCCTGAACTTGAACTCCAACATCAACTGCTGTCCCCGGAACTGGTATCCTTCTCATGATCGAAGTCATCATAGCTTCGAACATAGCTGCATAATCAGCAGTCCCTTCAGCATCTTGGCCTCCCTTAGTAGCTGGTCTCCCTCTTCGACTCATCCTTAATATCTATAAAAAGGAATGATTAATACACCTTGAGAAACAACTGCTTAATGAATTCAAATCCTTCTAAGCTACTATATTATATATAGTAATCATTCATCAAAATACAATTACGTCTCTCATACGTAGTTACGTCAGCGAGCGTTGGGTAAAATCGATTAACCAATCTGATACCAAATGTGACGACCGCCCATGACCCCCGCACTGAACCTAGACATAGTGCGCTGTAAAGCATGCCAGGCAGCCATGGACGATCATCATGGTAAAGTTAAAAACAGCAGAATCTATCGTATAACTCACAGCGTATGGATAAAATACAATAGAACATATATATAGTGAAGCTTCACATAATAGAATGTCATCATATAAAACTTCATAATAGTTGAATACAAAACATCTGAATAGTCAATACATCAAGCCTCACTACATATCAAGAATTATACAAGCAGCGGAACATCCAGTACATATAGTAAGAAAATAATATGCAAGCCTCCAGCTCGTCTTCGTCATCAGCATCGTTGGAAGCAAGAACAGCACCTGTCACCTGCTACCTAGTCTGCCCGTCCCAAAATGGACGAACAGCCCAAGGCAATAAGAGTTAAAAACATAAAGCCTTGAGTCAGACAACAGTCTTAGTGAGCGGTAAATTAACTAACAACATACCAAAAGAGCATAAAGGAAAAAGGAATAGGAATCCAACCCTCCCACTCCACCTCTTTCTACAGTGATAGCCCCAAGACACACACTAAGCAGAAACAAACATAGCAAAGCAAACATTTAAAGTAAAGCAATTATCACTCGAGTCAAGAGCGATGTTTTCCAAGTACAAACCCCCAAGGCCTAAACCAAGATCAGATAAGCACCCAGAAAATACCGCTCTTGAGACCGAATGACGATACAATCAAACATCCATGACTCTGGCTATCACTGTTATCATTGCTTCGACACCACCGTTAATTGAATGACCGACACATTCTTTCAGCCGTCCGTCAAGGGCTAATGGAAACCCCGGTTCTAGACATAACTCCGCACGTCGTCGAAACCCGTGCCTAGGACTATCGAATCTGCCCAGAGTACTTGACTACCAATCAGTAGTCTTTAGGGACTATCGAATCTACCCAGCGTACTCTTGCTTTGAGCATGCTAGAACCTTCAACAACGATGAAATCTCAGCCTTCTAGTCATCCTCCTCGACGACTATTTCCATACTAGCTCAAGCGCCTCTCGAGCAAACCATTATCCTCAAACTCGAACCATTTCACCGAGTTATCAACATGCTTGGAATGATCCCGTCTGGATTAGACCAAGACTATCTCATACCATGCCTCGCTTCATCACATCCTAGCAAAGCCTCATCTCAACATCATCATCATCAAATCTATCCATATGAGCTTCATCATCCGCTACATATGCCACGAGCAGCTTTCCCAATTCAAGAGCCTTTCACTTAGCTTTTGAATCATCTTCGACCATCTTGTCTAAATCAAATCATCAATCAACTAATTCATAACAATCAACCAAGTCAATCATTAATCCAAGTAATCAAACATTCAAACATGATCTAATAAACAATTATAACTATAATGGCAATCTTGTAAATAAAGAGTCGAAATCTAACAAGCATGAAAACATGAGTAATATCTCTATAACTTGATGAATGAACTTGCATAGGTTAATCATGTAGTAAAATGGATGTCAAACCACCATGAACAATAGATCTATACTTAAGTTTACGGAAATGCATGGAAATCACTAATTTAACACCAAATCAAACCAACGATCCGATATTCTCCTTTGGATCCGTGTGAGAGATAATCACCACTCACCAAATCACCTAAACACCTCAAAAGCAACACACTTCAGATCTGGACAGCGAAGGATCTAACTCGATCTATCACAAATCCGCTTCAAATGATGAAATCTCTCTTCAATGGATGTAGATCTTCAATCTAAGCTCTTGGATCTTTGATTTGATCTTCGATTTGGATGGAAGGAATCACAAGATTAAAGTGGAGAAAAGTAGTGAAGAAGTGTAGAAGTCGAGCTCTCAAAATGGCAGCACTTCGTCGCTTCAAAATCCAGATCCCAAAAAATAAAGAAATGGACATGTATTTATAGGCTGGAAAAACTTAGGTCGTTTGCTCGCTATTAGGTCATCCACGACCTAAGAAACCCTACGACTTAAAACTTCGACCCAACAGACCCAAGCCTATGCGCATCCCCGACCTAACGAAACTCCACGACCTACGACCTAACGCATGCGCTTCTACGACCTACGACCTAACCCAGATCTGCGCATCCACGCGACCTACGACCTAACACATGCACGCTTCTACGACCTAACACACACGCGACCTAACACACGCAGAAGCTCATGACCTAACTAACTTAGGTCGCCTACGACCTAACTCAACACAAAAGCTCACGACTTAACTCCTTAGGTCGTCTAACGACCTAACTACGCTAACTCGCTAACTACTAGGTCGCTAACCCCTTAAGCCGCTTCATTCCTTAGGTCGCTAACTCCTATAGGTCGCTGCCTTTCCTTAAGTCGCTCAAACCTTAGGTCGCTATCTTCTTAAGTCGCTCAAACCTTAGGTCGCTAACTCTTAGGTCGTCCACTACCTTAGGTCGCCAACTTCCTATAGGTCGCTCCAACCGACCTAACCTTTCCCACGACCTAAGCCACCATACGACCCAACTCCTATATGACCTATCCCAAAATCCTTAGGTCGCTCCACTTTCTTAGGTCTTCTACTCCAACCTAACAACTCTACGACCTAGGACTTAGACTATGGACAACTTATCAACAATGCAACTTAATGTCAACTGTTTTATGATGTTTCGATCCGTAAAAATACGGGTCGTTACATGAACAGGGTAAACCAACACAATATTGTTTTAAAAATTGGTAAATGAAATAATTTTACCTAATATTATAATATATTTTGTATTTAAAAGAATATTTTTTATAAATTGATATAGTTATTTTTGGTGTGTTATTTGTTAGGAAGTGATAACGTTTAATTATTGTCATTTATTGTTTGGATAGTCAAGGTCCTTAAAACCATTGACTATTATATGTTATAAGAAAATGTAATTTTATAAATATGGTTTATAAATTATGATCAACAAATAAAAGGAATTTAAAAATTGGAAATTTGGGAACTTAAATTCCGGTGTTTTGAAATTTGTTTTCAAAGATTTGGAAAAAATAATATTAGTATTATTTAGAAGTATTTGGAAATAGAAATGGTTCAAAATGTTTTCAAAGGGTACTTGAAAGGAATTTTTTTAAAAGAATTTTAAAAGGGAAGTAAGTTCTATACTCCCCTATTCCGTCACTGGAAAATAATTTCGGTGATGACTGCGCAACATCATCGACTTTCATTTTCGAGTCTCAAAGTGGGAAGACCACTTAGTAGCTTTGCTACGCATTTTGTTCGATAAACAGATTTTGATTTAAAATTTCCAAATATGATTTGATTTATGTAAAAGATATGAATATATATATATATATATATATAATTACAAATATTAGTGATTTTCAGTTGTAGAAATAAAGTGAAATTTTAATTGTTGGAAACTTCTAAAATGAGAAATAAGAAATTAGAAGCTAAGTGTTTGATGAAACTGTAAAGAAATTGGAGATTTGTCACTTGTAAATTAAATGATAATGAAAATTTTGAAGACGTAAACTATTGATCATTTTTGTTAACTAAAATGAATAAGATAAATTTGTACAACACTCAATTACATTCTAAAAATATATATAAAACTTACCAAAAGTGTTTAAAAAGTTGTAATGTTAAATATGAATGTGTAATAGAATATTATATAAGTAAAAGCTTAATAACAAAAATGCTTCAAAATGAACATATGTTTATAAATGAAAAATTAAGGTGTACAAGAAATGTTATAAACATGAGTTAATGTTTTGAAATGCTTAATAATTAAATTGAATTGTATAGAGTGAATACTATTTCAGTAAATGATTATAAACTTAAGAAATTGTTGAAATAATTCATAAATATATTTAATATTAAATGATACTATATATGAAATAATGAATGTGGGTTAAAATTTGATGAATTAAATAATGATTCATTCATGAATATTAATATTAAATTGAAATCAAGTTATATATAATAATAAATGTGAATTAAACTGCAAGAAACTTATGTATTACCTTAAAAATTTATTCATTGATGATTTTAAATATTAAATGGGAAATAATTTATGTAAGTAAATGAATGTAAATTAATAAATGATAACCTTGTATGGATGAATGAAAATAAATGAAAATTAAAGAATGTGTAAAAAGAAACCAATAGAATAAACTTAAATAATATTTAAATTCTTTATTTGGCTTATGGGAAGTTTATGAAATGATACTTCAAATTGTTTAAGGTGGTATGAATAATCTATTAAGTAATCATCTAAGGCTGTTGAGCGTAAGGTAAATTTGGTAATTTATTTATCATCCTTGTACGATGGAAAATTTCTGAACTTGGACAAACCATTTGTTTTTTACTGCTATGGATGCGTGATTGATTCCTTTGTTGCATATGATGGTTGTACTACTTTTGTTTGCATATGATTATTATATGTTGTGTTGCTTATACAATTGATTAAACAACTAATATATTGCTCTTTTACATAGTTTTCACTCTTTTGGATTATGTAAGTAAGATACAGGTTTATGGAAGCAATGACTACTGCTTTTGGTTTCATAAATAAAGTTGTTTTCCCAACAAATAGGTACGCCTTCGGATTACGGTTTTTGGAACGATGTTTTATTATTTTTCCCATGGTTGGGAAGTTTTATTATTGAAATATGATATAATGTAATTATTGATATTGTTATTTTTTCGGACCTAGCCGTGCAAAGGAGATGCTGCCGAAATTTTTCATAAATTTAGGACTTAGAAATTTTTTCGTTAAAGTTGAGTTATTATCAAATTTATATTAAACTTAAATATGTAAGTTAATTGTTTATAAATTGATTATTTTGAATAAAAATATATCAAACCTCTTGATTCTTTCTTGTTCTTTTTCGGGGACGAAAAGTTTTGAGTGGGAGAGATTGTAACGACCCGCATATTTTATAATCAAAAATATTAAATTTAATAAGGTTTACGGAATTTAATATTGTCAACAATTTAAAATTTATGATTTATTAATGAAAAAATATATTAGAATATTGATTGAATGTTATTGACATTTGTTTTAATGATATTCCAATCAATTATAATTGCAAAGGTTAATAAGGAATAAATTGAATATTGTATTAAAAATAGAAATCATATGCTGTTTAATTGAAATTGGTTTTAATATAGAATATGAAATCAATTAGTTAGTAAATAAATCTATTAACCTTATTTGTAAACAATAATTTTATTAATGTGTTTAAATTACTAAGATATAACTATTTTTTTATTTCTCATCCTATTATTTAATCCGTTCTGGAATTAATTTGGGATCAATGAAATAATGTAATTAAATATTGAAGTTAATATAAGAAAAGATGTTAACTGTAGAGTTTGAGTGAAATAAAATGGAAACTTATGTTAATAAATAAATTACATAAGGAACTGTTGATTTAATATAAGAACCTGTAAATTAAAATAATAGAACTTATTGAAATTTAAATATGTAATAAACTAGGGTTTTATTATTGTTGTAATTTAACGTTGTAATTAATTTAATATTTAAACCTTGAAATTAACATGAAAAATTGAATTTTCAAAAGAACATTAAATTTCCATGTAATCAAGAATGATAAAATGGTTAAGCTTTAAATTTGAATTTAAAAGTGATTAAATTGATTTTTTTTAAATAGATTGTTTTAATTAACGTGTAAAATTAGTCTTTTTGGGCACCATCTCGGATTTCGACAAAACTAGTTTCATCAGATCCGTAATAGTGAATTGTTATAGGATTTCAAGTTTCGTAGCGATTGAACTTATCGTTTGATCGTGCGAGCTCGAAACACGTAGAAATCAATTAAAGGAATTTAATTAAAATAATTTGATTTTAAATGCTAACTTCTATATACAATGGAATTAGGGTTTGAAACTAGTTTTATTGAGTTTAAAAATATTGAAAACCTATATTTCGACATGTAGGATGACCTACTTTTGGTTCGGGAACTAAATGGGCTTTTCGGGTCTTTGTCATCGCTTCGACCCAATCAATCTGTTACATCCATTCTTATCCATCTCTGCCTATATATAGGTTGTTATAAACCTTAGCAGTCTTTTATTCCATTTTCTGTACGTACAATTTCAGTTCCATTATCTGTTCCTTCTCAATGGCAGATATCTCAAACCCTAATTACAATTCCAAATCAAATTCTAAAATTCAACTGCTCGAGAAGTGCTGGCGCATAGAAGAGGACGAGCAGAGTGCATCCATGTGGTCCGATCATTGCATGGGTGTTTGAATTTGCTAGATCTGGCAAAGGAAGATGGTGGCGGCGCATGTCTCCAGGAGGCAGCGGAGGGGTCAGCTTTCCGGTCGAAGATGGAGGAAGACTTGGCGAATCTCGTGGTGATGTCTGATCTTTGCCAGGTGGCGCGTGGCAGCGGCTGTTGGTGATCGACGAAGGCAGCTGTGATGGGTCTATGCACAAACATGATCATGTATGCTAGGGTTTGGAGAGAAGATGGTAACGATTTTACCAAATTTCCCTTTCTTTTGTTTTAATTTAATTTTTAAATTTCAAACTTCTAACTTGCATAACTTCTGCCTACGAACTCCGATTGATGCGCAGTTTCTTCCGTTGGGTTCGTATCGAAATTCCTGACAACATGGAACTAGTTTAGTTGAATTTGGAGACAGTTGGAATTTTGAGCTTTTATCGGATTTTTAATGGACTTAAAACCAAAGGTGAGTGATTTGACCCACTCACGCAATACTAAACCTTCTTGTGTTAGTTGAATTAAATTTATGAATTGATAAGAATTTTATTGAGTATTGTTTGGTAATTTAAATTGTCATTTAAATTCAATTTGAATTTATATTGAATTAAAGCGACATTTAAAATAATATTTAATTTAATTTCTAGTTAAGTACATGATATTGATAACTAGTTAATTGTTGCGATTTATTGGCTGATTTGGATGTTGATTGTGATGGATGTCTATTTGTTGACATTTTAGATGATTTGATGTTTATTTATTTTTATATATCCCTGTTACCACTCTGTATATTAAGTGACAGCATATAAACTGTTATCTGAATTATTTTGAATAAAGTAAGAAATATGTTGAAATAATATATACCTATGACACTTTGATTTGGATTGAAATTATATATATCCATCCCTAAAATTAAAATTGAAATAACTGATCACTTGGCCATTGGGTAGAAAATTATATATAAACGCCGGATTGGTTAAATTAAATGGTTTTAAAATCTTGAGTTCGGATTTTGATTAAATGATATTGTTTTTAAATGAAATAAATTTTGGATTTATATAAATTGAATTATTTCTAATTCAAGCTTTGAAATGTTGGGATTGAAATGGGTAAAAAGAAATTGTTTTAAAGAATTGAATTGGAAATGTGAAGTTATAATCGATATATGACTTTAATTTTGAAAATTGAATTATTTTGAAGATTTGGATCTTAAAATTGAACAATGAAGTTTAATTTGATTTAATGGATTTAAATCAGTGAATTGAAATTGGGCTTGAAATTGATATGAATTGAAATGGTTTAAAATAAGAATTTAATTGAAATTTAAATCATTGAATTGGACTGTTGAATCAAAATTGAAGTTAAAAATGAACGTTTGGAAAATTGAAGTTAATTCGAACTGAAATTGAAATCAAGTTGATTTGACACTAAATCAAAATTAAGTCAATTGAATTGAAAGATTGGAAATTGAGTTTTGTTGATTTGAAATTTGGACATGGGTCCAGATTTGTTGAAATGGAAATAAACAGTTGATTTGACATTATTTTCAAAATAAATTATTTTAATATAAACTGTGTAAAATCTATCTTTTTAATATTCAAATTATTTAGATTTTCCAAACTATTTTACTATGTAAACCACTTTCAATACTCAAACCATTTTGTATCAACCATTTTAAATCTTTAAACTATTTAAACTATTTAAACTATTTTAAACTATTTAAACTATTCAAACTATTTTATAAAATTTTAAACTGTGCAAAGTTGGAACGTTTATATTTAAATTGTTGATTTAAATGCTAATGTGGTAAAATGAGGTTATAACCTAAGTTGAAATTTGAAATGATACTTTCAAGTGAAAATGACATATTTTGAGTAAATATGATGATTTTGATATTTTGAAGTGAATATGATATTTTGATATCAAATATAAATCGGTTTTGAAATGTAAAAGAACCAACCGGTGTAAAAAATGACGTTTTGTTGTAAAAGAGACCGGGACCACTTATTGGCATACTCTCTATCAATATTGGAACCTCTTTAACAACTGTGTACGTGGTGGATGATCCAGAATGAAGTGGTTGGTTTTGGTGAATGTTTGTTGGATTTGAAGAAAGAGAACGATGATGGATGACCTCGGCACTTGTGTCAATTTGAAATGACTAAAACAGGACGGCTTGTCAGGGCAAAGTGGGCAAGCTACCCCTAGCTGACACACCTCTTCGTACTACTATATTGATGTTGGCTTGACCGACGCACCTTGATTTGATTTTGGGGGTGTTGGACGCGATGGAGGTGATAGCTACAATGCGTACCACCAACCCTACGACCCAAACTGGTACTATCCTACCTTGGGCATTGCCTCACGTGCCTTATCATACTTTTATCCTTATACACACCCGTTACGACTTTGTTTTAGTGTTGTCTTATCACGGCACCTCCCTGGCTACCGACGTTACTAGTGATGCTACTAAGGCAAACTGTAGGACAATGCTTAAAAATGTGTTAAGGGGGATCAATGTAAAGCCTTAACGCTATTTTAATATTTATTTTATTGATAGACACTACATATATAGCGTATCTTACTACCTATAGATAGTTTAACGGATCCTTAGGAGATGAAAAATCCCGTAACATCTATTAAGTTAGTGCACTCACGTTATACACTGGTTAGGAGATGTAATATCTCGTAAACATATTTGAAGCTGTTACACTCATATTTACCTGCTGTTGATTAACTTACATATGAATTTTTAGATCTAACTCGAGTGTTTTGTCTTTTCATTACCCTCGGGTCAGTCTGAGCTTTTCAATGTTTGAAGACATTATTCCTTGAAGATGAAGATGGAGTTGCTAGACCGTATTTACTATTATTATTCCGCTGCATTATTTTGGTATGTTGTTGATTGTACTCTTATTATGCTGGAAAAAATTATGTAATCAAATGTATATGTAAAACAGCTTCATGAACTGTTTGTTTGATTATTATATTTTGTCATTCCGCTGCGAGATTCTGTATTGGGTTTTCCTTCCTTTCTCTTATTTTCTTATTAAATCCCATTGATAATCCTCCCTTTTGAATGGTTTAAGCTAGACATATATGTATTTAATTAGTTAAATTAAATAAAATAATGTGAAGATTAATAGGTTGAGATTTGATTAAATTAGGGGTAGCCGTGCCATGTTAATGTGTAAATTAAAATGAGAAAACATAAACTAAAGTGTTAGAAAATGAGTAAGGGCATTATGAGAAATGGGAAAGGCTTATACCCTAAACCCTTAGGAATTGAAACTCACGTTCATTCTCTTTTTACCAAACTAAAAACTCTTAAGGCCAGCCACCATTATTGTTCTTAAGGAAAGATTAAAGCTAGGATTCAAGAGAAGAAAGATAATCAACTAATGAAACATCAAATCTCACAACTTTTAATCTCAAAGCTAAGGTGAATAATTACTTCATCCCATTTTCTTATGATTTTCGGTTTTAAGATTAGATCCGAAATGTTTTTGCGAATATATGCCATGTTTTGATGATTAAAGTTATATATTTGTTGTCGGTGAATTATGCATGTTCATATTAGTCTTTATGAAATGTTTGATATGAAAACCCTATTAAATGACATCCAAATGCCTTGAAAATTTAAATATAGGTCAGAAATGATATTTTAGAGGTGGGTTCAAATTTTCATAATTCTATGAATTTATGAGGATTTTATATTAATTTTCTAGTGAAGAAAATGATTTATTGGGTTATAAATTATTTACGGCGAAAATAATAATTATTTTCGGTTTGAAATTTTTATACGTTGGAAAACATATTAAAATAGATTTTTTGGGATTTTTCCAGATTTTTCATAAGTGATTTGATGAATATATAAAATTATTTAAGGTATGGAACTTAAATGTTTTATATATTTAATTAAGGAGATGGGGCATTTTATAAAATAAAATTATTATTTAATTCTGAAATTAGTGGTAGCACTTTTCTGAAAAGTGTTTATTAACCAATGAGAATTCGACAAACGAATGCAGGTTAGTTGAAAAGTTATCTTTTTAAGTTAAAAACAAGAAAATCATGCTTTTAGCATGTTTCAGCCATTTTAGGCATCAAACCTTTCGACCCAGACCTTTCGACAAAAGTTGAAAGGTTATAGCTTTTAACAAGGTCAAAGTTCAATGCATATGGTATCAAGTTACTTGGTACGTAATGAATTGCACAAGGTTGAAGGGTACTTAGTCGAAAGGTTGGTTGCCAAAGACGTTAGGGTATGTTTGTTTTATAAACCAAAAGCTTACACCTGCTTGCTTTCGAAAAGGAGCTTTTGACTTGGTAACTTTCGACCAGGTCGATTATTTAAAATAAAGGTTTTAAACCTTTCGACAAAGTCGAAAGGTTACTGCCGCTTTATCATTGTTTTGTTTTGAACCTTCCGAAAAGGTCGAAAGGTTTACTTTTTTTTAACCAGCCGCGTCTCCATGCTTTCGAAAGAAAGCTTTTGACTTAGATGTTTTACCCTTGTTTTTAATTGAAAAATAACCCAAGCTTTTGAAAGAGTTGTTCTAAAGGTAGAGGCCTATTGTTTTAAATGATATGTTTTAAAGTTTTCGAAGCCCAGCTTTCAACAAAGTCGAAAGGTTGCTTCCATTGATTTCGAAAGGTTTCAGTTCGATGATTTCGAAAGGTTTTAGTTCGATGATTTCGAAAGGTTTTTGTCTATTGATTTCGAAAGATTTTAGTTTAATGATTTCGAAAGGTTTGAGTTCAATGATTTCGAAAGGTTTTAGTTCAACGGTTTTGAAAGGTTTTAGTTCAATAATTTCGAAAGGTTTTAGTTCAATGGTTTCAAAAGGTTTGAGTTCAATGATTTCGAAAGGTTTGCTTTGAATGGTTTCGAAAGGTTTAAATGGAAGGTTTTCCAAATGTTTTCTAAGGCAATGTTTTAAGTTGTTTTTAAAGTAGGATGTCTAAAGTTTTATTGCTTTCGAAAGGAATGATTTAAATAGTTTTGAAAGGGTTGATGTTTGGTTTCGAAAGGTAAGGTTTTGGCCTTTTGGCTTAGAAAATTAAAGGGTTTCACTTGGTTTTGAAAGAGATGTTTTCAAAAGTTTAGAAGGTACTTTCAAATGTTCAAATGTTTTCACCGACTAAGGTTTGAGTAAAGCATATATATATATAACATGGTAATGTGATTTTGAGTAAAGCATAAAGGTGATATATTTTCCTTGTTTGAATTTGATTTAAAGGTTTTAAATCATTTTGAAAATGTTTTCAACGAAAATTATGGAAGGGGATCCTTAAGTGAAAATGACTCAGATATTAGAATACCAGATGGGACTATTATAGGATCGTACCCTATACATTAGCTATTAGCCCCAGCTAATTGTTGTCCAAAATTCCAGTGTGTAGGGCTTGGTCACAGGTAGAATAAAATTATGATTACACACCGAAGGGAATATATGTTTGTATACAGATAGGTTATTGGTGAGCCCGAAAAACCTTTAGGATCAGGAAGACCTGGAAGATGATTAAGTTAGGGACAGACCGTCCAGAAGTGAAGTATTTAACAAATAGTTAAGGATAGATAGTCCAGAAGAAGAATAGCTAACAGGTGTTAGATTAATTTTAATTATATTGTCTGGTAGGCCCGAGTCAGCCATAGGTTAAAATTTATCCAAACAAAACTTTTGTGTTTGAACAGATTATTCATTATTACCTAATATTTATGTATCTTTACATAATGATGCTTTATCGTATTTAACCAGTTTTAGTGTAGGAAAAAGGTTTTGCAAAGATATATTTTAAAAGGATGTTAGTGGGGGGAAACCCGTTCCGCTAAGCGACGTGGTCTCACTTAACATATAAAACCGGGATGTATAGTATTATTCACACCAGGCATTATGTCTGACTCGAAGTTTATGTTTTCCTCTTAAACTCTCTAGTGCTCAAAATTAATTTGAGTAGGCTGAGGGGTTAAGGTCTTTTTCAGGTGTAGTAGGATGACGAATAAGGCGACCGGAGGCATGCAGGAGGCAAACGGATAACTATTTAGGAATTGCAGTTTTATGTTTTATTGTATTTCTGTTGTGTTTGTATTAAGTCTATTATGACTCTGATCATCCAAGTGGGTATCTTCATATACCGCTCCTGGCGTATTTTGTATTAAGTATATTTTATCTGTGCTTGGGAACGTATTGGAATTATATATTTAGAATATGGAACATCTGTTTTAAATATAATGAAGAAAATGTTGTTTTGAAATCTGTGTTTTGTTTCATATTCAAGTGTTTTTGATATTGTAGATACCATTAGCATAGCCATATTTAGTCGCCGAAAGCTAATACTACAGATGACTATAGCATCTATAGCGCTTAGTTTTGGGCCTTTAGATAGGGGATGTTACAGTTTGGTATCAGAGCATGGTTTATGAAATACTTTAACTAAAGAAAAGGTTTCTGAAAACATAATTCTTAGTAATTAGAGTTAAGATCGGGGTATGAGATAACACTATTGTAACGTACTTGTATTTGTTATTTATAGGTGTACGCTATATCTCTAGACTCCTATCTTAGTTAGGCTATTCATCTGTATCTCACGAGGCTTGAATATAGATATGGAAGGAAGAAAAGGCAAAGTTAATCTTGGAGGAGATAGCACCACCACTAATGGAAATGCCCGACCAAATGTTAGAAGAGGTCCATGTCAGGCTCAAGCTGAAACTGTTGGTGCTGGGATTCCCCAAGTGGATTTGGGAGCCATGTATCAGTTCTTCGTAAACATGATGCAAGCTGGAATTGCAGCTGGAGTTGTCGGAGGGAATGCTGCTAGAGGAGGAGTTCAGGAAGCTCTGATAGTCAACCACTATGCTAACTTGAGCAGAGACTATACCAGACTTAGAGGGAAGCCGTTCATTGGAACTGAAGATGCGATTGAGGTGGAAAATTGGCTGCTACATTGTGAGAGAATCTTTGCTGACCTAGGAATGATGAGCTGACGCAGCGGATTAAACAAAAACAAGGTAGATCGATGAAAGTAGCAATCAGTGGATTGAGAAATACTGAAATGCCCAAATTCGTTGATCCGAAGATACCGAATCCTAGCTATCTCTGACACGTTGATCGCGCACGATACCGTGAAGAGAGATCTACAATTCTTCGAGCGTTGATCAAGCGCACTTGATTCCGCGAATTGGCTTCAACGATCGAAGATTCGAGCGCACTCGAATGTCGAAGGTGGAGATAGGAGATTACACTCAACTACCGATTTTAATTGAAAGCACAAAGCTAACAAACAAGAATTTTATTCAAAATCAACTAAACTATTACAAATGGCACCACCGGCCTATTTATAGAAGTTACAACACACGCCCAGAAAATGTACAACTCATAAGTCGTCCACGACTTAAGACACCACGACCTAAAAGTAGACGACTTAAAAGAAACAGGCGACTTACAACTTATCAAAGATCGGCAGTGACTTAACAGTTACACGATTCACATTACAACACGTTATCGACTTAATCGAAATACAAACACGACTCAACTTAGTATCAACGACATACGACTTATCACTTCACAACAATAGGAATCTTCACGCGACTTAAAGACAGTGTGGCATGCGACTTATTCTTGAGCGACTTAAGGATCCTTCAGGAAAACATCACGCGACTTATCAAAGTTCGCGACTTAACTTCTTCAGCGACTTACTGATTTAACTCTTGAGCGACTTAAGAAAGCGACCGGTGTAAGTTGGGTCGTTTGCGACCTAAAGATCTGGAACGACTTAAAAACTTGCGACCTAAGCAGTTAAGTCGTAACTCGTTAGCTATGAGTCGCGAATTATCATAGGTCGTTGATCTACCTTCTCCCGCATAACTCGCAACCTCTGTTCCCCTGTTAGGTCATGGTCGACCTAAAACTTCCTCCTTAGGTCGTGAACGACCTAAAACTTCACTAGGTCCTCTGCGAGCTTCACTAAGTCGCTGGAGCGATTTAAGGAACACGTTAGGCCGGTCCCGACTTAGTACTTCATTCTGTATTCCCTCCTCGTGAACTTCCTTGTTAGCTCCCACGTTCTTAGGTCGTAAACGACTCAGCATTCCCGAACGACTTAAGGGTTCGTTAGGTCGGTCATGACCTAATACTTGGCCTGCATCATCCTCCCCTGGTTGAGAGAAATTCATCCTCGAATTTGTAAATTCTTCTACATCAGCTTGTTCATCCCCATAATAAGGTACCAAATGTTTAACATTAAACACATCAGATGTATATACATCCTCCGGCAGCTTCAACTTATAAGCATTTTCATTAATCCGTTTCACGATTTCTACAGGGCCAATTTTCTTGGCTTTCAACTTGTTATAAGCGCCCACTGGAAAACGATCCTTTGTTAACACAGCATATACCATATCTCCTTTATTAAACTCAACATTTCTTCACTTCAGATCTGCAGAGCGTTTATACTTCTCATTCGCCTTCTCCAATCGTTCCTGGACGATTTTATGACATTCAGTCAACCCATCAACAAAATCAACAGCTCGTTTAACCGTCCCCTTCGGTTGTGGTACTATCGTCAAATCCAACGGTCCCTTTGGTAAACTTGAATACACTATCTGAAATGGACTAAATCCTGTACTGCGGTTTATAGCATGGTTATGAGCAAACTCCGCTTGACATAATTTCATATCCCAACTTTTCAGATTATCTTTCACAAGACATCTTAACAAATTCCACAGCGATCTGTTCACGACCTCGGTCTGTCCATCCGTTTGCGGATGATAAGCGCTGCTAAAGTTCAACTTCGTTCCCACCATCTTCCACAAACTTAGCCAAAAATGACTTAGAAATCTAGTATCCCGATCAGAAACAATGGATTCTGGCAAACCATGTAAACGATATACCTCTTTGAAGAATAACTCAGCAACCCGGACAGCATCAGCTGTCTTCTTACAAGCGATGAAATGTGCCATCTTTGAAAACCTGTCCACTACAACATATATCGAATCATTTCCCCTTTGAGTTCTCGGTAATCCCAAAACAAAATCCATACTGATATCAACCCATGGTTTAATAGGTACAGGTAACGGCATATATAATCCAGCATTGGTCGCAGTTCCTTTCGAAACCTGACAGATATGACATCGCTCCACAAACCTTTCCACTTCTTTCCTCATTGATGGCCAAAAGTAAGACTGTGAAATCAATTGTAATGTACGGTCTCTTCCCACGTGGCCTTCTTCATGTAGCTCCTTCACAATCTTCATTCTCAAACTACAATCAGGTATGCACAATCGATTTCCTTTGAACAGAAAACCATCTACCATCAAAAACTCATCCGTCTCTCCCTCCTTGACTTTATCAACAAACTTTGCAAAGTAAGGATCATCGACAAATAATTCTGGCAACACATCAAACCCTGTCACTTCAACTTTCATTGTAGTCAACAGATGATTCCTTCCACTTAATGCATCTGCTACCCGATTCGTGATTCCCGATTTATGCTTTACCACAAATGTAAATTGTTGTAAGTATGCAATCCATGAAGCATGTCTCGCTGAAATCTTGTCTTGCCCTTGTAAATGCTTCAACGCCTCATGATCAGTGTAAAGAACAAACTCTTTCTGAAATAGATAGTGTCTCCAGTGCTTAATAGCTTGTAAACAGCATAAAATTCCACATCATAAGTACTATATCTCATCTTCGCTCCCGATAGCTTCTCACTGAAATATGCAATAGGACGTCCCCTCTGACTCAACACTCCTCCAATCCCAACCTTGGATGCATCAGTATGAAGTTCAAACACTAACTGAAAATCTGGTAACACTAGAATTGGTGCTGACGTCAAGAGTTCTTTAATTCGCTCAAAAGCAATCCCTGCTCCCTCCGTCCATGCAAATTGTTTACCCTTCATACAATCAGTCACAGGTGCCATCACACTACTAAAGTGTGGGATAAACCTTCGATAAAATGAAGCCAACCCGTTAAAACTCCAAACCTCCGTTATCGTCTTAGGTCGCGGCCAATCTCTGATAGCTTCAACTTTACTTTGGTCCACCTGTATTCCTTCTTTCGATACAACATACCCCAAAAATAAAACACTCCTCGTCATAAAAACACACTTCTTCGTAGCAGCGTAGAATTGTTCTTCACGAAGGATAATTAACACTTTCCTCAAATGCTTAACATGCTCCTCCGTACTAGCACTGTAGATCAGGATATCATCAAAGTAAACCACCACAAATTTCCCAATGTATGGCCTAAAAATTTGGTTCATCACTCTCATAAACGTACTTGGTGCATTCGATAGACCAAACGGCATCACCAGCCATTCATACAATCCTTCCCTCGTCTTGAATGTTGTCTTCCATTCGTCCACTGGTCTAATTCGTATCTGATGATAACCACTTTTAAGATCAATCTTCGAAAAGATCACAGACCCACTAATTTGGTCTAACAGATCATCAATCCTCGGCATCGGAAATCTGTATCTGATAGTTATCTTATTCAGTGCCCTACTATCCGTACACATTCTCCATGAACCATCCTTCTTCGGTACGAGTAATGCTGGTACAGCACACAGACTCAAGCTCTCTTGTATACGCCCCTGTTCAAGCAATTCCTCTACCTGCCTACGCAACTCTTCATGTTCTTTCAGACTCATTCTATAGTGTGGTTTATGTGCCAACACAGCACCTAGAACAAGATCTATCTGGTGTTGTATATCCCTCAACGGTGGTAATTCCGCTGGTAGCTCTTCAGGAAATACATCACCAAATTCTTCCAGTACTGGTTTTACTTCATCAGGTATCTCAACCACTTCACTGCTCTCACGCCCAATTAACAAAAACACTTCAGGCTCCTCTTCAACCTCCTTAACAAACTCGTTCAAGGATAATAAAGTTTTCAGCTCTTCAATCTCCTCCAGTTTGTTTTCTTCCTGTTGTCGCTTCTTTGGAACTAGAGTAATCTTTGTGCCTTCAAACATAAAGCTATAACTGTTGGTACGCCCATCATGTTTCACCGCTCTATCATACTGCCACGGTCTCCCCAACAACAAATGACAAACATCCATATCTACCACATCGCACCAGATTTCGTCTTTATATTTCTTCCCAATTGAAAAATTCACACAAGCCCTTCGTCCAACCTTCACATCCCCGCCTTTTCTCAACCAAGCCAGCTTGTATGGTTTCGGATGTTTCTCAGTCTTCAATGCCAACTTCCTCACAGCCTCTGACGAAATTATATTATCACAGCTTCCAGCATCAATAACAAATTTGCAAACTTTCCCCAGAATAGTACATGTCGATTGAAATATATTGCTCCTCAACCAACTACAATCCTCCTCTAGCTTTGGTGTCAAACAAGACCTCCTCATCATCAGATTACAACCTTCATCTCCTGACACTTCTTCTTCCCCCTCATCAGGTAGTGAATTGGAACATTCAGCTTCTTCATCCTCATCCTCAACCTCCGCTATCATAGCTCGTTTCTTCGGCTTTGGATATTTATTACTTTTGTGGCCCACTTCTTGACAATTGTAGCACTTGAACCCATTACTGACTTTCATCTTCCCAACCTCATTCACAACTGGTTTTGCAACAGCTTTTGAAACATTAGAACTTCCACTAACACCCTTCACTGGATTGTTGGAATTTGTAAACACACCACCTCCTCGTCTTCCCTGTTTCTCCCAAGCCAACGCCTTCTGGTGTGCTTCCGCTACAGATCTGGGATCAAACATGTTAATCATATCTTGAATCTGCATTGCAACCCCCCAACAAATCTAGCTGTCAATTGTTCCTCTGTCTCCATAATATCATTCCTTGCAATTAGTTGATAAAATTCGTCAGCATAGTCATTCACAGATTTCGTTCCTTGCCTCAAGTTTTGCAACCTCTGATACATAAGCGATTGATAATTATAAGATAAGAATGTGGCTTTCATCATTTTCCTCATCTTTTCCCATGATTCAACCTTTGACTTCCCCATCCGTTCACGTGTAAGTTTGGTTTGCTTCCACCATGCCAAAGCTCTACCCCTCAACCTTGTAGCAACCAACTTCACTCTACGATGTTCTGGAACTTCCTTGAAATCAAAAATCTCCTCCACATTCGACAACTAGTCCAAAAACTCTTCAGCTTGCATACCTCCTTTGAATTCTGGAATTTCAGTCTTCATCCCAGATTCCCACTTGTGATCATACTCCGACTGATTTCTTCCTTGTCCACGTCCTCGTCCATGAACACTACCACCATCATACTCTTCTTCAAAATCTGATGTATATCGATGTCGATCCTGACCACCAACATCTCTACTACCATCATGTCTTCCACCAACATTCCTTCCATCTACATTCCTCCGATCACGTTCCCGATCATCAACATTTCTATAACTGTCTCGGCTCACACTTTTATGATCATTATCATTACTTCTCTCTTGATTGGAATGTGGCGAAACTCTACTTCTCCCATGGTTAGATTCAGGTGAAACCCTTCTCTGATTTTGATTCATCTCCAACATCATCTTCTCTAATCGTCCAATCCCTTCATTAAGCTTCTCACTAAAATTCTCATTAATTCTTTGCTCCATCTCATCAGCTTCTTCCCTTCTATACAAAGCTTCTACGTTTTGGTGATGATTAGCTCTTCTCGGCGGCATGGTTCAAACTTCTCAAATACCTTGACTTTTGGCTCCAACTCCAAATTTCAAACAACTTTCGAACTTAGATCCAAAATGAAATGGATCGAAAACTCCCACTTTGTTGCAAAAATATGATGAACACGATGAACACAACTTCTCAAAATGATGCAAATTTCAATCTCCAACACTTCGATTTCAACTCGGCTTTGCTTGATGTAGCTCGGCCTCTCTAACTCTTCAAATAAATCGGCTCCAAGACTCGATTTAGCTATGATTGGCTAAAACAAGCTCTGATACCAAACTGACGTAGCGGATTAAACAAAAACAAGGTAGATCGATGAAAGTAGCAATCGGTGGATTGAGAAATACTGAAATGCCCAAATTCGTTGATCCGAAGATACCGAATCCTAGCTATCTCTGACACGTTGATCGCGCACGATACCGTGAAGAGAGAACTACAATTCTTCGAGCGTTGATCAAGCGCACTTGATTCCGCAAATTGGCTTCAACGATCGAAGATTCGAGTGCACTCGAATGTCGAAGGTGGAGATAGGAGATTACACTCAACTACCGATTTTAATTGAAAAGCACAAAGCTAACAAACAAGAATTTTATTCAAAATCAACTAAACTATTACAAATGGCACCACCAGCCTATTTATAGAAGTTACAACACAAGCCCAGAAAATGTACAACTCATAAGTCATCCACGACTTAAGACACCACGTCCTAAAAGTAGACGACTTAAAAGAAACAGGCGACTTACGACTCATCAAAGATCGGCAGCGACTTAACAGTTACACGGTTCACATTACAACACGTTATCGACTTAATCGAAATACAAACACGACTCAACTTAGTATCAACGACATACGACTTATCACTTCACAACAATAGGAATCTTCACGCGACTTAAAGACAGTGTGGCATGCGACTTATTCTTGAGCGACTTAAGGATCCTTCAGGAAAACATCACGCGACTTATCAAAGTTCGCGACTTAACTTCTTCAGCGACTTACTGATTTAACTCTTGAGCGACTTAAGAAAGCGGTCGGTGTAAGTTGGGTCGTTCGCGACCTAAAGATTTGGAACGACTTAAAAACTTGCGACCTAAGCAGTTAAGTCGTAACTCGTTAGCTATGAGTCACGAATTATTATAGGTCGCTGATCTACCTTCTCCCGCATAACTCGCAACCTCTGTTCCCCTGTTAGGTCGTGGTCGACCTAAAACTTCCTCCTTAGGTCGTGAACGACCTAAAACTTCACTAGGTCCTCTGCGAGCTTCACTAAGTCACTGGAGCGATTTAAGGAACACGTTAGGCCGGTCCCGACTTAGTACTTCATTCTGTATTCCCTCCTCGTGAACTTCCTTGTTAGCTCCCACGTTCTTAGGTCGTAAACGACTCAGCATTCCCGAACGACTTAAGGGTTCGTTAGGTCGGTCACGACCTAATACTTGGCCTGCATCATGAGCCGAAGATGAGGTTAGCTTCGAGACAACTTCAAGGAGCTTCTCTATTTTGGTGGAATACTATTGTAGTTGGTGTTGATGAGGAAACCATGACTTGGGCGGAGTTTAGGAAAAGGTTTCAAGAAAGGTTCGGTGATGGTGCTGTCGGCATTGGTTAGGAAGTTTGCTGAACTAGAATAAGAGGAGATGTCTATTTTAGAGTATGCAAGAAGATTTGAAGAGTTGGCCCGGTATGGGTATGCCTTGGTTGATACGGCGATCAAGAAGAATGAGAAGTTTATAAGAGGTTTGAGGCCGGAGTTGATAAGTGCTACTTTGTCGCACCTAAGAGATCCAAGTGATGTAGTGGTAGAAATAACGTTGAGGCGGGAAGAGGCGTTAGCTTGTTTGAGGAAGAAAATGAAGGAGGTCCAGATGGTACAAGGCCAGAAAAGAAAGTTTTTCCAAAAGAAGAATGCTTAGAAGGTAGGAGCACAGAAGAAGGGAAAAGCTGAGGTGGTTTGCTATAAATGTGATAAGAAAGTACACTATGCTAATGAGTGTCGTACTGGAAAAGGAAAGAGAAAGGAAAGGAGGTGATTGGGAAGAAGAACATCCTTAATTATGATCAGATCGGCAATTATAAGAACCAATGCAAAGAGCCTGCTAGAGATGGAAATGGACAAATGTATGCATTAGAGCCCGCAAATTCAAGGCCAGTTGTCTAGGAGAAAGGGAAGGATGTTCTGGGAGGCTCGTTACAGATTCTTGGTATGTCTGTTAGCGTTCTATTTAATACTTGTGCATCACATTCTTTTATTTCTCGATGTTTGGTAGATAAGCTTAACCTAGAACCCTCATATTAGTTACTTCCTTAAGGGTTGCAAATCCAATAGGAGGGTATGCGACACTTAGGATGAGGTGCGACCATTTAGAGTTTGATTTGCTAGGTCATACTTTTGATTGTTGTTTACATGTGTTTGATTTTGTGGGATTTGGGATTATTCTTAGGATGGATTGGTTAAGTAAATATGATGCTATGATATTTTTCCATGATAGAAAAATATCACTTAGTCACCCAGATTTTAGTGACCGGATAGTTATACCATAGAGAACCCTAGTTGCGAAGTGAAAGATTTATTGGGTATCATGAAGTTGGAGGATGAGTTGCATCGAGTCTTTATGGTTAGAGAATTTGCTGATGTGTTTGAGCCGGTAGTTGGACTGCTGCCGAAACAAGCCATTGAGCTTCAAATTGATTTAGTGCCTGGAGCATAACCGGTGAGTAGGCCACCAAGCAGGATGATACCCACAAAGATGAAAGAAGGAGCAGTTGGTGGATTTGGAAGGCAAGAATTTTATTCGACCGAGTAGTTCGCCTTGGGGAGCTACTGCGGTGTTCGCTAAGAAGCTCGACGGATCGTTAAGGCTATGTATCGATTATCGTAATTGAATGAAAAGACGATAAAGAACTGATATCCATTGCCGAGAATTAATGATTTGTTCGATCAGTTAAGTGGAGCCAAGGTATTCTCTCATCTGGATTTGGCGACGGGATTTCATCAGCTTAGGGTGGCAGAGGATAATATTCCTTTGACGGCGTTTAGGACAAGGTATGGATCGTACAAATGGTTAGTTATGCCATTCGGACTAACTAATGTGCCGGCATTCTTTGTGGATTTGATGAACTGAATTTTCCGAGAGCACTTGGATAGGTTTGTGTTGGTCTTCATAGATGACATTCTAATATACTCTAAGGATGAGAAGGAGCATGAAGTTCATCTTAGAGTTGTGCTTGAGACGTTAAGGGAGCATCAGTTGAGGGCTAAGTTTTTGAAGTGTCATTTTTGGAAGAAGGAAGTGAAATTCATTAGTCATGCAGTCTCAGAAAAAGAGTTGTCTGTAGATCCTACCAAGATTGAGGCGGTGAATAATTGGAAGAGACCCGAGACGGTGACCGATATAAAGAGCTTTCTTGGATTAGCTGGATATTATCGAAGGTTTATAAAAGATTTTTCGTGGATAGCTGCACCGATGACTAAGCTTACGCGAAAAGATGTGAAGTTTATATGGACTAATAAGTGTGAGGAAGCATTCCAGAGCTTGAAACACTTATTGACCCATGCACCGATGTTGGTGGTTTCGGAGGAGAATCAAGATTTGGTTTTTTATACTGATGCGTGTGGAACTGGATTGGGAGCTGTCTTGATGCAAAGAGGTAAAGTGATTGCTTATGATGCAAAAAGATAAAGTGATTACTTATGCTTCTAGACAGCTCAGACCACATGCAGTTAGGTATCCAACGCATGATTTGGAGTTAGCTGCCGTAATATTTTCTTTAAAGGTATGGAGGCATTATTTGTTGGGAGAGCGATTTGGGCTTTATACAGATAATAAGTCGTTGAAGTACTTTTTCTCTTAGAAGGAGCTGAACATGGGACAGCAAAGATGGTTGGAGTTTATTGTTGCTTATGATTTTGGAATTGAGTACACACCTGGAAAAAGAAACAAGGTGGCGGATGCACTTAGCAGAAAACATCAGAATGCGGTATTGGCTATGATTGCTGAGTGGGAAGATTTGGAAGCATTATCAGCTTGTAGTGTACAGTATAGGTCCGAGGCAGGTTCTAGTGCGGGAAGTGCTATATTGCCTTGCTTAGAAGTTCGACTGGTAATGACTGAGAAGATAGCTTCTAGACAGGAGGAGGATCCAGCTTTGGCTGAACGGATCAGAAAGTTAAAGGTGGGAACAGAGAGCGATGACTTAAAGGATTTCAGTCTTGACCGAAATGGGTGGTTGAGAAAGAAGAAAAGGTTGTGTGTTCCAAACGTATGAGACATGAGGAAAGAAGTTTTGGATGGATGCCATCGTTCGAAGTTCACTATCCATCTAGGAGGAACGAAGATGTATCAGGATATGAAGAGAAGTTTCTTCTGGGAAGATATGAAACGGGACATTGGTTTATGTGTTAAGCAGTGCTTGAATTGACAGCAGGCAAAGGCTGAAAACAGAAACCAAGTGGATTGCTTCAGCCGTTGGAAGTTCTGTTATGGAAGTGGGATTCTATCTCTATGGATTTTATCGATGGGTTGCCAAAGTCTAGTGGAGGAAATGAAAGCATATGGGTCATAGTAGATAGACTGAGTAAGAGTGCTCATTTCATTCCAATAAAGTCAACTAGGACGACACCTATTTTGGCGAAGTTATTTATGAAGAATATGGTTAGGCTGCATGGAATTCCTAGTAGTATCATCAGTGATAAAGATCCTTTGTTTACTAGTGATTTTTGGAAGAGTCTACAGGAAGCATTAGGAACCAAGCTCAAAATGAGCACCGCTTACCATCCATAGACTGATGGGTAAATGGAAAGAGTTAACAAAGTCTTGGAGGATTTGTTAAGAGCTTGTGTATTGGATTTCGAGGGATCATGGGAAGACCTTCTTCATTTAGTCGAGTTCTCGTATAACAATAGTTATCAGACGAGTATTGGGATGGCACCGTTTGAAGCTTTGTTGGGATACCATGCAAATCTCCCGTGTGTTGGTTAGAGACCGGGGATAGGTTGGTTCTTGGTTCGGATTTGGTGAAAGAAGCCGCAGAGAAGATTGAGTTGATCCGAGCTAGGATAAAGGAAGCTCGGTCTAGATAGAAAAGTTATGCAGACAGAAGAAGGAAAAACTTAGAATTCTCTGTTGGAGACTATGTGTTTATTAAGGTTTCACTGATGAAGGGTGTGATTAGATTTGGAACGTCAGGAAAATTAGCACCTAGATTCGTTGGACCCTTCTGTATTGTTAAGAGGATTGGGAAACTCGCTTATTAAGTAGAGTTACCAAATAGTTTGGCAGGAGTCCATGATGTTTTCCATGTTTCTCATCTTAGAAAGTGTGTTAGAAACCTGGAGACTACTATAGCACCTACAGTGTTAGAAGATTTAGTAATATAGCCAGACTTGACCATAGTTAGAAAGCTGATTCGGATTGTGGCAAGAGATGAGAAGAAGTTGAGGAACAAGATAGTCAAATTAGTAAAGGTCCAGTGGAATGACGATGCAAGAGACTGTACTTGGAAGACTGAGAGCAGGATTAGAGAGGCTTACCATAATTTGTTTGATGGTCTATTTTACCTTTGATTATTTTGTTGTGTGTGCCTTATAGTAATTTCGAGGATGAAATTCTTTAAGGTGGGAGTCTGTAACGCCCCATATTTTTTATAACATTATCTAGGATATTTAATTAGTTAAATTAAATGAAATAATGTGAAGATTAATAAGTTGAGATTTGATTAAATTAAGGGTATTCGTGCCATGTTAATGTGTAAATTAAAATGAGAACACATAAACTAATGTATTAGCAAATGAGTAAGGGCATTATGGGAAATGGGAAAGGCTTATAAACCCTTAGGAATTGAAATTCACGTTCATTCTCATTTTACCAAACGAAAAACTCTTAAGGCCGGCTACCATTATTGTTCTCAAGGAAAGATTAAAGCTAGGATTCAAGAGAATGAATATAAAACATTAATTCAATATCAAATCTCACACCTTTTAATCTCAAAGCTAAGGTGAATAATTACTTTATCCCATTTTCTTATGGTTTTCGGTAAGATTAGATCGAAATGTTTTTGCAAGTATATGCCATGTTTTGATGATTAAAGTTATATATTTGTTGTTGGTGAATTATGCATGTTCATATTAGTATTTATGAAATGTTTGATATAAAAACCCTATTAAATGACATCTAAATGCCTTGAAAATTTAAATATAGGTCAGAAATGATATTTTAGACATGGGTTCCAATTTTCACAATTCTTTGAATTTATGTGGATTTTATATTAATTTTCTTGTGAAAAAAATGATTTATTGAGTTATAAATTATTAATGGCTAAAATAATAATTATTTGGGTTTGAAATTTTTATATGTTGGAACACATATTAAAATAGATTTTCTGGGATTTTTCTAGATTTTTTCTAAGTGATTTAATGAATATATAAAATTATTTAAGGTATGGGATTTAAATGTTTTATATATTTAATTAAGGAGAAGGGGCATTTTATAAAATAATATTATTATTTAATTCTGAAATTAGTGGCAGCACTTTTCTTAAAAGTGTTTATTAACCAATGAGAATTTGAAAAATAAATGCAGGTTAGTTGAAAAGTTATCTTTTTAAGTTAAAAACAAGAAAATCATGCTTTTAGCATGTTTCAGCCATTTTAGGCATCAAACCTTCCAACCCAGACCTTCCGACAAAAGTTGAAAGGTTATAGCTTTCAACAAGGTCAAAGTTCAATGCATATGGTATCAAGTTACTTGGTACGTAATGAATTGCACAAGGTCGAAGGGTACTTAGTCAAAAGGTTGGTTGCCAAAGAGGTTAGGGTATGTTTGTTTTATAAACCAAAAGCTTACACCTGCTTGCTTTCAAAAAGGAGCTTTCGACTTGGTTACTTTCGACCAGGTCGATTATTTAAAATAAAGGTGTTAAACCTTTCGACAAAGTCGAAAGGTTACTGCCGCTTTATCATTGTTTTGTTTTGAACCTTCCGAAAGGTCGAAAGTTTTACTTGTTTTTTTTTAACCAGCCGCTTCTCCATGCTTTCGAAAGAAAGCTTTTGACTTAGATGTTTTACCCTTGTTTTTAATTGAAAAATAACCCAAGTTTTCGAAGGAGTTGTTCTAAAGGCAGAGGCCTATTGTTTTAAATGATATTTTTTAAAGTTTTCGAAGCCCAGCTTTCGACAAAGTCGAAAGGTTGCTTCCATTGATTTCGAAAGGTTTTAGTTTGATGATTTCGAAATGTTTAAGTTCAATGATTTTGAAAGTTTTTAGTTCAATGGTTTCGAATGGTTTGAGTCTATTGATTTCGAAAGATTTTAGTTTAATGATTTCGAAAGGTTTGAGTTCAATGATTTCGAAAGGTTTTAGTTCAACGGTTTTGAAAGTTTTTAGTTCAATAATTTCGAAAGGTTTTTGTAATATCCCAGAAATTTGGGGAAATATCAATTTAATAATCTGTTTAAATAATTAAATTGATTTGATAATATTTGATAATAAAAATTTGAATTGGTTTAATAATCTGATTAAATAAATATTTACTGAGTGAAATTATCTTTTAAAAACCAATAAAATGATTTCTATTTATAATGTGTATATATATGTGTGTATATATTGTAAATAGATAAGCTTTGGTTTGAAATACAATTTACATATGATATGTTAATTCATTTAATAAATAGTAGTAATTTATAATCTCCTTTATAAATTATTTTAAAATAGATAAATATGTTAATTTCAAACAATATTAATAGAGTATTGTTTTTATAATAAAAAGACCTTAATAAAATAAGATTGTTATTTTCAAATTGGATGTGTTGTTTTAAATTTACTTTAAATTGGATTTTAAGAATATAATTTGAATTTGAATTTGAAATTCAAAAGAGGTAATATTTAAATAGTTTTAGATTTTAAATATATATGTATAAGCTTTTATTTATAAGTATAATTGGTTAGTTCTTTAAAAAGTTATCTTTATATATATAAATAGATAAGTAATAAGTGTTTAAGAAAATAAAGAAAAAGCTTTTATCTATATTTAAAATAAATATAAACTAACTAAAAAGACATGTGTAAGTTCCTAAGGCTTGAAAATAACATGTGTACATTAATAAACCAATGTAAATGACAAATGTCAAAGCTTTAGATTTTTGTTTTTCTTTTATTTAATAAATCATTTTTACTTATATCAACACATGCTTTCATTCCATTTTTTTTCTTTTCAAATTCTTTTAAAAACTTAAGAAGATTTCAGCCTGAGACAAAATATTCTCAAGAACAAACCTGAAACCATTTCCTCTCAAAAACTAAATCCCTGTAATTCATTTCTTCAAAAGTCTGTAACCATTCTTCATTTCTCTGAAACCCATTTTCAAATCAAAGTCAAGCCTGTTCTTCTTTCCAAAATCTGATCAAAGCCTGCATTCTTCAAAATCAAACAAAAACTGCAATTTCGTTTCTGGAAGCATTTTCAAACAAGTTTTTAGCCTGCAATATTCTTCAAAATCTGGAAGCAAGCAAACCTGAGTTTTAAGCAGCATTCAAAATTTAAAGATTTCAAATGCAATATGGAAATCATAGCATGCATGCAAGTTTTCTAGCAAGTATTCAAGTTTAAAGATTTTTTTTAAAGATCAAGGACATCTCAGTTTAAAAGCATTCAAAGGCTTTTCAAAAGCAGTTTCAAAGAGGCTCTGTTCACTTTTAAAATGGTGAGTAAACAATTTATTTAAAAATTTAAGTAGTAATTTTCTGTTGCATGATTTTGAAATGGTGTTTGTTTATGTGCATAGCAGTTTGCCTCTGTAGATATAATTATGCTATGGGTTTTGATATATTTGAAACTGTGTGTGTTGATTTCCTTTTCCTCTCTGTAAAGTCTGAGTTAAAACCAAATCTTCAAGTTATTTTCTAATTAAACAACAGTTAGGATTTTGATTCAAGCAAAATAAGTTAGATTAAGTACAAACCAAGAACCAGGGATAGAACTAAGTGCTGGTATTTGAAATTCATCTGGAAAACAAATAATGCAGTAACAAATTATTATCAATGTTTGAAATCAAGTGTTGAATTTGATTAAAATAATTATATAAACTAAAGTATCACTGGAAATTATGAATTTTGGAAACAAATTCAAAATTTTAAAAATTGTATTGAGTGAGTACTTGGGGGTTTCCTGAAAGTTGGGTTTTGGTCTAATTCTGTTGATCCATGCATCTGGGTTGCTCGAGATTGATGATGGAGCTAGGTGAAGCATTGGAGAGGATAGAAAAAAAATGGTTGAAGGGATGATAATTCACTGTGTAGTTTAAATTTGCTCGAGATTTGTTTTAAACCTAGTTTTTGTCCATGTCAAAGTTTTGATCGATACGACCTCTCCAGATGATCGAGTTAAACAGGGCTTTGGAGATGAGATGTTGGAGTGTTATCGAAGTTGTAGCCGGAGTTTCAACAACTCCGATGATCGGAGGTAGGAGTACGAAGGGGTTTCCAGACTTCGTGGTGGTTCGAGACTCTTGTTCCAGGGTGGGTGAATGCTCGAATTCGATTTCGAGTAACAATCGATGAAGTTTAGGTTTAGTTCGTCAGAGGACGTGATCGCCGACTTGTGAGGATAAACGTTGATGGTCGGAGTCGCCGCGTTTGACTGTGCACGTGTACGGGGTATGTTGTGTCAGTCTGGGTTTAGGTAGAGTTGTAGTCTCGAGTTTCCTCGGGTAAATTAGGTTGTTGACTCGAAGCTTTTAAGTTTTGACTCGAAGCATTTTGGATGTGTCTCGGGTAAATTATGTGTGACAGGTTTTAACAGAAACCTGTTATTCTGTTTTTAAATTTTAAAATAAATTTAAAAGCTGAGTTTAAATGGAAAGCAAAGTCTAAATAAGTTTTAAATCTAGTTTTAAATCTGGAGTTAAGTTTAAATCTCAGTTTCAAATAAAAAGAAGTTTTTAAATTTAAAATGTTTTAAACAATTTGAATGTTAAAGTGTATTTTAAATTGATTTGAATTTAAAATGAATTTGGTTTAAAATTTCTTTAATTAAGTAAATATTTCTTTAACATGTGATTTAAAAGGATTTAAATAGTTTTAAAACTTTGTTAAGTTAAAGTTGTCTTCATTTTAAATCTCAAATTTAAAATGGAAATTTAAATTAAATTTAAAGGTAAATTGGTTTAAATACTTTATTAATGATATTTTAATCATTAATAAGAATAGAGTGTTATCTTAAAGATAATTAAGATTTAATAATTTAGGATAAAATAAATTATTAAGGTAATTAAAAGTTAATTAATCAATTTAATTAATTTATGATTTGGGTTAATAAAATAGTAATTAAGGGTTTAAAATTGATTAATGAAGGATTAATTAAATTAATTTAAAGGTTAATTAATTTGAATTAAGGATCATTAATTTTATAAGTTAAGATAAATTAATGGTTAGGAATAAAATTAATCAAGTAATTAAGGTTTAATTAAGTTATTGTTAAGTACTTAATTAATTAAGTAATTAGAGATTAATTTATTGATAATTAGAATTAATTAAGTTGTAAATTAATAATGGTTAATTAATGTTTAATTATTTAAAAAAAAAGATAATTAAAGAATAGTTAATGTAGATCATTAACTTGGATTTATTAATTAATCAATTTATGTAATTAATTAAGATAATTAATTGGATTAATTAATTAAGATAATCATTTGTGGAAATTGTTTAATTATTTAATGGAAAGTAATTAAGAAACTAATTACTCATTGTAATTAATTGTATTAGTTAAGTTAATTAATTAAGTTTAATTAATTTAAGATAATCACTTATTAATTTGTGAAGTATAAAATACTTAATGTAATTTAATGAAGATTAATTACTTAGGAAAGTAATTAATAGATAATTACTTATGTAATTAATGGAGTAATTAAGGGTAGTTAATTACTTAATGGAATTAATCAAGGGATTAATTAAAAGATAATTAATTAAGGAATAGTTAATTTATTTTAAAGAAGTAATTAAGGGTAGTTAATTACTGAATGTGATTAATCAATAGTGATTAATAATTATGGTTTAATTAAAGATTAATTACTCAATGTAATTAATTTAAATAAAGTAATTAATGATAAAATGTAATTAAGGATCATTAATTTATATAATTAATGATGTAATTAAGAATTGATTAATTAAGTAATAATTATAAATGAAGTGATTAATTAATGTAATTAATTAAGGAGTAATGTAATTAATTATAGTTAATTAATAAATGAAGTAATTAAAGGTTAATTACTATAAGTGGTTAAGAATAATTAATTTGTATAATTAATTTAATACTAATTACTTGAATGTAATTAAATAATTAATCAAGGATGATTAATTAAATTGAATAATTGGATGATGATTGATTAATTGATTGATAATTAATTAATAATGATTTAAGCAGGATTTATAGATGTAGTAATTAATTTAATTTACTTTAAATTAATTAAAGATGAAATAATTAATTTAATTCATTTTAAATTAATTGTAGATGGTGATAAATAAATCATTGCTTATGAATGGATGATATTGTGTACCTTGAATGGTTTGAAATCTCAGATATGAGATAATTGATACTGTATGATTTGGATGCTTTGGTTGCATAGTGATGATGATATGGATTATCTGCTTATAATGATAATGTTGATTATCTATTGTGAATCTGTGAATTATCTATCTGTGTGTAAATAGATAGTAGAATTGAATTGTTTTAACTTTAAAACAACTTGGCCTTAAAAGATACGTTTTGGATTTCGATGAGACCGGGATCGGGTTTCCGTATACCGGTATTCCAGGTCTGGAGACCCGAATACCACATCGATCCAAATTAACGATAGGTCGTGAATCTCAAGTGAAGATGAAGATTCAGAGTGCAAGGGTTATTGTCGTTAACTCTGAGGGTGATTCCAAAACGAGTGTAACGAGATAATGCCTTCGGTTTCGTTCGAACCCGGAACGAACTTGTATGGATTGAATGCTTTCAGCACATCGTCAGGCGGACGATGAGCATTCTAAGTGATATGTTCTGATTAAAGGTAATCGTAACCTCAAGCCTCATCAACCGGGAATGGCTAAAACAGGGGAGGTGCAGCAAGGCTTCGTGGGTAGCACCCACTGAGAGCAAGATAGATCCCTGTCTAGAGGTCCCTTTTCTTTTATTCGGCTTAGTGTGTGGTTGGTCGCGCCAACTACGGGATTATCTTGTTCGGGATTATCCAGTAAGGGATGGTTCCGGCTTTGTGTTGCAGGGGAGCGGGCGTACTCCTCGGTACGGTGATCTAGGCCACGTACTGTGACGGGCGGTACCCCAGTAGCCCTGCCATTGTATGGAATCCAAACTCCAATAAGTGCCGTACGTATTAGTTGTGCCCAACTATGTTGGAATGTGAGATGTAAGCATTTCAGCTATTTCTGTATTTACTTGAAAAACCTAGACCCTATTATAATACAATCAGATTTCCTATCAAACGTTTTAGTTAGCGTAAGGTAAAAACTTACCCATATTTATTTGTGGGGAGTCTTACGTGATACTTTTGTTTTCAAAAGTTTTCAAAGTTAAGCAATCTAACCGTTTACTCACACCAGACCCATGTCTGACCCAAGTGTTTATTTCTGTTTTATAAACTCTTGGGTACTCAAATTTTTATGAGTAGCCAAGGGATTCAGGTTTAGCTTTGACGAATATTCTGGAGGAGCAATGGAGCAGAAGGCTTCGGCGTTCGTAGATATAGTATTCCGCTGTGTTGATATCTGTGATAGTGTCTTGTCTTGTATTTGAATTGTAATGTCTAGGCAGATGTTTATAACTGTCTAGTAAGTGATGTATATGCTGTGTAACTCTGTAAATTGTTGTATACTATGTAATAGTTTATGTTATTAATATAATTTATTCGTTCCGCTGTGAGATCGTTGTTGTTGTTTCTTTCTTTCTTCTCTTCTTTTCTATTTTCTACCCCTTTCTTTCTTTATTAGCGATTCGATTTTCCGGGAGTGGAAAGCCGGGTCGTTACAGTTTTAGTTCAATGATTTCAAAGGTTTGCTTTGAATGGTTTGGAAAGGTTTAAATGGAAGGTTTTTCAAATGTTTTCTAAGGCAATGTTTTAAGTTGTTTTTAAAGTAGGATGTCTAAAGTTTTATTGCTTTCGAAAGGAATGATTTCAATAGTTTTGAAAGGTTTGATGTTTGGTTTCGAAAGTTAAGGTTTTGGCCTTTTAGCTTAGAAAATTAAAGGGTTTCACTTGGTTTTGAAAGAGATGTTTTCAAAAGTTTAGAAAGAGGTACTTTCAAATGTTCAAATGTTTTCATCAACTAAGGTTTGAGTAAAGCATATATATATATAACATGGTAATGTGATTTTGAGTAAAGCATAAAGGTTATATATTTTTATTGTTTGAATTTGATTTAAAGGTTTTAAATCATTTTGAAAATGTTTTCAACGAAAATTATGGAAGGGGATCCTTAAGTGAAAATGACTCAGATATTAGAATACCAGATGGGACTATTATGGGGTCGCACCCTATACATTAGCTATTAGCCCCAGCTAATTGTTGTCCAAAATTCCAATGTGTAGGGCTAGGTCACAGGTAGACTAAAATTATGACTACACACCGAAGGGAATATATGTTTGTATACAGATAGGTTACTGGCGAGCCCGAAAAACTATTAGGATCACGAAGACTTAGGAGATGATTAAGTTAGGAACAGACCGTCCAGAAGTGAAATATTTAACATATAGTTAAGGATAGATAGTCTAGAAGTAGAATAGCTAACGGGTGTTAGATTAATTTTAATTATATTGTCTGGTAGGCCCGAGTCAGCCATAGGTTAAAAGTTATCCAAACAAAACTTTTGTGTTTGAACAGATTGTTCATTAATACCTAATATTTATGTATCTTTACATAATGATGCTTTATCGTATTTAACCGGTTTTAGTGTAGGAAAAAGGTTTTGCAAAGATATATTTTAAAAGGATGTTAGTGGGGGGAAACCCGTTCTGCTAAGCGACGTGGTCTCACTTAACATATAAAACGGGAATTTATAGTATTATTTACACCAGGCATTATGTCTAACTCGAAGTTTATGTTTTCCCCTTAAACTCTCTAGTGCTCAAAGTTAATTTGAGTAGGCTGAGGGGTTAAGGTATTTTTCAGGTGTAGTAGGATGACGAATAAGGCTACCGGAGGCATGTAGGAGGCAAACGGATAACTATTTAGGAATTGCAATTTTATGTTTTGTTGTATTTCCGCTATGTTTGTATTAAGTCTATTATGACTATATGACTCTGATCATCCATGAGGGTATCTTCATATACCGCTCTTGGCGTATTTTTTATTAAGTATATTTTATCTATGCATGGGAACGTATTGAGATTATATATTAAGAATATGGAACATCTGCTTTAAATATAATGAAGAAAACGTTGGTTTGAAATCTGTGTTTTGTTTCATATTCAAGTGCTTCTGATATTGTGGATACCATTAACATAGCCGTATTTAGTCACCGAAAGCTAATACTATAGATGACTTCAGCATCTGTAGCACTTAATTTTGGGCCACTAGATAGGGGATGTTACAACATGTGTGATGTATTGTCGATTTAAACCGTCCAAAATGGTGGGTCGTCACATATCAACATACATAGTATGAATATGTCGACATATCTGATTTTATTTTTAATTTATATGCTGTTATTTTTATATTTCTAAGAAAGAACATATTCCTAACTCTCTTCTTAGCTTAATAAATGATGTTTGATTTAATGGTTTTGTTGTTATATAGGTTATTTGATTTCAGTATTTATAAATTCGAGTGAGATTATTTTTATAGTTACATTGTCTTTTAGAAAGTGGTGTCGTATATCTATATGTTTAGTTCTTGCATGATGAGTTGGACTTTTAGATAAATTAATCGCACTAGTATTGCCGTAGTATATTAGTGATTTAGTAAAATTTAGACAACAAACTTTTAATGTTTGTTACATATGAATAACCCGATTATAGAATAATGCTGCTGATATATATTTTGCTTCTATTGTGGACAGAGATATAGAATTTTGCTTTTTGCTAAACTAGAAAACTAGAGAGTACCCTAAAAAGTGAAAAGTTCCACTTGTACTCTGTCGATCTGATTTGCAACCAGCATAATCAGCATCATTATATAAAATTAAATCAAAGGAACCTTTTTTTGGATAAAAGAGTCCATAATCTAATGTGTTATTTACATATTAATATTTGTTTTACAGATTTTAGATGAGTTCCCTTAGGTTGAGATTGATATCTTGCACAAAGACATACACTATGCGTTATATCAGGTATACTAGTAGTTATATAAAGCAGTGATCCAATAATACCTCTATACAATTTTTGATCTATATCTTTTGAATTTTTCTCCTTATTTAATTTTTCATTTGTTACCATGGTAGTTGGCTTACCACTGATGTTTGACATACCAAATATCTTAACTAAATTTTTAGCGTATTTTTCTTGACTTATGAAAATACAATTACTTAATGTTTTATTTGTAATCCTAAAAAGTAATTTAGTTCTCCCATATGACTCATTTCAAATTCCTTAGTATTACTTGAAAATTCTTTATTTAATTGTTCGCTGGTTGAACCAAAAATAATATCATCTACATATATTTATATTAGTTAAATATCATTGTTATTTTTTTAATAAATAGAGCACTATCTACTTTACCTATTTCAAAATTAGATTATGGTAAATAGGATTTAAGTCTATCATACCATACTCTAGGAGCTTGTTTTAGACCATATTGAGTTTTTTTAATTTATAAACATGATTTGGAAAATTTTCAACTTTAAATAGAGGGGGTTGTTCAACATAAACATCTTCTTTAATAAAATCATTTAAAAAACACTTTTAACATCCATTTAAAATAACTAAAAATTATTATGATTTGCAAAAGCGAGTAAGGTTCTTATTGCTTCTAATCTGGCTAAGGGTGCAAAGGTTTCATTAAAATTTATGCCTTCTACTTGACAATAACCTTGAGCGACTAAATGTGCTTTATTTCTTACAACTTCTCCTTGTTCATTCATTTTATTCCTATACACCCATTTAGTTTCTATTATAGATTTATCTTCAGATCTTGGGACTAATTTCCAAACATCATTTTTTGTAAACTGATTCAATTCCTCTTGCATAGCAAGGGTCAATAAATCATTTGATGATGCTTCCTTTGGATTTTTAGGTTCTATAGTTGAAATAAAAGTGACATTACTCATTTTATTTAATTGATTCCTTGTTTTTACAACAGATTCTATATTTCCTAGAATATTTTCTGTATACGATCTTTTAAATATTTTATTCCTTTATTTGGACGTAAATTTTTGAAATTATTATTATTTTTCGTCATTAATTATTTCATTATTTGTATTTCATTTGTTTTATCAACATTTTCTTCTTCATAAATACTATTATTATTAATTTTAAATTTTTCATCAAATGAAACATGCAATGTCTCTTAAATATTATTTGTTCTAGAATTTAAAACTCTATAAGCTTTACTTCTGTTTGAATATCCAATAAAAATACCTTTATCTGATTTAGCATCAAATTTATTTAAAATTTTCTTTAGATTCAATATAAAACAATTACTACCGAAAACTCTAAAGTATGATACATCCGGCTTTTTATTATAAAATAATTCGTATGGTGTTTTCTTAGTCAAAGGTCTTATTAAAATTTTATTTAATATATAACATGCTGTAGCAACTACTTCAGCCCAAATTTTTTTAGGTAAATTACTGTCATTTAACATAGTTCTAGCACACTCTTGAATCGTTTTATTTTTACGTTCAACAACTCCATATTGTTGAGGTGTTCTTGGAAATGAAAAATTATGGTTAATACCTTTCTTATTATAAAAAATTTCAAAAATTTCATTTTTGAATTCTCTACCATAATCACTTCAAATTGTTTTAATTTTAATAGACATTTGATTTTGAATTCTTTTAACAAAGATTTTAAACATTTCAAAAGCGTTATTTTTAAATTTTAGGAAAATCATCCACGTAAACCTAGAAAAATCATCTATTATTACAAAGACGTATCTATTCTGATTTATAGATTATTTTGCGAAGGACCGAAAAGATCTAAATGAAGAAGTTCAAAGGGTTGAGTTGTAGGAATCACAACTTTTGATTTAATGGAACTTTTTCTAAGTTTTCCTAACTGACATGCATCACATAGATTATTAACATCCAAACTCATTTTAAGAAGACCTCTAACTAGATCATAATTGGCAATTTTAGATAGGTGTTTGAAATTCAAATGACCAAATCTTTTGTGGCAAATCCAAGGGTCACTTGATTCATCCAAAAGACATAAATTATCATTTTAAACTTTCATACTTAATATAGCTGTTATCTCGCCCTTTGTCAAGGTCGTGACACAAAAAAGTTGACTGGAAATCAAGAACCATTCATCCCAAAGATCGGTTATACACTGTTTCACTATGGATATCGACGAATTTTGTCCGAGTTCGGATCGGGCTATAATTAACAAGACACAACAAGCACAGCCATAAAAAACTAATGTTCCAAATTTCAAGTCAATCCGATTTCGTATGCTCAAGATATGATCGATGCAAATTAAGGTAAGTGGTGGCTCGTATTCATGGGCAGAAGTCTTGTTCGTATCCATCCAGGCGTATCCCATTTCGCATCCATCATCCCCCAGCTTGTTCGTATCGATCCACTTATGCTCATTCTCCTTCGTATCCATCAGGTAAGCAATGCTTCGTATCGATATCCATATGTACTTCGTATCGGTCGCCAACTCAATTCATATCGATCAGCCAACGGTCAATACGAAACACCACTAAAATCATCGATACGAAGAAGGCAGGTTTGATGGATACGAAGGCATGTGCTATCGGGGTACTCAGGGATCGATGTGAACAAGGTAACATGAAGGGCGCTCAATCGATACGAAGGAGGAAGTAGTCAACTCGGCACGAAAAGTGGATCGGTTCAGAGATTTAGCGCCATATCAATTAGCAGGCACGTGCTCGAAGCGATATGAAGAGAGCGATGCGAAGAAGGATCGAGGCAAACTCAGCAGCATTCGATAAATCGAGACTTGCATCGATCATAACTCCAAATCTGCAACTCCAAATGCTACCAAATTTTCACAGGAGCTTACGCACAACTACAAGAGTATTCTTGATCGATGTCAACTTGATTGGGCAAAATTTTGATCGATACGAATCTCGTTCGTATCGATCATGGATCAAGTCGAAATCGCATGGGATTGATCGCGTGGGCCCACTCACGTGCAAGAAGAGGTCTCCCGAGATCTGAGCGAGAAATTTGCAGCCTACGCCTATAAATAGCAGTCCAGGACCTACAAAAAGGGGACTTTTGACTCTTCTATGTCCAGACTCTGTCGAAATCACCATTGTACTCGAATTATACTGTTGCAACCTGTTGTAACCAGCCAGCAAAAATCAATAAATTCGAATTCTTCAAAGTGGACGTAGGCTAGAATGCTGAACCACTATAAATCTGTGAGCTTTCATCGCTTTTCTTTGAATTTTCTGAGTATTCATCATATTTTATTCTCTATAAACCTGCTATCTGTGATCTGTGATTGTGAACGGGTGCTTTCATCAACAATCGGGTGTTTGTGACCAATTTTGGCGCAAACATTTTGGTGCTTTCATTGAGAGCGCTAGCATTCAAGGATTCTACAGCTTGGATATTGGATCTGAAGGTTTAAGGACTTAGATCTGGAAAGCAATGGTGAAGTAATCAGCAAGGAGATCATGAGCAGAAAGGAGTCAACATAAAGGGAGTTAGGAGGCTTCCTTAGGAGCGAATCAGGCCTTAGTCTTTATCACCCGAGACGAGATGGAGATGATGATGGAAGCCATGCGGGAGGGAATGCTGAAAAGGCAAGAAGAGATGATGCAGAATCTACTCCAGCAAATTGGACAAACTAGAATGCAGAATCAAGGGAACGCTATGGCAGGAAGTGCTAGAGATAAAGGTCAGGAGCATGGAGCAATCCGAACCCAGAACAGAGCGGAACCATCCGGAGCAGCTCCAGAGTTGGGGGGCGTTCCCACAGAGCATGTTGGTCCAGCCTCAGGCAGGACACCAGACAGAACTATTCAACATGGTGTTGATAGAGGAATGGATGCTCATTCAGGAGAATAGATTCCGGAATTCCCTTGTGAACTCGGGGGGCAGATCAGAGGCAACGGACAAGGACCACAGCTTGGCGACAATGACAAATTGGTGGAGATGGTCAAACGAGCCATGAGAGGTGGACTAGTGAATAGAGATCTGGAAGACGTGCACAGGAGCCCCTTCGCTCCCACAATTAGACAAGCTAGGAATCCACTAGAATTCAAGCTACCAACGCTGGCGACGTACGATGGAAGGACGGATCCTGCAGTTCATCTGACACGGTATATGAGGCATATGGAGGTACTGGGGCATCGGAGGAGGTCATGGCCCGGTGCTTCCCATTTTTATTTGACGAACATTGCAGCACTATGGTTTAGACAACTGGAGAGCGGCTCCAGTGGAACATGGATCGATTTGACTGAGAAGTTTATGAGGCAGTTCAGAGTTCACATTTCGAGACCTAAGAATGTGATGAGTTTGGCAACACTGAAACAAAGAACCAGGGAATCTTTGAGGAGTTTTCTGACACGATTCAATGCAGCGGCAGCATCGGTGGATCGACCAGATCCATCCATGGTTTTGATGGCAACTGTATCTGGCATAGCTGATGACACAGAATTCAAGAATTCATTGACAAGGGATCCACCTATGGATCTAGGAGAATTTTATCATATGGCCGAAGGATTTCTGCGATTAGAGGATGCAAATGTTGAAAGAGAGGAAGGAGAGGGAGTTAAAGTTTATGCGGTCAAAAGCGGAAGTCCTCCCGGAAAAGATTCAGGCAATGATAAAGGGAAATGGAGAGCCGAGGATAACGGTGATGGACCAAAGCAACCGCGAAAGGAACCAAGATTCACCTCTTATACGGAGTTGAATGAGACATTAGAGCGAATCTACCAAGACACTAGGGGGCAGGTTCCCTACCGGAGGCCAATGAGGAGGGATCCGACCAACAATGAGAGGAAATCAGACAAGTACTGCTTATTCCACGAGCTAAGCAGCCATAGTAAAAATGATTGCAGGCACTTGAGGGATGAGATAGAAGGGCATATCCGGAACGACATGCTATCATAGTACGTGAGAAGGCGAGCAGCAACGGTGGAGCAAGAACGACCACCATCTGCATCAACTGGGGACGGCTCAGGATCGAGGCATCATCTTGTCATCAACTGATTGAAATAATGACGAATAAGTCGCAAAATCCACACTAGTGCGGTTAAGTCGCTTACACATGTACAGGATCACAAACGGTCCTTAGGCGTGCTCTGAGATGACTATCAACCGCGTTAGTGTAGATGTCTGCATTTTGACGTCTCTGCTTTGCTTTTGTCTCTATTTTTTGCATCTGGACTTGATTTGGTTGAACATTTTGGTTGTAAGACTCATTTTGAATGTAAATCTAGTATTTGTAATTCCATAATGGTTAAGTCACTTACACATGTACGGGATTGCGAACGGTCCTCAGGCATGTTCTGAGATGGCGATAAACCGCCTTAACAAACAATTCGGTAACTCACTCGAACATGAAATCCGACATTAATGATACTAAGTCCTCCTCCCCCGGCCACACACAACTCGCCTCGAACGGCACCCGACCACGAACGGTCACCATTCACCACGAACGGCGCCCCAACCGCGAACGGTCACAACTCGCCTCGAACGGCACCCGACCGTGAACGGTCACCATTCGTCACGAACGGGGCCCCTACCGCGAACGGTCACAACTCACCTCGAACGGCACTCGACCTTGAAAGGTCACATACTACCCCGAACGGCATACGATCGCGAACAATCACTATTCACAATCACGTAAGATTATCAATCTATTTACAGGTCATTAACAAGATATGAACGTCCAGCTTATCGAACTACAAAATACACTTTCCTATCACAAGGCATGTTTTGGGGGGCAAGTGTTATCCCGCCCTTTGTCAAGGCCGTGACACAAAAAAGTTGACTGGAAATCAAGAACCGTTCGTCCCAAAGATCGGTTATACACTGTTTCACTATGGATATCGACGAATTTTGTTCGAGTCCGGATTGGGCTATAATTGACAAGGCACAACAAGCAAAGCCATAAAAGCTAATGTTCCAAATATCAAGTCAATCCGAGTTCGTATGCTCAAGATATGATCAATGCAAATTAAGGTATGTGGTGGCTCGTATCCATGGACAGAAGTCTTGTTCGTATCCATCCAGGCGTATCCCATTTCGCATCCATCATCCCCCAGCTTGTTCGTATCGATCCACTTACGCTCATTCTCCTTCGTATCCATCAGGTAAGCAACACTTCGTATCAATATCCATATGTACTTCGTATCGGTCGCCAACTCAATTCGTATCGATCAGCCAATGATCGATACGAAACACCACTAAAATCATCGATACGAAGAATGTGTTACAAAGCATCGATAGGAAGAAGGCAGGTTTGATGGATACGAAGGCATGTGCTATCGGGGTACTCAGGGATCGATGTGAACAAGGTAACATGAAGGGCGCTCAATCAATACGAAGGAGGAAGTAGTCAACTCGGCATGAAAAGTGGATCGGTACAGAGATTTATCGCCACGTCAATTAGCAGGCACGTGCTCGGAGCGATACGAAGAGAGCGATGTGAAGCAGGATCGAGGCATACTCAGCAGCATTCGATAAATCGAGACTTGCATCTATCATAACTCCAAATCTACAACTCCAAATACTACCAAATTTTCACAGGAGCTTACGCACAACCATACGTGTATTCTTGATCGATGTCGACTTGATTGGGCAAAATTTTGATCGATACGAATCTCGTTCGTTTCGATCATGGATCGAGTCAAAATCGCATGGGATCGATTGTGTGGGCCCACTCACGTGCAAGAAGAGGTCTCTCGAGATCTGAGCGTGAAATTTGCAGCCTACGCCTATAAATAGCAGCCCAGGACCTACAGAAAGGGGACTTTTAACTCTTCTACGTCCAGACTCTGTCGAAATCACCATTGTATTCGAATTATACTATGTAACCTGTTGTAACCAGCAAGCAAAAATCAATAATGTCGAATTCTTCAAAGTGGACGTAGGCTAGAACGCTGAACCACTATAAATCTGTGTGCTTTCATCGCTTTTCTTTGAATTTTCTGAGTATTCATCATATTTTATTCTCTATAAACCTGCTATCTGTGATCTGTGATTGTGAACGGGTGCTTTCATCAACAATCGGGTGTTTGTGACCAATTTTTGCGCAAACAATAGCGATATTTCTTTATCTAATGCCTTTGAAGATAATTTTTGACTCATTATCCTCAATATGACATGCATCTTTTTCAAATTTAATTTTAAAGCCCTTATCATATAATTGACTAACACTCAGCAGGTTATGTTTTAAATTCCTAGCTAATAAAACATTAGAAATAGTAGGAGTCTTAGAATTACCGACATTGCCGACGCCAATCACAAATCCATTAGAATTGTCTCTGAAGTTGACTGATCCACCATCTTTGTAAACGATTTCCTTGAAAATCATTGGATTTCTAGTCATGTATCTTGAGCATCCATTATCCAATATTTATTTATCATTTTTGATTTGTAAAGTTTGATCATCAAGTGTCTGTTCATCAAAACCTATGTAACATATATGTTCCTAGAATTTATACATTTTCAAAAGATCAAGTGGCTTTTCATAATGAATAGATGCAAATTTATGAAACAATGTCATGTTGATTTTGCAATTTTTTTTCAAAAACAGTGTTAGAAATATAATCAATAACGTTTTCCATTAAAAAAGTTTCAAAAATCATAGTATGAATACTTCAAAAACTAATGTTTTGATACCAAATGTTAGTTTGCGGAAGATGGATCTTAAGGCTAATTTAACACTTACTTCCAACTACTTCACTTCTCTCATCTCCACATACACATTCACCCCCAAATTGTCACTACACTGTCAACATACTATTCAGATCATCACCCCATACAATAACTCTTCAAAAACACTTCACTGCCACCTAAAACACAGTCATCACTATGCCAGCATATCAGTGCTATTGATAGCCTGTACACCCTGTCATCATACCAAACTGCTCCCCACTCTCAACTACTGTCATCGAACCCTGCCTAACAGCCTGCATATCAACTCTGTCACCTTACTGCCCTTACACACTACTTCTCATCATCTATAAAAACAATCAACATCTCCATCAACCACCACTTCTAACCACACTACATTCATCACCATTCAGACAAACTTCCTCCTTCCCACATTCACCATCATCAATCATAACCTCTGACTACTACATAACTCATTTCTAAACCTTCGACATTCACATTCAGTCACATTAAGTCATTCACTATCACATTCAGTCATTCATTGTCATTTCTAAACCATTTCTAAACTCCAAACTTCACTGCATTCACCACCATTCATTGCAACAGCCACTACAGCCAATACAAGCACAAACTTCAACTAGCCACTACAGCCAAACATACTTCTGATCACTGGCAACTCCTTGCACTGCCTCATACTTCAAGCAGCAACCAATTTCAAGCAGTGACAAATTTCCACATAAACTTTGCCAAAAACTTCCACACATCAACCACAAATACTCACAACAGCAACTTCACAATTTCTAACTTCATCACAACAAAACTACACAACCACCTGACAGCCACTGTTGAACCACAGTTCATCCTCACTCAACTTCTGTCTCTTATCCCTGCACACATCATCATACTCAATTCACCACCAAAACACTGCCATCACACCTCCTCATCGCCACTGTTCAACAGTGCACACTGCTACATACAAAACTACAATACTTCCTCCGCTCATTCCCCTACATTTTCACTAGCCTGTCCACCACATTCATTACCAAACCACTAGGCCACCTCTGTCACCAAACAGAACAACCATTATTGCCAACAAAATCACTTCTACTGTCCAACAAAGTCAACACTACATCATACATCCAGTTGCTGCTACAACATTCATCACAGTGATACTGCATTCATTCCCATTCATCACAGTGCTACAACATTCATTCCCATTCAAACTTCTGTTCATCTACAGCCATATAAAAAATAAATAAAAACATCAACCTTTACTTACCCAACCACTACCCATCAGCTTCCAACCATCATCTGCTCTAACACTATCATCTCCAGTGCCTGCCACTCCACAAAACACTCTTAAATCCACCAACCACTAACCATTATCTCCGGTGCCTAATCACAAACTTCTACCACCCTGCATTGACCAACCTGCCAATAGTCTTACAACCGAAACCCCCACAGTTCACACTCAAACCAGTGCATTCCTACATCTACCACTTCAAACAACAACCAACTACAATCTCCTCACTGCATTTCATACCATCCCCTTGCTTCTTCCAGCCCCTTTCCTCATTGCCTGCTATCATACTTCACAGTCCTCCATCCGCGACCTGCAACATCCTGCATAATCGAACTCCACACAGCATCATCACCAACAACTCTTTCCAGACTTCGCAACTCACCCCCTGACCATCATACTTATCTGCAAACAACCTTGCCTCCGAACAATCCTCTCCACTACCTTATCCAAATAACCGAAACCACACAGTATATTCAATCGCCGACAATCTAACGTATTGAACCATTCGCGGCACCTGCCTCAACCATTGCCACCGCTAACGGCCAATCGCAACCTCTCAACCACAATCACCCCTCTGCCTTACAAACAAACCATAATCGAACAAGTTTCGATTTTGAAATCGATGTTGAATAGGCGATCTGAAAACGAGAATTGAATATGCTATTTATTTTATTTTTTAAGAGGCGAACTTCTTTCTTTTTTAATAGAGCACGAAGTGAATTTGGGGGAATTTGGTTCGAACGAGATTTTGGGTTCCAACGAGTGAACAAAACTTTTTCTCTGATACTCTTTTTTTTGTTTCCTTAAGTTTATTACTTTGGGCCAGGTTTGGTAATTGATGTGTTTAGTTTTAATTTGGGTTTGAAGAATTTATTTTAAATTCGGGTAAGGGTAATTCTTCAACAAAAAAAAAGTTGATTTTCTTTTGTTTGTTCAACAAATAAAATTTGTGTATATATATATATATATATTTTCAAATTTTCTTTTTCCTTAGTTTTCACTCGCCTTAGTTTTCAAAGTTTCAATTTGCTTGTTTGATTTTGTTTTGTTTGATTTTCAATTTGCTTTATTTTCACTTGCTTAGTTTGTTTTGATTTGATTTCTTCTTGATATAAAAAAATATATTGTATATACATCTTGGTTCACTTCTTTTCAGGTTGCCAAAGTAGAAAATCACAAGGAGAAGAATAGCTTGCTAAAAGCTGTCGCTCTGCTTGCCAAATAAATTGCTTGCTAAAAAATTTTATCCCTTGTTAATACACGTTTAATTTATGCTTTGCATTTCATTCTAGAATTTAAATAACAGTTAGATATCGATAACACTTAATTGTATATCAACAAATTGCCTTCTTTGAACAATTTAATTTTTTGTTGTCTAGGCTACGGCAGAGCAATAATCAGTTACAAATATTACGGCGATTCGTAAATATTATACTGAATTGTTTTTGAAGGTACTTAAACCTTCGGTTGCATTTCTACGGTGATTCGTGGTGCACCGATAAATCCTGCCCATTACTTGGCTGAGAACTATCATGTTGATTTAAGACAAAGTGTGATTATACAATTTTGGGTTATGAGCTATTTAGGATAAATAATTTATAATTAAACCTTTGCATTCATTTAGTTGCATTGGTTCATGCATATTTGTTAAAAAAAAGAAAAAAGAATCAAAATCAAAAACTAAAAAAAATTGTAATATTTCTTAACTTAGTTTTTTTTAAAATCCTTTGAAAATTTTCAAACAAATCAAAAATCCAACTTTTTCTTTAGAAAATCCAAAAATAATATAAAATCTTTTCAAAAACAAAAAAAAAATTAAAAAACCAAAATACAAAACAAAAATCAATTTTCCATTATGAAAAATAAACTCTATTTGTAAATATTTTTCCTTTATAAAAAACCAAAAACATTCTTGAAAATGTCTGAATTTCCATACTCGCATGAATTTTACAATAGTTGTGAAAATCAATATAATCCATATAATTTCACACCAAATTCTTATGGATATTTCAACAACAACTATTGTTTAAACAATAACAACAAAATTTTCAAAATAATAACCAACCCTCAAATCTTGAAAATAGAATTTCGTCTTTACTTGAACTCGTTACACTACAAAATCAAAGGATGGACGATTTGTGCAATAACTCAAGTCAAATTTTCAAAATAATCAAAATTGAAATTCACTTCCAAATTCTAATGATTTTGATTATAACCCATGCCAATTCAACTTCGAACTCGAAAATGAATTTCAAAATCACAATGGAAATGTGAATCACTTTTCAAATGATTTTGGCAATGGAAATAGTTTCAATTTTGGTGCAATTGATAATTTTTGTTCTCAGCAAATTCAAATTGAAAATTCTGAAATTAATAATCATGAAAATGAATTAGTTGAGCAAATGGAAAACGATTACGAGGATATGTTGCGTGAAACCTACAAAAAATTACGTAAGAAAAAAATCAAATCCCAACGTTTGAAGAATCAAATGTTAATCCACCGTTTATCGAAATTGAAATTTTTTGTTCTCAACAAGTTCAAAACGAAAATTTTCAAGTCAATAATTACAAATTTGATTTTGTTAAGCAAATGAACGAAATTTACAATGATCACACGGATTTGTTGACTAAAACATGTAAAAAATTACGTGAACAAAAAAATCAAATCCTAACGTGTGATGAGTCAAGTGATAATCCACCTTTTACCCAAATCGACGATTTTCAAACAACTACTTTTGAAACTGAAAATGATGATGATAATGAAGTTGTTGAAAACATGGTAATTGAGTTGGATTTCAATTCTTTTGAGGGTGAGAAACTCGATTTAGATTTCGATCTTCCTTTTTTTAATTCAAAAATTTAAATACAACAACTTTGGATTTTGAAAATGATATATGCAATAAAGTTGTTGATAATCCAACAAAGGAAGACGAATTTAACGAACATGATTTCTATGGAATTTTCGAAAACGGGTTTTTAAATTCTGATGGGGGAGATTTAAATCACCATTTTGATTTTGAAATCAATAATTCTGAAGAATTTTTCACTAACTAACTTGAATTTCAGTTTGGTTAAAATAAACTTGAACTTCAATCAATCGTTATATCTACCCCAAAAATCATCGAAAATAAAGCAATTCGTATGATTTTTAATAAAACGACATTCGTTTTCCCAAATCAAAATTCAACTTTGAAATCATTTGTGGTTTTGTTTTCCGAGCTTAAGCTGTGTCTCACATACTTGACGAGACAAATGAATCGGTCTTTGGAAGACCGTTTCATTTACTTTTCGACGATATACTTTCTAATCTCGTGTAAATACCGTTCATTTTCATGTAAATATATGTCATCTTTTTATTTTTGTTTTTGTTTTATTTTTCTCCTTTCACTTGGGTTGACTGTGGGGACGCAGTCAAAATCAAGTGTGGAGGAGCCTCATCTTCTTTTTTTAATTTTTCATGGTTTATTTTTACATTTTCTTTCCAAAATTTAAAAAAGTTTCTCAAATTTTTTTAAGCATTTGGATTTATTTTTGAAAAAACACTATAGGATAAATATATGGTTTTGGTTAATTAAATTGAAAATTTTGAAAATTTATTTGTCTTAACAAAAGTAAAATTAAAGTTTGATTACAACTAACGATGGTTTAACTAGTATATAGGAAGATTCATGGTTGATAATTATGAAGTATATCCTAGTTGAAAATCTTTGTTTAAAGGAGTGGTTGATTTAAAGTAAAGGCGATAATATTTTAAATCTTTTAAGTTAAGTGGTACTAAGATGATATTGTAAACTCTCTCTTTCCAAAAAAAATGAAAAGAAGCCAAAAAAAATCTTGTTGCATATATGTATATATTTATTAACACTACGGTCGATAGGTGTACCCACTTGTGTGTACACTCGCCATGCTCTGTACCCTTATCATGTAAGCCCGAAAGGCAGTGCATGGTATATCTGGCCTCAGTTTATCTGAACTAGGTGTATGTATATAAAAATTCTTTTATTAATAATGCCTATAGTCGATAGGTGTTCACACTCATGTGTTCACTTGCCACGCTCTGTATTCCCCTCACATAAACCCACAAGGCATTGCATGGGTGGTATATCTGGCCTCAGTTTACTTGAGTTAGGCATATGTATATATTATTAATATCAATAAAATTTTCAAAAATAAGAAAGAGTAAGCAATTGAAATTGAAGCACTGTTTTAACTTGTTATTGAAAAGAAATAAAAATACCACTTTGATAAACTTTGATAATCAACTAAGGATCCGTTTCATAGTTACACTGTGTTATCAACCGAAACAACGAGTTAAACTATAGTCTACTTGTTATGATAACTTGATTTTTGTTGGAAATTCTGACAAGTAAATGACTTAAATTTTCAAGATAATGACCAAAATCTATATTTAATTTGTGTCAATTTAAAAGTAAATCCTTCAATTGTAAATATTTTTAAAAACTTGCATTCATCTCTTTGTAAATAAATCTTGCATTTTGTAAATATTTTCATATCGCATTTGGATTTTGTGGGTAGTATATGTTGAAAACCCTCACGAGACAACACTCGTTCTACTGGCGACACCCAGAGGTTTAATTGCTTGTTGCATATGCTCAATGCAATCGTGCTCCTACGAAAACGGATTTATCTTAGTTTTAGGTTATTCGAGGAAGAATAAAAAGATAAGTGTGTGGGTATTTGATGTGCAAGTAAATGTGCATATTTGTATCACCATATTTAATCTAATTATATTAAATAAATGATCATATTGGTTATTTCAACATGTTTAAACCAAAATTCAAATTATTTTCAAATCGTCATATATTCATCTTCATATAGGGGCTAATTGGTCATTTTTGTGCATATATTAATTTGAGAAAATTTAATTGGAAATTTCTATATTATTTTTATAGGAATTTGAACTCAAATACAAGTGGTTTCATGAAGATATATGCATGCACAAAGAAGATACAAAGGAATGAAGATAGAAATAATTCAAAGCCATGGATCATGGAGGACTTCATATACCCACCTACCTTCATGTACAAATTAGAAGCTAATACACATGCTACTAGCCATTAAATCTTCATGCACATTTAAATGAAGGATTATCTTATGCTAATGATTACTTGGCCACCACACTTCCTAAGAGGGTAGTTTGGGTAGTTCCCAAAAAAGTGAATTAGGGTTTCTAACTTGTATAAATACCCCTTATGCTTCATGTAACCTTCTCTCTTCTTTTAGACTCTCTTCCTCTTAGCCTCTTTAGTTTAGTTTAGGCTCAAATAAATCAAAGCTCTTCTTTCTTTTCATGACAACTTAGCCATTTCTTTCTTGTAACTTTTCTTTTTTATGTAATGTTAATTAGTTTCTTTTTTATTTACATGCCTCTTTTACTTCAATGTTAGCAGTGTAGTTTCATTTCTTATGCAAGTAGATTAGTTTTATTTCTTTTTTATTAGCTCTCTTTTTATTTTAGCTCTCCTTTTCTCTTGTTTTTTTGTCATGTTGCATGCTACAATTGTTGATATGATAACAAATATGAGAGGCTAAACCCCTTCAATTTAGGGGTAATGAAGCTCTCTTAGTCATGTAGCTTCACCATTTTGATCATTTATGTTCTTTTTTTGTGCTTAATGGAAATATGTGAAGTGGTTTAACTTGTTGTTTTAGCTTTGAATTTGATAGCCTATATTGTTGACACCAAATAGGCTATGCTTAAACAAACAACAAACACAAATTACCTCTTCATCTACATATGATGTTGGTAACAAAGTGATTTTAAAATAAAAATTTGATGGTCTATATTTCTAATCAATAGCTCATAGGCCATGCTTAAAATAGATTGTATTTTCAATTTCATTTTCATGAGAATTACTAAGTGATTTAGTGGTTGTGTTATAGTTTGATGGTATATATTGGGCTAATTAATAGCACAAATATACCATAATTATGATAAGCACGTCAACTATTTCACTAATGACCAAAAGAGAGATTATAATTTCATTTTGTTGATTTATATGATCTAGAGAGTGGATTTATCTTTAAATTGCCTATAAACTCTCATATTTTTATCCATTTATTTTTGCTAGTTTTTCTACATTTTTAGCTTCGCCACTTCAAATCTTGGTTAATTTGATTGAATAGAGAATTTAAAATCTAACAATTTCCCGCGGATCGACCCTTACTCGCCACGTACTAGAATTATACGTTGTGCGCTTGCGGTTAATTTTAATTTAAATTTTTCGATGATTTTCTAAACTGGTAGAAAAACCATCATTGAACATATACATATATATATCATTATATATACATTTATTTAATTAATTAACTTCTAATTATTTATTTAATTAATCCAACTAATTAAATTATTAAATAATTTTGAATACTATTAATTTATTTTCAAAAGAGTTTTGTAAATGGTTTATAATTTTTACAAAATGTATTTCATATTTTAAATTTAACTTTTAAATTTTGAAAATTTTAAAATATTTAAACTGTATTTTGAAAACTAGCCTAACGCCCAAAATCAATTCGGTCTTTATAATGGACATAATGTATGGGCTAACATCATCATTCGGGCCAGGTTGGCAACTAGGTAGGTTCATTAGATTGACTATGAAAGCACCAGCCCTATTTATTATGGTAAATAAAATAAAAAAAGCAATAGTAAATCGCAGAAAACTTCATAGCTTCTATTGGCTGATTGTTATTACAAGATTGATTTAGTTTACAATATGATTGAATCGCCTAGGATAGATCTAAGTCGCAAGTACTTGGAGGCAACTGAAGGATCTCAATTACTCCTTTCTGACTATTGTGTGGGAGAAGAAGAGTGAAGAATCATAATGGCAAAGTTGCAACAGCCAAGATGGGAAAGAAGAACTTCGAATGGAATCAGGCTTTCTAGACTACCTTTGAAGAACTGCTGCGACATATGGAGACTCCGCCAATCCTAACCAAGCTTGTAGACGAAGAAGACTTGTTTATCTACTTAGCGGTCTCTCCACATGCATTAAGTATCGCGCTCGTACATGAAGAAGCTAGGGTCCAGCGACCCGTAATTACATCAGTAAATGGTTCACTAGACCCAAAAAAACTATCCGAAGTTGGTAAAAATAGCATACTACCTCTGGATCGCATCCAAAAAGTACGACCGTACTTCTAGGCACACCCGATCCAAGTACTAACAGATCAACCCTTGAAGCGGTTGTTGTACTGTCCCGAGACCTCTGGACGGCTAATCAAATGGACAATTGAATTGAGTCAATATGAAATCACTTACCATCCTCGAAGGGCGATCAATAGGCAGGCACTGGCAGACTTCATTGCCAAGTTTATAGTACGAGATAATGAAGAAAAAATCACTCCGAAATTGAAGACACATTGGAATTTGTTCATCGACGGTGCATCTAAAAACTTTTGCTCGGGGGCAGGAATCGTGCTCGAAACTCCCGAAGGACGTTCCATTTGCTATGCCTTACGCTTGGAATTCCCTGCAACAAACAATGAAGCAGAATATGAAGCATTGATAGCCGGGCTAGAAGTTGTGAAGGAACTCGGGATAAAGTCCATACATATCTATAGCGACTCTCAACTAGTCGTTTATCAGGTGAGAGGCGAATATCAAGCTCAAGGAGAGAACCTCACCCCGTATCTATCCAAAGTGCAGGAATTGCTGAATGTCATCGAGCATTAAACCATAACTTATATCCCGAGGGAACAAAAACAAAGGTGGACTATCTAGCTAAACTGGCTAGTCCTTGAGAAGCTCAGTCAATGGGACTGGTTCCAGCTGAAACTTTGACTGCTCCAGGCATAGGCGAGATGGATATCAGTTTGATTTTCGAAACGACCAAAGAACCAGAGACATGGATGACACCAATCAATGACTATCTGCTTAGAGGAACACTCCCTGCAGATAAGAATCAACGGAAAAAGCTCCTTCGAAAGGCACTATGGTTCATAATATCGGATGGAATACTCTACCAAAGGGGATTCTCGACCCCTTTGCTCAAGTGTGTGACCAATGGCAAAGCTCGAAGAATCCTCAGGGAAGTTCATGAAGGCGACTATGAAGATCACATTGGAGGACAAACCCTTGCAAAGAAAGTTCTCCGATATGGGTATTTTTGGACAACGGTTAACCGTGATGCAGCAGATTATGCCAAACAGTGCGACTAGTGTCAAAGATTCGACAAGATCAAAAGAACTCCTTCAACAGAGCTAACACAAATGGTTAGTGTAACAACCCGGGTTTTAGCACCAATTTATAATCGTCATTAAATGATTAATGTGCTAGCTAATTGCTGTTAGGAGTTTGTAATCGGGTTGAATTTCTTTTATAAATTTGTTAACTGTTGTGTGGGCCTTAAATATTACATATTGGCCCAAGTTTTTAGGGTGCTATGTTGTATCTTAAGGAGAGACCCGTCCCACTTTCTCCCTTCAGTTTTACATTTGCAAACCCTAACGAAACAAACGGGAAAAAAATGGCGGCTCTATTCCTTTTCTTAGTTCGATCAAAAATTAGGGCTTTGGAGAAATTATGGTTGCCGACTTGGATTTCTCGACTGTATGAGTGATTTCGCCCTTGCACTGTTGATCGACCGATTCCTTGTAGCTTGCTTCAGCTGCTTCTTTTTGCATCAAGAAAATGTGAGTAATTTTTACTCACATCTAATTCGAATTTTAGTGATTCCTAGTTTGTTCAAATTCGTGACTTTCATTGTTTGAATTGATTCGTATATATTTTGGTTACTTGGTTGACACGGTATTGATTTCGAACTGTTCCATGACTTCGACATTGTTCATGGTTGAATTTAATTCTCTGTTGGCTTTTCCAGTTCAATTTAGTTGGTGACTTCGGTAATACTTTGAACTGCAGTTGTTTGAATTCAAATATTTTGTTTTGAAAAAGGCAATATATTTTATTTGTTGCACTTGCTCGATCCATTTCAATGTTGCTGGCCTTTGCCTTTTTGCTTCGGCATTGTGCCTTGTTCTTGATTGTGATGCTAGCACTGTCCAGTTTTACAGTTATATACATGTTGCATTTTTGGTGTTCACTTGGTTACTGTCACTGCTTCGAGCTTATATACATGTATACATATATGTGCATATATGTATATATGTTGTTGAAGTGGTAGCCCTTTGGTTGTAATTTTCTTGAGTGATTTTCACTCACATCTAGTTCGAATTTTAGTGATTTCTGACTTGTTTTATTCGAATATATTTTCATTGCTTGAATTCCACGAAGTTGATTCCCTTTGACTTCGGCCATTTTTGATGCGTGAATTTTGGTTTTGCCTGTACACTGGCCTTAGTGTATTTGTTCTGTGAATTTCTGGCCATATTGTTCACTGCCTCTGGTAGCACTTTCGACCTGGTTCGATTTTAACTTGATTTTGTTCACTGAATTTCCGGTTTCACTGATCATTATGGCTTTAATTTTGTGGTCCCTATGTACTTCGGCTCTGGCCATCTTTGTGTTCATCCCTGAGCATTTTCGATCTGCTGTTTGCATTGTGCATTCGTGTGCTATGTTGGTTCATCACTTGTGTCCACTGCTAACATGTACAAGGATGCATGTATCACTAGTATCTTGATGTACTTCATTCGAGGCTGTTTGCATACAGTTGCAATATTAGTCTTGTAATTTTGTCTCTGACCTTGGTTATTTTGTTTCTCTGACATTTTAATTCGATTGCCAAGGCGTCGAGTTTGTCTTCGTTGCCTTCGGCTTTGACTTGATTTTATCAGTGTTGATTTCCTATGACTTCGGTATGCTTTGTTGGCCTCGGCTTCGATTTTATGACATGTTCGATTTTGATAAAACTGCTACTTGATGCTTGCATCCTTGGTTTGATTGTGTATATATGTGCAGTTTTGTATATAAGTGTTCATGTATGCTTCTGATTCATATATATGCTGCTTGGCTGGTATTGTGTACTTCATGACATGGTTGTATGTATATACATGAGTTTGTGAGAAAATAATTGCTTGCATCTGTTCCTCATGTATATGATATCACCTCACTTGATTTTGATTATGTGACCTTTGATGTTGAGGTTACACTTTTTACTACTGAGGCTTTGATTCACTGTCACATGCATTCTGCACCGGGATGTTCACCATGAACTTGTCTCTGTACATTCATGTGGTCTGTATTTTTGTGTACTCGAGTCTGGTTCATGTATATGTTTCCAGTCATCATGTAGTTGCATTGACTTGGTCTGCCTTTGTTTCCAGTCTTTGTTGTACATGAGTGTATCTTGAATCTGTCTGGCCTTGATTTTCACTCTTCAAGGCAGTCTGCATTTCAATGGCATTGTGGTATCTTGAAGTCTTCATGTATTTGTTACTTTTAGTCATCACACTTTGTCAGGTATGTTTAGTTGCTCCTTTCTCTGGTCTAACCATTCTTATTACTTTGAGACTTTGAAGTGGATAACTTATTTTCCATTCTTGGTGATCATCTCCATATGTTTATATACATATATGTATGTTTATGCATGTGTGGTGCACTTCGTGGCATCTTCATTTGTGTGGCGCACTGATCTGGCCTGGTCATTTTATGTTCATTTGCTTGGAGCTTTTGTTGCATTGTCCAGTTGAGTTGGGTTGCCTTTGAGTTTCAGACATGTAGTAGGCATGTCGCCATGTAGCTTCATGAATTTTATTATAGCCCTTTTTAAATGTTGCTGATGTTGGTTGGGGTTCTCTGATTCATTTGTGCAGTTGTTCCCTTGTATTCATGTGGTGGCTGCAGTTTCATTTTGTTTGCAGTTGTTGAGTCATGCTAGCCGTGACTTGACCTCTACAGTTTCGTTTTGCTGTTAGTATTAGGTGTTGTGATGATTTCACATGCTGTAGTGGCAAGGCAGTACACGCGTGCGTGTACTGCTGCCACACAGAATTGACGTTTTAATTGACATTTCAATTGTTTGAATTGTTTCGTGTGTCCAATTCAGTATTTTGAAAGTGTATCTCGATTTGGTTTAATTTGATGATTTTGTTGGTATCTAATTATCTTTTAAATAATTAGATTATGTGTTAATTGCTGTTTAGGCAATTCTATTGTATTCATATTATCTTCATTGATAATCTTTTTACTTATCTTTGTTGATGATTTGAATTTGCTGATTTGTTGGTTAACACTGTTACGTGTTATATCTACCGTTATCCGATTTTCTCATTGAAGAGTTGGATATACGAGATTTATTATGATTTTCGTCTATCTGATTATTTAATTATTATTGCTTCCATGAATTAATAACCGAGTTTGAATTAGATTGACCCGTGTATTATTTTCTTTTGAATTTAATACTCGGGTCAGACTGAGTTATTACAGGTTGTAGATATCTTGCTTTGGGTTGCTGCTTGAGCTATGAAGTCTCTTCATATCTTTTGGAGTAGTCGTCGTCATTTTGTAGTAGTCAGTGTGTCTAATCTAGGTTGATATGTATTCATGTATATTATTCGATAATGTACTTGTATATATAACTTCCAGAGTCGACAGTTGTAGTTGTATCATATGTATTGTATCAAATGTATTGTAACTTCCTTCAATTATATATATATGAGATTTGATATTAGCTGTATTCCGCATTTAACTTATCTGTGTCATTATTTTATACTGTCCTAAACTATTATGAACCATCGTAGTTCGTTTTATACTGGAATTGGATATGTCAATGGGAGTAATAACCAGAGATGAAAATAAATATACCACTCATATCGAGGTAACCAATACTAGTGTAAGGCCTAACTACGGATGACCGCTCCTATCCAGCCTTATTCTTCGTAATAACAGACAGTATTTCTTTTAATGCTCTTTGTTATTGTGAGCATAGAGGTGGGGTGTCACTGTCAACCCCTGGCCATTCGCAATCTGGGGAATAGATTTGATTGGTGTATTGCCAATAGCCAAAGGAGGAGCCAAATATGTTATCATTGCTGCTAACTACTTCACCAAATGGGCCAAAGCGGAACCGCTGGCCACTACTTCCACAAAGAAAGCTATTAACTTTGTCACTAAAAACATTATTTGCAGGTTTGGAGTACCACAAAAAATCATCATGGATAACGGGACTCAATTCGAAAGCACTAAGTTCATAGACTTTTGCAAAAGCTTCTGAATCGAGAAAAGCTTTTCTATTGTTGCTTATCCGTAGCCAAACGGGCAAGTGGAGGCAGTAAACAAGATTATCAAGTCCACCATCAAAAAGTGGCTAACTAAAGCTAAAGGAAATTGGGTTGATGAACTTCCACTTGCACTATGGGCTTACAGGACAACACACAAATCTACAATCGGGCACTCTCCGTTCGCCCTGGCATATGGTTGAACTGGAAGTCCCTTCTCATTGAAGGCAGAACTTCAATCAAAGGCAGAACAAGCAGCTCTTGCTCGAGTCGCTCGATATGGTCGATGAGAAGCGGGAAGAAGTCGAGCTAAGGACGACCGCTCACCAAAAAAGGGTCGCACGAAATTTAAACTCCAAGGTCCGTAACTGTACTTTCGAAGTAGGAGACATTGTCCTCAAACGAGTCTACCCTGTACCAGGAACATTCAAACCAAGCTGGGAAGGGTCCTATGTATTCGGCCAGAAGCTAGGGGATGGCACGTTCAAGCTAACAACTGTTGATGGAACCCAAATTCCCCGTGCTTGGAACAACAAATTGCTTCATCATTACTTTATCTAAGACTATCTTATGTATTTCCTATTTCCACAAATAAGCCACCCCATGATACCGGAGGCATGGTAAAGAGGCAGAACTTGCCCAACTTTTATTTCAATTAATGAAATTGCTTTGTATTCTGAAACAACAAAACTGTGTTCACATAAGTAACCTGCCAAGCCGATGGGATTAAATCGACTCAAAACCATACAATCACAACTTGAGATAGTGGAACCACACTAAAGTACACCCCATCTACCTGCCGAGTCGATGGAAGAATATTGACTCAAACCGGTGATCGATGGAACTCAATCCCGGCCTTCTAAGAACCGACGTTGCTCAAACGACACCGGGAAGGTCAAAATCAAAGCCGCGCACTTCGTAAGCCATGCACCACCTCTTGGATTATGGAATCATGTCCAAGCAAACACAATTACCTAAGCCATGAATTTTGTAAGCCGCGCATCGCCCCTTGGTCAGAAAACTACGACCGAGCAAGCCTTGATCCCATTATGCGCATTTCGTAAGCTGCACACCACTGCTTAGATCAGCAAAGTTGCATCCAACGACGATGAACTCTCATATTACAAAAAGCCATGCACAACCTCCAGAGCCAAGGAAATAGCACTCCAAGGAGCGACATGTATGCACAATAGCCTAAACATTAGCATTGCGATGGAATCACTTAGCAAAATTTCAAGTAATCAAGTGTTACTATGACATCATCGATCACTTAAGTGCATAAATCACTTAAAAGCATAAATCACTCGTCGTAATGCCGCTAAAAAACTTCATGAATATCTCAAGTCAGAAATCAAAATGGGATAAATAAAGTAAGGACAATAAAACTAGAAGATCCCAAAGATAGGAGTTGTAGTATAGACCCGATTGGGGGCATCCAAAAGACTACCAGGGGCACCCAGTCTCGTATCAAGCGTTCAGAGTAAACAATCCCGTGAACTAGGGGGCACACACCAACACTCAACCAAAATAGCAATACTTCACAGTTCAGTTACTCCAAATAAAGAATTTCGACAGTAATTACGGGACTAAATAAAACAGTGCTGAATAAAAAACAGTGGTATAAAAAGGCAACAGTGCATGGAATATAGATAAGTAGACAAGTGAAGTTACAATCAAAATTTTAACAGTTTTATTACTTATAATGTTTTTCATGTACAACAACAAACAGCAGGGGCTGTACTCGCACAATATCGTCCAAGAATAGTAAAATGCAAACACTACTATTGCAACAACAAGAAGAAATGCTAAGTATAGACTCTGCACTTGTACAAGCAACCAAAAAATCAAAAGCTCCGCTTCACGAGTACACGGATAGATCATGACTTCTTGTCACTACTTCCCTTGCCGCCTTTCCCATCTCAAATCGGCAATTTCTCAAGCTCCTCCCCTCCCGAGGCAATCTCATTTTCTAAAACATTGGCACTGGCAGACCCTCCTTTGCCTTTGTGCTTGCGGGATTTGTGAGAACTCTTTGATGACCTCTTTTGCTCTTCAACCTTCTCCTTCTTCACTACTACTATTTGCTACTCGGTCATCAACTGTTCGACCTCTACTTTGTTTGGTTGGCTAGCTTGATCCACCTGCTCCTGTGTGTATGTAGCTACCAAACCCCCCTTTTGAGATACAAAGGGGTCATCCAAACCATGCAGCGCTACAATTTGCTCGAAGTGCGAACCAAGCTGTGAGCCATATGCGGAGATGATAGTTGCCTCCAAGTACTTGTGACTTAGATCTAACCTAGGTGATTCAATCATATTGTAAACCAAATCAATCTTGTAACAGCAATCAGCCAATAAAAGCTATGAAGTGGACGTAGGCTTCATTAATAGCCGAACCACTATCAAAATCTCTTTTCTCTTTACTTTTTCTGCAATTTACTATTGCATTTTCTATTTTATTTGCCTTGATAAATGGAGGTGGTGCTTTCACATTCAATTCGGAGTGTTGATCCATTTTTTGGGTTAAAAGTAGGGTAGAGTACTTGATTACTCGAAGCCGACCTTAGGCACTACTTTTCTAGACACCCTACTATATGGGTAGACTTGAATAAGTTAGACCTAATATTGCTAATTTAGAATGAACGGACCAATGGGCTCTGATACCATTGAAGGAATCCGGCTAGTCGGAAGTGGGTGAAATAAATAGATTTCAATAAAAAAATTCCTATTTATAAATCTTCGGCCTATGAAGTTTAAAGAGTTTATTAGATCATTTCTAGCATTGTTTCAAATAAAATCTTATTTAATTTAAATTATTTCGAAGAGGTTTTATTTAATTTCTATTGGACAGATTATATGAGTATATCAAATATACTCATATGCATATAGTGCAGGTGCACATTGTATATTGATTGAAATGTATATGTACAGATTATATGAGTATATTGACTGAAATTTCTATTGGACAGATTATATGAGTATATCAAATATACTCATATGCATATAGTGCAGGTGCAACATTGTATAGAGTGTAATAGTTAATGTATATGTACAGAGATGTTGAGATTTGCATCAATAACGTATATATCATCATTTATATGTTGAATGGTTGTCATAAAATATTTTAAAATTATGTATATATGTGTATCAAAACTATTTTGTATATTGACTGAAATGAATCATTTGAAATATTGAATAGATTTACTAAATCAATGAAATATATTCAAACTTAAATCCAAAATATCTAATTTTGATAAGTAAATAACTTCAAGTATCAAGTTTAAAACTGTAACATAGTTAAAGATATTTTAAATATGAAATATATATATATATATATAATTTTGTAAAATAAATAACTAGCTAAAAAATGACTTTATTATTATTTCAAAATACACAAGTTTGAAATATACAGATAGCAATAAAATTATCATTATCATTATATATAAATATATATTTACTATTAATAAAGATAATTCGTTTAATAAGATTTTTGCAGTGACTTTTTGAAATTCCGAAAATATCCTCATCCATCAACAGAATCTCACCATCAGTTGCAACCTTTACCATCATCCCCTTTCCGACCACACATCAATGGAATTTCACTATCAATTTGCAACCGACACCACCAACAAAACGGTTTGAAATACAAATGTTGTGACCAAAGCCTTTGCACTTATAACATACGCTCATTCGTTATTTTTTTATCAAATAAAAAATAAATATCTCTAGCTATTAGATGCACATATATGTAAATTATACTAGTATATATAATAATTTCGGCCAAATAAATAATTTTAAAAAAATTATACAAAACTCTAACAATAATTTTTAAAACACATAAAAGATTCAAAGGGGGGATGTGTGTGTATGTATGTGTGTGTAGATCCAAACGGTTATGAGTGACAACATTTGCACATGTAAAATAGTTGTAATATATAAAGGATTTTATATACACTATCAAGATGTGATATACAATTGAAATTGAGATTAGATAGTTACCTTAAGAAGTAAACTTAAATTCACACCTTGAATGAAGAGTAACACCTAGATTTATAAGATCCACACCCAATCCTTGTGAGAATGTATAAATCACTTATGTTTCACTTCATTTGATGTTTGCATTTGATTTGGAGTTGATAAAGTTTTGGAAATCTTCATTTTGTTTTTTGGCCATGGAAGGTAAGGAGGAGAGTAGAGAAAAGCGAACGGAAAAAATGAATGTCTGCAGAAAATGAATTAGTGTATTTGTTTTAATGCAATAAATGAAACTGTTATACAATTTTTTTATAAATAAGGATATAGTGATTAAGGTTCTATGCCCAACCCGGTCCGGTCCGGTCCAGGTTAACTCTAGTCCAAGTCAGTCTTTCTCAAGCTAGCTAAATGTTGAGGGTGGGCCAATAAGGCCCCCTCGGTTAACATCTCAGGTCCAGGCTAGGCTCATATCAGCCTGTCTACTCATGCTGATCCAGCAAGGTACGAAGACCAGTACAGCTTAATAAAACATAAGAAAGATTCCCGATCTCACTTACGATCGGTCCTCTCACACTGACCTGCTTTCAACACTGCACAAAGTTTGCCCGCTTGCTTAAGCATCACCCATAGTTCCTTGCCGACTAGCACATCTCAAGGTCATTTTTAGTGTAGTTTGTCATTTGATCTAGTTTTAGTACAGCCACCTACAAATTGTAGGTCATTTCATCATCCCTCGCCCAGCTTGGCATGTCCTCAATACACGGTAATTTCCTATCCCCTTCAGGCTAGCGAACTAACTTAGCCTGTCTTACTACCTAGGGATACGTGAGTAAGGCGACAAGAGGTACATCCTAGTTTACCTACTCCTGATAAGAAGCGTGTTCCATTTCTCTAGCATGCTGTCATAGTACAAATGCATTGAATGCAAAGTAAGGTAGGGCATGCACCTAGTACAGTTCTCTTATTTGGCTTCATCTCAGCCACACATCCCTTTTATATAGCCAGTGTCTTCCACCAAGTCCATTCAGCTAGATCAATGGCCAAGCACGCTTCCTACTTGTTTTACCACACGATCTCAGCCATCCAAGCATCAGTCTACTTTAAGCACCTCATGCATTAAAACATCAAAGGGGTTGGTTAGTCAGAGAACCCTTGAGACTGGCTACTTCATTAGTCTTAAGTGCCTCATCTTTTCTCATTATTCTCTTGTAATTCCTTGTGATCGTAAGACAGTCATATATTACGAAAGCTTCACAGTGGATGTAGGAAGCTTCGCCGAAACTGCTCTTCATCTTATGTCATTGACCTTTAAATGTTTGTTTTCCTATGGTTTTTTGCTCTTAAGCCTAGTGATTAGCAAGTGACCTTTTCTTTTCGTTATCCATCATCATAAATCCGAGGTTGATGAAACACATAATCAATATTTTGGTGCTAGAAGGAGGTCCTAAACCTCTATCCTTGTGGTTAACAGCCACACACTCTAACCCATGGTAGGCATCAACATCTTGATGCTATAACCAATAACTAAGCTAGGTCCCCATGAGAATTTGGGCCATGATCTCAGTTTGGCTTCATGTCGTGTATCGCCGCAGTGTGTGTCCACTCACTTACATTACCGATGCTATCAACCAGTTATGGATGTTGCGTGTATGTTCTGAGTAAGGATTTGGTCAACTATTAAAGGCCGACTTCCTCCACCCTCATCTTTCTCCATCCAAGAATGCTTCCTCCCATATGAATACCCAGGTTGGTCAATGCTCATTGCTAAACACGAGGGCAAGATAGCAAGCCTGGCAATATTAGCCACCTGCCTTGCATCCCTATTTTTTTAAAGGATCCTTGAGGCTCTCAGCGCTCCAGGTTATGTCTGAATTATCCCCCTTTAGCCATCAAGTAGCCTCCTCGTCCATCTACACCCTCAACCATGTCCAAATGTGGTCGGGAGCCTATCGACATGTCATAAGATGTTCGAACGTAACGGCCAATGTCCTCAAGCACACTTGCAAACTCAGCCCAGCATCATAAATAAGTTCTTACTCATGATAATAAGTTCAACTATTTACTAAGTTATTATGAATGGTAGCACTAGCCGTACACCTCACCATTTAACGTAACACTTATACCAAGTGCTTTAGCCAGTTGTGTGCTCCAGTTCTAGTCCAGACCTGCACTTATCTTACAACTAGCGACTTATCAATAAGGAGAACCCTCGAGCCCTTATGCACTCTGGTTCGAGTTGGGTCTGTCCGCCACTCTACACATGATCACTTGTCACCTAGGAGAACCCAGGGACAAAAATGCATTCCACTTAACACCGGTGCCGCCCGCCACTCCACACCTTGCCCACGCTTGGTTTATATGCTTGTTCGGCTCAACCCGTCATGTAACCACATTACTATTTAACATATCTTAAATAGACAAATTGTTTTCTACAAATAATGCAAGAACTCCTCCTCGTAGCATGTCACCAAGAAGAACCTCTATCCGCTCAGCGTCCAGGTTCATGCCAGGACTGCCGAACAGCAAAGCAACACAGTGAAGCTTAGCTGTCATATGCTTGCTTCGGTGCCCAACAAGCAACTGGGTTACTCAGTCAATGCTCGCTTCTGAGTCCATTGACCCTCCTAGCCTATCAACTAAAATAGATTGGTCAATCCAGTGCAAGAGATCACACTAGCAATATGAGATACACTACTCTACAAGCTAAAGCAACAAGTTCAAACAACAATTTGCAACAAAGAACCTATTTCATTCAGTTAAGAAGAGTGCAGGGGCACAATACCCAACCTGCTAGGCTTATAATGGTATTTATATCGCTAATTAGTTGAAAATAAGGAAGAGAGAGAAAAGAGAAGTATGCCGATAGCGCATTTCAGAAGATCCTAGCCTCAAATGTGTCAATAAGCTCCCTGGGCAATTCAATCAGTCTAGGGGAGCACCACCACCTTTGCAGCTTTCCACATCTAATCTCACAAGAGACCTCAAAAAGTTTCTAGACAACATCCTCAAGGAGCAGACCAAAATATTAACCATGACATCGAGGGCAGAGGTGATAACTACTACTCTTTCCAACAGAACAGTTAGGCTCCCGAGCCAACCTTGGTTTAGGAACGTCAGAATAAGGTGACAAGGAAGCCCACCAGCGTTAGTCGGGTCATTGGTTCAAGGTTGATGAATAATCATAATCAGAAAGATGGCTAGAAAATGCAAGCCCAAGCTAAGCTGCAAAGCAGGATCCATCTCAAGAAGCAGAATTCAAACATCAACCCGAACTGCAATCAATAAAAATAAGTTCGGTACCCTGGAAATTTTCCTCTTTTCTGTTAACTCCAAACAAGTTTGCCAAAACCAAAGGCGCACGAGGGCATTTGGAGAGGAAGAGGAAGACGAGGTTAACTAATTTTACTAATGGAAAACCTTACAAGATTTGAGTTATCTAAAAAATTACATGGCAAAAGATTCATGAGTTCAAAGTGGAGGACAAATGGGGGTATTTATATGTCTCTCCCTTCAGTCGTAGCCATTATGCTCAAAATGGAAAAAAATGATCTCAACCATTAAAGAATACTCAAGTGATGTGTCACACCACATGCAAGGGGGAAATGACACCTCTTTGCCATATCTCGAGAAGAACATCCACTGCCACAAATGGCGTAGCACCACATGGAAAGTGCATTAAATGCATAGCAGAGCGATCCATCGATGAAGCATTGTGATTTAACAGCCCGTGCTTGCACGCGGACATGGACTTGGGGGGAAATGTTATTCATTTTTTTGTCAGTATGGATATAGTGATTAAGGAACCTAAGCCCGACCCGGTCCAGTCCAGGTTAGCTCAGGTCCAGGCCAATCTCCCTTAAGTTAGCCAAAGGTTGTAGTTGACTCGATAAGGCCTCCTCGGTTACCATCTAATGTCCAAGCTAGGCCCATATTAGCCTGTCTACTCATGTCGATGCAGCAAGGCATGAGGACTAGTACAACTTAGCGAAGTATAAGAATGACTCGATCTTGCGAACGATCGGTCCACTCATGCCGGCCTGCTTTCAAGATGACACCAAGTCGGCCCGCTAGCTTAAGCATCTCTCCCAGCACATTGTCAACTGGCACAACTCAAGGTCATCTTCATCATAGTTTGTCATTTAATCCAGTTTTAGTACAAACCACTTGCCGATTGTAGGTTGTTTCATCATCCCTCTCCCGGCTTGGCATGTCCTCGGTTCACACCAATTCCTTATCCCCTTCATGGTCCCAACAGCCAGCAAACTAACTCGACCCATCTTGCCACCTAGGCATATAGGAGTAAGGCAACAAGGGATACAGCCAGGCGTGCCTACTCCTGACAAGAAGCGAGTTCCATTTCTCTAGCACTCTCTAAGTACTTTCTCCTCTACCTTATCAATTATTTAGGCCTTATAAGAAATCCTTCTTATTTTTCCTCTACAATTAATTACTTTCCTAAAGGGGATTTAAAGATAATTATTAACCTAATTAACTACACCATTAATATGTTAAAGTTGTACAATATTTATGCTAGTTTATATATATACAAATACACATTTATTGATTTCTATACGTGTGGAGATTACATCCTAAAATAATGTTTTAAATGTCAAATCTTCAAAAAAAATTATAAGTCTCATCCCCACATTAACATATATACCATAAATCCAATATCCCAAAATCAAATCAATAGACTTGTATATGGAATCCAAATCCAACTTATTTCATATTAAAACAACGGAATAAACCAATAATAGAAACTTATAATTTAATTAATTTTATGCTCTATTCAATTTCTTTTACATGAAATTTGATAAGGGAATTCCTATTCAATTTGTAGAAATAGGCAGTGCAAACTACGAATAAGAATTCGTACCATACACACCATTTTTTAACCAAATTTCTTAACTAGATCCAAAGAAAAAGAATAAGAAGTGGAATAGAAGGTACAATACTTAAATTGCAAAATCCACACCAACTTCGTTATTTTAATACAAAACAATTAAGATTACAGCCTAAGAATTGGTATTTCGCTTCGGGGAAATTTTGAGGAATTTTAATATGATGTTTTCATAATACAAAATTCTCCAAGGCATATATCAAATCCGAACTACACTATTCAATTACTAAGATAGATAAACTAAAATTTTCATGAACTGTAGGTCCTTAGCTTTGGATTTGACATGCGTTCAATGAACTCTTTTCACATCTCTTCTTTTTGATATATAAAGCAAGTGATTTTTATATACGTTAGATTCAAAAATTTAGAGGTTTGGAGGAGAATGGGTTAAGAAAATATATAGTAAACAAAAGTAGATATATAGGATTTCTTATCTGAAACCCTAATGGAGTTTTCTGAATCTATGAAGAGACGAACTGACAGAGCTTAAAATTATAAAATCCAGAACATTCATTGCTGCAAAACCCTAGCCGCCGCCTTTTGTTCACCGATCGACCATCCCCATCACCGATCGATCGCATCTATTTTAGGAACATTGATTTTCTTTCTTATTGTTGTCTGATTTTCATTCTTGTCATTGTTTAATTTATTTTCTTCCTTAATCGCACTTTAACGTTAACGTTAATTTTAATATTTAATTAACCCCCAAGTATAATTACCGTTAAATTTCAACTTCAAATTTAAGAATTGATTATTTATCTAAATTTGAATTCTATTTAGATTAATTGGAATTCGAAACTTCAAACGTCTATAACTTCCTCGTTTGGGCTATGTTTTCAACATACTACATATGGAAATTGATCAGAAAGTCACCAGGAACACAACGGCATAACTTACGTAGTCAAATTCTAATTTTACAAATTTTCTATTTTTACCCCTGTCTTATTTAAAATAATTTATCCAATTTATTTATTTATGGTTGATTTAACGGAGTGTTACATAGTATCTATAAGGCATATATTCATTGGACTATGATATTTTATGTTAGCATTATAAGTATGCTTTCAGTAGAGTTCTGCAGTAAATTTTAACAGCTTTGGATAGAGCATTCATAACGTTAAGACATGGTACATAAAGCTGAATGTTATGTTAATAAGCTAAAATAAAATAACTTACATATGGAAGGAATATTGATAAAGCCTAAATATGAGCTTGAAACCGTGATAATGGTATATTATTTATCTGATGTGTTAGATAAAATATTTATCCAAAGAATTGAGGAGTGTTCTTAACCTAAATGTAAAGGTCCAATTATGGTGTGTAATGCACAAGTTTGGTATAGGAAATAATGTGTACCCAATATTAAGGGAGAAATATCCCCCAAATGAGTAGAATTACATCTTGGTGATCGGGTGATCTAAATAAGGGATAAAACTTGAATTTGAATAGCATAAAACTTTAAACAAGGGAATAAGACCTTTGTCGCTACCTTTAGCATAAAATTTTGAGCTAGGTTGTAATGTTTGTGCGACAACCTCTAATGTAAAACTTTGACTGAATATGTGAGGCCAGTGCAACAACCACTAGCGTTAAACTTTGAATGTGGATATAAGGCTCGTATAGCAACCTCCAACGTAAGATTTTGGATGAGGACATTAGGCATGCATAGCAGCCTCTAATATGAATTTGAATAATGTAAAACATTGAATGTGGATGTAACACCTATGTGGAAATCTCTACTATGAATCTGAACAATGTAAAACTACCGTATTAACTATGAATAAGGGTGTAAGGTGTGTCCGACAACCTCCAAGGCGAACCTGAATAATGTAAAGCTACTATGTTAACATCGAGAAGGCATTTTGTACCATGGTGCAAATGATTGCAAGAATGACAACTAAACAAAAGTTAATGAGTAGTATTAAAATGTTGATTGCACAATACTATGCATTGGTTGTAATTATTGTTCTGCTATTATAAAATAGCCAGGGGAAACTCTTTCCACTTGGCACATGGTCTCACTTTGATGTATGTTTTTTGGGTATGGTCTTATAGATCTGATAGTTATAAACTTAATAGCACATACAATTGATAGCATATGGAGCATATTGTTAAGTAATGTGATGGACTTTCCCTAATATTAATATTGACTTTTAGTAACTTTAGAAATGTCTTCAGAAGTTTCTAAAGGGAAGGAAACTTATGAAATAAATTTCTCTAATCTGGGAAATGGTAAAGGGAAATTTAGCCAAAATTATTCGAGTTTGTAACTAATAAATTGCATGCTTATTCATATATAACACATGTGACGACCCACCTTTTTGGACAATTTAAGTCGACAATAAACCACACATGTCTAACTCAAACAATTCAAAAGGGTAAATTTTCAATCGGGTTTAATAAAGAAAATAAGAGAAAAGAAGAAAAGCAACACACAAAATTTCGCAGCGGAATGATAAAAATATAATAATCAAATACAACAGTTCATGAAGCTGTTTACAGTATACATTTGATTGCACATTTTTACGACATCAATCAGAGTACAATAAATAAACATACAAATAATGCAGTGGAAATATATTAATAAATATGGTCTTCAAACTCCATCTTCATATTCAAGAAATAACATCTTTGAAACACTAAAATACTCGGGCCGACCTGAGCGTAAAGGAAAATAATACACTCGAGTCAGAACTAAAATTCTTATGCAAATTAAATCAAAATTGGATGAAATAAGGAATGCAGATAACCACTTTTTTGAAGGTTCAAATTTTTTGGAAAAGTTATTGTTTCCATATTCAAAATATAATAGATTTCACAATAGATCCATTCTAGTAACTTACAAATTTACAGAACAATTCCCAATTAAATTTCATAATTCAATAGATTTGATTTATAAAAATGTTCCAAAGTTTCAACATTCAATTTTATGGAAACTTCCCAATGTTTCAAAATTTAATTTTGAAAACTTCAAATAAGGTTACGACGGTTTATTTCTCAAAAATCATTTTTATGGTTCAAATAGTAAATCTACACATACTAAATTTTTCTCACCTAAATATATGAAATTCATGGGTTTTATATCTTTATTCAGTGTTCAAATAATCAATATGAAAACTTATATGATTACAATAAACTATAGGGTGATAACAAGGATGTATCAAAATAAATGAACAAATAACATTCAATCACAATAACATCCATTACAACATACAATCAACATTCAAATCAACCAATTCAATAACATATCACAATAATCATTAGTTATCACATATTGGAGTTCAGGTATTCAAATTAAATATCAATTAAAATCCCAAACCAACAATCAAAATTTTATCACTATATGACCTGGTTTAACTTGTAATAAAATTTTAGTATTTCGTGAGTGAGTTTAAACACTCACCTTATGGATTTCCCTTTCCTAGTCGGGTTTGGATCCGCTACTACTTCCTCCTATTGATTTGTTTCCTTGCTATCTTAATATTCTTCTTTTTTTATAAAAAGTTTTGGAAGAGACAGAGAAGTTTGTATAGATCTATTTGAAGAAAAGGATTTGGAAAAAGAAGAATGTTTGGAAAAGAAGAAGAAAATTTAAAGAAGATGAAGAATTGAAATGAAAAGGAAGTTTTGAAAAGGAAAAGAAAATTTGAAGAATAAGAATAAGAAAAAGGAAGCTTTGAAAAAAAAGGAGATTTGAAGAAGAAGGAGAAGAAAAAATAAGAACAAGAAAAATGAATAGAGAGAGAAAAAAATGAGATGGAAGTTTGTTTGGACAAATGAAGCTACAGAAGATGAGATTTGAAAAATGAAATGAGGCTACAGGAATGAAGATGGAAACAAATGAAAAGCTAATAAAGTATATATAAACAAACTAGGAATTGAAATAAAGTAAAAATATGAACAGCCTTAAAATGGTAGTATTGAAAGAGGTGAAGTAAAGAAATAAATATATGAATAAAGATAAAAATAAATTTTCCGTTCTTTAATATGAAGCTTCAGAAGAAAGAGTTGCTAATGAAAGGAAGCTATAAGAACTAATAACGCATAAACAAAATAAAATTCAAAAACGGAGAATAGTAAATGCTAATTAGAAGACATGAATATTAATTTGGATGTTCACATTAAAAATGGAAAAAAGAAAAGGGAAAAAAAAACATCAGGTACAGCACTTGAAAGGAGCAAACGAACAAATGAGAAACAAATGAAAAGAATGAGGCAATTATTAATTAGAAATAAATCAAATGAGGCTATTATTAATTAATAAGAAACGAATGAGTAGTCTAATAATTAAATGAATGCTCAAGTGGAGCATACGCTGAGAACCTGAAAACGAAAAGAGAGAGAATGGGACGTGATAATAAATGTAAAGCAAATGAAGGGACCACTTATATCCTATAAACACTTTTAGGGTCCAAATTTCAAAACTTACTCCAATTAATTCATGTCAATAAACCCAAATATACACATATTTACGTCATTTAATTCCATATTAAAACATTCATTTTATGTTAATATATTTTCACACTACATTAACGCAAACAATCAATTAACAATCAATCAATTAATCAACCAATCAATATATATATTTATTTACGTTACTCAAACCAATTTCATTAATTAATGTATATATATCTACCTGTGCACTATAAAGATGATTTACTTTACTTTTTTAATTACTATAACGGTCACATTAATGCAACCAATTTACAAGTGTTAACCATATATAAAATGGAAAAATAAATACATGTGAACCTATGTAATTAATGTACAACTGTTAATACAAGGTATCTAATTGATTCCACAATATTTACATAACCATGAACCCTTTAATATATTTAAAAATTTGAACATTAATGTGTGTGTGTGTATATATTATTCTAAAATTCAATTTTTTTTCCAAAATCATTCTTGTTCAAAATGAAAGTTTTATTTTTATACGTCTCAAAACATGCAGTTATCTTAATTAAAATGTTCATTCCATATTGACATAAAATGCAAGTTCCTATATTAACTCATTCATTGCAATTTCATTTATGTTTCCTTTTAATTGAAACATTTCAATTAATCTAATTCCAATTCATTTCATTACTAATTTCAAACAAATTCTAATTATAAAACACTGTTTTCTTTTCATTTATACCAATTCAAACACATTTTATAAAATTTCAAATACAACAAAATTTATACACTATTTACAAAGTAAATGTTTTATATTATTGAATATCAACTTCTCCAAGTTGCATTTCAAATAACAAATTATGTTATTCTTTCATTAAAACATTCACTCCATCCTTTATTCAAATTCAATATTTGTTATTGCGGTTAGAGACAAACATACAATTTATTCTTTTCAAGTCAAAGCTTAAATTTCATTTAAATGTTTATCTTAATTTAATTTAAAATGTAAGTTCTTATGTTGAACTTATTAATTACAATGCACTTTTCTTTTCTTTTCAATTAAAGGATTCCAACAACTCTTATTGTAGTTTATATTCAATATTAGATTTCAAACGAATTCTCATTATCCACGACTGTTTTCTGTTCATTTCATATATTCCAACATTTATTTCTTAAATTATTCCATTCTTATATTAACAACTATTATTACAATCAATGGAACTTACATTCAAACAATTATTAAAATAAATTGAAATTACACTAAAATAGTTATCAATTACATTAAATCACATTATTAAATTACATTCTAATTATTTTCTTACTAACAAATCATAAATTTCTAATTTCATACAAATATTAAATCCTAAAATCTTATTAAATTTAATATTTTAATTATCGAAAAAATACGGGTCCTTACACTACGTGCAAATGGCTATGATGAGAACATATTCATATTGTTGAAGTTAATTTGATAACTTTGTATGTTTTGTTGTATATTTGATCGGTTGTTTTTGCCTATATTTTAATATGGTTCCTGAATAAAGTCACCTGATATCGATAGAATTAGCGATTGGGAATTGATGGCCATATTGGGTTGTCCATTTGTGGGTATGGTCAGGATAAATTTTTGTGTGACTAGAATTTCATTCAGGAGATCGGGAAGATCTAAATGCATTAAGATGTTCAAAATTGATTATGAGAAATGCTTCGTTTGATGTCTAAAAAACCAAGTTAAGTTTTGTAGGACTGGTGTCGAGGTAGTGTCCCTCATTATAACTGATTAAGCCCCTCGACTATCAAGTTCAACGATTTAATGCATATGAATTTATTAATATCGAGGCTAAGTTTTATGTGTATTCATCCGGGAGTCTAGTGGGGACGCTCACTATTATTTTTCTTTTGCCACGTGTTTATCCTGGTATCCTTATCGGAACAAAAGTTGTGATCTCACCTGGTTTTGGTCTAAGTCAACCTGATAGGTTTTCCATTAGCCTATAAAAACTAATGGGTTTGTAGTGACTCAATGTAAATTATATCGATGTGTTGACACCTAATTGGATTGGTAGAAGCAGAGAATGTGTAACTCTCAGATCCTATTGAATATTAAACTATTCATCCTTAACCCATTATGCATGATGTTTATACTATGATCTAACCTTTGCGGTTGCAGGGGGATGGGGAGAGCAAAGTGTGTTAGGCTTATCTCATCCTATCCAATGAATATTAAGTTGACATTTTAGTTGTTAAGATAATAGTGAGGGTAAAACCGTTCCTCTCAATGATGTGGTTTAGGTATGTATTTATTTTGTTTTTGGATGATTAACATTATTTATATCAGACTTCTGATTTGAATTTTTTGATTTTCCCCTAAACTCTCGGGCACTTAATTAAGTAGTTCGAGAGTAAGAATTTTCAGGATTATGCGAATAAAACTTTCGAAGACGTGTAGGAGGCAAGCTCAACATATTGTGTGTTTGTGTGCAATGATGGATTTTATAACCGTCTATAATTATAACGCTGATCATTCAAGGGGGCATTATCATGTGTTGCTCTTAAAATTATATTTTGTAATTACTATATTTTATTCAAACATTTTAATCATCGTGTTTTGTATTGGAACTTGTATTGAATGAACGAACTTGTTTTATGATTTTTTTTTAATTTTATATGCTTTTGATGTTAATGATATGATTACTAATCTCATTTTATCGTTGGAAAGTAAAACTAATGATTACCGCAACATCATTAGTGTCTATTTTTGGGTGTGTTACAGTCAAATTCATCCATTTGTAAAAATTAACTGTTCAAATCATTGACTTAATCACATTTATTTAATTAAATAGACCTATTATTTAATTGTCTTTAGATTTAATAAATTTAGGATCATAACAGTATGACATTGGGACAATTATATAATTTGATTACGTAACTTTAGCTCTCAAAATCAAAATGAAATGATTACATGCGTTGGCCATTTAACAGCTAAAACATTTACCAAGGTAGGCTATATAGTTTAACTTCTAAAGTCTGTATCGAACTATACTCCCTAAGGTTGGTGGAACTCAAGGGCACAGCTAAAATTTCATATCCTAGAAATCATACCTTACGAGTGCATGTGTTTTACCAAACCGACCGTTAAGGAGATTTACTGTAGGCTAGTAGACCAAACAATGTGAAGCCAAAAATCAAGGACATTGAAGATATTATCTTTAATATATCTTCTTAAATCTCTCAAATGCTATTATTGTATTCCCTTCACAAATTTCCAAAATCAATTTTCGATTACTTGATTTAATATTTTAATGATGAAATGTTTTTTTTAATGTTTTGACCTTGTTTATGAACTTTAAAATTCTCATGTTTACATATTTCGAGTTCAAAATTCAAAATTCAAATATTTAAAAATTAGTTTTTAGTTTTAAACTAATTAATTCATAATTCAAATTTTTAAACTTAAAATCAGATTTAAATTTTCTATAAGAAAAAAAAATTCAAAATTTCAAACTGAAAGTTCAAACATTTAAATTATAAATTAAAATTTAAAAATTTTGAAAGTATAAATTTCAAAAAATTCAAAATTTCAAACTCAAAATTTCAAATCCAAAATTCAAATGTCAAAATTCAATTTTCAAAATCCAAAAGCTAAAATTCTCAAATTTTAAATTCCATATTATTTCTTTCATTTTTTTAAAAAGGCTTAGGTATTGCACATTTTGTATTTTAAAATTTAAAATTTTGTGAAAAAAAAAATCAACTTTTCAACTTCAAATTTCATCATTCAAAAATCAAATCTTGTAATTTTAAAATTTCAAATTCAAGTTTCACTATATAACAATCATGATATGCTCACCATATGACACTGTGCAACCTTGATTTTATTAATTATTGTTTATTTTAAGTTTAGTTTAGTTGTTTTCTCAAGTCTCACTATATAACAATCATGATATGCTCAACATATGATTATGTGCAACCTTGATTTTTATTAATTATTGTTTATTTAAGTTTAATTTAGTTGTTTTCCTTATTTGTTTTTGAGTTGATTTATTTTATGGTGAGATTATGCTTGCATCAAGTGTCCCTTTATCATATTAAAAGATATTTTAATTTAGTTTGTGCACTTTTGTAATTATGTGAAATTATAATAATGACTCGTGTATATACAACAACAACAACTAAGCCATTATTCCTAAACAAGTTGTGGTCGACTAGAGATGGAAGCCAAAACTAAATGACAAAGTCAATTTAAAAGTCATAATAATAACAATAACAACAATAAGATAAAGTCAAATAAGTAAATTAATAACAATAATAACTAAGTAAAATAAAAATAAAAATATATAAAGAAGAAGGGAAAAAATATGATAATAATAATACTTATAGTAATAATGGTACTAATAGCAAGATTGGTCGAAGACCAAACACTACGTCTTAGGCTCCTGTTTCTTAGTCCTATAATCTAAAACTCATAAAACTCATAGCTCATGGTTATTTGTTATTTGGTTAAACTGAGATTGTTTCCATGCTTACTAATGCTACCGCCATATGAAAAGATGTGTTATAACTTTTTTATATATGTGGGTTAATATAATGAAAAAATAAACAAATATTACTTTCAAGAGTAAATTGCAAAAAAATTGATTCTTAAAAAATCCTTATTTTTTTAAGCTTTTAATTTTATATGTGAAATTTTAATTTTTTTTTCATGAGAAACTAATTTTTAAAAGAAAGTATATTTCGTTGTATCTTATTTGAGGGTTTGTTATTTTTTGGAATAAAATCCGATATTTTTGTATTTCTACAAAAAATATTGGATTTTATATTTTACGAACTATATTTTCATTTTTGAATTTTGATAAGATACTATTATTTCATGATGTTTCAATTTAATCTAATTTTATTATTAAAGTTTTACATTTCTTTTTTTTCTAAATTAACGTGCTTTAAGTAATTTTAGGTTCAGAAATATCGAAATATTTTAAAAAAATTCTTTTAGAAATTTAGTAAATATTTGAAAATTATTTTGTTTATTAAAATAATTGTAAAGGACTAGTATGAGTCAATTAAAAAGGGATTTAGGAACATATTTATTGACTGGGTAGTATAACAACCTTGTTTCCTACGCTGTATAAATAAATAAATTTAATTAAAATAAAAGTGTTTGAATTCGAATTGTGATAATTTTGTAAATTGGATAAATTGTTTCAACTAATTATAAATATTTTGAAATGTAAATAATTTTTATAGTTGGAGAATAAATTTATTTTGTAAAGGGTATGTTTAATAAATAGGATCTAAGAGATATTTGAGTATAAGAGCTATTAAAGATTTGAATATATAGCGAAGGTTTTGAATTATAATAGAAATGGAAAAACAATTATTTTAGTGGTTTATAAATTTATGCTAAATTATTATTCAGTTATTGAAAATTTATCCAACAGTACCGGCTTATAAATAAATAAATTTAATTATAGTCTGTAACAACCATATTATCGACGCCGTATAAATAAATAAATTTAATTAAAATAAAAGTGTTTAAATTTGATTTGTGATGATATATAAATTGAATAAATTTTTTTAATTAAATATAAATATTTTGAAGCGTAAATAATATTTATATGACTGAAATAGTTAGCGAATAAATTTATTTTGCAAGTGCACAATGAATGATTAAATAAAAATAAGCGGACGTCGAATTGAATAAAATTGTTCAGTTATTAAAATATAATTTATAGAATGAGATGTGAATCACTTTATATTAAATTGAAATTTATTTCAAGAATTAAAATAAACAAATTAATGCATATGAAATTGATTAATAATGTATTGAATTAAATCGGACTCAAAAGCAATCTCAGCCTAAAAACCCTTGCTCTAGAATTCTCCCCCTCCTTCGTATACCAGCCACCGAACCCTATGCTTATCAAAAAACATACCCAAATCTCTAATCCTTCAAGTCAAGAAATCGCATACTGAAAAAGAAGGGGCGACGCGATATATCGACGACCCAGCTCCATCGATTGTGAGATCATAGTCGCGACTGGAAGAGGCAGTCGCAGCCTAGGGTTGCATGACGTGACCTGGTTTGCACGATGTGGGGTGCAGCGGGCTAATGGAAAGTGGCAATTTGGTGATGGTACATGCAGTGGTGAGATGTAGATGGAGTGACCATGACCTGGTGGTTGAAGGGGATGGTTATCGACGGCAATTAACAGAAGGAGGCAAGCTGCATTCGCAAATTGAAGCAACAAATTTTGCTATGCATTCGAGGAGGCGACAAAGGAGACACGTATTGCTTCACGGCTGAGTTTTGGTTGTGCATGATGGTTATTGTTGATTGGTGAACTTCAAGTGTGGTTTCGTTAAGTTTTCTAACTCATAGTCTATATCTAAAAATTTGGTATTCACTATATATACATATACTCCCAATATTGGTTGAATTGGTCGTTTGGGATTTGATTGATTGTGAATATTGAATTATTTGCTTAGATAAATTGTTTGATTGGGATGGTTGATTGTAGTGATATTGGATGTTATTTGGTGTTCGATAGTAGAATTTTGTGTTTGTTGGATGTCCATAATGTAAAGGAGATGTTGTACGTTTGCATTTTAAATTTGAGTAATTTATTTATATTGTGTGTGTATTGTATGGATAGCCAAAATTCGATGGAATTCGACTTGGCTGCATGAGAAAATTTATATTGATGATGTGTGGTTGATTTTGGAGAATTTTGCTCCATGGTTTTATTTTAGACGATTTGTGGATTTTCCCATTTTAAAATATTTTTCAAAGCTTTGGGAAATTATTTATGGGAGTTATTTTAGAAATAAAAGTTGATTTAAAAATGAAAATAGATATTTTCAACAGTAATTAAGTGTATGGAATTATTTTATTTTATGATTTTGTATAATTGGAAGGTTTTAATAATATTTTCGTAAAAAAAGAATTTATTTTGTAAAGGGTGTGTTTAATAATTAGGATTTAAGAGTATTTTCTAAAAGGGATATTTGAGTGTAAGAGCTATTAGAGATTTGAATATATAGTAAAGGTTTTGAATTGTAAATTATCGTTAGAAATGGAAAGAATTATTTTTGGGGTTTATAAATTTATACTAAAGTATTATTCAGTTATTGAAAATTTATGAAATAGATTTTATAATTATTTTGATTTGTAAAGTGATTTTGGAAGTTTTGGAAGATGTGTATAAAAGGATTTGGAAGTGAATTATTGTAATCAAATCTTATATTAGGATTAAACAAACAAAGTAAATATATTATTCAATATATATAAGTGTATTAAAGGTTTTTATTATTTTCTGAATATAAAATTGATTTGAGAAGATTTATTATATTTTATAAATATAATCTCGTTTTAAATTCTTATTTGAATGTTTTGATTGTTTATATATGTTTTAAGAGAAATTTGAATAAACATATGAATGAATTACCGTTGATATTGATATTGATTTGTTGAGTGATTTGGTATGATACGGTGATGGCATCATTGTATGTGATTTTGTGATGATTTCTATTCTATATGACGAGGAATCTGAATAAACGAGGTTATAATACCATTTGGGATGGGGCAAACGGTAATATTTCTTCGGCTATTCTTTAGACTCGTTATATAAAATATTGAAGGAGCTAGTGTGATGTGTGAGCATAGAATAAACGGACTAGTAACACGCGGTGGTATGGGACACCGTAGTGTTATTTATTTGGTTATCCTTTGCTTATTAATGACACTCATGCAGGCATTTATTACATACGATGGAGCTCACTGCGGTGAGTCATGTACATAGTTGTGTGTCGGCATATTTATCGTGCCATGTCGACATGAATATGTAGTTATGTGTCAGCTATTATGTATATTTAGTATTTGTCTATTCACTGTTTGACTTCCTTTCTATTGCGGGAGTGAACCCGGCCTAATCAAGGTGGTCGCGTCTCAGATCTATGGCATCTCAATGTCATGTGTCGGCAATGTTCTGTTTGTCGGCAATATTTATAGCCGTGTGTCGGCGATGTATAACCCATGTGTGTCACCTAGGCTGACATTCTGTTACCATTTGGGGGCACATGTAGGGTCATGATCAATGCATAGTGTAGTCTTGCAGCATGTTTATGACATGCAATGGATATGAGTCACGATGTCCGTCGAGGTAACCTTTACTGTATGAGCTGTGTTAGTGGAATACGTTTGTTTTGTTCGCCAATCACGTGTGTAGTCTCCTGGAGCAGGTATGTCCATCAGCCTCCCGTCTAGTTCTAGTGTGAGTGATATAGACATATACTTATATATTTGAGATAATGAGCTACGATTATACCTGTAATAGTGTCCAGAGTATGATCAATCCCAATATCCTTCTATGGCATGTGTCTCCTATTATTCTTTTCAGGCATGAGTCGCCGAATACTTTCTTTTCACTGACATGTGTAGCCAACTACTATTTATTTTCATGTGTTGCCTTTTACATTTCATTGGCATGTGTCGTCAACTACTATTTATTGACATGGGTTGCATATTTATCTTTTGTGTGGCCTATTTATCTTTCTTAGGCGTGTGTCGCCGATTATTCCATATGGGTGTGTGTTGCCAATTATATCCTTCACTAGCGTGTGTCGCCAATTCTATGATTTTTCTTATAGATGACTATTTATATTGATATTGAGGATATATTATTTATTGAGATTGAGTGATATATTTAGGCTAAGCTATGTGTAGCTTGATTATACATGGTGATATCTCTTTTATAGACGTTTTCTAGATTTTGATGATGATTTTGGAATATGGATGATTCGCCCATTTGATGTTATTTTATGGTTTCTGATTTGATGGGCTTTTATATAAGTGATGGCATCTTTATACTGGGTTTTGTGGTGTTCTACGTTAAATAATATTTGGGATTGTTTGATATAACATTATTATATTTATACCCATATGTAGAGTTCCATATGTTTATTGACCTTGGATTTAGATATAGTCTAACCCGTTTATTATTTATATAATACTCGGGTCAGTCTGAGACATTTTAGGTATAGGGACAATGAGACCGGCTTATATTTTCTGGACATAGAGGAGACTAGATATTCAATATTGTAGATTATAATCATGTATTATATGGTCTCTTGTGTGTATATCATTGTGATGTAGATTGGATATATTTTTTATATTGTATATTATACATTATCGCTGCGATTGACTCTGTGATCTCTGATATTTACTGTATATTGTGTATTATTCTATTCTAGAGACACACATGTTTATTATTTTGTGTTGATATCGTGTACGTTTGCTTGTGAGTTATATTTGATGTTTTAATACGTACTCATGTTAGCCCAATGGAATATTCACGTGTGCCCTATATCGTCTTATTCTTCATATTATCCGACAGTATTACTCTGTAGTACTCTTGTATAGTATGGATATAAAGGTGGGGGTGCTATCGGGAGTCGGGTAGAATTGTGATGTATAGTTATACGTAGTAAATACTAGTTTTACCAAATTCCTTTTGATTTTTTATATAATTTATAAGCTTCGAAGGAACAAAATTGCTTCAGGTTTGTTTGCGCCAAAATTGGTCACAAACCCCAAATGTCGTGAAAGCACCAGTGTATGAACACAAATCAGCAATATATAATCACAGACCTCAGATCTAAGTATTGTAGAGGATAAAAATGATGAATAATAAACTTAAAACAGAAAGAAGTAGACAAAGACGCAAGATTTATAGTGGTTCGGCGATCTTGCCTACATCCACTTTGAAGTTAATGACTTTATTGATGTTCATTGGCCGATTACAATTGATTACAGTGGATTGCAGTGAGTTATAGTTCTGAAACTCGAGTGCAACAGCAGTGAAATTCGTTTTGCAGCAGCAATGGAGTGCAGATCTAGATCCGGCAGAGTCTGGGTGTTGTAGATCTTCAAGAGGAAGAAGAACCCCTTTTCTGTTGGCTTTGGGGGTCTATTTATAGGTGTAGGAGGCTGATATTTCGCTCAGATCTTGGGAGACCCTCTCTGGCACGTGACCAGGCCCGCATGCCCAAGCCCGTGAAGTTTCGGTCTGATCTATGATCGACATGAACAGATTTTGACTCGATCAAGATTTCATCCAATGGAGTCAAAATTTGGCGTGGACATTCTTCAGCATGGACGTAGTCTTCCGTGAAAATTTCATAGCATTTGGACTTGTAGATTGGGAGATATGATCGATACAAAATGGGATCTTCCGTTGGCTGTTCTGTTCGTATCGCTATGTTCGACTCGCTTTCATTCAACTCGGTGACTTGGCTCTTTGGTGGAGTCGAACTAGATGGAGTCGAACAGTGGTTCTGTGAAGGCTATGGAGCGAGTCGAAGTAGACACTCTAATGGATGTGGAGTGGAGCGAGTCGAAGTAGACTCTCTGATGGATGTGGAGCGAAGTGAGTCAAAGCAGACTCTCTGATGGATGTGGAGCGGAGCGAGTCGAAGCAGACTCTCTGATGGATGTGGAGCAGAGCGAGTCGAAGCAGACTCTCTGATGGATGTGGAGCGGAGCGAGTCGAAGTAGGCTCGAGGCGGAGCGAGACGAAGTGGGCTCGAGGCAGAGCGAGTCGAAGTGGGCTCGAGGCAGAGCCAGTCGAAGTGGGCTCGAGGCAGAGCGAGTCGAAGCAGAGCAAGTCGAACGCGAGGCTGTTTTTAGTCAATTTTACATCAATCATAACTTGAGCATACGACCTCGGATTGACTTGAAATTTGAAACGATGGCTCCCATAGCTTCGCTTGTCGTGTCATATCAATTTTAGCTCGATCCGGACTCGGACAAAATTCATCGATATCCATTGTAAACCTGCGTATAACCGATTCTCTTAGATGAACTGTCTTTGGTTTCTAGTCGAGTTCTTGGTGTCACGGCCTTGTCAAAAGGTGGGATAACACTTGCCCCCCAAAACATGCCTTGTGATAAGAAGGTGTGTTTTGAATAGTTCAGAATCTGATATCCAAAGTCCATAGCCATATCATTCAAGTGCATCGTTCTTGACTGCTCCGAGTCAACGTTTGATTCCAGATCCAACAATCAAAGTCTTAGCCAATTCCGTATTGACGCAGCGGATTAATCAAAACGATGTAAAACGGTGAATGTAGCAATCGGTGGATAGGAAGATACTGAAATGCCCAAATTCGTTGATCCGAAGATACCGAATTCTAGCTATCCCGAACTCGTTGATCGCGCACGATACCGGGTTCAAAGATCTTCAATTCTTCGAGCGTTGATCAAGCGCACTTGATTCCGCAAATCGGCTTCTACAATCGTTGAATCGAGCGCACTCGATTATCCGAAAGAGGAGATAGGAGATTACACTCAACTACCAATTTAAATTGAAAGCACAAAGCTAACAAAAGAGAATTTTATTCAATATTCAACAACCTTTACAAATGATTCACACGGCCTATTTATAGGCGTTTTACAACTCACGCAAAGAAAACACAAAATTACAACAACTCCTAAGTCGGCACTGACCTAACAATCTCCGACTTACGACCTTAAAAGTTGCGACCTACGACTTAACAATACTACAAGGTACACGAATCCACTTAGGTCGGTAACGACCTAGCTACATTATTCCATCGACTTACAAACAGGTTACACGACTCAACCAGTAGCGCCTCCAAAGCAGACGACCTAAAACATGCGAGTTACGACATAAGAACCAGACGACTTATCTTTCTACGGTTCAGATTAAAGCGGCATAGACATCTAAGGCCTCAGTCTTCAGCGACTTAACTTAGGTCGGTAACGAACTAAAAAACAAACAAGTAACGACTTAAGAAATCAACAGCTGAGATTAAGTCGGCAAACAAGATCTACGGCAACAAGTCTTCAGCGACTTAAAAGATAACATAACTCCGCGACCTAAGCCTGTACGACTTAAAACCTCACGACCTAAGAACCCTGGCATCTGAACCATCTTTATGCGACCTAAGTTCCTGCGACCTAACTTAGGTCAAGACATTTTCCTGCGACTTAGTATAGGTCGTTTCATTTTAACCCGGAGCACTTTTAACTCGGTAAGTCGTACTAGCGACCTATCTTCCAATTCGTTAGGTCGTACACGACCTAAAAACGTGTTAGGTCGTCTGAGCGCTTTTCCACTAGGTCGTTGATCTTCACTAAGTCGTTGGAGCGACTTATAGGCTTCGTTAGGTCGATCGCGACCTATGACTTCTACTTTCCACCTTTCTTCACGAAATATTGACTCCTTAGCTTTAGGTCGGATTCGACCCATCAACATGTTACGACCTACGAGTTTGCTAGGTCGGTCACGACCTAGTACTTGGCCTGCATCATCCTCTCCTGGTTGAGAGAAATTCGTCCTCGAATTTGTAAATTCTTCCACATCAGCTCGTTCATCCCCATGATATGGTACGAGATGTTTAACATTGAACACATCAGACGTATACACATCATCTGGCAGCTTCAATTTATAAGCATTTTCATTGATTCGTTTCACAACTTCAACCGGACCAATTTTCCTGGCTTTCAACTTGTTATAAGCGCCTACTGGAAAACGATCTTTTGTTAACACTGCATAAACCATATCTCCTTCATTAAACTCAACATTTCGTCGTTTCAAATCTGCAGATCGTTTATACTTCTCATTTGCTTTCCCCAATCGTTCCTGAACGATTTTATGACATTCCGCTAACCCCTCAACAAAATCAGCAGCTTTCTTAACTGTCTTCTTTGATTGTGGCACTACAGTTAGATCCAATGGTCCCTTCGGTAAACTTGAATATACTATCTGAAATGGACTGAACCCAGTACTTCGATTCACAGCATGATTATGGGCAAACTCTGCCTGGCATAACTTCACATCCCAACTCTTCAGATTATCTTGTACAAGACACCTCAGCAAGTTTCCCAATGATCGGTTTACCACCTCAGTCTGTCCATCTGTCTGCGGATGATAAGCGCTGCTAAAGTTCAACTTCGTTCCCACCATCTTCCACAAACTTAACCAAAAGTGACTCAGAAATCGAGTATCTCTATCCGACACAATAGATTCTGGCAATCCATGAAGTCGATAGATCTCCTTGAAAAACAACTGTGCAACATGAACAGCATCTGCCGTCTTCTTACAAGCAATAAAATGTGCCATTTTTGAAAATCTGTCAACCACCACATAAATGGAATCATTACCACGCTGCGTTCTCGGCAACCCCAACACAAAGTCCATACTGATATCCACCCAAGGTTTTACAGGCACGGGTAACGGCATATATAAACCGGCATTAGTCGCAGTTCCTTTCGAAACCTGACAAATATGACAACGCTCCACAAACCTCTCTACTTCTTTCCTCAACGATGGCCAAAAGTAGGACTGTGAAATCAACTGTAAGGTACGGTCTCTCCCAACATGTCCCTCGTCGTGTAACTCTTTGATAATCTTCATTCTCAGACTACCCTCTGGTATGCACAATCGATTTCCTTTAAAAAGAAAGCCATTAACCATCATAAACTCATCAGTCTTTCCCTCCTTGACTTTATCCACAAGCTTTGCAAAGTAAGGATCTTCGACAAATAGTTCCGGCAACATTTCAAACCCCGTCACTTCAACCTTCAGCGTAGTCAACAAATGACTCCTCCTACTCAAAGCATCAGACACTCGATTCGTCACCCCTGACTTGTGTTTAACAACGAAAGTAAACTGTTGTAGATAGGTAATCCACGATGCATGCCTTGCTGAAATCTTATCTTGCCCTTGCAAATGCTTCAATGCTTCATGATCAGTGTAAAGAACAAACTCTTTCTGAAACAGATAGTGTCTCTAGTGTTTAATAGCTTGCACAACAGCATAAAACTCCACATCATATGTACTGTATCGCATCTTCGCTCCTGACAACTTCTCACTGAAATATGCAATTGGACGTCCCTTCTGACTCAACACTCCTCCAATCCCAACCTTGGATGCATCAGTGTGTAGTTCAAACACTAGCTGAAAATCAGGTAATACTAGAATTGGCGCAGATGTCAGCAACTCCTTGATCTTCCCAAAAGCATTCCCTGCTTCCTCTGACCATGTAAATTGTTTACCCTTCATACAATCAGTTACAGGTGCCATCACACTACTAAAGTGTGGAATGAACCTTCGATAGAATGAAGCCAACCCGTGAAAACTACGAACTTCCGTTATCGTCTTGGGCTGCGGCCAATCTCTGATAGCTTCGATTTTACTCTGGTCAACCTGTATTCCTTCCTCTGATACAACATACCCCAAAAATAAAACACTCTTCGCCATAAAAACACACTTCTTTGTAGCAGCATAGAATTGTTCTTCACGAAGTATAATTAACACTTTCTTCAAATGCTGAACATGCTCTTCTTTACTAGCACTGTAGATTAGAATATCATCAAAGTAAACCACCACAAATTTCCCAATGTACGGTCTGAAAATTTGGTTCATCACCCTCATGAATGTACTCGGTGCATTCGATAGACCAAACGGCATTACCAGCCATTCATACAAGCCTTCCCTCGTCTTGAATGCTGTCTTCCATTCGTCCCCTGGTCTAATACGAATCTGATGATAACCGCTCTTCAAGTCAATCTTAGAAAAGATTACGGACCCACTGATTTGATCCAATAAATCATCAAGCCTCGGCATCGGAAATCTGTATCTGACTGTGATCTTATTCAATGCTCTACTATCTGTGCACATCCTCCACGTTCCATCCTTTTTGGGTACCAATAAAGCTGGTACAGCACAAGGACTTAAACTCTCCTGCACACGCCCCTGTTCAAGCAATTCTTCTACCTGCCTCCGCAACTCTTCATGTTCCTTCGGACTCATTCGATAATGTGGTCTGTGTGGCAACACAGCACCTGGAACAAGATCTATCTGATGTTGTATATCCCTCAACGGTGGCAACTCCGTTGGTAACTCCTCTGGAAATACATCGTCAAATTCTTTCAAAACTGGTTTAACTTCTTCTGGAATCTCAACCTCTTCACTGCTCTCTCGCCCAATTAACAAAAACACTTCAGGTTCCTCCTCTACTTCCTTCACAAACTCCTTCAACGATAACAAAGTTTTGAGCTCTTCAATCTCCTCCAACTTGTTTTCCTCCTGTTGTCGCTTCTTTGGAACTAGAGTAATCTTTGTGCCTTCAAACATGAAACTGTAACTGTTGGTACGCCCATCATGTTGCACCGCCCTATCATACTGCCACGGTCTCCCCAGCAACAAATGACAAACGTCCATATCCACAACATCGCACCAGATTTCGTCTTTATATTTCTTCCCAATGGAAAACTTCACACGAGCCCTTCGTCCAACCTTCACCTCCCCGCCTTTCCTCAGCCAAGCTAGCTTGTATGGTTTCGGATGTTTCTCAGTCTTCAACGCCAACTTCCTCACAGCCTCTGAAGAAATTATATTGTCACAGCTTCCAGCATCAATAACAAATTTACAAACTTTTCCCAGAATAGTACATGTTGACTGAAAAATATTGCTCCTCAACCAACTACAATCCTCCTCTTGCTTTGGTGTTAAACAGGACCTCTTCATCATTAGATTATAACCTTCATCTCCCGACACTTCTTCTTCCTCCTCATCAGGTGGTGAATTGGAACATTCAGCTTCTTCATTCTCGTCCTCAACCTCTGCTATCATAGCTCTCTTCTTCGGTTTTGGACATTCGCTACTTTTGTGACCAAATTCCTGACAATTGTAACATTTGAAACCGTTGTTAACCTTTGTCTTCTCAACCTCCTTCACTACTGGTCTACTGATAGGTTTAGAAACGTTAGAACTTCCACCAACACCCTTCACTTGATTGTTAGAATTAGTAAACACACCACTTCCTCATCGTCCCTGTTTCTCCCAAGCCAACGCTTTCTGATGTGCTTCCGCTACAGATCTTGGATCGAACATATTAACCACATCCTGAATCTGCATTCGCAATCCCCCAATGAACCTAGATGTCAGCTGCTCTTCTGTTTCCATAATATCATTTCTTGCAATAAGTTGATATAATTCATCAGCATAGTCATTCACAGATTTCGTCCCTTGTCTCAAGTTTTGCAAACGTTGATACATTAGTGACTGATAATTGTAAGGTAAGAACGTTGCTTTCATCAACTTCTTCATCTTCTCCCAAGATTCAACTTTTGACTTCCCCATTCGTTCACGTGTAAGCTTGGTTTGTTGCCACCATGCCAAAGCTCTACCCCTTAACCTCGTAGCAACCAACTTCACTCTACGCGGTTCTGGAACTTCTTTGAAGTCAAAAATCTCCTCAACATTAGCTACCCAATCTAGAAACTCCTCTGCTTGCATACCACCTTTGAATTCTGGAATTTCAGTCTTCATTCCCGACTCCCACTTGTGATCATACTCAGAGTAATTTCTTCTTTGTCCTCGAACACTACCACCATCATACTCCTCTTCAAAATATGATGTATATCGTTGTCTATCTCGTCCACCCACATCTCTACTCCCTTCATGTCTACCACCATCCCTTCTATCTACATTCCTCCGTTCACGACCATTCACGTTCCTCCCACGCCCTTGATCACTTTCAACACTTCTGTCTCGATTGGAATGTGGCGAGACTCTACTACCCCCATGGTTAGATTCTGGTGAAACCCCTCTCCGATTTTGATTCATCTCCGTCATAAGCTTCTCTAACCGTCCAATTCCTTCGTTAAGCTTTTCACTAAAGTTTTCATTGATTCTTTGCTCCATCTCATCAGCTTCTTCTCTTCGATACAAAGCTTCTACGTTTTGGTGGCGATTAGCTCTTCTTGGCGGCATACTTGAAAACTTTACAAACACTTCAAATTCAAACACTTTTCGGACTTTGATCCAAAATGAAACGGATCGAAAAACTTCCACTTCGTAGCAAATCGCGATGAACACGATGGACAAAGTTTCGGCTTCCAATACAAATTCGATCAATCAATCTTCAAACAAGCTCTTCTTACTCTCGGCCGTGATAAACACAAACTCAAATCTTCCCTTCAAGCTCGGCAAATCACTTCAACTTCTAAATGACTAGGCTCCAAGTCTCGATCTAGCTATGATTGGCTAGAACAAGCTCTGATACCAAAACTGACGCAGCGGATTAATCAAAACGATGTAAAACGGTGAATGTAGCAATCGGTGGATAGGAAGATACTGAAATGCCCAAATTCGTTGATCCGAAGATACCGAATTCTAGCTATCCCGAACTTGTTGATCGCGCACGATACCGGGTTCAAAGATCTTCAATTCTTCGAGCATTGATCAAGCGCACTTGATTCCGCGAATCGGCTTCTACAATCGTTGAATCGAGCGCACTCGATTATCCGAAAGAGGAGATAGAAGATTACACTCAACTACCAATTTAAATTGAAAGCACAAAGCTAACAAAAGAGAATTTTATTCAATATTCAACAACCTTTACAAATGATTCACACGGCCTATTTATAGGCGTTTTACAACTCACGCAAAGAAAACACAAAATTACAACAACTCCTAAGTCGGCACCGACCTAACAATCTCCGACTTACGACCTTAAAAGTTGCGACCTACGACTTAACAGTACTACAAGGTACACGAATCCACTTAGGTCGGTAACGACCTAGCTACATTATTCCATCGACTTACAAACAGGTTACACGACTCAACCAGTAGCGCCTCCAAAGCAGACGACCTAAAACATGCGAGTTACGACATAAGAACCAGACGACTTATCTTTCTACGGTTCAGATTAAAGCGGCATAGACATCTAAGGCCTCAGTCTTCAGCGACTTAACTTAGGTCGGTAACGACCTAAAAAACAAACAAGTAACGACTTAAGAAATCAACAGCTGAGATTAAGTCGGCAAACAAGATCTACGGCAACAAGTCTTTAGCGACTTAAAAGATAACATAACTCCGCGACCTAAGCCTGTACGACTTAAAACCTCGCGACCTAAGAACCCTGGCATCTGAACCATCTTTATGCGACCTAAGTTCCTGCGACCTAACTTAGGTCGAGACATTTTCCTGCGACTTAGTATAGGTCGTTTCATTTTAACCCGGAGCACTTTTAACTCGGTAAGTCGTACTAGCGACCTATCTTCCAATTCGTTAGGTCTTACACGACCTAAAAACGTGTTAGGTCGTCTGAGCGCTTTTCCACTAGGTCGTTGATCTTCACTAAGTCGTTGGAGCGACTTATAGGCTTCGTTAGGTCGGTCGCGACCTATGACTTCAACTTTCCACCTTTCTTCACGAAATATTGACTCCTTAGCTTTAGGTCGGATTCGACCCATCAACATGTTACGACCTACGAGTTTGCTAGGTCGGTCACGACCTAGTACTTGGCCTGCATCACGTATCCATCCATACCCGATATCCGAGTCCTAATCCATCCTCATTCAATAACCAATAACCGAATCCAGGACCTCTCCGGGTCGATATCCAAATCCGTAACCTCTCCGGGTTCTTGCCAAGCGCAATCTACACTTGACGATCGTGGCCCAGTGTCCCTGGGCGTTAAATAATTACCATGGCTTAAGTCCTAAGCCGAATCCTGGTCGCTCTGGACCCTTGTCAAGCATAGTCCATACTCGACGACCTGAAATAGTAACCGATAATATAGGGCCTAAGTCCTAGGACGAATCCTGGTCGCTCCGGACCCTTGTCGAGCATAGTCCATGCTCGACGACCTGAATAAGCCAATTCGCCACGTTCGGACGAAGAGACTTATCCCTTGCCAAGCATAATCCATACCCGACGACCGTTTTCCAAAAACCAGATGAAAATTCAATCAAAATCCAATCCAAAATCCAAATCAAATCGGAAAACCAAAAATCCATATCAGAAATCCAAAACATAAAGCAATCATCCAAACCAAAGTTCAAACCAGAAAACAAACAAAACCAGGAATTCAATCAAGAAAGCTAAACCAGGAGTTCAAACCAAACTCCAAAACCGAACCAGAAAAAGAAAATGTCCAAACCAAAAGAGAAAGCAGATTTCACAAACCATAGCATCCCGGTTTATCATCATTCAGAGCATGCTTAGGGGCCATCTCCGTCCCCGTACATGAGTAGATGACTTGGCCGTTTGCCAGTAGTTTGCTACTTATTTCATATCATCCCAGTCAATTGATAACCAATCGACCATCATTCCTAGGTCTCGCACCATTGTGGGTTGAGGTAGATGGCGGTTGCTCTTGCTCCATCGCCGCATTCCGAGCCCCAATATATTGTTGTAATTGCCCATTCCTTACATGCTCCTCAATAATGTCCTTCAGATGCCTACAACTGTTGGTATCATGTCCGTCTAAATCGTGAAAAAGACAGTGCCTTCCTGATGCCATTTCACGTTCTGAGGGCTCTCTCCTAGCCGGCCTCCGATAGGGAAGGCGATTGCGAGTTTCCATGAATATCCGTTTCAATGTTTCGTTTAATCCTGTGTAAGTGGAAAACTTTGGTTCCTTCCACCGCTTCCTAGCTTTTCCTGACTCATCATCCAGCTTCCTTTTTGCCTTATCTTTATCCGAGCCTCCGCTGGATGGCCCACCATCCTCAGCTGCGTTCACCTCTTTCAACTTCATATCCGAGCATGCATCTTCCTGTCGAAGGAATCTCTCAGCTTCGTGAAAGAATTCTTCGAGATCCATTGATGGGTCTCGTATTAGAGATACTTTGAAATCAGAATCTTCTCTGACTCCTGATACTGCCGCCATTAAAACCGTCGATGGATCCGGCCGATCCACCGAAGCAACCGCTGCATTGAATCGAGTTAAGAAAGCTCTGAGTGATTCATCCGTCCTTTGCTTTACTGACATTAGCGTCATCACGTTCTTCGGCCTTTTGATATGAACCCGAAATTGTTTCAGAAACCTATCCACCAATTCCGTCCATGTCCTGATAGACCCTTCTTCCAGCTGCCTAAACCACATAGCAGCTATATTTGTCAAGTACAAAGGGAAACATCGGGCCATCACCTCCTCCGATGCCCCCAGCACTTCCATATGTCTTGTGCATCTCATCAAGTGATCAGTAGGATCAGCCTTGCCATTGTACATGTCCAAAGTAGGTAGCTTGAACTCTAGTGGATTCCGAGCAATTCTGATGTCACGAGTGAACGGACTCCTATTTACCCCTTCCAGATCCATGTTTGTCAAACCTCCGCGCATAGTTCGTCTGATAATCTTAGCTAATCCAGCGTCGTCCGTCAAGGGATGCCCCCGAGTCTCCGAGGGAATTCTGGTACATACTCCTCATCCTGCGCTCCTACACCCCTTCCAGGATCTTGTTGTGTGGTGTCACCTGGAATTCCTCCATGGATTGGTCCATTGCTGCCAGGTGGTGTGCCCCCATGTTTGGATCCATCCAGGTTAGCGGTTGTGTGCTGATTAGGGGTCGTGCCTTGTTGAGCTGCTCCATTCGATTGCCTGTTTGGTTCTTCTGTTCCAGCTCCGTGGATCTGAACTCCTGAAGCTCCAGCTATCCCTGCTTGTCCACACTGGCTGAGGAAGTTCTGCATCATTTCTTATTGACTCTTCAACAATCTTTCATGAATTGAATCCGCCATAGCCTCCATCTCATCCCTGGTGATGTAGATCGATGCTTGACCTGCTCCAGCTCCAGAAGAGGCCTCTTGGCTTCCATCTTGCTCGCTCCTTTCTCCTCTCTGTCTTCTTGTTGATTGCCTTGTCATAGCTCTTAATCTGAATCCTTAAGCCTTCAAATCTGAACTTCAGATCTGGTATAGCGGGTGCTAGTTTTTCTCAGTGAAAGCACCAAAGTGTTTGCGCCAAAATTGGTCACAAACCCCAAATGTCGTGAAAGCACCAGTGTATGAACACAAATCAGCAATATATAATCACAAATCTCAGATCTAAGTATTGTAGAGGATAAAAATGATGAATAATAAACTTAAAACAGAAAGAAGTAGACAGAGACGCAAGATTTATAGTGGTTCGGCGATCTTGCCTACATCCACTTTGAAGTTAATGACTTTATTGATGTTCATTGGCCGATTACAATTGATTACAGTGGATTGCAGTGAGTTATAGTTCTGAAACTCGAGTGCAACAGCAGTGAAATTCGTTTTGCAGCAGCAATGGAGTGCATATCTGGATTCGGCAGAGTTTGGGTGTTGTAGATCTTCAAGAGGAAGAAGAACCCCTTTTCTGTTGGCTTTGGAGTTCTATTTATAGGTGTAAGAGGCAGATATTTTGCTCAGATCTCGGGAGACACTCTCTGGCACGTGACCAGGCCCGCACGCCCAAGTCCGTGAAGTTTCGGTCTGATCCCTGATCAACACGAACAGATTTCGACTCGATCAAGATTTCATCCAATGGAGTCGAAATTTGGCGTGGACATTCTTCAGCATGGACGTAGTCTTCTATGAAAATTTCATAGCATTTGGACTTGTAGATTGGGAGATATGATCGATATGAAATGGGATCTTCCGTTGGCTATTCTGTTCGTATCGCTCTGTTCGACTCGCTTTCGTTCGACTCGGTGACTTGGCTCTTTGGTGGAGTCGAACTAGATGGAGTCGAACAGTGGTTCTGTAAAGGCTATGGAGCGAGTCGAAGTAGACACTCTGATGGATGTGGAGTGGAGCGAGTCGAAGTAGACTCTCTGATGGATGTGGAGCGGAGCGAGTCGAAGCAGACTCTCTGATGGATGTGGAGCGGAGCGAGTCGAAGCAGACTCTCTGATGGATGTGGAGCGGAGCGAGTCGAAGCAAACTCTCTGATGGATGTGGAGCGGAGCGAGTCGAAGCAGACTCTCTGATGGATGTGGAGCGGAGCGAGTCGAAGCAAACTCTCTGATGGATGTGGAGCGGAGCGAGTCGAAGTAGGCTCGAGGCGGAGCGAGACGAAGTGGGCTCGAGGCAGAGCGAGTCGAAGTGGGCTCGAGGCAGAGCAAGTCGAAGTGGGCTCGAGGCAGAGCGAGTCGAAGCAGAGCGAGTCGAACGCGAGGCTGTTTTTAGTCAATTTTACATCGATCATAACTTGAGCATATGACCTCGGATTGACTTGAAATTTGAAACGATGGCTCCCATAGCTTCGCTTGTCGTGTCATATCAATTTTAGCTCGATCCGAACTCGGACAAAATTCATCGATATCCATTGTAAACCTGCGTATAACCGATTCTCTTAGACGAACTGTCTTTGGTTTCTAGTCGAGTTCTTGGTGTCACGGCCTTGTCAAAAGGTGGGATAACACTTGCCCCCCAAAACATGCCTTGTGATAAGAAGGTGTGTTTTGAATAGTTCAGAATCCGATATCCAAAGTCCATAGCCATATCATTCAAGTGCATCGTTCTTGACTACTCCGAGTCGACATTTGATTCTAGATCCAACAATCAAAGCCTTAGCCAATTCCGTATCCATCCATACCCGATATCCGAGTCCTAATCCATCCTCATTCAATAACCAATAACCGAATACAGGACCTCTCCGGGTCGATATCCAAATCTGTAACCTCTCCGGGTTCTTGCCAAGCGCAATCCACACTTGACGACCGTGGCCCAGCCGCCCAATGTCCCTGGGCGTTAAATAATTACCATGGCTTAAGTCCTAAGCCGAATCCTGGTCGCTCTAGACCCTTGTCAAGCATAGTCCATACTCGACGACCTGAAATAGTAACCGATAATATAGGGCCTAAGTCCTAGGACGAATCCTGGTCGCTCCGGACCCTTGTCGAGCATAGTCCATGCTCGACGACCTGAATAAGCCAATTCGCCACGTTCGGACGAAGAGACTTATCCCTTGCCAGGCATAATCCATACCCGACGACCGTTTTCCAAAAACCAGATGAAAATTCAATCAAAATCCAATCCAAAATCCAAATCAAATCGGAAAACCAAAAATCCATATCAGAAATCCAAATCAATATCCAAAACATAAAGCAATCATCCAAACGAAAGTTCAAACCAGAAAACAAACAAAACCAGGAATTCAATCAAGAAAGCTAAACCAGGAGTTCAAACCAAACTCCAAAACCGAACCAGAAAAAGAAAATGTCCAAACCAAAAGAGAAAGCAGATTTCACAAACCATAGCGTCCCGGTTTATCATCATTCAGAGCATGCCTAGGGGCCATCTCCGTCCCCGTACATGAGTAGATGACTTGGCCATTTGCCAGTAGTTTGCTACTTATTTCATATCATCCCGGTCAATTGATAACCAATCGACCATCAATCCTAGGTCTCGCACAATTGTGGTTTGAGGTAGATGGCGGTTGCTCTTGCTCCATCGCCGAATTCTGAGCCCCGATATATTGTTGTAATTGCTCATTCCTTACATGCTCCTCAATAATGTCCTTCAGATGCCTGCAACTGTTGGTATCATGTCCGTCTAAATCGTGAAAAAGACAGTGCCTTCCTGATGCCCTTTCACGTTCTGAGGGCTCTCTCCTAGCCTGCCTCCGATAGAGAAGGCGATTCCGAGTTTCCATGAATATCCGTTCCAATGTTTCGTTTAATCCTGTGTAATTGGAAAACTTTGGTTCCTTCCACCGCTTCCTAGCTTTTCCTGACTCATCATCCAGCTTCCTTTTTGCCTTATCTTTATCCGAGCCTCCGCTGGATGGCCCACCATCCTCAACTGCGTTCACCTCTTTTAACTTCATATCCGAGCATGCATCTTCCTGCCGAAGGAATCTCTCAGCTTCGTGAAAGAATTCTCCAAGATCCATTGGTGGGTCTCGTATTAGAGATACTTTGAAATCTGAATCTTCTCTGACTCCTGATACTGCCGCCATTAAAACCGTCGATGGATCCGGCCGATCCACCGAAGCAACCGCTGCATTGAATCGAGTTAAGAAAGCTCTGAGTGATTCATCTGTCCTTTGCTTTACTGACGTTAGCATCATCACGTTCTTCGGCCTTTTGATATGAACCCGAAATTGTTTCAAAACCTGTCCACCAATTCCGTCCATGTCCTGATAGACCCTTCTTCCAGCTGCCTAAACCACATAGCAGCTATATCTGTCAAGTACAAAGGGAAACATCGGGCCATCACCTCCTCCGATGCCCCCAGCACTTCCATATGTCTTGTGTATCTCATCAAGTGATCAGTAGGATCAGCCTTGCCATATTGTACATGTCCAAAGTAGGTAGCTTGAACTCTGGTGGATTCCGAGCAATTCTGATGTCACGAGTGAACGGACTCCTATTTACCCCTTCCAGATCCTTGTTTGTCAAACCTCCGCGCATAGTTCGTCTGATAATCTCAGCTAATCCAACGTCGTCCGTCAGGGGATGCCCCCGAGTCTCCGAAGGAATTCTGGTACATACTCCTCATCCTGCGCTCCTACACCCCTTCCAGGATCTTGTTGTGTGGTGTCACCTGGAATTCTTCCATGGATTGGTCCATTGCTGCCGGGCGGTGCCCCCATGTCTGGATCCATCCAGGTTAGCGGTTGTGTGCTGATTAGGGGTCGTGCCTTGTTGAGCTGCTCCATTCGATTGCCTGTTTGGTTCTTCTGTTCCAGCTCCGTGGATCTGAACTCCTGAAGCTCCAGCTGTCCCTGCTTGTCCAAACTGGCTGAGGAAGTTCTGCATCATTTATTGTTGACTCTTCAACAATCTTTCATGAATTGAATCCGCCATAGCCTCCATCTCATCCCTGGTGATGTAGATCGATGCTTGACCTGCTCCAGCTCCAGAAGAGGCCTCTTGGCTTCCCTCTTGCTCGCTCCTTTCTCCTCTTTGTCTTCTTGTTGATTGCCTTGTCATAGCTCTTAATCTGAATCCTTAAGCCTTCAAATCTGAACTTCAGATCTGGTATAGCGGGTGCTAGTTGTTCTCAGTGAAAGCACCAAAGTGTTTGCGCCAAAATTGGTCACAAACCCCAAATGTCGTGAAAGCACCAGTGTATGAACACAAATCAGCAATATATAATCACAGATCTAAGTATTGTAGAGGATAAAAATGATGAATAATAAACTTAAAACAGAAAGAAGTAGACAGAGATGCAAGATTTATAGTGGTTCGGCGATCTTGCCTACATCCACTTTCAAGTTAATGACTTTATTGATGTTCATTGGCCGATTACAATTGATTACAGTGGATTGCAGTGAGTTATAGTTCTGAAACTCGAGTGCAACAACAGTGAAATTCGTTTTGCAGCAGCAATGGAGTGCAGATCTGGATCCGGCAGAGTCTGGGTGTTGTAGATCTTCAAGAGGAAGAAGAACCCCTTTTCTGTTGGCTTTGGGGGTCTATTTATAGGTGTAGGAGGCTGATATTTCGCTCAGATCTTAGGAGACCCTCTCTGGCACGTGACCAGGCCCGCACGCCCAAGCCCGTAAAGTTTCGGTCCGATCCGTGATCGACACGAACAGATTTCGACTCGATCAAGATTTCATCCAATGGAGTCGAAATTTGGCGTGGACATTCTTCAGCATGGACGTAGTCTTCTGTGAAAATTTCATAGCATTTGGACTTGAAGATTGGGAGATATGATCGATACGAAATGGGATCTTCCGTTGGCTGTTCTGTTCGTATCGCTCTGTTTGACTCGCTTTCGTTCGACTCGGTGACTTGGCTCTTTGGTGGAGTCGAACTAGATGGAGTCGAACAGTGGTTCTATGAAGGCTATGGAGCGAGTCGAAGCAGACTCTCTGATGGATGTGGAGCGGAGCGAGTCGAAGCAGACTCTCTGATGGATGTGGAGCGGAGCGAGTCGAAGCAGCGCAGACTCTCTGATGGATGTGGAGCGGAGCGAGTCGAAGCAGACTCTCTGATGGATGTGGAGCGGAGCGAGTCGAGGTAGGCTCGAGGCGGAGCGAGACGAAGTGGGCTCGAGGCAGAATGAGTCGAAGTGGGCTCGAGGCAGAGCGAGTCGAAGTGGGCTCGAGGCAGAGCGAGTCGAAGCAGAGCGAGTCGAACGCGAGGCTGTTTTTAGTCAATTTTACATCGATCATAACTTGAGCATACGACCTCGGATTGACTTGAAATTTGAAACGATGACTCCCATAGCTTCGCTTGTCGTGTCATATCAATTTTAGCTCGATCCGGACTCAGACAAAATTCATCGATATCCATTGTAAACCTACGTATAACCGATTCTCTTAGACGAACTGTCTTTGGTTTCTAGTCGAGTTCTTGGTGTCACGGCCTTGTCAAAAGGTGAGATAACATGGTTAAAGATGGTCGGCCTTTTTAAAACCAAATAAACTATACAAACCAATTCATTTTAGTCAATTGACATTGATTTTAAAATTAAACTGACTGGTAATTAACCTATAAATTTTGTTTGGTTATTGGTTTAATCAAATTAACCTAACTTTCAACATATTGTCAAAAGGAGGCATTTTGGAAAACACCCTTAATATTTATCATAATAGATTAAAAAAACCTCTTGCTTTTTATATCGTAAACTAAACCCTTGAAATTCACAACAGTAATACGCATACAAACTCACCACAATTAAAAATTATTAGTCTACAGTGATAAATGAAAATCTAAATCTTCAAAATATAATTGCAATATTGGTGATTTAAGCTGCTTGCACTCTAAGAAGCAAGTTTCAGCGAAGAAACCAAAAATGCATGAGTAATAGTATTTCTAAAAATTATTTGTTTGTTTATATGATTTAGATGTATTAAATTTATTAATTTTATAAATATATTCCAAGTTATTTTCGCAGTAACATGTAAATTAATATTCTCAAAAAACATATAAATTAAAAATAATAATTAGTATTAAGTTGATTGTGTTGTAACCAATGTAACGTTGCACTATATAAAATGTAAGAAAAAACTAAGATTTATTTACATAGTTATAAAAATGGAACGTTGCATTTGTATAAAATGCAAGAAAAAACAGGATTTTATTTTATAAAGTTCCAAGGGACTGCTTATATTTTGAAAACTGTTACGGTATCGATTTATATAGTGACGAGAGACTCGACGGGTTTTTAGTATATTTGAAAAGAAAATTAGGATAAACATAATTTCAACTTGTTAAAATTGTAGTGTTTTAATAATTTTTTGAATTAGTTTAATCGTATAAATAGTAATTTCAAACATAATTGTGAATTTATTTTTTTTAAATCGAAAAACCTAACCTAACCAATCAAACATAATTTAATTGTTTCTGTTTCGCTATTCGTTTTATATTTATTTTAGTTGAATTTAACATTTTTACGATTGAATGGATGGAACCAATCATGAGCATTAAACATCCCACACGCTTTAGTCATAATTTAAGTTTCGTTGATAAGCATATTTAACATGTGAAATTTCTTTAATCCGGTTTTAGTGGCTCACGCACAAGCACGCGTGCACGTATGTACATTATCCTTTTCTTCTTAACATTTCCATGAACGGATAGACACATACATATATATTATACTCTTCTTCTTGACATTTCCATCAACGGATAGACTGCTCACCCCAACTTTTGACCTAACAAAACAAATACAGCTCACTACAATACTACCTGAATGAAACAGTGAGACTTCAGTGTTTGTGGGTACAACAAGATTAAATATGCCCCAATACAAACTATCGCTAATCAACAAACACAATTCTAATTCAACAATGCGTAAAGGATTAAACTAGGCAGATAAAAGGCGAAAGCAGATCATAAGCACAAATTACATAGTTACCGACACAATTAAGAGATCATGATTATGCACACTTAAATTAATTAGCAATATACTATAGTTGATTAATTTACACAGACAACCAACACCAAAGTCCAGAAATGCTCGCACAAACAGAATGTTTCGCCGGAATCATCCCATGCATTAATTTACACAATCTGCTTGAACAATTTATTCATATTAACAAAAAAGAAAGATGATTTAAAACAAGTATAACCCATGGTAATAATTATCAGAACTTCGATTTACCTTCTTATATTTCAGTGGCTGGTGCTGCCAAGGTCAAAATCCATGGTGAAGTCGTATTCTATTGTTGGGATCACCGAGGCCATAAATTTCAAAAACAAGAAGAGGTACCTGCAAAAAGATTGGGAAGGTAAAGCAGTAGGCCCTATGAATATAGAAATAAGGTATCGAAGATGAGAGGATTACTTGTCTACTTCTGGCTCTACACCGCGCGACATTAAAACATCAATTATCTTTTTCATGACTGCGCTATGTTTGCATGGATGAACAGATGCATGTTTCCCTGGCAAATGGGGATGATCTTCAATCGTTACCTGTCATTTTTACACAATTATTGTAAGCAAGTTCGAAACATGTTCAACTGGTCTTTTTTTTTCTTTTCTTTTTTTCCCAAGAAGCTGCCAATTGTTCAAAGGTATTTCTTGCATTTTCAAAACAAGCCTTTCTGCCACAAAAATCAACAAAGAAGCAGATACGAATGCTTTATTGGGATCGATTTAGCTATATACTTGAGCGGTAAAATTTGCATGCTGTAGTAAACTAACACCAGTTTCTTATCAATTAGTACAATGACACTTGAGAGAGGATGACAAGAAAAAACATTCAAACCTTGTCTCACAAGATAGATGGTTAGGTAAAGTTCACATAACATAGTCGATGTAATATGTGAAAGAACAAAATTGACCATTAACAGGGGAGAGAGAGAGAGAGAGAACTACCGTCTTGTGCGCATGATCTTGGCTAACATCTTCTAGTACAAGTTCTGGCCGCAAAGGCATCCTTGACTACAGAAACAAAAAACAAAAGGTTAATATAAAAACACCGAGTTTAGGATTGTCAATGGATATCCAAAAAAATCCTAAATTTGTTCCCATCCGTTTGAAAAATGTGAAAGTGTGATATCAAAGAAATGGATGCAGATATGAGAGTACCCACATCCAAAAATTAACGGTTCAGTTCTTATCAAGATAATATTTTATATTGTGTATTTTATTACAATGAATGGTTGATATTTGTTATTTTATCATGTAATAGTTTACATTATATGTATATATATGTATATATATATATATATGAATACATATTAAGAGCTCAAAACTATTTTTTATCGTCATTTCTCTATTTATTTTTTATTCTTATATGCATTAGTTCTAAAATGATTTTATGTTGAACTATAATTTTATATTTATCTTACTAAAATAACAAAGTGTTGCTGGATGTTATTTTATTCTTATATGCAGGTACGGATATTCAAAAATTTAAATAGCACTATCTGTATAAGCTTATGATTGGCTATATGATTTATCTTACAAGTCTAGCCGAGTTCAATGACTATGATTGGCTTATAAAATAGGAATTTATATCCTATATGACACCAACCATCCTATTTATGGTAGTTTGAAGTTTTGTTGCACTCAGTTAAACATTAGCAAGTTTTACAAGAAATGGAGAATATGACATTTGAGATCCAAATATATCATGTGTTTTACGAGTCATACTTTTTCTTGTAAATAAAATTTACACACAACTGTTTTGAGTCATACTTTTACTTGTAAATAAAATTTACACACAACTGTTTTTAGTAGGAGTGGTATTTTCGTAGTCAAAAACGTAGGTTTTTCACATGATTACCATTCCTAAATACCAATAGAATAAGACGAGAACTGCAAATTCCCAACATAGGCTAAGCCATCCCATAACCCAGTTATTTAAGGTATAAGGTGTGCTGAATGGTAAAGACACAAAAGTTCTGAAAGAACATCATAAACAAAAGAATTTCCTCAAAAAAAATTCTTTCCCTAAAAAACACTAATTTATGTTTGAATACTAATAATAATTTAGTACTTGCTGATTAGTAGAAGTTTATGATACCAAATATTCTGGACTAAGTTTCAGGTGAATAAGCATTAAGATATGATTAAATATTTTATTTGAAAAAAGATCTGCAATCCTATATTTGTGAATTTTACGTCAGAGGCCTTTTTTTTACTGATTAGAGACAAACATAGAGGAACAAAGTTACTTAAAAATCATTTTGAGAACATGGAACAAAATTATAACATGTTAAATAATCCTTAACAAATATCAAGTGCTTACCTTACCCTATTTTCTCGGATTTACATACAATTGTTTCACATATTTCCCCTAAAATTAAGTTTGGTGCATAATTTTAAAATGGATGTGCATGTGAACATTATACATATGCTAATGAAACTTCTACGGTGTATATGACATAAGCTGTGCAAGTTAAATCACCTACTTCATCATATCCAGTAAGCCATACTCGAGGAGTTTGGTAATACTTGTCATACCTGCAACAAAAAGATACATTAATCTTGTCAAAGGACATTTACACGGAAAAGACGTGCTTTTTTATATTGATTAATTGATGCCAATGAGAATAGATCCAGGATCTCTAGATTGACAATCTAGAGACATAACATTGTCATATAGGGAACATCTGGACATGAATTACTTATAACGACTATGAATATAACGGCAACCAAAGCATGCGTGTGTGCGCACACGCACACCCTTCCTTCAGTCGCACAAAAGAAAGAGGGTAACAAGCAGCAGGATGATCCTAGTCCAGGATATATTACTTGAACTGGTAAAGAAAACAACCGATGAAGATAAGCTTTACACATGACAGGCCCAGAGGGCAGCCCACGGGCTGGCTGTGGGATCCCCTTGGGCCAAGGGTAACACTACGATAAATATGGCCATAATCACATAGTTATAAAGAGTTGGATACATTATTTAGTAAATGGAGTTTTAGCAAAGTGGTAAGCGTTCCATAAATGGAGGGTAGGCCTAGTTCAAGTCCTGTTCAAGTGACATTATCTTCGCTGAAGATCTGTTTTCCCAAAATAAGAGAAAATTTTGATTTCGGCTGGGGTAGCAATATTTTTCGGTCGACAACATAACCATTTCACTAAGATATGCCAAATTCAAGAATATGATAAGGTGGCTGCATATGTGCACGGATTTTGGGCTGGGGTAGTCATCCAGTGGAATGTATAATATTTGTGTATTCATTTTTAAGAACAATGCATTATATGCAAATTATAAATGGATATATATCATATAATAATTTTCCACTTACGTGATGCTAAGATCATATGTTCGAGTTCGAAGAATATTTTCATCCTCAGGTTCTTGTGCAACAAAATATGAAGATTGAAGGGTGGCCTGCATATCAAGTAAAATTAGTCAGATCAAAGATCTTGTAAACTTGATTTTCTGAATTTGGGGAAATGAACATGCATACAAAAAAAAAGCACCTACCATGCAATATGACTCAAGATCACCTTCGCAATGTTTGATAAATTGGATATTCATAACATAATAAATACCATTCCAAATGGACTGTTAAAATAAACGTTGTATTGTAACGATTAATAGCGACGAACATTTTGAACATGCTATTAGTTTTGATATGAACTCAAATTTTGTGGACATGATGTTCATGATGTAGAGTGTAAATCAAACATCTCAAAAGTTACATTCAATTTCAAATTGTGTATCTCTAAAAACCGTAGGAGTGTAGATGGATTAATATTGATTGAACATTTTGAACATGCTAGAAGTTTCTAAATGATCTCAATTTTTGTAGACATGATGTTTATATTGCAAACTGTAGATTAAACATCTCTAAAGTTTCATTTGATTTCAAATTGTGTATCTCTAAAAACCATAGGAGTGTAGATGGGTGTGGCGGATCCTTACTCTATACGTGTCAGCGTGTGTGTGTGTATTTGTGTGTGAGCACATGCATTTATATATGTGTGTGTATCTATATGGTATATGTCATAATGGAACAAAATGTAATAAATCATCACTGCTAGAACTTAGCCATAATGCATCTTAATGGAGCATACGACAGATTTTGTAGAAGGCAAATTTTATGTGCAACATGAAAGATTTGAAGTTGCACCTAACCATGCTTTAACAACAATAAGAAATCCAAAAAAAGAGTCAAATCTAACTTAAGGTTATATACTTACAAACAAACAAGAATTAACCCAACCTGCATGCTCAATGAACATATAATCGGTAATTTCTTTAAGCTACATGAAACAATACACTGGTGCAAGTGCAATTGGCTAACCAGGCTTTAAAAAAGAACGAACATCATCCATTTACATACCGGATCATCCTCAACAAGGCCTTCTGCTTCATCGTATTCTTCCATGTCTGGTATATCCTCCTCTTCCTCTCCACCAAAATATGAAGGGATGGACCTAATGCTCCCACCTTTACTTATCTCTAAGTTGTCCATTGAAGGCAAGTCCTCCTCTTCATCAGCATGTGTTGTTTCTGGCAATTCGATATGTGTCAAATGGTACAGATGAAACAACACACAGTTTGACTACATTTTAATTTCGAAAGTTGTTGTAATACCTTTTGGTTTCCCATGGGTTGCAAGCCAACCATCGCCATCATCATCGTCATCAAGTAGGACTTCTCCTCCTGCAGCTTCATATTCCTCCTCCACTGATATTGCCCTCCTGAAACATGGCACTGGAATGTGGAGCTCATAAGAAAATTACCCACAAGTTACTATAACTAACTCACCAATTTTGAATATGTTAAATGCTAATAATGTACATTATTCATGAAGATCTGAATGCTTGTAAGCACAAATTGTCATTGCAACTAATTCCTTTAGTTTTTAGTTAATTTTATTCAATAGAAGTTAAATACAATAACCAATTGCTGATACATCTAGCTCGTTACATTAACCTAGGTTTACCCACATTTTACTAATCAGCAATATATATACTGAATGATTGTCTTAATTTATATTGTTTCAGAAATCCAATTCTCTTAACTTAAACAAAAATTAACTAGTACAGTATACTCATAAAATTATTTCTTAATGATATAGTCTTGGCTCAATGTAAACTTTTTAACAAACCCACTATCAACTATGCATTATAAGGGCACACTTGAATATTACTTATTTGACCTACTTTGGGTTTTAGGAACTTCAAAAAGGTGGAAACAACTTGCTTTTTTCATGCCTATTTAATTGAATCAACAAATTGTTGCTTTTCCAAAATTTCAAATAAGATACCTATAATCAGTTTGTACAAAATCCGTTATAACTCTAAATTATAAAACAGAATCAATAGCTGTACCATTTCTAGTAATCAAATATTGCTTATCAGCTGGCAAATACGACTTCCGTTTGCTTGGTTCACCCGATTCCCTACAATCAAGCCAAATCAAAAAAATTACGACTAGAATAAATTAAAAAGGAAAATTTTGAACTTCGATAACAAAAAACAAAAGAATACGAACCAGGACCAAGTTTGGCACTTAGAAACAAGATTATCGCCAGCGAGTAAGAATTCAGAAACACTCAAAACCCCCTTTTCTTTAAAAGCAGACACAGTACGAGGCCCAGTCATTCTTTCCACCGTGCCTTTGAATGCCTCGTGCAACTTCTGAGAAAGAACCATCCTCGCTTTCTCTCAAATTAATTACGTAGAGAACGTAAGAAAATCAAAAGGTATGGATTTAAATTAGGGTTTGAGATTAATCGGAGGAGGAAAATTTTATACAAGTACGCTAGCGATTGCTTCCTAATTCTAATGTACGATACTCCTCATTTTATTCTTTCTTCTTCTTCAGTCATATTGGGCCAAACTTCAAACTTGCAGAAATTACGTTTTTTGGGCTTAAGCCTATTATGAAATTCACCACTCATCTGTTCGTTTACCATCTATTATATTTAATAGTAAATTTATTATCTATTAAATAATAGTAAAGCACAAGAAATTCTAGCTCTCACATTAATTCTAGCATTTCGCTCAACTCTCCTTAACTTTCTCTAGATATTTATTAATATTTTATTTTAAAGACCTAATATAATTTATTATTTTCTAAATTGCTTATAATATTTTATTAATTTTACACTATCGTTTTACATTTGAAAACCTACGCTTTCTACTTTCTATTATTATTTTCAAAGTCCTTAATTTTCATGTACAATTTACATTTTAGTTTGTATGTTTAAATTAATTAAATAATTTAACTATAAACTGCATTATTTATTAATTTCTTTAATAAATAATTAATAAATAATACGGATAACAATGTCAACAAGTATATCATGCTCATTGTAACAAAATGATATAAATTAATTTTTCATTCAGATATAAAAAAATATGGATCACATAAAAGACTATAAGAACTTTAACGTATAACTATTTATTTTAATAAATTATCGTTTATATGATAGAAGTTTAAAAATTACAAATCATCTCGGTAATTATAAAAATTTCATCCTTACTCCTTAATTCTCTTTGATTTATTTTGAATCCATATAAATTATCATTTTATAGTTATCCAAAATATTGCGTTAATTTTTTCCATGATTTTATATTCATATATATATCTATATTTTATAATTTCTACATTCATTTATAAAGTTTTCATCAATTTCCTTTTATTATTTTACATTCAAATCCATGTATTTAAATTAACCAAACACTATAAATCCATACTATGTAAATAAATTGAAGTAATTAATACTCAAGTTCTTTGATAATTTATAAACAAAATGACAATTTCAATTTATATACCGCATTCATATTAACAAAATGGTAGAGATTTTTTTTCAAATATAAAAATATATAAACCACTTAATAAAAATTATATGCATAAACAGTAATAAAAGTTTCATTTATGATTGATATATCAAACATTGCATAACAAAATTTTATTTTAACAATATTTAAAGTATGAGTACCATGTTTTTACAACATTAGCGTCTACAATGCATGTGATATATTCTATTACTTTATTATTATTGTTATCTTCCACAATTTTAGTAAATTAAAAAAAAATTAGTTTTTCCCTTAAAATTCTTATGTTTCATTGAAAATTCTTATCAATACAGATTTTGCAATTTAACATCTAGAACTCATCATCACATGTGCGAGTGCGAAAAAAACACACACGATCACGAATTTATTCAATATTACTTCGAAAAGGAAAATTTTACATCAGTATTTTTCTTTGAAATTTATTATACAAATAAATACTTACAATTGTTTCACATATATTGGTATATCAGTCATATTTAACGTATAATTTCTTAATTTCAAAATATAAATTAAACTTATTTTGAAATTACATAAAATTTTGGAAATGACAATAATATATATATATATATATATCTTTATTTATTTACATTCTTTTAAACGTATAAATTAATAAAATAATATGCTTAACATATAATTTCCTTAAACTTTAGAAATATTATTGTAAAACTAATTTGAAACAAAATATATCATTTTAAATAGTTAGAATGTGAAAATAATGAATATATGATTATTTTTACTAGAAAAAAATATTTTAATATATGTTAGGATGAAAACATAACATTTTAACATGCTAATATAATAAAATAATAATTTTTTATAAATTCATTTATATTTATTTTAAATCAGTGAAATATTATACTTAATGTTATAAATTGCAAAATTATTTTATAGTCCAAATACATTATTTCATATATTTAAGGTATAAAAAAAAATAGGTACTTATAATCTATTCCGTTAATATATTAAATTAATTACTATATATACGTTTATCTAAGTATTGATCTGTTAAATAATAGTAAAATAGAATATATTTTTCTACTTATTCCTTTCTTTTTAAGATCTCTTCTTTATTCTCTCTATTGATTTTTCATGAAGCATCTCACGATTTCAGTAAGTCAAAAACAAAATAGTGTCATCCTTGGTTACCTTTTGTTATATATATATATATATATATATGTTTGTGTGTGTGTGTATTTTTGTATGCATGCATGCATGTGTATGTGTTACAATTTTATACTCTCATCTAAATCCAATCTGAATATTTCATATAATCTAAAATATATAACTTAATAAAACTTTAAAATATAAAATATTTTGAAACTAACTTAGAACTATACATTTCACTATGATTATTTAGAATCAGAAAATAACAGTATCTATAACTACTTATAACTATTTAAACATATAAATTATTTAGGTATGATATTTAAAATGTAAGTGACTTAATTTGAGAAATATTATTTTAAATTATTTTACAACAACAAAAATATCATGTTAACACAAAGATACGAAAATAGCAATATAAGTTTTCTATTAATTTATTTGTATACTCATTTACTATACATATAAATTAATTAAATGATATACTTAAGGTATAATTTATTTAAGTTTCAAAAAAAATATTTCTAGAATCATTTAAAATTCAGACGTATATATTTACAATCCAAAATAATAATAGATATAATTTTCAATGGTTTTTTCTTATGTCACTTAAATTATTGATAGAATGATTTATTAAATATATTCTATTAAATAATAGTAAGGCGAAAGAAATTATATCTCACTTGTGAATTTTGAGAATTAAAGTCTATTATTATTTCGATTTTGTATTTTATATGAAAATCACTATTGTTTATAGTTTATGATTTTTACGATTATTGACAAGTCACTCCTTGATTCTGACCTATCATTTAGTTTCAGATATAAATTCCATCATTGTTTAATTAACTTCAACTATTTTACATTCAAGTTTATATTATTATTTTCTTTCTTAAATGATATTTAGTAATAATGAACATGCATAATAATGAAGACTCTCATTATTTTTCTTTACCACTTTATATTGAAGTATAATTTACAAATTATTTGGAATGTTCTCTTCGATTCCATTCAATTAAGCTACATTTAAGTTTATATTGTTAATTTTCTTCTGAAATTGGTATTTTATTACACACTAACATATAGACAATAATTGAAACATGTGACTTGCACAAATATATGTTTAACACTAACTTATCTTGGCCTATCCATTAGACCTACCAAATTGCATCACAATGACCGGTCCATCATTATTTAGAAGATTCAACGGCGGCTATCAGGGTGGAAAGGAACTTCTCTATCAAGAGCGGGCAGGCCGACCCCTATGAACTTTGTCCTTTCCTCTCTTCCAATATTCCTGATGTCTTTTTATTAAATCCCCACTTAGGTAATTAAGAAGATTGATCCTATAAGACGAGCATTCCTTTGGAAGGGTAAGGAACAAATCTCTCATGTTAACTGTCTCGTAGCTTAGGATAATGTTATCGACAAAATTTCCACTGTCCCCGAACAGACTCGAACGATTGAACTGGACTAAAAAACAATAAAAAATGGATCTAAAGGCTTGGAAAACATCGCAAAATGGCCGAATGAAAAGGCACAAAAGAGATGGCCAAAATTGGATAAAGCGTTATAGCTCGGTCCCTTGACTCGGCCTCTACAACTTAGACCCAAGTTATAACCTTTGATGAATCAACAAAGTATGGCTAATGGATGAGGAGCAAAAAATAGAGATCAAAACAAAGCAAGGCACATATGGTCAACTTGGCACCAATTTGTGAAGCACTGACTAACTTGGCTATGATTTTTTAGAGGGAGCTTCGTGCTAGACATAGAGAACATATGGAACTTTTTAAAGCAAATTTGATGTTGGTTTTCATCTATAAATAAAGGAGGAGATGCATTAGAAAGGGGATCCTAATCTGAATCCATACGAGTTGAGTGATTCAATTCTAAACTAAACGCTTTATAAATCATACTCGAGCTATAAGCATCCGAGTTGTAAAATATTCTTTGTAGGAGTAAAATATAATCAATTGAAAACAATTAAGTGGATGTATAATGGAGTATTTGCCAAACCAGTATAAAAATGATGTGTTTCCTCTCTCTTTTAACTTCTTTTCTTTTATAACTTTCATTTACTGCTTAATTGGGTGTTTGTGCCATTTTTGATCCAAACATCTTGGCACTTTTATTGAGAAAAACTTGGATTTGAGAACTTGAGATCTGATTTAGAGAAGATGAAGTGGCCTAATGCAAGAGCTATTGTTGGAGGAAGTCAAAATGGCATTGGAGGCAGCCAGGAGGTGCCCTCAAATTTGAATCCATCAATCTACATGACTAGAGAAGCTATGAAAAGGACGATGATCAAGATGCAAGATAAACTAATGGCCCAACAAAAGAGATAATGAATGGGTTCTTCAGAAGAATGGAACAACAAATGACAGTCGGAGTAGTTGGAAATCAAAACCGGAGGCTGGAAGGCAAAACAAGTGCACTAGGAGATGAGGTAGGATAAGTCAGAACAAACCAAGAGGCATCACAACTCGGTACCGAGTTGAGACAACTTGACACCGACCTAAGTGGCCCAGTGGGCATGGTAAATTTAAAAGTTGGACAACATGGAGCACGCTTGAAGGAAGATGTTAATCCAAAGAATGGAGATCAAAACGTGGATTTACAACGGTAAGGAGATGGGCTAAGCGTTCCCTATAGGAATGGGTGCATGATAAAGGTTTAGATCAAGGACAAGCAGAGCCCTAGGGATTTCTACTGAACGACAATGACCGGATTGTTGATTCGATGAGGCAGGTATTAAGAGGTGATCCTCGAATTGGAGTTTGGAGGATGTAAATAGAAATCATTTACCTCAAACATCCAATACACTAGGAACCCACCTAATTTTAAACTACCAGAGCAGAAGATGCATAATGGAAGGATGGATCCAACTATTCATTTAATGAGATATATACAATATATGGAAGCGATATGTGCTTCGGAGGAAGTGATGGGACGATATTTCCTATTGTACTTGACAGATTTAGCGGCGATGTGGTTTCATCAGCTGGAGAATGGATTCATCAGCACATGGACCGAATTAGTGGATAAGCTTATAAAAAAGTTCAGAGTTCATATAGTGCGATCAAATAATGTGATGATGGTTTCGAGTGTGAAACAGAGGGCTGGCAAAATCTTACGAAGTTACTTAACTATATATAACATATCAGCCACTACAATACAGAAACTAGACTCATCAATAGTCCTGATGACGGTCGTTTTTGGAGTTGCGAGTAAGACTGATTTTAAAATTGCTTTGGAGAGAGATCTACTAGTGGATCTTGCGGACTTCTACTACCAAGTTGAGAGATATTTCCACCCAGAGGACACAGAAGCCAAAAACGCTGAGGTCAACACTATGGATAATGGAGGACCATCCAAGACAAAATATGGGAAGGATAATGGAAAGCGAAAAGCTGACGATTCCGAAGCGACAAAGGAGGAAGCCAAAGTTTTCCTCCTACACTAAATTAACCGAAACCATGGAGAGGATTTACTTGGATACAAAGGGAAAAATTCCTTACAAAAAGCCCTCTATGTGTGATGACCCGCATTTTAGAAGGTTTAAGTTGAAAATAAACCACACATGTCCAACTCAAAATAATCCGGAACAAAGATAATCAATGGGGTTAATTAAGAAAAATAAGAAAAGAAGAAGACAAAAACAGAATCTTGCAACGGAATGACAAAATATAATAATCAAATAAATAGTTTATGAAGCTGTTTATACTATACATTTGATTAAAATTTTACAACATCTATCAGAGTTATATATACAATAGAACAAAATAAAACAATGCAGCAAAACAACATGATGCAGGGAATAATACTAGTAATAATAATATACCAATCTTCGTCTTCGTCCTCCAGAGAATAATCTTCAATATGCTGAAAACTCAGGGCTGACCCGAGCATAAAGTAAAACAATACACTCGAGTTAGAACTAAAATATTCTTATGTGAGTCAAACCAATATCACATATAATAGGAGTGTAATAGCGTCAAAGATGTTTATGGGGTTTTACATCTCCTATCCAGTGTACATCGTGTGTGCAATAACTTAAGAGATGTTACGGGATTTTCCATCTCTTAAGGATCCATCAAAATGTCTATATATAGTAGAATATGTTACATATGTAATGTCAGATCAATAAAATAAATATTTTTCCCAGCGTTAAGGATTTACATTAATCCCCTTTAACATTTTTTAAGCATTGACGTACAGTTTGCATATAACACAACCAGTAGAACGTCGGTAGCCAGTGATGCGTCGTGATACGACAACACTAAATCAAAATCGTAGTGGTCTCGAATAAGGATAAAGTACAACAAGGCATGTGAGGCAATGCCCAAGGTGGGATACTACCAGTTTGCGTTCCCGACCGATCGTAACACATCGCCGCAACGATTGTCGATTGCGTCCAACACTCCCTAAATCAGAGGGTGTGCACCAATCAATAACAATGTCAAGATAGTCATACAAAGGAGCATGTCCGCTAGAGGTAGCTAACCTCATTGGCACGGTTGCAACACCTGTTTTAGTCATTTCAAATTGACACAAGTGTCAGGTCATCCATCAACGTTCACTTCCTTCAAATCCAGCAACGTTCATCAAATCCAACCAATTCATTCTGGAGTCTCCTCCACATACACAATTGTTAAAGTGGTTCCAACATTGACAGAGAGTGTGCCAATAATCGTCCTCTGTCTCTTTAACAACCAAACGTCATTTTTCACACTAGTTGGTTCTTTTACATTTCGAAAACGATTAACTTGATATCAAAATATCATATTCACTTCAAAATATCGTTTTATTCACTTCAAAATCAATTTCATTTCAAAACATCATATTTACTTAAAATATGTCAATTTCACTTCAAAATCATTTTCACTATAATATCTAAATTTCACTTCCAAAATCGTTTCGCATTCCAACTTAGGTTATAGCTTCATTTTAACCACATTTGTATTTAAATCAACGATTTAAATATAAGCATTCCAACTTTGACAAGTTTGAATTTTTAGAAAATAGTTTGAATTGTTTTAAATAGTTTAAAAAGTTAAAATAGTTTAAATAGTTAAAATAGTTTTATATAAAATGATTTGAGTATTAAAATGGTATATATAGTAAAATAGTTTGGAAAATCAAAATAATTTAAAGATTTAAAAAGAAAGATTTTAAACAATTTATATTAAAATAATTTATTCTGAAAATAGTTTCAAATCAAACTGTCTCTTTCCATTTCAACAAATCTAGACCCAGGTCTAAATTTCATTCAAAATGATTCAATTTCAAATCTATTAATTTAAAATCATCTTCAATCTCAAATCAATTCAAATCGACTCAAGTTCGATTTCAATTCAAATCAACTTCAATTTCGAAACGTTCATTTTAACTTCAAATTCACGATTCGATTCAATGGTTTAAATTTCAATTCAATTCTCAATTTTAAACCATTTCATTTTATATGAAGTTCGAGTTCAATTTCAGAGTATCGATTCAAATCATTTAAATCAATTTAAACTTCGATGTTCAATTTAAGGTTCAAATCTTTTAAAATAATTCAATTTCGAGTTTAAATTTGAAATGTCCATTTAAATTACTTTTACTTGGATTTATTTCAAAGTTCGAATAAAAAGTTTAAATCTTTTAAAACAAATCAATTTCCATAATTCAAATCATATTTCGATTATAACTTCAAATTTCAAATCAAATTCTTTAAACAATTTTCTTTAACCAATTTCGCTTTCAACATTTCAAAACTTGAATTGAAAATAATTCAATTACCATAAATTCAAATTTTCTTTCAAAAATAATATCTTTTAAATAATTTCAAAACTAAGAATTTTAAAACCATTTAATTTAACCGATCTGATGTCCGTATAAAATTTTCTATCCTATGGCCAAGTGAATAGTTATTTCAATTTTATTTCAGGGATGAATATATATCATTTCAATCCAAATCTCAATGTCATAGGTATATATCATTTCAACCTATTTCTTAATTTATTCAGAATAATTCAATTTACAGTTTTATACCATCAAACAATATATAGGGTGATAACATGAATATATATAAAAATAAATAAATATCCAATCATCCAAAATATCAACTAATAGCCATCCATCACAATCAACATCCAAATCAGTCAAAATATCACAATGATTAACTAGTTATCAATATCGGGTGTTTAAGTAGCAATTTAATTTCAATTTCAAATTTAAATGTCAATTAAAATTCCTAACAGTCCAATTCATATGTCAATTTAAATGTTTGTTAAATTATCAAACAACGATCAATAAAATTAAATCACTTCATGATTTTAATTTCACGAACATCAGAATATTTTAGTATTTGTGAGCGGTTTAAAACACTCACCTTTATTTGAAACAGAAATTTTTTTAGCTTTAAACAAATTCCAATCCAATTCCATGTCGTAAACGACATCGATACGAATCCAATGCAACTTGTTTCATTCGAATCCGACCTCGTATGAAAAGGTTACGAATTTTTAAACATTTAAAATAATAAAATTTTGATTAACATAATAATTAACTTAAAAATAACTTAACCTAATCTCAAATCCCCCTTCTTCCTCTCGATCGATACCAGGCCGAACAAAAACTCACAAGACCGAAACCCTACACGTGCACGCCACTAGAACTGCCACCCACAGAGCAACCTTCGACCCAAGCATCGTTGACTCCATCGCCTCAATTCTCACACAATTAGAGAAAACCCGCGCGCTCTTTGAGGCTAGATTCTGGCGAATTCACAAGTTTTCATCTTGATCCAACCCTTGGATGCGTAGAGCTCGATGAGATCTTCATTTTTTCTTTTGGAATAACTCGATTTTGTTGAACGGATTGGAAGATATCAAGAGGAGAAGGAAAGAGGATTTCGGCCATAAAAGATATAGAACGACTGAAGGTTTCTTTTAGGGTTTTGGATTGCAAAATAGAAAATAAAGTGGCCTTATATATAAATTTTCAAAACATTATTCACGCGCGACTTTCCTAAACTCCAAACGAAGCGTGCCACTTGGCGTTCTATATGTTATACCTCATTCCGAAAACAATGAAATATGTATCAGGAGCCAATTCCATCATATTCTGAATATAGCTTTTCAAAATCAGATTATATTAATTAAATTTCTTAAATAAATTTCTACGCGTTTCAGGCTCGCACGGCCAAACGATAAGTCTGATCGCTACGAAACTTGAAATCCTATAATAACTCACTATTACGGATCCGATGAAACTGGTCTCGTCGAAATCCAAGATAGTGCCCGAAAATACTATTTTTACACGTTAATTAAAATATAAAATTTCTAATTTCTATTTATTCACTTTTAAATTCAATTATAAAAGCAAACAATTTTCATTCTTGTTTAAATAAATTTAAATCAACTTTTGAAATCATTTTCATTCACATTAAATTACGGATTCAATTATTTATATAATTTCCAATATTAAATTCAAACAATTTAATTATCCAATAAATCGCTATAATTGAAATACTAGTTATTTAACTTATAAAATTTAACTTATAAAACAAATTCAAATAACAAAACAACTACTACACTCTTTATAAAATTATAATCATAGTCAAATAAGATGTACTTATATAAATTATTTCAAATATCATTTTTATAAATAAAAATGTTCGTTCTTATTCGATACATAAATGTTTTTATATTAAATACATAGGTTACACTATGCTACACTTCTATATTTAAAGTATTTCAATAATCCAATTTCGGTAAATTTCAATATTAGATTTCAAATGAATTTTAGTTATCAAATAATTATTTTATTTTCATCTAAATAATTCAACATTTATTATTCAATTCTTGCTATTGATTACAACACAATAAATGTATTGAACTTCTTCCTAACACAAATAATTTCCTTAAATCTTATCGAGATTGTTATTTCAAAATTTTATTCAAGTGCATATTAAATAAATTACATTAGTAAATCATTAAATTTTTATTTCCAGCAATTTTTATTCAAATATAAAATTTAATAATTTAAAATAGTTAAAATTACGGGTCGTTACATTCTTCCCCAATCAAAACTTTTCGTCCTCGAAAAGGGGTTAAGTAAGGAATCTAACATTTGATATATTTTACTTAGAATAATCAACATATAAACGGTAAGATCTTATTTGAAAAACCTTTACTACGATTCTGATATGCTATTCTAATATCAGCTTATTGTAAAACAAGTTATAAAAATTTTAAAGTTTCAAATTTTTTCTAACATCCGAATTTATGGAAAATTTCGGCAGCGTCTCTTTTGTGTGACTCAATCGTAAAAATTTACAATATACATATATAACACAAAATACATCTCATCTCAATGACAAGGCATCCCGTAGGGAAAAACAAAAAGTATGGTATGTAATCCGTGATATGTACCTTATTATTATTAATACGAGCGAGTTCGCTCATATTAAGCAAGCAAAAGCAAATCAAACGCGTATACGTCCAAACAGTCTTCGTATGTACCTATCTCAACTCAATTTAGAATATTAGTTACTTATAATAAGATATAGAAACATGTATGAGTTTAATAGAATCGTATAACATAAATTCTGAATCCAAATAATGAGCATAAGCACTAATACATAACATAACAATCATATGCAGCCAAAAGCAGTTATAACAATGGTTTACAACAAAAGAAACCATTCAACAATTAATATTCATCTATTTTATTCACATTCATTTGATTTACATTCTATTTATTTGCATTCAATTTGTTAAATTTCAATTGTTTCACTTTATGTTTAACAACATTTCATACTAAATTCATTTATGGACCCTTTTCACAAATCATTTCATTTAACCTTATGTAAGTTAAATTTTATTTCATTACCACTTAGTATATTCTCTTTAATACTAATATCATTTATAAACCATTTCATAAAACCATTTAAGTTTATTATAAACATTTTATAAAACGCAACTCATGTTTATTATTACTTCATAACTTAAGTTCATATTAATTCATTGATTCACTTCATTAGTTCATTTCATTAATTCATATCATTAACTTTAATTAAGTAAATTTTATTTTATAACTCAAATTCATATCTAAATAGTGTTTTCCTTTTACTACTCAATTATTCATTTAACATTTCTTTAAACACAATTTCAATTGAAACATTTTTATTACTTAAGTTCAAACATGCATAATATTCTATTACATATTTATATTTAACATTTCAACTTCTTAAACATTTCTGGTCAGTTTTATATATGTTTTTAGAATGTAATGGAATGTTATATAAATTTATCTTATTCATTTTAGTTAACAAGAATGTTCAATAATTTTCACATGTTTAAATTTCCATTATCTTGAAATTTAAGAGTTATAATTTAACTTCTCATATTTCATTTAAACACTTAGCTTCAATTTCTTATTTATCATTTGAGGAGTTTCCAACTATTCAAAAAAAATCACTTTATTTCTGCAACTGAAAATCATTAATTAACAGGAACTTGAGAATTCAAATACCGGGTTTATTTTCAAACCATTTTGAAATAATATATACTCATATCTTTTATATATATCAAATCATATTTAGAGATTTTAAATCAAAATCTGTTTATCGAACCAAATGCGTAGCAAAGCTACTAAGTGGCCTCCCCACTTTGAGACTCGAAAATGAATGTCGATGATGCGGCCGTCATCACCGAAATTATTTTCCAGTGACAGGAGTATAGGATTACTTCCTTTTAAAATCCCTTTGAAACAACTTCTATTCGTAAATATTTTTAAATAATAATATTATTATTTTCAAAATCTTAGAAAACAATTTCAAAAGGACCGGGATTCAAGTTCTCAAATTCTTAGTTTAAATTCATTCTTTTAGCTTAAACTAAAGTTAGATTTTACTTAAGTTCATTACTTAAGTTCATAAATATCCATAAACACAAATTTGTTAAGTTAATATTTTCAAACTTGGTTTTATAACCTTTTCACTTCATATTCAATTTATTTTATAAATCTATTCATTTCATAATTTAAACTTAAAGTATTTCTTACCACTTATACTTAAGTGTATCAACATTTCTTTATTTAACATTCACTTATTTTATATTCAATTAGTTAACATTCAATTTATTAAAACTCACTCCATTTGCATTCAATTTATTTACATCCAATTTAAATCAAATTCAATTACTCACATTAATTTTACTTACACTCATTTACTCACATTTAATCCTTTCGCAACTCAAATTGCATTTCAATTTGTAACTCAAGTTCGTATTCATTCTATTAATTCATTTTATAGCTTAAGTGGAACTAATTTACTTTACTAATTCATCTAGTTCAATTCAAATTCAATTCAATTCATTTAATCTTTATTAAATTAAACTTTATTTCATTAACTAAATTTATTTAACTTTACCTAAGTTAATCTTTTTATTTCATATCTCAAATTCAAATTTCTCTTGTTTGCTTAACCAAAATGTTCAATCATTTTAAAATTCGGTTTTATTTTCCTGTTCAAGTTCATAAGTTGTAAACTTATTTCTTATCCATACTATTTTCAAATTATCAGTTCAAAAACTATTTTCATATATGGGCATTTCACCAGAAGGACAAACTTTGCAGTCCAATTAGTTTCAAGGACACACATTCAAAGAAATTACTTTCAAGGCCAAAGTCAGCAGAATAATTACTTTCAAGGACAAAGTCAGCAATCCAATTACTTTCAAGGACATAATTTCATATGTTTTTAGGCCCTAAAATCTAATTATTTTACGTTTTGTCCTTGAAAGTAATTATTTCAGTTGTGTGTCCTAGAAACTAATTCCATTTGCTAAAGAGGCCCTTGTCGCTAATTTCCACTTTCATATATTTATCAAATCATACTTGAAAATATTTCCACAATCAAAACTTGTTTTAACCAAAAATATATTTCTTTTGGTAGCAATTCTCACTCAGAAACTCAAAAATGAATACTGGCAATGCTGTAGTCATCCCTAGAATTATTTTCTAGTGACTAAAGCGAGTCAATGCTTTTATTACTTTTAAAAATATTTTCAAAATATATTTCTAGTCAAAACACTTCAAATATTATTATTATTAATTCTGAAGGCTTTGAAACAATTTTGAAAATCAACGGGATTTTAAATTCTGAAATTCTCATCTTTTATTTTTTCCTCTCTATTTATAAGCCATATTATAAATATACTTATACAATTTCATTACCTTATTATGAAAACATTCGTTAATTTACATCTTTGTTATTACAAACAATTCTTATTGTAATTAGATTTCAATTCAATCTAATTATCGAATGCTTCGTGAAATAGAGTTCACAAAGTATTCATATTTAGTTTAATTCAAACAATAATCGACGATAACTAAATATTATCATCTCCTAACAAACAACATTCATTAATAATCATACATGTTTATGAAAGTTATCATTTTATATATGAAAAATATAATTTAGGTAAAATTATTTCATTTACCCTATTTTAAAACTATATTATGGCGACTTGCCTCGTTTAAGTGTTTAGAAACCCCTATCTATAACATGGCGCCTCATGTACCAACTAGAATTCATAAACAACTCAACAGATAAGTAAACACAATTTATAACACTAACAAGTATGCTCTCTCATATATATATACACACTCAAACAAACTCATTCTAGGGTATTACTACCCTATCTCTAATGAGTCCAACCCCAACAAAGCTAAGGTTATCGCTAATCCAAAGCTCTGATACCAACTGTGATGACCCGCGTTTCGGAAGGTTTAAGTCAAAAATAAACCACACATGTCCAACTCAAAACAATCCGGAACACAGATAATCAATGGGGTTAATTAAGAAAAGTAAGAAAAGAAGAAGACAAACACAAAATCTCATAGTGGAATGACAAAATACAATAATCAAATAAAAAATTCATGAAGCTGTTTATACTATACATTTGATTAAAAATTTATAACATCTATCAGAGTTATATATACAATAGAACAAATAAAACAATGCAGTAGAATGACATGATGCAGGGAATAATACTAGTAATAACAATATACCAATCTTCGTCTTCGCCCTCTAGAGAATAATCTTTAGTACGTTGAAAACTCAGGGCTGACCCGAGTATAAAGTAAAACAATACACTCGAGTCAGAACTAAAATATTCTTATGTGAGTCAAATCAATATCACATTAACAGGAGTATAATAGCGTCAGAGATGTTTACAGGGTTTTACATCTCCTATCCAGTGTAGAACGTGTGTGCAATAACTTAAGAGATGTTACGGGATTTTCCATCTCTCAAGGATCCGTCAAAATGTCTATATATAGTAGAATACACTATATATGTAATGTCTAATCAATAAAATAAATATTTTTCCTAGCATTAAGGCTATATATTAATCCCCCTTAACGCATTTTTAAGCATTGACGTACAGTTTGCATATAACAACAACCAATGGAATGTCGATAGTTAGTGATGCGCCGTGAGATGACAACACTAAATCAAAATCGTAGTGGTCTCGAATAAGGATAAAAGTATGACAAGGCACGTGAGGCAATGCCCAAGGTAGGATACTGCCGGGTTTTGTTCTCGGTTGATCGTAACACATCGACGCAGCGATTGCCGACCACGTCCAACGGTCCCAAAACCAGAGGGTGCACATCAATCAATAACAATGTCAAGATAGTCATACGAAGGAGTGTGCCCGCTAGAGGTAGCTAACCTCATTGGCACGGTTTCAGCTCCTATTTTAGTCATTTCAAATTGACACAAGTGTCAGGTCATCCATCTACGTTCACTTCCTTCAAATCCAACAACGTTCATCAAATCTAACCACTTCATTCTGAAGTCTCCTCCACGTACACAGTTGTTAAAGTGGTTCCAACATTGACAAAGAGTATGCCAATAATCGGCCCCGGCCTCTTTAACAACCAAACGTCATTTTTCACACCAGTTGGTTCTTTTACATTTCAAAAACGATTCACTTGATATCAAAATATCATATTCACTTCAAAATATCATTTTATTCACTTTGAAATCAATTTCATTTCAAAACACCATATTTACTTAAAATATGTCAATTTCACTTCGAAATCATTTTCACTCTAATATTTAAATTTCACTTCCAAAATTGTTTCACATTTCAACTTAGGTTATAACTTCATTTTAACCACATTCATATTTAAATCAATGATTTAAATATAAACATTTCAACTTTGACCAGTTTGATTTTCTAGAAAATAGTTTGAATAGTTTTAAATAGTTTAAAAAGTTTAAATAGTTTAAATAGTTTTAATAGTTACAATAGTTAAAATAGTTAAAATAGTTTTATATAAAATGATTTTAATATTAAAATGGTATATATAGTAAAATAGTTTGGAAAATAAAAATAATTTAAATATTTAAAAAGATAGATTTTAAACAGTTTATATTAAAATAATTTATTCTGAAAATAGTTTCAAATCAATCTGTCTCTTTCCATTCAACAAATCAGGACCCAGGTTCAAATTTCAATCAAATTGATTCAATTTAAAATCTTTCAATTTAAAATCATCTTCAATCTCAAATCAATTCAAATCGACTCAAGTTCGATTTCAGTTCAAATCAACTTCAATTTTGAAACATTCATTTTAACTTCAAATTCACGATTCGATTCAATGGTTTAAATTTCAATTCAATTCTCAATTTTAAACCATTTCAGTTTATATAAAGTTCGAGTTCAATTTCAGTGTATCGATTCAAATCATTTAAATCAATTTAAATTTCAATGTTCAATTTAAGGTTCAAATCTTTTAAATAACTCAATTCTGAGTTCAAATTTGAAATGTCCATTTAAATAACTTTTACTTGGATTTATTTCAAAGTTCGAATAAAATGTTCAAATCTTTTAAAATAAATCAATTTCCATAATTCAAATCATATTTCGATTATAACTTCAAATTTCAAATCTAATTCTTTAAACAATTTCCTTTAACCAATTTCACTTTCAACATTTCAAAACTTGAATTGAAAATAATTCAATTACCATAAAATCAAATTTTCTTTCAAAAACAATATCTTTTAAAATAATTTCAAAACTAAGAATTTTAAAACCATTTAATTTAACCAATCCGGTGTCCGTATAAAATTTTCTATCCTATGGCCATGTGAATAGTTATTTCAATTTTATTTCAGGGATGGATATATATCATTTCAATCCAAATCTCAATGTCATAGGTATATATCATTTCAACCTATTTCTTAATTTATTCAAAATAATGTAATTTACAGTTTTATACTATCAAATAATATACAGGGTGATAACAGGAATATATATATAAAAATAAATAAACATCCAATCATCCAAATTATCAACCAATAGCTATCCATCATAATCAACATCCAAATCAGTCAAAATATCACAACAATTAACTAGTTATCAATATCGGGTGTTTAACTTGCAATTTAATTTCAATTTCAAATTTAACTGTGGATTAAAATTCCTAACAGTCCAATTCATATGTCAATTTAAATGTCTGTTAAATTATCAAACAACAATCAATAAAATTAAATCACTTCATGATTTTAATTTAACGAACATCAGAATATTTTAGTATTTCGTGAGTGGTTTAAAACACTCACCTTAAAACTGAAAATATTTCTGCTTCAAACAAATTCCAATCCAATTCCATGTCGTAGATGACTTCGATATGAACCTAATGCAACTTGTTTCGTTCGAATCCGACCTCATATGAAAAAGTTACGAATTTAAACATTTGAAATAATAAAAATTTGATTAACATAATAATTAACTTAAAAATAACTTAACCTAATCTAAAATCCCCCTTCTTCCTCTTGATTGATACCAGGTCAAACCCAAACTCACGCGACCTAAACCCTACACGCGCACGCAACCCTAGGCCACAGACTTAGATCCGAGCACCCCACTAGAACCGCCACCCTCCGAGCAACCTTCGACCCAAGCATCGTTGACTCCGTCGCCTTCGTTCTCACACAATTCGAGAAAACCCGTGCGCTCATCAAGGCAAGATTCTGGCGAATTCACAAACTTCTATCTCGTTCCAACCGTTGGATGCGTAGAGCTCGATGAGATCTTTATTTTTCCTTTTGGAATCACTCGATTTCGTTGAACGGATCGGAAGATATCAAGAGGAGAAGGAAAGAGGATTTCGGCCATTAAAAGATATAGAATGCCTGAAGGTTTCTTTTAGGGTTTTGGATTGCAAAATAGAAGATAAAGTGGCCTTATATATAAATTTTCAAAATACTATTCACGCGCGACTTTCCCGAACACCAAACGAAGCGTGCCGTCTAGCATTCTATATGTTATACCCCCTATTCCGAGCACAATAGAATATGTATAGCCAATTCCATCATATTCAAAAGATAGCTTTTCAAAATCAAATTATATTAATTAAATTTCTTAAATAAATTTCTACACGTTTTAAGCTCGCACGGCCAAACGATAAGTCCGATCGTTACGAAACTTGAAATCATATAATAACTAACTATTACGGATCCGTTGAAACTAGTTTCATCGAAATCCAAGACAGTGCCCAATAAGACTATTTTTACATGTTAATTAAAATATAAAATTTCCAATTTCTATTTATTCACTTTTAAATTCAATTTTAAAAGCAAACAATCTTCATTCTTGTTTAAATAAATTTAAATCAACTTTTGAAATCATTTTCATTCACATAAAAATCAAGATTCGATTATTTAAATAATTTCCAATATTAAATTCAAATAATTTAATTATCCAAAAAAATCGCTATAATTGAAATACAAGTTATTTAACTTATAAAATTTAACTTATAAAACAATTTCAAATAACAAAACAACTACTACACTCTTTATAAAATTATAATCATAGTCAAATAAGATGTACTTATATAAATTATTTCAAATATCATTTTTATAAAAAAATGTTTGTTCTTATTCAATACACAAATGTTTTTATATTAAATACATAGATTACATTATGCTACACCTCTTTATTTAAAGTATTTCAGTAATCCAATTTCGATAAATTCCAATATTAGATTTCAAATGAATTTTAGTTATCAAATAATTATTTTATTTTCATCTAAATAATTCAACATTTATTATTCAATTCTTGCTATTGATTAAACATAATAAATGTATTGAACTTCTTTCTAACACAAATAATTTCCTTAAATCTTACCAAGATTGTTATTTCAAAATTTTATTCAAGTTCGTATTAAATAAATTACATTAATAAATCATTAAAAATTTATTTTCAGCCATTTTTATTCCATAATTATATTAAATTTAATAATTTAAAATAGTTAAAATTATCGGTCATTACACTATGAGAGCCCATGAATTTGGGAAAGGAGATCTAGAAAGTTTTGCCTATTCCACGAGCTGGACGGGCATGAAACGAATGAATGCAGACACCTGCAAGATTTGATTGAAGAAAAGGTTCGGAGTAACCGCTTACAATAATATGTTAGAAATCAAATTACCATGGCACAAACTACAATGATGTTGCATAAGCGACCACCGTCTATGGCAGATGTATTTGGTTGCGACCGCAGATCTGGTTCGAGAATGATTATCCCATAATCGGGATAGACTGGAGTCGGGTTGGATTTTCGCACTTTGCTTCTTTGAATATGACATGAAGGATTATCGATGGGTCACTTACTCATGCACGGGATCCCAAGCAATCCCATAGTCATGCTCTATGTTAAGGTCTAAATGTAATCCTCGACTAGATTAGACCATTTAATTTTGCTTGATGCATCTGGTTTGAATTTGACTATCAACTTATGGATATTTAAACTTGAAAATCATTAGAGCATGATGATTGATATTGATAATGTCATGGGATACCAACGGGACTTGGTTATCCCTCAAAACCGATATATGAACTAATAGGATATTATTCACCTAACTGGAGAGATGGGGCGATGAATTGTGAAGTATGAGTTCCCCTGTTGGAGATTGAATGGAAGGACTTGTATGGAACGACAAGTCCCCTCATCGAAGAGTGAATAGATGGAATCGCTCGGATATTGGGTCCCCTAGCTGGAGAGCGGGCAGATTGGACTAAATTTGGATATGTGCTTATGTGATCCGAAGAGACCAGAACTGAAATTTTGGATTTTATCACCCTTTGATTTTAAAATGCTTTGATAATGAATATCGGATTATATCTTTGCCTAGATTCGGTTAGACATACTTATAATGGGATTTTGGGTGATATCAAACGATTTATAAATAATGTTCTGATCGATGGCAATGTACAACAATGATTAATGATGCATGATTACATGATATATGGTTTACCCATGATAGTTAAATCCCGAAGAACATGGGACGATATTGATACTGACATATGATAACTTAATCCTGGGTGAATACGATACGATACTGACGCTGATATATGATATTTAATCCCGAACAAATGTGGGATAACCTTGATTTATGATATCGACATTTAAATCTTGAAGGAACACGAACAATATTGACATCGTTGTATGATATGATAATACCAAGAGAACATGGGTTGATTATGATCTATGACTAACGCTTAGGCAAGGACTCGAGTCCCTAGCTGTGATAGGTCTATAACGACCTTTAATTTGCAGGTAGGTCTGTCAATGGATACTCGAAAAATTCAAAATTCGTCCATATCTGTATCCCAAAAAACGGATATTATCCGATATCCAAAAAGCGGATGCGGATATCCGATATCCGAAAAGAAAATCGAACGCGGATGCGGATATGGGCATATCCAAATCCAAAAAACATCCGTTCGATCTGAAATTAATTATAATAAAAATTGTTATTATTATTGATTTATTATATAAAGATGACCCTAAGTTATAGTTAAAATATGTTTAGAAATGAAACGGCCCAAGCCCAAGTTGCCTAACAAAGAAAGTAAAACCCTAAGCCAGTAACGAAAAAAAGTAAAAAACCCATCCTCATTTCCTTAGCCGCAAATTTTCGTTCATTCACTTTCCTATTTCTTATTTAACAATTCACTCAACCACACGCAAATTTCAAACCCTAAATTGCTGCAGAAACCCTAAATCGACGAAAAAACCCATCATTCGAACGTCGCTCCACCTCGTCATCGCAGCTCCGCCTCGTCGTCGCAGCTCCGCCTGGTCGCTCTACCTCGTACTCGGCTCTGGTCTTGTTCGAAACATAGCACTGCTCACCTCTGGTATTTCCTATTTCCTCTTCGTTTTTTTATATATAAATGTTGACTACTGTAACCCATCTTTCGTTGTTGGATACTTGGCTGTTGTAAAATGTTGGGTTGGTTGCTATTGTATGTTTTGATTTCATTTCAATTGTATAATATGATTTCATTTCTACTGTATGTTTTGATTTCATTTCTATTTCATTTCAGGTAATATTGAGCAGTCCAAACCCTATGTATAATTTTTTGTATACCGCAGAAATTTATCGCAGAAATATAATAAGAATTTTAGTTAATAAATATGATTTTTTGTATATCGCAAAAATTTGAAAATGGAAAACACTTCATCAAGTTGTAGTAGCAAGTCTGTTGCATGTACCTCAAATTCTTGTGTTAATGATAAAGTAATTGTACAAGAAACCGTTGATTCAAGTGTGCCACAAGCTCAAAATCTTTCAATAAATGAAATAAAATTTGCACCTTTAAATGTAAAACTCATAAAATCCAAAGTATGGAAATATTTTAATAGAGAAGTATTGGAGGGTAGTAATAGTGTTAAGGAAACTTGTAAATATTGTTTAAGGATATTCAATGGAGCTACATCTCTAGAAATAACACATTTGAAGAATCATGCAAAAGTTGTCCTAAAAATACTAATAATAAGAGACAACTTTTAACTACTAGAAAGTCTCCTAGTAAACCACTCAAATTAGCGAGTTGGAAATTTGATCATAATAGGACTCGAATGTGTTTTGCTCGTATAGTTGCCAAACATGATTATCCGTTCAATATGACGGAATATGTTTACTTTCAAGAATTTGTAAGGAGCATTAATCCAACCGCTAAGCTCTATTCTAGAAATACAGTTCGTTGTGATGTTTTGAAACTTTATGCTGATATGAGAGCTGAATTACAACAAATGTTTGATAGTTTGTCCGCTCGTGTTAGTCTTACTACAGATTTATGGACATATGAACATCAGAATATAGGTTATTGTTGCATCACTTGTCATTACGTCGATGATGATTGGAAATTGCAAAAAAAATTGCTTATCATGAAATGCCTCCTCCATACACCGGACTTGCACTTAGTGCTGCTATTAAAACAAAATTATTGCATTGGAATTTAGTTAAGAAGTTATTTTCAATTACTGTTGATAATGCTTCTAATAATGATGCTATGATAAGAGATCTCAAGGATTGGTTAGATGGTAAAGGCGTCTTGGTTTTAAATGGTGATTTATTTCATATGCGTGGTTGCACACATGTATTGAATTTAATTGTTTAAGATGGATTAAAAGTCGTGCATGATCTCATTGTAAAGATAAGAAAAAGTGTTAATTTCACAAAGTCATCACAATCTAGAAAACAAAGTTGGGAAAATGTATTGGCACAAACTAGATTAATTGGAAAAGGAGTTTCATATGATGTTCCAACATGATGGACCTCAACATATCTTATGCTGGAAAGTGCGCTTGAATTGCGTCCCGCATTTGAACGATTAGTTGAGTTAACTTCTGATTATAGATGTTTACCTTCAAGGCAAGAGTTGGAGATAGGAAAAGAAATACGTGAATGCTTGTAAATCTTTTATGAAGTTACACTTAAATTTTTAGGAGTTAAATATCCAACGGCTAATCTATATTTTAAAAGTGTGTGATGTTTATGAAAGTATTACAAGTTGGGAGTTAAGCGAGCATTAATATATTAGTTCTATGGCACAAATGATGAGAGTTAAATTCGATAAGTAATGGAGAACTTGCAATTTGATGATGAGTATTGGCATGGTTTTTGACCCACGTTATAGAATGGCATACATTGAATTTTTCCATGATGTGATTTATGGACAAGAAGCACAAGTTCATGTAAGAAAAATTTAGGAATCGTTAAAATCTCTTTTCTATTCATACGAAAGAGAAGGTGCATTATATACGAATGTATCTAATTCTTCTGGTTCATTGGATGATAATTCTAATAGTGGGCCTAAGAAAAGAACAAAAATGGATCTTAAATGGAGGAATTATAGAGAACAAAAAATCTGAAGTTTACAAGTTTCTAAGACGGAGCTCGATAAATATTTAGAAGATGAATTATTGCCCATTGAAGATGATGAGAACTTTGGTATTTTAATGTGGTGGAAAACAAATGGTCCTACGTTTCCTATTCTTGCAAGAGTTGCTCATGATATTTTAGCCATTCTTGTTTCTACTGTAGCATCTGAATCCTCATTTAGTAGTGAAGGTAGATTGATTACCGAAACTAGATCCTCGTTATCTTCGGATATAGTAGAATCCTTAAGTTGTATTAAGGATTGGTTACCGTCGGACATTGGTTAGTGTTTTCTTTTTTAATACTTAAATTAGTTTGGAAATATTACTATTTGATGCTATTTATTAAAAAATTCATTTAACAGGAAAAGATATGGAGATCGTAGATGTAGTATCAGCTTCGTTATAGAGATGGTTGCACAAGGTAAAACTTTTTTTTAAATTGGAACTGTTCATCTTTCTGTAATTCTATGCTTGACAAACGATGTTAAAAAAAACTCTATACATGTGTATTGAAGGAAAAATAAATTTGATTTATATTGGTGTATGATTTCTATTGAAAAAATTCTTGACTCCCGCATAGGTGCTAGGTGAGAGCCATTTACTTACGACTTGGTAGAGGAGGGCACAGAAGCTGCCCGCTGCTGCAAACAGAAGCGAGCAGTTACTGCAAATAGCAGCTCACTGCTGCTATTTACAGCAACGAGCTGCTGCTATACATGCTAATATTCGAAATTAATCGAAATTATCTGTTTAATCTAATGATTCGATCATGTTTTTTTGGCAGGAAATGTTAAAAAGCTAAGGTGGATGGAAGAAAGAACAAATATTATCTATTGTTTTAGTTTGTTTTTGTTTATTTGAATTGTTGTAATATCGTATGAACTTGTTTGACATTATGTGTGTTGCTATTTTGTCATTTGAAAAACTGATTATTGTTGTAATTTGTGTGTATTGTCATTTGATAAAGTGATTGTTTTAGCTGTGATGTTTTAGTTCAAAAATATTAGTATAATAAAAATATTATTCAGTTTCGGATGCAGATATTTCAGATATTTTAGAATATCCGAAAATATCTGCTTTTTATTTTCGGATGCGGATATTTTCGGATATCCGAAAAATATCCGCGGATGCGGATATGGATGTTAATTCTCCGATATCCACGGATATCGGATGCAGATTTAAACTTTCAAATGCGAATGCGGATATAGTCATATCCACATCCGTTTGCATCCGTTGACAGCCCTATTTGCAGGTGAGTTCGAAGGAACGGGATGATTTGCCATGATTGATCCAGTTGATAGCCAGAGAGCTCAATTGTTGATAATTTGCCAATTTTCGATGTTTGTCCTCGAGCAAAGCACAACTTATATTCACAAGGCATGCTTTGGGGGGGCAAGTGTTATTGGTAAAATTTCCATAGCCTCCAAACAAAATTGAATGATTGAAACAGACTAAAGAACGATAAAGAAACAGATTCAAAGACTTGGAAAACATCACTAAATGGTCAAATGGAAAGGCACAAAAGAGATGAGCAAAATTGGATAAAGTGTTACAACTCGATCCCTTTGACTCAACCTCTATAACTTGGACTCGATTTATAACCTTTGACGAATCACGAAGTTTGGCCAATGGACGTGGAACAAATCAAAGTAGAGTCAAAACAAAGCAAGGCATATATGGTCAACTCGGGTCCGAGTTGTGAAGCACAACTCGGGTCTGAGTTATGAAGCACTGGCTGACTTGGCCACGATTTTTTTGAGGGAGCCTCATGCTAGACCTGGAGAATGTTTGGAGTTTTTCAAGTGATTTTTATGATGGCCTTCATCTATAAATAGGGGAGGACATGCATTAGAAAAGAGATCCTTTTCTGGATTAATTTGAATCCATAGGAGTTGACTGATTCCATTCTAAACTAAATGTTGGATAATTTATACCCGAGTTGTAAGCATCCGAGTTGTAAAATATACTTTCTAGGAGCAAAGTATAATCAAATGAAAATGATTAAGTGGACGTAGGTCGGAGTATTTTCCAAACCATTATAAAAATTGTGTGTTTACTCTCTCCTTTAACCTCTTTTCTTTTACAACTTTCATGTATTGCTTGATTGGGTGTTTATGCCATTTTGGTCCAAACAGATAATATTTGTAGACCTAAGAATCAAGATGGACTGGGGATTATCAGTTCAATAAGCTCTCTTGGTAAGTGGGGTTGGAGATTGATTAGTGGATGCATGAAACCTTAGGCAAATTATATAAATAGGTGTTACTATAATGGAAACTTTGCTACGGTCGATCTCAAATTCACCCCTACCCTTTCACATCCTTTGTTTCTAGAAAAGCATCCTGACTTACTACACCGAACTGCATATAAGGACTTCCATCACCATTGGAAATAGTAAAAAGACGACTTTCTTGATTTGCCCATGGCTTCGCAATGTCGGCCTTTTCTCATTCTTCCCCAAATTTTTCAACCTTTCTACTGACAAATTCATATCGGTCCATCAAGCTTTTGAAGGTGGGCGTTGCACGATCTCTTTCTACTCTGTCGTTACTAGTGACAATCTCAAGGACCTCATCACTCTTTTACAACTAACTAATTATGTCATTCTTTTGTTCACCGATGACATTTTTAGCTAGGGACCACAACAAAGGGGATTTTATTGGTAAAATCATTATATCAATTCTACATCTTCTCTGGTGTGTTTTTCAACCTCTCTTTCTTATGTCATGTCAAGATATCCTCGAAGTTTAAGATTCATATGTGGCTTGTAATGTTGAACAAACTTAACATATCGAACATCTATCTAAGAAGCGTCTTGCCTCTAGCCATAAGTACTTCCTATGTGAAGATCTACCTAACTCTAGTAATCAATTGTTTCCCGAATTTGATTTTTCTTATCAGGTTTCGACTTCGTGTGCCTCGAACTTTGGTGTAGATATTAAGCTTTTTGGTACCGACTGGCTTTAAGGCCAGAAAAAATACAGATCATCGTCTTACCATTCCACTGAGGTTGGTCTAGTTTTGGCTTTCTATTACGCAATTTGGGGAGAGAGGATTGAACATTGCTTTAAATCTAGAAGGAAAAACTATGTTTCAGTGTTTAACAGAATTATGCACATGGTTGTTGAAGTGACAGGTGTTTGTGCTGGGCCTCTTCATCTTAGGCTTTCTTCGGATGGGCTTCAGGAGTCAGCTAGAAGCAATAACGCGAATGACATCTAACAGGGGTAGTGAAAGTTTGGCATTTTGTGGCTATCTATTGTGCACATAAAAATGTACATTTTCACTCTTATACTTAATCTCCTTTTATTTAAATAAATAGCATATTAGGGTATTTTTACAAGTTTTAAACCAAAATACTAAAATATTTTCAAATTATCATTCATGCATCTACATGTGGGCAAAATAATAATTTTTGTGTGTAAATTAATTGAAGAAAGTTTACTTGCAGATTTTATTTTATTTTATAGGAATTGGATGCAACATAGAAGAGGTTTCATGGAATCATGAATGCACATACTTTGAAAATCAAAAGAAAGAAAAGAAGAAGTGCAATATGGAGGAGCCCACATGCCCACTTACTAATGGACCACAATTAAAAAAAATGCACATGTTAGTGGAGATCAAAAGCAAAAACACATGTTAATGGAGATTAATTAATTCTTTAAAGATTACTTGGAGGCTACACAAAATCAAGGGCATTTTTGGTAGTCCCCTAAAAAGTGGATTAGGGTTTTAGGAATGTATAAACATCCCTTATGTTTCATGTAATGGATATCTTCTTCTCTTTGGTTAGTTTGATATGTAATGTAGCCACAACTTGAAATAAAAAGTTTGCTTCTCTTTAATGGCTTCTTAGCCTTGTCTCTTATTTTTATGCACTTTAATTCATGCTATTTTTTTAACGCTATTTTCTTTCATGCAAGTAGTGTAGATTTATTTTATTGCAGTAAGTTATTCTCTTTCTCTTTAATTAGTTTTTGTTTCTTTTTATGTTGAAATTCATTTGTGTTGAAATGTGAATTCAAGTATGAGAAGCTAAACCCTTTCAATTTAGGGGTAATGAAGCTCACATGAATCGTACTAAATCAACATAGAATTAATTCATCTGTAGTCTCTTGTTTGGTGCTTAATATAAATTAATAATGATGGTAGCTTATGTTTTTTAGTGAATTTGATAGCCTATGTTGACATCTCTAATAGGTTATGCTTAATCCAATATAAACATAAACTATTTGATCATTTGCCTAAGAGATTTTGATCATGAAATTAAAAGTTGAATCAATATTCGATGTTCTATATTACTAATCTTAAAATAGTAAATAGATCATGCTTAAATTAGATTTTATTTTTGATCATATGTTCATTTTCATGATATTTTAGAAGTGGGTTTGAATGGTGTGTTAGAGTTTGATGGTTTAAGTTGGGCTAATTAATTACATAAATAAACCATACTTATAATAAACACATCAATCATTTCCACTTAAAATTAAAATGAGAGATTATAGATTAATTTTGTGTTGATTTATATGAATGATTGGAAGGGGATTTACCTTTAAATTGCTCCTTAGTCTTATAGTTTTATTCTCATATTCACTCTAATTTTAGATTCATTTTTAGACAATTTTTAGTTAACAATCTGTTTTTAACTTTAAACTAATTTGATTGAGTAATCTTAGAATTAGTGATTCCTTGTGGTTCGATCCGTACTCGTATACATACTATGATTGTACGATGTGCGCTTGCGGTTTTATTATTACATTTTCGACGGTATTCTAATCGATAGAATTTTCCATCACGAGCAAGTTTTTGGTGCCGTTGCTGGGGAAAGCAATTTAATTTTAATTTTACTCCTCAAATTAATTTTGTCCTCTTCCTTTTATTTTGAATTAGTTGTCATTTAAAAAACAGTTGTGTATTTTTTGTTTTGTTCAATAGTTTTGTGCATCTTTTGTTTGTTTGTTTATTGTTCTTTGTTCTTGTTGCTATTTAAAAAAACACATCTCTTTGTTTACATTTCTGCACTGCTGTTTTTCATTAAAAAAATCTATGCATTTTGTAACACCCTGATATTTTACAGGACATATAATTAAAAAGAAATTAAAAGCGCATTTGGTACAGTGGTAAAGGCGCATGTTAACTTCCTTAGTGACCAGGGATCAAGTCCCGTTGTTGCTCAAAATTTGGAGCGATGATTTTTAGCTGGTTCGTTTCCAACGATTTTCTTACATATTTCGACGTTTTTTCTGACATGTGGCGGTTTCCCATTCGCTCCAGTGATGTAATAGGATGAGATGGCTAAATTTTATTGGTTGAGTGATGTGTATGAGCTAGAATGGATAACCATTAAGTATATGAAAGAACCAGATTTAATCTAAAATAATCTAATGGATTATATTCACCCAAACAATATATAAATAAACCATCAAACCTAAACCAAATCTCTTATTCAGCGGTCGCCATAATTCTACAGTAAAATTAGTGTGTATTATTCTTCCTCCTTTTCTCTACTAAATAAACAAATCTCTACCAAATTAAATTATCTATATATATTCACGAAATTTAGGGAATTTAGAAGAATCAAAGGGAGAAAGATTAAAGCAAGGCTTTTTTCAAATTTATGCAAGCTCAAGTGCCAGGTGAGTGGGAATTAATATGAAATAGATAAATAAAGTAGTTCAATTTCAGTTCTTTTCTGGCACATTAATATGAATCAATTTATGTTATAAATTGAGAATAGATGTAAATTATTGCAACTTCTTCTTCTACTTCTCAAATCTAATTCATGTTTGGTTTAAAATATAGGACATATAAATTGTCTATTCGCGTTTTATGGCATAAATAAGATTGAAATTTACGTAAATTATTGTACCTTCTTCTTCTTCCACTTCTCAATTCTAATTCATGTTTGGGTTGAAATTTGGAACAAACAAATTGTTATTCACGTTTCATGGCGTAAATAAGATTGGTTTAATTAAATTGAACTAGAATTGTTATTCAATTTCTAATGGTAGAACATGTTAGTTGAATAAATTCAGAATATGTTACTTGAATAAAATTATGGTTTTGATTCATATAATTACATAATTTTGAATATGGTTTTGGAACAAAACTGGGAAGTCTAATTGGCATAATTGTTTGTTTCATATGTGGCCTAAAAATGTAAAAGTGGAATTTTGTGTAATTAAATGGTTTGTGGCTATTGGATAAAATTTTGTTTATAGATTAAATCTCTAAAAGGAGAAAATAAATTAGGGTGGAAAAAAATGTAAATTAAATTGACCCTAAAGGCTAGTGTAAATCTATAACAAAATGGCATAAAAATTACAGACAAACCATACGGACTGAATGGATGTGAAATTGAAATACCATTTATGTAAGAAAAAGGGAAATTGTGAAATAACCAAATCAGATGTAAAAATGGCCTAAAGCAGATTAATGGAAATAAACAATATGTAAACTGTAACGGTAAAATTAATTAATTTGGAAGCGATTTGGTAGGCATACCTTGTAAAGGTCTGGATAGGTATTTCATGCAGGTAAGACCAAAATATAGTTTTGGCTGTACGTACTAGGAGCGGCCAAGTAGGTTCGCAAGGATGTTTGTTATCTTTCATAGGTTGCTAGTACGTAGGATAGATAGCATCCGCAATCGTAGGCTTCTTCAGGCAGATCGACGCGGACGGAACATGACAAGTGTGCTCCGACGTAGGCTTCTTTAGGCGGATCGTTGGAGGATTTTATGCAGCTGACCCAACTGCAGGCGCTCTTTCGGAGGACCGACACTTTGGATAAGGGCAAGTCCATGTTGGTGACTGAGGAGACAAGAGGATAGGAGTTCAGTTTGGCGGAGCCTGAGCACAACTTCGGGGTCCTGCGAGGTTGTTTGAGTCGGCGCCGGTCAGACGTAAGAGGCATTTAGTCATAGTGCATGGGTGAAGAGCATGACTTTCACGCTGTAACACGTGGATATGTAAGGACAGCAGGTCCGACAGGTCGATTGACGTTTAGTATTACTGCATGGTTGACTTCCCTAGAGTGACCACGAACTTTGGCTTCTTAGGAACTGTATCTAAGAAGGATTCACTGCATTATATTATTCACCCTCTGCGATATCCGGGAAAGACCTGGAATTAAAATGTTTTAGTCTTTCTGCTTCATTTTATTTCTCATTCACTAGACTTTATTTCTGACCCATTACTATTTTTCTATTTTCCCCAAATCATAGGAGGGCAGGTCTAGGTTGCAGTTCTTCGCAGCTTGGAGGGTCATTGGAGCACTTGTTATCTTCAGCTTTTGTTTCTTTTGTTTCATGTACTTCGTTTCTCTTTTCCGTACTTTCTCTATATATGGGGACCTATATTGTGAACTTTGTTATGTTTTATGTTATGTTTTGGTGGAGACTACTTGGTACTTTTGGTTTCAGGAATAAATTTGGGATAATGTTGTTTTTAATGAAGCTGTTTTGCTATTAATTTATAATTAGTGAAAGTTTTCTTCCGCTGTAATATTTAATCATTTTATGCTATTGCCTTAATCTTTGTGCTATGTTATGGATTTTTATTTCACCCGACCACCCGTGCTTCTAGTCATGTCCGATTTTCGAGGTGCTTGGAGGTGCGGGGTGTCACAGTTGGTATCAGAACTAAGGTTTTGGTAATCCTAAAAATATTTTAAAAATATAAAGGTTTTCGAATAATTTTTAAAGGATATTCCAAATAATACTTTTAAAAGTATATGTATATATTTTGGGAAAAAAGAATTTTTAGAAATGGGTCCCTCATATCTCTCCCTCCCTATCTATTGAACTATTTGTGGAGTACCTAATCCCATCTTTTTAATATCCACAGATAGAAATGTTTGAACCGCAAGATATCCCCGAAGTTCCAGGCCTTAATATGCCTGCTTGGTTCAGACATTATTTGCAGGCTACTGCACGAGTAGAGCCACCAGCTACGGATGCTGCTACGGCGAAAGGGGCTCCAGCCCGTCTGCCAGACATTCTCGAGTTATGCAAGGACTACACCAGCTTAGGAAGCAAGCCGTTTCTTGCCACTGATTCGTATACTGAGGCGAGAGCTTGGATCCGTAGTTGTGAGCGGATATTTGGACTTATGGGATTGGAGGACTTAGCTCGGAGGCAGTTGGCTTCGTGGAAGTTGCATGGAGAGGCTCTTTGTTAGTGGGAGATTGTGGAAGCTAAGGCTGATAATTTGACTTGGGAGGATTTTCGTACTAGGTTTGAGAGGAAATTCTTATCGCAGGCTGAAGAGGGAATGCAGCTAGAGAAATTTATACAGCTTAAGCAAGGGGATATGACAGTTAAGGAATATGTTAATCAATTCAATGAGCTTACCAGATTTGGACTGGACCTGATCAATACTCCTCATAAGAAGGCGCTGAACTTCGCTAAGGGTTTGAGTCAGCCACTGCAGAGTTTGGCGGTGCGCCACATTCCAATGGGAGCCACTTTTGAGGGATTGGTAGAGATGGCTTTACTTGCTGATACTGAAAAGAAAGGAGATGTGGCACAGAAGAGTGATGGGAAGAAGTAGTGGAAAGGAAAGAGGAGGAAGGTCAGGTGGAAAAAGGAAAGTTCCAAGGAAGGACTGGAAGTGCAATACTTGTGGAAAACCAGGTCATCTTGCTAAGGATTGTAGAGGGGCAGGAGAGCGACCGAGACTGAGGTGCTATCTTTGCAATCAAGTGGGGCATATGAAAAAGGACCGTCCGTCGAAGCCCAAGGACAGTTCACAGACACCTTCATAGCCTACTCAGGCTTATGCTTTAGAGGCAGCTCCTTCCTCTAGTACTCGTCCGGTTGTGGACAATGGAAAGAAGGTGATCATCGAAGGTGTGTTATCTATCTCTAATTTTCATGTTCGTACCCTATTTGATTCTGGAGCTTCGCACTCTTTTACATCTAATACTCTGGTAGAGGGTCTTGGTCTTGATGCTTGCTTAGTGACCGACCCGGTAGTAGTATCAAATCCCGTAGGAGGATCGGCCTATTTGTCCATGTTATGTCGGGATTTGAAATTGTTTATTTTAGGAGTTGAGTTTGACTGTAGTGCCTTTGTATTGGGCTTTTCCGGGTTCAGGTTGATTCTAGGTATGGATTGGCTATCCATGTATGGTGTTGTTCTTGATTGTGATAAGAGGATAGTGAGGTTAGGCACTTGTAGTGGACGTACCTTGGATGTATCTTGTGATCCTAGAGGATCAGTCATGTTGAGCTACCTTTATTCTCTTGACTTATCGCCCGATAGTTTGAGTTCGGTGCCTGTTGTTAGAGACTTTCCAGATGTGTTCGAGGAGGTTGCTGGCCTTCCACCTCAAAGAGAGATCGAGTTCAAGATTTATCTTGTCGATAATGCCAAACCGGTTGTTTTACCGGTAAGGCATATGGCTCCTAAGGAACGTTGTGAGTTGGGCAAGTAGATTGGAGAGCTTTTGGAGAAGGGCTTCATTCGTAGGAGCATTTCTAAGTGGGGCGCACCCATCGTATTTGCCACTAAGGCGGATGGCTCTCTCAGGCTTTGCGTGGATTATAAGGAGCTTAATAAGCCGACGAAGAAGAATTGTCATCCTCTTCCCCGTATAGATGATCTCTTCGACCAGCTAGTAGGAGCCAAGGTATTTTCGCAGCTCGATTTGGCCATCGGATTTCATCAGTTGCATGTGGCGGAGGATAGCATCGAGAAACTGCATTTAGGACTCCGGATGGGTTATTTGAGTGGTTAGTCATGCCATTTGGGCTAACCAATGCTCCGACATATTTTGTGGACCTGATGAGTCGAGTATTTCACAAATCATTGAACAAGTTTGTGGTGGTGTTCGTCGATGACATTTTGGTTTATTCGCGAAGCAAGGAGGAGCATATTGTTCACTTGGAAGAAGTACTTGGGCCCTACGAGCACATAGGTTGAAGGCGAAGTTCTCCAAGTTCCACTTTTGGAGGGATGAGGTTCGCTTTTTGGGACACATCGTTTCGGAGGATGGACTTGCAGTAGATCCGGCGAAAGTGGCAGCAGTACAGGATTGGGAGACCCCTAAGAATGCCACGAACATAAGGAATTTCCTTGGTCTTGCGGGCTGCTATAGGAAGTTCATTAAGGACTTCGCTAGGATATCGTCTCCACTTACCCGCCTTACTAAGAAGAGCTCAGCTTTTGTTTGGGATGCCAAGTGTGAGGATGCCTTTGGTCGATTGAAGGAAGCTTTGACTATCGCGCCCGTATTGGTATTACCGGATGGAACCAAGCCTTTCTCAGTTTATATGGATGTTTATGGTACGGGGCTAGGGGCGGTACTGATGCAAGAGGGTAGGGTAGTGTGCTATGCGAGTAGACAGTTGAAAATGCATGAGAAGAACTACCCGACGCATGATCTTGAGTTGCCAGCTATAGTTTTTGCTCTCAAGTCTTGGAGGAACTATCACTTAGGAGAAAGATTTGAGCTTTTCATGGATCATAAGTCTTTGAAGTATCTATTCTCTCAAAAAGACTTGAATTTGAGACAACAAAGATGGATGGAGGTTTTAACCTCTTATGACTTTGAGATTTCCTATACCCCTGGCAAGGGTAATGTAGTGGCAGATGCGTTGAGTAGACGCAAAGTGGTTTTAAGTCCTTTGTTTTTGGAATGGAAGCATTTGGAGTACATTACTACCTTTGATTTTAGACCTCCATCAGATTTAGCTCTGAAATTGTTAGCAGCCCTCGACGTCCAGTCTACTTTGATGGAGCAGATTGGAGCAAGGCAAGGTGAGGACGAAGAGTTAAAGGACATTTTAGATAAGCTTGGTAGAGGAGAGTCATCACCACATCTTAGGCGCTATACCATGGACACTAGGGGATGGCTTAGAAGGGATGGTAGACTTTGTGTTCCCCGTAGTGAGGATTTAGTAGATGCGGTGTTGGCCGAGTCACATCATTCTAGGATGACAGTGCACCCCGGTGGTGATAAGATGTACTAGGACATGAAGAGGGTATTCTATTGGCCCGGAATGAAGAAGGGGGTGACGGAGTATGTATCGAAGTGCATCACTTGCCAAAGTGTAAAGGCGAAACAGAAGAAGCCCGGAGGACTGTTGCAACCATTGGATATTCCATTATGGAAATGGGAGAGCGTCTCTATGGACTTCGTGGATGGATTACCAAGGTCATAGAGAGGGAACACGAGCATTTGGGGGCATTGTGGATAGGCTGACGATGAGCACTTATTTTATAACCATTAAGAGTAATAGGATGGCAGCTTTTTTGGCGACTCTTTATGTAAGGGAGATAGTTAGGCTTCATGGAGTTCTTGCCAGCATTGTAAGCGACATGGATCCATTATTCACCAACGAGTTTTGGAGGAGTCTTCAGCAAGCCTTGGGAACGGAATTGAATCTGAGCACGACATATCACCCTCAGACAGATGCACAGATTGAGAGGGTAAATAGGGTTTTGGAAGATTTGCTCATATTGTGCATCATTGACTTCGGAGGCTCTTGGAAAGACCACCCACCTTTGGTGGAGTTCGCGTATAATAATAGTTATCAAACAAGCATTGGGATGGCATCGTTCGAGGCCCTCTATGGCAGACCATGTAGATCACCAGCCTGTTGGTGGGATACCACCGATAGGATCTTGCTTGGACTAGACTTGGTGAGGGAAACTTCCGAGAAGGTGGATTTGATTTGCAAGAGGTTGAAGACTGCACAAGATAGACAAAAGTCATATGCCGACAGAAGACGTTCAGATTTGGAGTTTAAGGTTGGAGATTTGGTTTTTGTCAAGGTTTCTCCTCTGAGAAACGTTATAAGATTTGGCTTAGTGGGTAAGTTGGCATCGAGATTTGTAGGACCCTTCCCTATTACCGCACGGATTGGAAAAGTGGCATACAGAGTTGATCTTCCAGATAAGTTGGCAGGAGTTCACGATGTTTTTCATGTTTCGCATCTGAGGAAGGGTCTACATGATTCCGCAGTAGTAGTAGAACCCGATCAGCTAAGGGAAGTGGAAGTAGAGCACGAATCACTTGTGCGTCGTACACCCACCCATATATTGGAACATGGCGTCAAGAGATTACGCAATAAGGAAGTTCGTCTAGTGAAGGTTCAGTGGGGAGATGACCCTAAGGAGTGCACATGGGAATCTGAGGAGAGAATTCAAACTTCTTATCCTTTTCTATTTGAAGGTACACTTCAAATATCCTATCTTTGATCTTTGATCTTTCCTTAGTTAGGGTCTTTTCGATAATATTTAGGTGAAACCTACGGATGGTAGCTTGGTTGTAAACATGTCATTAGGGCATGTTATGTTTGATGGATGAAAATGATTGCAAGTGGATGCCAATGTTTGCAAATGGATGCATTGCATGCACTAGATATATATTTATTATGTTAATCGGCCAACTATGTACACACACCTACATGTCCGTGTCTATTATCTATTGCATTTGCACATGGTTGTGTGTGTGTGTATATATATATATGTATGTACGTATGTATGTATATGTATATAAATGGATGTTCCATATGGATGGTGCATTTGGTTGAATGATTGAAACATACATATAGAATTATCAATTATACTAGGGTAATTGCATATATTTGGTTGCATGGCATAAGCATACTTGCATTACAGGAGGTCAACTGAATTAGTAGACCGACTACCTTTTTGCATTAGGTAAGTTTATATGCATTTCACTTTGCATAAATCATAAATTGCATTAGTTAAAAATAAGGACAATGGTATAAATGGATGATGGTTGAGTAGATGGATGTAGTTCTTGGATGCTGGTTGTTAATTACGTTCTTCCGTCTTTGGAGATTTCAAGGACGAAATCCTTTAAGGGGGGGGGGGAGAATGTAACACCTCGAAATTTTACGGGAAATATAATTAAAAAAAAATTAATAGCGCATTTGGTACATTGGTAAAGGCGCATGTTGACTTCCTTAGTTACCAGGGATAAAGTTCCATTGTCGCCCAAAATCCGGAGCGATGTTTTTTTTAGCTGGTTCGTTTTCAACGATTTTCCTACGTATTTCAACGTTGTTTTTGACATGTGGCGGCTTCCCATTTGCTCCAATGATGTAATAGGATGAGATGGCTAAATTTTATTGGTTAAGTGATGTGTATGGGCTAGAATGGATAACCATTAAGTGTATGAAAGAACCAGATTTAATCTAAAATAATCTAATGGATTATATTCACTCAAATAATCTATAAATAAACCATCTAACCTAAACCTAATCTCTTATTCAGCCGTCGCCATAATTCTACAGTAAATTAGTGTGTATTATTCTTCCTCCTTTTCTCAAATAAATAAACAAATCTCTACTAAATTAAATTATATATATATATTCAAGCAATTTGGGGAATTTAGAAGAATCAAAGGGAGAAAGATTAAAGCAAGGCTTTTTTCAAATTTATGCAAGCTCAAGTGCCAGGTGAGTGGGAATTAATATGAAATAGATAAATAAAGTAGTTCAATTTCAGTTCTTTTCTGGCACGTTAATATGAATCAAATTCTGTTATAAATTGAGAATAGATGTAAATTATTGCAACTTCTTCTTCTACTTCTCAAATCTAATTCATGTTTGGTTTAAAATATAGGACATATAAATTGTCTATTCGCGTTTTATGACATAAATAAGATTGAAATTTATGTAAATTATTGTACCTTCTTCTTCTTTCACTTCTCAATTCTAATTCATGTTTGGGTTGAAATTTGGAACAAACAAATTGTTATTCACGTTTCATGGCGTAAATAAGATTGGTTTAATTAAATTGAACTAGAATTGTTATTCAATTTCTAATGGTAGAACATGTTAGTTGAATAAATTCAGAATATGTTACTTGAATAAAATTATGGTTTTGATTCATATAATTACATAATTTTGAATATGGTTTTGGAACAAAACTGGGAAGTCTAATTGGCATAATTGTTTGTTTCATATGTGGCCTAAAAATGTAAAAGTGGAATTTTGTGTAATTAAATGGTTTGTGGCTATTGGATAATTTTTTTTATAGATTAAATCTCTAAAAGGAGAACATAAATTAGGGTGGAAAAAAATGTAAATTAAATTGACCCTAAAGGCTAGTGTAAATCTATAACAAAATGGCATAAAAATTACAGACAAACCATACGGACTGAATGGACGTGAAATTGAAATACCATTTATGTAAGAAAAAGGGAAATTGTGAAATAACCAAATCAGATGTAAAAATGGCCTAAAGCAGATTAATAGAAATAAACATTATGTAAACTGTAATGGTAAAATTAATTAATCTGGAAGCGATTTGCTAGGCAGAGCTTGTAAAGGTCTGGATAAGTGTTTCATGCAATTAAGACCAAAATATAGTTTTGGCTGTACGTACTACGAGCGGGCAAGTAGGTTCACAAGGATGTTTGTTACCTTTCATAGGTTGCTAGTACGTAGGATAGATAACATCCGCAATCGTAGGCTTCTTCAGCCAAATCGACGCGGACGGAAAAGGACAAGTGTGCTCCGACATAGGCTTCTTTAGGCAGATCGTTGGAGTATTTTGCGCAGCCGACCCAGCTGCGGGCGCTCTTTCGGAGGACCGACACTTTGGATAAGGGCAAGTCCACGTTGGTGACCGAGGAGATAGGAGGATAGGAGTCCAGTTTGGCGGAGCCTGAGCGCAACTTCGGGGTCCTGCGAGGTTGTTTGAGTCGGCCCCGGTCAGACGTAAGAGGCATTTAGTCACAGTGCACGGGTGAAGAGCATGACTTTCACGCTGTAGCACATAGATAGGTAAGGACAGCAGGTTCGACAGGCTGATTGACGTTTAGTATTACTGCATGGTTGACTTCCCTAGAGTGACCACGAACTTTGGCTTCTTAGGAACTGTATCTAAGAAGGATTCACTACATTATAATATTCACCCTCTGCGATATCCGAGGAAGACCTGGAATTAAAATGTTATATTCTTTCTGCTTAATTTTATTTCTTATTCACCATACTCTATGTCTGACCCATTCCTATTTTTCCTTTTTTTCCCAAATCATAGGAGGGCAGGTCTAGGTTGCAGTTCTTTGCAGCTTGGAGGCTCATTGAAACAATTGTTATCTTCAGCTTTTGTTTCTTTTATTTCATGTACTTCGTTTCTCTTTTTCGTACTTTACTCTATATATGGGGACCTATATTGTGAACTTTGTTATGTTTTATGTTTTGGTGGAGACTACTTGGTACTTTTGGTTTCAGGAATAAATTTGGGATAATGTTGTTTTTATGAAGTTGTTTTGCTATTAATTTATAATTAGTGAAAGTTTTCTTCCGCTGTAATATTTAAATATTTTATGTTGTTGCCTTAGTCTCTGTGCTATGTTATGAATTTTGATTTCACCCAACCACCGGTGCTTCTAGTCATGTCCGATTTTCAATGTGCCTAGAGGTGCGGGGTGTCACACACTTCATTTGTGCATTCATATCTTTCATTTTGTATTGCATTGAACTGCATTGAAGAACTCAAGAAAAGTCTATTTGCATTCCTGTGTTTACATCGCAGTTACATCTCTGATTTCATTACCCTGTTCCTATACATTTTTTACATTTCATCTATTTTCTGCATTTGCATTTATTCCGCGATTGCATTTCTGTTTTCTGCAAAATCAAACTGCCTTCAAACTCCTCCCCTTGCATAACTTCTGTTTGCCAACAAATACCCAATTATCAACCTCATAATTCCTTTACCCTCACTGCAAACCATCACAACCACCTCCCATTGCCTTACAACTTCTTCAACCAACCCACTACCTATTACAAACTGCTCCACGCTTCCATCATCACCACAGCAAACAACCAGCATCACTTCAAATCCAAAAATTCTACGAACATCACTTATAACAAACCTCAGCGAATCACCACCTCCTATAAACAAACCCGCGAAATCACCTTGAACAGCCTCTGCACCACTTCAAACTGCTACACCTTCCACTGCAATCTCCTCCTCCACACAACCTTAAACCAACTCACAACTTGCTATTCACCCAAAACCACAAACGCAACTTCACCAACCTAAACTCAACACTATTCCATACAAGAACGCCAAATCACCACCCATACAAACAACTCCTCCTCCTTCAATTGCACAAAAAACTATCACTTTCATTACCATTCAACCCACATCTCCCCAAAACTCAGCAACAAAACAACTACCCACTACAAATACCACACATTCACCCACTCTATCCGTTGCAAACTCTTCAAACTACAAACCACAGCCTCAGCATCTTCATCCATCCTTCAATAACTATCCCCCAAAAATCCTCATCAATCTTCACACTTCAAACACTTGCCTTACTGCCACAACCCAATCCTACAAATCACCACCACATTTCCATCGCCATCCTTCAACAAACTATAGCTTCATCCCCTTCCTAAGCACATCTTCCTCAAATCCCAAACCAACCCACTCAAACTACAAACTGAAACCACCTCGTCTACCGTACTCCTTCACCTAAAACAACCCCTGCTACGGTACACAAACACCAAAAATCCACAAATAGAACCACATTGCCAACCTCCTCACCTGTTCACCCCTACCTTGCAAAATCAACCCGGTGCCAATTCGCAACTTCCTACGAACCCGCCCTCATCAACTCGCTACCTAATCGAACCCTTCAGTAAATCCCTAATCGTAATAATCGCGCAAACCCGCATCCTCATAAAAAGAACCGCGACCAAACTTTGATTTCAATTCTGGGAATTTCGAGAACTTAGGAATTTTAAAAAGTTTTGATGTCTGAGTTAAGAGATATGGAATAAGTTTTGGAAGGTTGATTAGGTGGGATTGTGGGCTGAATTGTATATTGGCTTGTTTTTTAATTTTTAAAAAAGGGTGAAAAAGACGAAAAAAGGGAAAAAAATCTTTTTCAAATTTTCACGTTGCAAAAGCAGAAAACCAGAAGGAGAAGAAGTGCTTGTTGAAAAAAAATAGATCTGCTTGCTTGTTAAAAAAATCGCCGCTTTAAAATAAAATTGCTAATAATTCTACACGCTCTGGTATCATGTTCTTGAGTCTTGTTTTTATTTATGTGCATTGTTGGTTGCTTTCACTTTATAAATAAAAGAATAATATTCATTTATAGTTGCATTGTTAGCGCACGTTTAGTTTCTGTTTTGCATCATTTATCTTGTTTGATTTTTCTAAGGGCAACATCCAACTTCACATAAGGTGGGGATTTCATCACCCTTTCCTTGGCCCACAAATTGCATTTCATTTTAGAAAAGTTGATTAAATAATAAAGATTAGACGTTGGACTTAAGGGTATCGCGAGCTCATCTAGGGAAAATTTGTATTTTGACAAGTTGATTTCTTTTAACAAACTATTTCTTGGTGTCTAAGGCAACGATAGAGCAATAATCATTTATAATTATTACGGTGATTCGTAAGATATTATAGTGATTGTTTCTCTGAAGGTACTTAACCTTCAGCTGCACTGCTTTGGTGATTCGTGGTGCACTGATAACCCCTGTTTGTTACTCGGCTAAGAACTATTTTATTGAATTAAGTCAAAGTATGACTATACAATTTTAGGTTAGGAGCTACTATAGATGGAAAATTTCTAATTTAGTCCTTTGCATTCATTTAGTTGCATTAGTTTCATGCATATATAAAAAACAAAAAATCCAAAATCCAAAATCCAATTTTTTTTTGAAAATATCTGAATTTTCTTACTCGCAAGGATTTTACAATAGTTGTGAAAATCAATATAATCCATATAGTTTCACTTCAAATTCTTATGGATATTTTAATAACAGCTATTGTACAATCAATTCGAACTTTGCACCATAAAGTTTTCAAAATAATGGTCAACCCTCTACTCTTGAAAAGAGTATTGAAACTATTTAATCTTTACTTGAAATTTCTACACAACAAAATCAAATGATAAATAATTTGTGTAATTCATGTATGTGCAATAACTCAAGTCAAAGATTTCAAAATAATCAAAATTTTAATTCACTTCAAAATTCTAATGATTTTGATTATAACCCATGTCAATACAGTTTCGAACTCCAAAATGAATTTCAAAATCAAAATGCGAACCATTTTTTAAATGATTTTGGCAATAGGAATAGTTTCAATTATGGAGCGATTGACAATTTTTGTTCTCAATAATTTCTAATTTCAAATTCTCAAATTAATAATCATGAATTTGATTTAGTTGAGCAAATGGAAAAAATCAAAAAACTCACACGGATTTGTTGTGTGAAACCTACATAAAACAATGTGAGCAACAAAATCAAATCCCAACGCGTGATGTGCCAAATGATAATCCACCTTTTACCAAAATCGACAATTTTCAAAAAACAACTTTTGAAGTTGAAAACGACAATCTTAATGAAGTTGTTGAAAATGCGGTAATTGATTTGGATTTCTACTCTTTTGAGGGTGAGAAACTCAATTTTAAATTCAATCTTCCTTTTTCGGACCATAACGAATTTCAAACAACTTCTTTACAAATGGAAAATGATGAAGTTGTGAATAATTCAACAAAAGAAGATGAATTTAGTGAACACAATTTTTTTTGGACATTTGGAAGATGAGTTGTTGAATTTTGAAGGAGTAGGTTTAAATCACCATTTTGATTTTAAAATCAATAATTTTGAAGAATTTTTCAATGATGAGATTGAATTTAAAATTGGTAAAAATAAACATAAACTTCAACCAATTATTCTTTCTACCCCAGAAATCATCGAAAAGAAAACAACTTGTACGATATTTAATAGAACGACATTCATTTTTCCATATCAACGTTTAATTTTGAAATATTTTGTCATTTGGTTTTCTGAGCTTAAGCTATGTCTCTCGTACTTGACAGACAAATGAATTGGTCTTTAGAAGACCGTTTCATTTACTCCTTGTCAGTATATTTTCTGATGTAGTGTGAATGATAATTGTTTCACTTTCATGTAAATATAGGTCATATTTCTATCTTTCTCCTTTCACTTTGGTTGATTGTAGGAAAACAGTCAAAATCAAGTGTGGGGGGAGTCTCATTTTAATTCTAATTTTACATGGTTTGAGTTTTGCATGTTCTTTCCGTTTATTTAAAAAAAAAATTTGAGAAAAAAATTGCATATTTAATTTACTTTTGAATAGGCACGACTGAGTAAGCATACAATTTTGGTCATTAGATTGAAATTTTTGGAAAATTAATTATCTCAACGAATAATAAAAAGTAAATTTTAAATTACAAGTAACTATGGTGTAACTAGTATATAGGGAGACTCATGCGTAATGACTATGAAGTGTTTTCTAAATTGTAGTCTTCGTTTAAAAGAGTGGTTAATTTAAAGCACATGCGTTAACATTTTTAATCGTTAAAGTTAAGTGGTGCTAAGATGATTTTGCATAACTCTCTCTTCTCTTTAAAAAAATAAAATTCAAAAAACAAAAACAAAAAACAAAAAAAGTAGAAAGAAAAAAAAGAAAAATAAAACACCTAGATACAGTGTACATACATAAGTGTGTACACCCGCCACGCTCTGTACTCTTCTCACATAAGCCCAAAAGGCAGTGCGTGAACGGTGTATCTGACCTCAGTTTTCAGAGTTGGGTATATGTTTATATAAATAATAATAATAATAATAATAATAATAATCGCCTAGAGTCAAGAGTTCACACGTATGTGTGTGCACTCGCCACGCTTACTTTTCTCACGTAAGCCCGCAAGGCAGTGCATGGATGGTATAGCTGGTCTTGATTTACCGAGTTAGGTGTATGTAAATAATAATAATGTTGATATTTTTTTCAAATAAAGAGAGAGTAAGAAATTGAAACCCAAGCATTATCCCTACTTTACCAATTTGACTTGTTTTATAAAAAGAAATGAAGATACCACTTTGCAAACTTTGACACTCAATTAAAGAATTTATTTCATAATTGCATTATGTTATCGACCGACGACTAGCCAAATTAGAGTCCAATTGTGATGAGAACTTAATTTTTTTTGGAAATTTTGATTAGTAAAAATTGAAATTTCTTGAAAATGACCAAGACTTGTATATTACTATTTTGTGTCAATTTAAAAGTAAATTCTTCATTTTGTAAATACAACTTGCATTCATGTCTTTATAAATAAATCTTGCATTAGGAACTTTGCATATTGCATTTGGATTTTGTAGGTAGTATCCGCTAAAAACCCTCACGAGACAACACTCTCCTACTAGAGATACCTAGAGGTTTAACGATTTGTTGCATATGCTCAATGCAATCGTGCTTTCTATGAAAGTGGATTTATCCTAGTTTTACTTTATTCGAGAGGACGAATAAAAAGATAAGTGTGGGGATATTTGATGTGCACGTAAAAATGCACATTTTTACTCTTATACTTAATCTCCTTTTATTTAAATAAATAGCATATTAGTGTATTTTTACATGTTTTAAACCACAATACTAAAATATTTCCAAATCATCATCCATGCATCTACATGTGGGCAAAATGATAATTTTTGTGTGTAAATTATTTTGAAGAAAATTTACTTGCACAGTTAATTTTTTTTATAGGAATTTGGATGCAAAATAGAATAGGTTTCATGGAATCATGCATGCACATACTTTGGAAATCAAAAGAAAGAAAAGAAGAAGGAAATAATGCAACATGCAGGAGCTAACATGTCCACTTACTAATGGACCACAATTAAAAGAAAATGCATATGTTAGCGGAGATCAAAAGCAAAAACACATGTTAATGGAGATTAATTGATTCCTTAACGATTACTTGGAGGCTACACGAACTCAAGGGCATTTTTGGTAGTCCCCTAAAAATTGGATTAGGGTTTTTGGCATGTATAAATACCCACTTATGTTTCATGTAATGGATCTCTTCTTCTCTTTAGTTAGTTTGATATGTATTGTAGCCACAAATTGAAATAAAAGTTTGCTCCTCTTTAATTCCTTCTTAGCCTTGTCTCTTATATTTATGCACTTTAATTCATGCTATTTTCTTTTATGCTCTCTTTTTCTTTCATGAAGTAGTGTAGATTTATTTTATTGCAATTAGTTAGTTCGTTCTCCTTAATTAGTTTTTGTTTCTTTTTATGTTGAGATTCATTTGTGTTGAAATGAATTCAAGTATGAGAAGCTAAACCCCTTCAATTTATGGGTAATGAAACTCTCATGAATCATACTAAATTAACATAGAATGGTTTCATTTGTAGTCTCTTGTTTGGTGCTTAATATAAATTAATAATGATGGTAGCTTATGTTTTTTTAGTGAATTTGATAACCTATGTTGACATCTCAAATAAGCTATGCTTAATCCAATATAAACATAAACTACTTGATCATTTGCCTAAGTGGTTTTGATCATGAAATTAAAAGTAGAATCAATATTTGATGTTCTATATTACTAATCTCAAAATAGTAAATAGATCGAGCTTAAATTAGATTTTATTTTTAATTATATGTTTAATTTCGTGAGATTTTAGAAGTGGGTTTGAATGGTGTGTTAGAGTTTGATGGTTTAAGTTGTGCTAATTAATAGCACAAATAAACCATACTTATAATAAACACATCAAACATTTCTACTTAAAATTAAAATAAGAGATTATAGATTAATTTTGTGTTGATTTATATGAATGATTGGAAGTGGATTAACCTTTAAATTGCTCCTTAGTCTTATAGTTTTATTCTCATATTCACTCTAGTTTTAGTTTCATTTTTAGACAATTTTTAGTTAACAATCTCCTTTCAACTTTAGACTAATTTGATTGAGTAATCTTAGAATTAGTGTTTCCCTGTGGATCGATCCGTACTCGTATACGTACTACGATTGTATGCCGTGCTAGTTAATTCGGTGGTTTTCTAAACAATAGAAATACTGTTTCCGAATACTATCTAATTATGTTTATGTAGTATGTAACATATTAGAATGTATGAGTGTGTTTGACGTTTGCTTTATCTTTGAACTTATCTAATTTTGGGCTATCGACTAAGCATGTTAGTCGGGTACTTTTAAATTTTTATATGCTATCTTACGGGTGCACGACATCATGTTGTGCATCCTATCTATCAAAAAATATCTCAAATACTAATTCACCATCCTTCCTATGTAGGATGTTATGATTCTTTTACATATGAGATAAACCGTTGTGTTTATTTTTCAAAAGCACAGATAAGTAGCAAAACCTCACGATCACAAAGGAGGTATAATTGAATTCAAAACAACTATAACCCGACTATAACTCAAATGAATAGCCTAGCCAGGATCTAATTAACTTACCTATCTAACAATGTCCATGATCGCACAACAATTACAACTGTTCCTATGTTGCTTTCCCCTTTGGAAGTGAGACACGTTATTAAGATCACCATGACAACCTATCATTCATAACATATTGAATCAATGTTAATATCATAATTGCAACGTCTTGCCCTTTTTATCCTCAGAATTCAACACTAATTCATCCACGGTATTCACATATCGAGCATCCAAGTGTCGGAAAAATAGATTGTTTGGTGAAAAGAAAAGAAAAGACAAAAAAATCGCATAACGTGATGAATAATATATAATATCCAAAATTATCTTTACAAAGACAAATCTTAAATACTCATACAACATCAGAGTCTATCCTATCATTAGCCTGGACGGTTATAATAGTTTATCCTTACAAATATTGATAAACACAACCAAATAAACACAGCAGAAATAAAATACGAAAATACGCCTTAGTCATCCAACTCAACTCCTGAAGCTCCAAAGCATGCAAAGCTAATTCTGGAAAAATACACGAGTCTGTCCCGAGCATTATAAGAAAATAACATCTGAATCAGTCTTGTAAACCAACGTGAGAAACTCAAATCAAATGGGTTGTTATATCTTATAAAACCTTTTGAAAATAAAAGGTATCTCATATGATCATGCCACACATAAACACAGATAGGTTTTTACCTTACGATAACTAAATCATTTTTTATAGAAAATCTAGTGATATTATAATAATGTCTAGGGTTTAAAATAAATTATGAATATAGCTAGAATGCTTGCATTACACGTTCCGGCATAGTTCGGCACAACTAAGTCCATAAAGCACGTATTGGAGATTGAATTTCCATCAATGACAAGACTACTAGGGTACCATCTACCACTGTACACCTCTAGAAAAATGTACTAAGGTCGAACCTATCGACCGTTGCGAATCAAGACCTGCCTACCCCTTACTGGATAATACCGAATGTTTCATCACCCCAGTTGATGAGGCTTGAGGCTACATTTTACCTTTTATCTAACGATCCCACTTGGAATGCTAACAATACCCTCCAAGCAGTAATACAGTGCTAGCATTCGTCCATACAAGTTGTTCAGGATATGAACAAACCAAAGGCACTACACCTACTACATCCATTTTGGAATCACCCTCAGGATTATTAGCAAGTAGCCCTTGCACTTTAAAGAACTTCATCTTCAATTCCATCGTCTTCAAGCTGTCTTCAATTCGAACGCTTAAGTTGGTTCGAAGTGGTTTTCAAATAATTCATTCTTATTTGATCCCGGTCTCTTTGAACCAACATTCGATAGTTTCCAGTAAACTCAACTCCGGTTCTTTTAGAAATAAAAAAACAATACGTAAGAGCCAGGATCACCCCCTAACCGTTTAAGTGGACGGATCTCCTTATCACTTGTCCTAAAAGAACATGACAGGTTTATATGTATAGTAGCATCAACAAAGATATTGTACCCTATAATTCTCGGGTTTTTCCTAGATATTTCCAGAGTTAAAAATTGGTCAAGATTTGATAGTCGGTTATTTAACTATCAAAAAAACAAAACAATCAAGCATGGATTCAATTCCATACGGAATTCACTAAGACTCCTTTAATTAATCTTCCATAAATTAAATCACTTTAATTATTTTCAAAGACACTCATACACTTATCTCACTGGTATAAGTATATTCCCAAACCATTTTACTTTCTATACTTGGAAGACTTTACCATATACTTATACAAAGGTATAAGAATGTTCACAAAGAAATTTGAGAAAAGTTTCTCATTTCAAAATCATACTAAATGGATCAAAAACAATGCAATTCAAGAACATTGTTTACTATAAACCCAAACCACTTATCCTTCAGTGTTAAGTATGGAAAATGTTCCATACCACCAAAATTAAGATGGATTATTTATTTATTCATAAATTCTATTTTTATAAGTGATCCAATTTATATAAATTTAAAGTTTTATAATCCTAAAACTTCTTTTCCAAATTACTTCAAGTTATGTCCTCTCGTGCCATGCTTCCCCCCATCCCCATCCCTTTTCCGTCTCCACCTACCAACCATCTTCCTCCCTGTCCTTTCTTTGACCATCCACTCCCACCTATCCCTCCTCCTCCTCCACCAGATCCTACCTTCTCTTCTCTGCCTATCCTTCCTTTTCCAATCTCTCCTTCTCCTTGTCCCTCTTCCTCACCTTTCTCTGACCCATTCCCTCCTCTTATTTTAGCATCCTCTCCTCTTTCTTCTGTAGGACTTGCTCCTTAGGATCCTATCTTTCTTGCCAACGTGTCTCAACCTGTCTCTTCTTAGTCTTCTCTTTTCAGTTCTAGGCCTATAAATGTTGGTGCCTATATCCCTGTGCATTTTGATATCCATTACAGTGGCACACCAATTGAACCACCTCAGGAAGTTGTCAATAAAGGCATTAAAGTATGGTCAGGCTATCTGGTGGGTTTTTTCTTGGCTGGCACAGTGAATTTCATGGCAGTTAAGGCTCACCTGGATAAAGCATGGAAGCTTAAAGGTTCATTTGAAATATTTTTTGACAAGCAAAATTATTACCTCAAATTTTCAAATGATGAAGACAAGTTACAAGTTCTTATGAAGGATCCTCTATTTATTAGAGGTCAGATGTTTATTATTTCAAAATGGAATCCTTCTTTTGCTTCTGCCCAGGCAGCGGTTAGAAGTACTGTACCTATATGGGTACATTTATATAGAATTCCAATATTGACATGGTCACTTTTGGGCATTAATTGGTTGGCCTGTCATTTGGGAAGACTGGTTTGCTTTGATGAAAATACTGAAAGGATGAAGAGATTTGAGTATGCGAAATGTTTAATAGAAATATCACCTGATAGAGAATTGCCTGAATTTTTAGCAGTGGGAGATGACTCATGCCCTAATATTATGGTTGAATATTCATGGAAACCTCTCATTTGCACCCATTGTAAATTAGTTGGATATGCTACAAATCAGTGTGAAAGGTTAATTGAGCCAGAGAAAGATGAAAACTCTAAAAAGAAAGATGTTAATAATCGGGTTACTGGAGATGAGATTTCAGAAAGTAAGGAAGGACAAGTAGGGAAGGTAAAAATAGTTTACTCTGTTAAAGATAGAAGAAAAATGAAACCCATGCAAAAGACATGGAGAAAAATTAAAAAGGATGATCGGGGTAAAAAGGTTGTAATTGTTGTTGATAGTGATATCCAAATAGATGCTCAAGCAAATGAATTACATAATGATGTGGAGATTGTTGCATCAGGGATTACTGATGGTGCTTTTGAACAACCTGTTTCTCTGCCTGATGAAGACTGCTATGTTTCTGAAGCAAAGCAACAAGATAACAATTGTAATTCAATGGTTAACTCAATCATATTGACTTCTGAAACTGGTGTTATGGCTACACACAATACATTCTCTGTGCTCCAACAATTAAATGATGAAAATGAAGGAACCGAGGAAGATTTACTTTCCCTAAATGGTAACAGTCTTCCTATCAATATAAATTGCACAGAACCAGAAAAATCACCAAACATTCATAGCGACAATTGCTTGGACATGCACAGTGATGTGCACTATCTACATAAAAAACAACCTTCCTCAATTCCTAATCTTTCAACCACGCAACTGAACCCTCTACCTTCAGGAAATCCCCTTTCTCGATATATATCCATATCTCTTCCCAATAAAATCTTCAATAATATTGAGGCCATTGACTCAAACAAACTTCCTCTCGTTCAATCTACCTATAAACAATCTCCATCCTTGCCTGCTATCCCTGAATCCTCGTCCAAGGAAAAAAGGGGAAGGCCTAAGAAAGTGATCAGTCTTCAAACAACATCTTCTGATTTAGACAGAGGAGTTCAATACTCTTTAGAACAAACTTTAATAACAATGCCACCTGTTGTTGATCCTTCTGCTTCTTCCTCTGGGGTTAAAACCAGAGCTGTTACATCAAATTTATTATGATGATTGACAGAATTGGTTATTGGAATATTAGGGGATCTAACTCCATGGCCAAACAACTTGAAATCAATTACCTTATCTCTTCATATAATATTCAACTCATGGCTGTTGCAGAAACAAAACTTAATCATGTTAACACTATTAGAGCTGCCTCTACTATTAATCATCACTGGAAATACATTCATAACCATTCTCAGGCTCCTTTTGGAAGACTGCTCATTTTGTGGAATCCTCTCATTTTTTCAATCTCTCCTATTTGTGTTCATAGGCAATACTTTCACTCTTAAATCACCCATATCCCTTCCTCTTTACATTCTTCCTTACAGTTGTTTATGCTGAAAATAGTAGTGTGCATAGACAACTTTTCCATGATAAGCTCCCTTCTTTGCAACCCTCCAACTCTCCATGGCTATGCATTGGGGACTGGAATTGTATGCAGTTCTCATCTGATAAAAGTAGAGGTGTCTCACTATCTTATCAACAAACTAGGCCTCTTAATAATGCAATATTTGACTCTAACCTTTCACCTATAACTGCAAATGGGTGTTTCTATACTTGGAACAACTCAAACAAATCTGGTAAGAGGACTTACTGCAAACTTCACTATAACAAAATGACCCTTTAATAGCGTCTAAAAAATGCTATAAAGGGCTTTTACAGCGTTTTTACAGCATTTTTATAAACGTTGTAAATCAACATGTTGTAATAATTCAGTGACCTATTATGGCAACAGAAGAAACACTATAAAAAACATGTTTTTATAACGTTTTGAACATGCTATAAAAAGTCTTATTAATGGCGTTCTTAACATCGTTTTAAAAATCATTTTTGTTGTACGTACATATCCATTATCACATTATAATTGACAAATGTACATAAACACAATGTATCATTCCGCACAATCATATAGATCACATTAAACGAATAATAATTAACCATTCAACATTCACATATAATAATGCATAACATATCGTAATATTTAATGAACATTACATTAGAAGTGTAAATAATACAAGTGATAAAAAGATCGTACTACACATGACGATTAAATGTGCAAACCAAAAAAGTTGTTACTTTAAAAGAACTTCAAATCGCTAATATACAATAACATGTTGCCATTTGTATGCACCATAAATGGGTAATTACCTATGAAAAAGAAATTCAACAATTAACAATTATAACTATACATACATATATATGTGTGTGTGAAACTTAATTATATAAATTTAATTAAATTATATGGAACTTAATTAATTTATATGAAACTTGATTAACTTAGTTAATTTTTATAAAATTAAAATGATTTATATAAACTTTATTTAATTTTATAACATTTAGTTAATTTATATAATCATATGGAAACGATATCAATAACATATGGAATTTTCTGAAATGGATGTAAATTTTGTTTAAAATACTTTATTCAACAATTGCTTGTGTATTGTTATAAACTTATTAATTTTTATAAAACTTAATTAAATTTTATAAACTTATTAAATTTTATAAAAAACTGTTGGCTTATTTAATTATTATAAAACTTAATTAATTTAGTTGCTTATTTTAAACTTAGTTAATTTTTTGTTGTTGTTGTTGTTATTATTATTATATATTATTATTAATATTATTATATTATTTTATTACTATTACTATTATTATATTATATTATTATTCTTCTTCTGAATTTAGTTAATTTTTATAAACTTAATTAATTTTTGTAAAACTTAGTTAACTTAGTTAATTTTTATAAAAATTAGATAATTTTTATAAATCTTGGTCAATTTTTATAACAATTTAACAAAGATTTCAAAATAGAGAACATGATTTTTATAAAACTTAATTAAATTTTATTAACTTATTTAATTAAAAAAACAGTTAGCTTATTTAATTATTATAAAACTTAATTAACTTAGTTAATTTATTATTATTATTACTATAATATTATTTTATTACTACTATTATTATTATATTAAATTATTATTCTTCTTTTAAATTTAGTTAATTTTTGTTAACTTATTTAATTTTTATAAAGCTTAGTCAATCTTTATAACAATTTAACAAACATGATTTTTATAAAACTAAATTAATTTCCATAAACTTTAGTTAATTTAATTAAAAAAATTCAAATTTTGTTGATTTTTATAAAACTCAATTAACTTAGTTAATTTTTTATATAACTTACTTAATTTTTATATCCTTTAATTAATTTTATAAAACTCAATTCACTTAGCTGAATATTTATAAGACTTAGTTTACAAATTAGTTAAATAATTTTAATTAATTTTTATATAACTTAGTTAAATTTTATAAGAATTAGTTAATTTTTATAAACTTTTAGTTAATCTATTTAAATTGTATAAAACTTGATAACGCAATTAACTTTTATAAAAATTAGTTAATTTTTATAAATTAAGTAAAAAAAATTAATTTTAATTATTTTTTATATAACTTAGTTATCTTAATTAAATTTTTATACTTAGTTAATTTTCATAAATTTATTTAATTTTTATACAATTTTATTAATATTTAGATATTAATTTAATTTTATAAAACTTAGTTAATTTTTAGAAAATTATTTAATTTCATAAAACTTTATTAACGTAGTTAATTCTTATAAACTTAGTTGATTTTTGTAAACTTACCGATTTCATGAATTTTCGACAACATATCCTTTGCGCGCGGTTAGTGCTTTACCGCATACCCCAAATCAATATACATTTACACGATCAAAACAAGATCGGATTTATATCATATATAACAAAATATACTTCATAATAGCATATGCATTCAAATGCATAAAAACATACCTTTTATTAGCAACTTTAGCTAGCAATCTTTCATATAGCAAAGGAATGTTTTATGTACATATATAGCAAAGTAAAGGGAATAATTAGGGTGCAAATCTACAAAAGAGTAATGTAATTTGCTATATTAAATATAAAGAGACTATTATTCGCATTGACTAATTGGTTTTGCAAAAAACGAAGTAGCTTAGTAAAATGCAAAACGAAGTAGCTAAGTAAAATGTTAACAGTGCATAGCCGACATAACGTCTGCATCACCCAATTTTTGTCAATGAGCATGTAAATATTTTATGGTGAGCTTTGCCAAAAAGTTTACAAGTCTGGAAATAACATACTCTTGTCAAATTTTTTCAAAATAGTAACAATTTAAAATACCTTTCAACCATACAAGTGATAAACTAGCCAGCATCAGCATGTTTGTCCTGTTCTTCACAGGCCATCTCTACCATACTACAACCCTGGAATCACAATTACCTTCAACAATTGAAAAAAAACCTACAAGTTAATTTGATGGCAATACATATCTAAAATCGAAAATATTATCTCTGTGGTTCTGAAAACATAGTATAGTGGGAAGAATCTTGAATTATTCTTGAAATATATCTGTGTAGGGTCATATACTACTGCTTTAATTATCATGGAATTTGTTTTGTCAAACAGGTGAGCACTAGAACATGGCAAGATAAAAATTATTTGATCAACTGCTACAAATATTATAGTAAGAAAAAGGCATCATTGCATTATAACAAAAAAAGTTTCATGCATTCTTCCAAAAGGTATCTCATTGCGCAAGAGCATATAAATAATAATAGAAAACACATCAACCACATATTTTTAACTGAATATAAACGTACAAGCGAGATCAATTGTAACGACCCAGAATTTTTGATAATTAAAATTCGAATATTTAATTGATTTTTAATATTAATAAATGAATTTAATAAGTCAAGTAATTTATTTAAAGGATATTGGATTTAATTTGGTCAATTGAATCGATAATTTAATGATTGAAATTCCAGAAATAATTATAAATTGAGTTTAAAATGATTGAAAATGATTTGTAAAATTTTATTTAATCATACTGGAGTTATAGAAAGGTTATAGAACTTTTAAAATTGAATTTGGAGTTAATCTATGAAAATTGAATATTTTAATATATAATTATCGACTGTAAAAATAGCCAATTTTCGAACAGTCTCAGAATTGAACGAAACCAGTTCCATTGGATCCGTAATAGTTTGTTATTATCGGATTTCAATTTTCGTATCAATCGGAGTTGTCGTTTGTCCGGGGCAAGCCAAAAAGCATCGAAATCGATTTAAATCGGTTTAATTTAAATTGATCGTTTAATTTCATAACTCGCACAGACGATCGAATTAGCTTCCGAAACCTATTCCATTGTGTCCGGAACGCAGGGTAAACCCCAGAAACGCCAGTCACCGCGCGTAAATCGGAGTTCGGAAATTTCGGGATGAATAGTGTTCGTCGTTTTTTCTATAAAAGGACCTAACTATTTTCATTTGCATTAAAACTAAACCCTAACCCTAGCTATCTGCTTCAGCCGCCAGTGATAACTATCAATGGCCGAAATGCTTCTTTCTTCTCCCTTAAATTTCTTGCAATCCACTAACCAATTCGCAAAACTTTCTAAACGAAAGTTGTAGAGCACAGTACGAGCTAGACATCCAACGGCTATGATCGTTTCTAGTGTTTTGGATCGACGACAATTTCAGTTTGAAGCACTGAAGTTCACGCACGTTTCTCGAGCTAAAGAAGAGGCCGAGCTCATTGGTATTCATGCCGAAGGTGGAGTGTTGGCGTGCGCACGAAATGAAAGCTTCTGATCGCCTTCAACTCGATCGTGGTGGCTGCGATTTTTAGCCCTAGGTAGTATCATTGGGTTCGGTTCTAACGTGAGTTGCCTGGGAAAGAAGATGGAAGCAGTGGCCGTGATTTGCTTTGTTTTAACGAACGATGACGATAAACTGTGGGTTTGAAATTAAAAATAATTTGTAAATAAATTATAATTTATATCGTGTAATGTTTAAAATGTTGTATCTTGGTCATACGTTATCAGATTTCGATGAAACAAAGTGCGTTGGAATCGTATTTGCGAATACTACGCGATGCAATTGGATTGGAATCGTTTGGAGCTAGTTTGAATTTCGGGTAAAATTAAACGCGCGTTTAATTTTATTCGAAATAAACGCTGGAATGGAATTTAAAATCAAGGTGAGATCTTCTCACTCGAAAATTGAAAAGTGGAATTTTCAGTTATTGATTTGATTGCTATTGGATGTGATATTAGATATAGTAGGATATATCTATATATATATAGCAATATATACATATTGGCATATGTATATATTTGATTGATTGATTTCCCGCCTCGTATAGCGGATGAGACCCTATTGCGCCGTTAGTAAGCGGATATTTTTATAAAACCCATATACCGCGATATTCCACCTCGAAGTGGAATTGGTATTGTGCTAACGTCTGTGGATGCAGGGAAACAGGTTGGAGGGATCCAACTGGATTCCTCACCAGTATTTATTTATTTACAGATATTGTGATGTATTCTGTTATCATATATTGATATATGATGTTTGTTGTTGTGAATGACTAATTGGTGCTGTTGCATCATCGGATTCAAGTTTTGAAGTTTAAAAATAACGACCTTTAATTTAAAAGGATTTTTTAAAGTGATCTTTGAAATTATACGTTTTATTGAATTTTTGAAGTGATTTATTTTAATTAAATAAACGTTCAAATTTTAAAGTTATAAAAGTTAAGATTTGTGAATTATAACCAAAAGGTAATTTCTTTTGAAATAAATAGTTAAGAAATTTATAAAATGGTTTTAAATGGGAATTTTTGAATTATTAAAAACGATGTATGTAAAAGATGTACAAGATTGATATTTATAACTTTAAAATGTTGGTATTATAAAACGAGTTTTTATAGGCGTTAAAATGAATTTTTAAGAATTTATAAATAAATGAAATTTATAAATTGTGAACTTATGAATGGGAATGATTTTGTAAAATAAAGGAATTATAAGTATTTAACTTATAATATGGATTGTTGGTATAAGATTTGAGTTATGAATCGAATTGTTAATAAAGGGGATTTATTAAATTGAAGTCGTTAGAAAATAGAAATAGAATTTATAAACGTTGTTTTATAAATTCGAAATCAATTGAATTTGATAAATTAAATGTAGGAGGTTATTAAAGAAGATATATTCGCGATTTTGGATAGCGAATCTTTATTGAAATAAAATGGGTAGAGATGATTGAAATTTGGTTAAGTGAATTATATTCACGATTTTGGACAGTGAATATATTATTGAAAAAAATGGTTATGTTTGGGAAAGCGATATTATAAATGAATTTGAGTGTTTTAAAAGATGTTTTAAAACGTGTGAACTATCGAAATCATAGATTTCAACATTCATTGTTGAAATAGACGTTTTCGAGAAATAAGGAAATGATGGACTATAACACTGTTGTTATAGTAAATGATTTCCGAAAGGAAATGTTTTATGTAGTATTGGGATTTATATATCTATCTTAAAATCCGAATCCCTATACTAGTGATTTTGAGTCGTCGTAACGATGTTTTACGTAACATTCGTTTTGACTCAAATAGATGTTGTTAAAATTAATAGATTTCCGTAAAGAATGAAGTATATACTTAATTTGATTTAAGTATATCGAATATTTTCGAATGTTGAAAATAAATAGATTTGTGAATTACTTATTATTATATAAGTATGGAATTGCTTTTCCAATATGAAATGAACGTTTTTGAGATTTATCTTCTTAAAGATAAATCGAAAGTGAATATTGAAATCGATTTGGAAATCGTATATCAGTAGATATTTTGAAAATATAAATTCACTATGGAATTTATAAAGGAAAGGGAAACTGTTTAGAAAAATAAACGTTGGTTTATTTTTGAAGTGTGGAAATTTTATATCTAGTAAAGATATTTTGGAAGATAAAATAATTTGGGAAAATTATTTGGAATCTGGTGATGTTGCGCATCTTTATTGATAGTTAAATAACCGACTATCAATAAATTACCTTTAGATAGGTATTTGTTGTGAATTGGATGAATTTGAATGCCATACTTATTTTTGAATAATCGCTCACTATTCGGGTTAGCCGGGAAAGGACCATGGGGTCGTATAACCCATTTCGAATATGTGATACGTCGTTATGAATTGCATTCGAAGACCGGTGTTGAAGACCGGATATTTTTGAAAACGGAAGGATTACCGTCGAGTTACTCTACATCGGCTGATCTCCGGTTTAGAGGTTTTATCACCCTTAGTGACGGGAAGTCCGGACGTGATTAGAAAATTATCCGGATATGCAAGGGCTTCGTGAGAAGTGCCTTCGGTTCTGTTCGATCCCGGAATAGACTTGTATGGATTGTGTGTCTGACGTTACAATTTGAGATATAAAGCTGATTTCTTTCAAATACATATCTGTTGGTGGCGGAGAATTTATTCTCTTAGCTTAACACCCTTCTCTGAGACGTACGAGCTCAGAGGTTATGTAGTTGAAATTTACCAGCGATATACTCCCAATTTGGTAACGTGGCATACTGAGTGTTGCTGTGAAATGATCAGTGTTTGATCATTTGCGATATGATCATTTGTTTGATCTTATATCTTTGTGATCATAGGTTGATCATTTGTTTGACCCGAAGCAGGGCTTTGTAGAAAGCGTAGCTTTGTGGACGAGACTTCGTCGAGCCTCACACCCCGGAAATGGTCAAAACAGGAAGGATGCAGCAAGGTTCTAGGGAGTAGCGCCCCTTAGTGTATGTCATTCCTTCTGGATAGAGGTGGTATCATGGTATGGAGCCCAGATACTTAACCTATGTGGTTTCTGCATTATTATTATGTGGTTTGTTGCGAATCGGGGATCCTCGGGAAGATCGGTTACGATCGGGGGATGGCATACGCATGTCAGTAGTTACCTATTTTTGCAGAGGTAACCCGGCCTTGTGTTGGCAGAGATCTAACCGTAATGTTAGGTTATTTCTCGGGTCGTCTATTCCAGGGACGTACCCATCGTGGAAAAGGAAGTTCCTTAGCCTGACCATTTGTTGGAAATCCAAAGAACAATACGCGACTTGTACGGTTTTAGTTGTATTACCTGCTATGGAATGTGGCGGTAACCTGCTATTGAACATAGTAGCTATAGTAGGCATAAGTGCGGAATGCCTATGCTGGCTAAGATTTATATTATACTTTCGAAATGTTTTCTACACTATGCACTAATAATAATATCAAAAAGAATTTGATTTTGCGTAGTAAGCATCTTTGACTATCATAAGAAGAAATCTCCTCCAATTCTGCGTTTGCATTGTGTGTGTGGCGGGAGGTCTTATGGTAGTTTCATTTTCCAAAAAGCATTTCGAATTGACTTTAAAATTATTTTGTCGTTATAAAAAAATAACTGTTTTACGATCTCACACCAGTCACCATGACTGACTCGGAGTTTATTGTTCCCTTCTAAACTCTGGGTGCCCACAAATTTTCCACACGGGCAGTCTAGAGTTAGGTTATCAGGATTCTGGATATTCTGGAGCTTTGGACATAAGCTGGATGACGAGACGTAGTATTTGTATCTGATAGTATTTATTCCGCTGTGTATTCTGTATGAGGACAAGTTTATATAACTGTCCATTGTTGTATATTGACTCTGATTGATGTATGTATAAACTGATATAGTTCTTTGTTTTAAAAGACTAGTAATTATCTATTGTATATTGTTCCGCTGCGATGTGTAAGATTCTGATATGGTTTTCTGTTCTGATGTTGTTCTGTTGTTCTTCTTTCTTCTTCTTCTCTTTTTCTTCTATCTTTTCTTTTATTTCTTCTTTTTAAAACCCTCACTATTGGAGTTTCCGGCACTCGATTTCTCGGCAGTCGATAAAGTGAGTATCGATGTCGAATTTTCGAAAGTCGAAAATTTCGGTATGTGACAGCGTGGTATCAGAGCATATGGTTAAGCGACAACCCTGCTCTGTTGGGTGTTACTCATTAGAGATAGAGTCAGTAGTACTCTAGAATGAGTTTGAGTGTAATGATAGATACAAGTGCGTATTTGTAAATTAATATAAATTTGTTTTATATTGTGATGATTGGTTTATTGAGTGGCATATGGACCTTCGTCGGCACAGTCTGCGCAACTGGATCGAAGGGGTTTCTAAACACTTGAATAGAACAATTCAACACAGTATTGTTTTAAAATAGGGTGAATGAGATAATTTTGCCCAAAACTATTTTTGTATAAAAAAAGAAATGTTTTTCTATAAAGTACTATAGTATATGGTTGCATGGATGTTAGGAAGTAATAATAGTGAATTATCATCACTGAAATTGAAAAAGAAATTGGAATTATAAACTCCAAAGTTAAGAAATAAAATTCACATACAAATGAAATTTGGGAATATAAATTATAAATGTGATTTGTAATTTGAAACAGAATTCCAGAGAAGTTTTTGGAAATGTTTTGAAAAGAATTTGAAAATTTTCGAGATCTGGAAAGTTTAAATTCCTTTTTGGTTTGAAATGAATTTCAAAGGTTTTGAAAAGTATTTTGGAGGAATGAAAAGCTCTAAACTCTTTTCGGTCGCTGGAAAATAACTTCGGTAATGACTGCAGCATCATCGATGTTCATTTTCGGGTTTCCAAAAGAGGAATTGCTGCCAAATTGTTTAAATGGAAGTTGTTTGAAAAATTTGGGTTTAGTTTTGGAAATTCAAAGGATAATTTGAATTGTTTTCAAAATAATTTTTGAAATGTTATTAAGACTCTGGAATGCTATATAAAGATAATTATGAAATATTACTAAGTTGATAACTTATACAATTTGAATTTTGATAGAATAAATTTAACTTAAAGAATGAAGTTAAATCAAAGTAAGTATAAGTGAATCAATTAAATAAAGTGAAAAGATTACTTAAAGAAAATTTATTAAGTTGAAAATAAATTTGGAGTAGTAACAAATAAATGGGATTGAAACTGAATGTTGAAAACGAATTTGAATTTGTAAGTGGATTAGAATTTGTGATGAATTAATAATTGGAACTAATTTAAAATAATGCAGTTGTGTACGAAAGATAATTGATAAATTCAATATTCAATTGTAAACTGAATTCAAATAAAATTGAAATTGTGAATTAAATTCAAATGAAATTTGAAATGTAAAATTGAATTCGCATTGAATAAAAATGAATATGTAACTTCAACAGTAAATGTATAAGCAGTTTATAATGAAAATTTTGTAATCAAATTTGCAAAATGATTTGAATGCTATAACTAGATATTATGGCTAGTAGGATATACAGATTAAAGGAATTGGAATTTTGATTTTAAAGATAATTTGAATTGCTCGACAAAAGGTATGTATTTGAATTATAATATGAGTTTTTGATGATTTCTTGTCTAGCCGCTTGGCTTTTTCTTTTCTTTTTGAAATCTGAGAGTTCGTAGGGACGTTTTGTAGTCGTGCCGTATTAGCCGCGCAAAGGAGACGCTGGCGAAATTTTTCGAAAATTTAGAGTGTTAGAAAAATTTTGATAAATTTTTGAAAGTTAAAATTTGAATTTAAGTTTAAATTTGAATTTTGAAGTAAAACAATGCTGTTGAAACTTATAATTGAAGTTGGAAATTTAGTTGAATTAATAACGAATCTCTAGTAGAGAGATTTGTTTTGAGAATTTGATAAAACTATTAGATGTTGGGAAAAGAGTAGACGAGTTAAGGACCATTCTTCCTGACTTGTAATTTCAAGGACGAAATTCTTTTAAGGAGGGAAGTTTGTAACGACCCAGAATTTTTGATAATTAAAATTCGAATATTTAATTGATTTTTAATATTAATAAATGAATTTAATAAGTCAAGTAATTTATTTAAAGGATATTGGATTTAATTTGGTCAATTGAATCGATAATTTAATGATTGAAATTCCAGAAATAATTGTAAATTGAGTTTAAAATGATTGAAAATGATTTGTAAAATTTTATTTAATCATACTGGAGTTATAGAAAGGTTATAGAACTTTTAAAATTGAATTTGGAGTTAATCTATGAAAATTGAATATTTTAATATATAATTATCGACTGTAAAAATAGCCAATTTTCGAACAGTCTCAGAATTGAACGAAACCAGTTCCATTAGATCCGTAATAGTTTGTTATTATCGGATTTCAATTTTCGTATCAATCGGAGTTGTCGTTTGTCCGGGGCAAGCCAAAAAGCATCGAAATCGATTTAAATCGGTTTAATTTAAATTGATCGTTTAATTTCATAACTCGCACAGACGATCGAATTAGCTTCCGAAACCTGTTCCATTGTGTCCGGAACGCGGGGTAAACCCCAGAAACGCCAGTCACCGTGCGTAAATCGGAGTTCGGAAATTTCGGGATGAATAGTGTTCGTCGTTTTTTCTATAAAAGGACCTAACTATTTTCATTTGCATTAAAACTAAACCCTAACCCTAGCTATCCGCTTCAGCCGCCAGTGATAACTATCAATGGCCGAAATGCTTCTTTCTTCTCCCTTAAATTTCTTGCAATCCACTAACCAATTCGCAAAACTTTCTAAACGAAAGTTGTAGAGCACAGTACGAGCTAGACATCCAACGGCTATGATCGTTTCTAGTGTTTTGGATCGACTGCAATTTCAATTTGAAGCACTGAAGTTCGCGCACGTTTCTCGAGCTAAAGAAGAGGCCGAGCTCATTGGTATTCATGCCGAAGGTGGAGTGTTGGCGTGCGCACGAAATGAAAGCTTCTGATCGCCTTCAACTCGATCGTGGTGGCTGCGATTTTTAGCCCTAGGTAGTATCATTGGGTTCGGTTCTAACGTGAGTTGCCTGGGAAAGAAGATGGAAGCAGTGGCCGTGATTTGCTTTGGTTGAACGAACGATGACCATAAACTGTGGGTTTGAAATTAAAAATAATTTGTAAATAAATTATAATTTATATCGTGTAATGTTTAAAATGTTGTATCTTGGTCATACGTTATCAGATTTCGATGAACAAAGTGAGTTGGAATCGTATTTGCGAATACTACGCGATGCAATTGGATTGGAATCGTTTGGAGCTAGTTTGAATTTCGGGTAAAATTAAACGCGCGTTTAATTTTATTCGAAATATACGCTGGAACGGAATTTAAAATCAAGGTGAGATCTTCTTACTCGAAAATTGAAAAGTGGAATTTTCAGTTATTGATTTGATTGCTATTGGATGTGATATTAGATATAGTAGGATATATCTATATATATAGCAATATATACATATTGGCATATGTATATATTGGATTGATTGATTTCCCACCTCGTATAGCGGATGAGACCCTATTGCGCCGTTAGTAAGCGGATATTTTTATAAAACCCATATACCGCGATATTCCACCTCGAAGTGGAATTGGTATTGTGCTAACGTCTGTGGATGCAGGGAAACAGGTTGGAGGGATCCAACTGGATTCCTCACCAGTATTTATTTATTTACAGATATTGTGATGTATTCTGTTATCATATATTGATATATGATGTTTGTTGTTGTGAATGACTAATTGGTGCTGTTGCATCATCGGATTCAAGTTTTGAAGTTTAAAAATAACGACCTTTAATTTAAAAGGATTTTTTAAAGTGATCTTTGAAATTATACGTTTTATTGAATTTTTGAAGTGATTTATTTTAATTAAATAAACGTTCAAATTTTAAAGTTATAAAAGTTAAGATTTGTGAATTATAACCAAAAGGTAATTTCTTTTGAAATAAATAGTTAAGAAATTTATAAAATGGTTTTAAATGGGAATTTTTGAATTATTAAAAACGATGTATGTAAAAGATGTACAAGATTGATATTTATAACTTTAAATTGGTGGTATTATAAAACGAATTTTTATAGGCGTTAAAATGAATTTTTAAGAATTTATAAATAAATGAAATTTATAAATTGTGAACTTATGAATGGGAATGATTTTGTAAAATAAAGGAATTATAAGTATTTAACTTATAATATGGATTGTTGGTATAAGATTTGAGTTATGAATCGAATTGTTAATAAAGGGGATTTATTAAATTGAAGTCGTTAGAAAATAGAAATAGAATTTATAAACGTTGTTTTATAAATTCGAAATCAATTGAATTTGATAAATTAAATGTAGGAGGTTATTAAAGAAGATATATTCGCGATTTTGGATAGCGAATCTTTATTGAAATAAAATGGGTAGAGATGATTGAAATTTGGTTAAGTGAATTATATTCACGATTTTGGACAGTGAATATATTATTGAAAAAAATGGTTATGTTTGGGAAAGCGATATTATAAATGAAGTTGATTGTTTTAAAAGATGTTTTAAAACGTGTGAACTATCGAAATCATAGATTTCAACATTCATTGTTGAAATAGACGTTTTCGAGAAATAAGGAAATGATGGACTATAACACTGTTGTTATAGTAAATGATTTCCGAAAGGAAATGTTTTATGTAGTATTGGGATTTATATATCTATCTTAAAATCCGAATCCCTATACTAGTGATTTTGAGTCGTCGTAACGATGTTTTACGTAACATTCGTTTTGACTCAAATAGATGTTGTTAAAATTAATAGATTTCCGTAAAGAATGAAGTATATACTTAATTTGATTTAAGTATATCGAATATTTTCGAATGTTGAAAATAAATAGATTTGTGAATTACTTATTATTATATAAGTATGGAATTGCTTTTCCAATATGAAATGAACGTTTTTGAGATTTATCTTCTTAAAGATAAATCGAAAGTGAATATTGAAATCGATTTGGAAATCGTATATCAGTAGATATTTTGAAAATATAAATTCACTATGGAATTTATAAAGGAAAGGGAAACTGTTTAGAAAAATAAACGTTGGTTTATTTTTGAAGTGTGGAAATTTTATATCTAGTAAAGATATTTTGGAAGATAAAATAATTTGGGAAAATTATTTGGAATCTGGTGATGTTGCGCATCTTTATTGATAGTTAAATAACCGACTATCAATAAATTACCTTTAGATAGGTATTTGTTGTGAATTGGATGAATTTGAATGCCACACTTATTTTTGAATAATCGCTCACTATTCGGGTTAGCCGGGAAAGGACCATGGGGTCGTATAACCCATTCCGAATATGTGATACGTCGTTATGAATTGCATTCGAAGACCGGTGTTGAAGACCGGATATTTTTGAAAACGGAAGGATTACCGTCGAGTTACTCTACATCGGCTGATCTCCGGTTTAGAGGTTTTTATCACCCTTAGTGACGGGAAGTCCGGACGTGATTAGAAAATTATCCGGATATGCAAGGGCTTCGTGAGAAGTGCCTTCGGTTCTGTTCGATCCCGGAACAGACTTGTATGGATTGTGTGTCTGACGTTACAATTTGAGATATAAAGCTGATTTCTTTCAAATACATATCTGTTGGTGGCAGAGAATTTATTCTCTTAGCTTAACACCCTTCTCTGAGACGTACGAGCTCAGAGGTTATGTAGTTGAAATTTATCAGCGATATATTCCCAATTTGGTAACGTGGCATACTGAGTGTTGCTGTGAAATGATCAGTGTTTGATCATTTGTGATATGATCATTTGTTTGATCTTATATCTTTGTGATCATAGGTTGATCATTTGTTTGACCCGAAGCATGGCTTTGTAGAAAGCGTAGCTTTGTGGACGAGACTTCGTCGAGCCTCACACCCCGGAAATGGTCAAAACAGGAAGGATGCGGCAAGGTTCTAGGGAGTAGCGCCCCTTAGTGTATGTCATTCCTTCTGGATAGAGGTGGTATCATGGTATGGAGCCCAGATACTTAACCTATGTGGTTTCTGCATTATTATTATGTGGTTTGTTGCGAATCGGGGATCCTCGGGAAGATCGGTTACGATCGGGGGATGGCATACGCGTGTCAGTAGTTACCTATTTTTGCAGAGGTAACCCGGCCTTGTGTTGGCAGAGATCTAACCGTAATGTTAGGTTATTTCTCGGGTCGTCTATTCCAGGGACGTACCCATCGTGGAAAAGGAAGTTCCTTAGCCTGACCATTTGTTGGAAATCCAAAGAACAATACGCGACTTGTACGGTTTTAGTTGTATTACCTGCTATGGAATGTGGTGGTAACCTGCTATTGAACATAGTAGCTATAGTAGGCATAAGTGCGGAATGCCTATGCTGGCTAAGATTTATATTATACTTTCGAAATGTTTTCTACACTATGCACTAATAATAATTTCAAAAAGAATTTGATTTTGCGTAGTAAGCATCTTTGAATATCATAAGAAGAAATCTCCTCCAATTCTGCGTTTGCATTGTGTGTGTGGCGGGAGGTCTTATGGTAGTTTCATTTTCCAAAAAGCATTTCGAATTGACTTTAAAATTATTTTGTCGTTATAAAAAAATAACTGTTTTACGATCTCACACCAGTCACCATGACTGACTCGGAGTTTATTGTTCCCTTCTAAACTCTGGGTGTGACGCCCCACCTCTATGCTCATAATAACAAAGAGTATTAAAAGAAATACTGTCTATTATTACGAAGAATAAGGCTGGATAGGAGCGACCATCCGTAATTGGCCTTACACTAATATTGGTTATCTCGGTAGGAGTGGTATATACTTTTTATTTTTCATTTATTATTTATTTACTCCCATCGACATATCCAATTATCAGTATAAAACAAACTACGATAGTTCATAATAGTTTAGGACATTAGATATAACAATAACACAGATAATATAAATGCGGAACACAGTTAAAAACAAAAGTCTCATATATATATAACTGATGTCAGTTGATACATAATTGACACAATACATATGATACAACTACAACTGTCGACTCTAGAAGTTATATATACAAGTACATTATCAACTAATATACATGAATACATATCGTTCTATATAATGACACAACTACTACAAAATGACACGGACCACTTCAGAAGATGTGAAAAGTCTTCATATCCTGAACAGCAACTCAAAGAAAGAAATCTACAACCTGAAATACTCGGGTCTGACCCGAGTATTACATTCAAAAGAAAATAATACCCAGGTCAGTCTAATTCAAACCAGTTTATTAGTGCATATAGGCAGTAATAATTTAAATAGACGACAGTCACAATAATTCCCGTCTATCCGATTCTTTAAACAAAGAAACCGGATAACGGTCAATATAACACTTAACAGTGTTTAACAAAAATCAGCAGATTTAAATCATCAACAGAGATAAATAAACAATTTATCAAATCGACTAAATCAATTTAAAACTGTCAAATCTGATAGGGCTGCAGTACACGCACGCGTGTACTGCCTCGCCACTATCGCGGAAGATACACAAAAGCTCGGTGAAAGTCACAAGTGATCACAAGGTCAAACCCCGGAATCGGGTTCAACTCAAGTGAATTCAAGGACAAATCCCAACAGGGGGAAAACTGCAAAGCGCATGCGACTGCAGACATAAGCGAATACGAAGCAACCGCCACGATGAAGCTATAGTAGCAAACAGTTGCAAAGACAAGGGCAGAATGAAACTACAAAGAAGACAGTGGCAGCAAGTGAAACAATAACAACAACAAGGGTCATCAATGAACTCAAGCCGATATACAATAAGAAGTGCACCAGTTCAATGTACACATGGGTCAAAGTCTACAAATGTACAACTGCAACCATAATGTCAAAGCAAACAAGTGAAGTTCAGGCAGAGATCAATAGGGCAGCGAGTATAAATACAACACTGTCTGTAACAATTGCCGTCTAGAAAGCAAGGACCAAGGAGTAAAATAAACAGACGGCAACTTCGACTTAAACCACTAAGAGGCCAAACAAACGAGTACGCATGTACACAATGCTAAGCGCACATGTACCCAATGCTACACCTACGACTGATACAAGTATTATCAGTTTTGTGATGCTCAAACCCAGGAACTAACAATTACACGAAAACCAAGTGACCAAAGAAAGGTGCAACTGAACATGCCTGCCACAGTGGGATGACTAAAAGTAACAAAACATGAAGACTTCAAGATACCACAATACCACTGAAATGCAGACTGCCTTACAGAGTGAAAACCAAGGCCAGACAAGTTCAAGACTGGAAACACATATATGAACTGGCTCGAGTACTCAAAAATGCAGGCTACACGAATGTACAGAGGCAATAACAAGAATGGCCAGAGTCAAGTATGCAACAGGTTATAAAACGACCAATTTGCCAACATAAGTTGCCAAACTAAATTACAACTTTGTTTTCTAAACTTTATGGGGAAATATGCACAAACATAAATACTCAAGTGTATCTGCATATTAAACATGCAACTGAAGTTGCAGTGAGTCTACCAAAATGCTCAAGTCCAAAACACAGTACACGACAGTGCCCGAAGTACAGAATACCCTACACACAATTTGCATCCACCAAAACAGTAGTGCATCACTGACTATACCCAAAACAAGCTCACTGGACAGTATAGATGTAACTCGATGCGGTCTCGACCCAAAATCAAAAAGAAACAAATGCAACTCAATATTCAAACAAATGCACTGCATCATGTATACAAGGTACGGACACCCGTGGAACAAAATATCTCAAAATATACATAACTCATAAGCAACTACCAAGATACATGTATGAAGGCGACTGGCACACTGGAATGAAATTTATCTCACACGTGATACAGTGAAGATACACACAGAAAATGTAAATCCAAAGTCATCAGGATTTCACAAAAATAGTTTAATATCAAATAACCAGATTAAAGACAGAGCCGAGAAATCAAGGAGCAACTAAGTCAGAAAAGGTCAAAGCCGTGGTCACCCCAGAGACCAAACTCAAAACAAAGTCAACACAGTATAATTAGGCATGAGGTCGAGGTGGACTATGTCAGTGTCGTAGTCGGGGAAGCATACCAATTTATCAATCAGAGAAAATCACGAAATCAAAAATCAATTGTCACAAGTTCAAGCCGACACGTATATCCAAAAATCAATATCAATCCAACCAAGAAATCATAGCATATACGAATGGCCAGAGAAAACGATGGACGAATTCAAACATAATTATACGAACTAGAAAACAGGGGTTCACACCCGGCAACATACGAATTGAACCAGATGTGAGTAATTTAATTACTCACCTTAGCATTCGAAGCAAAGAGGATTCGATCAATCGAGGAGCTGCTACACACGATCGCAGCGATGGACATATCACGAAGCCCCAATTTGAGAACGAGACGAGCCTGCCCTAATTTCTTTTGAAGAAAAAGGGGAACGAAGAAGGGAGCCGCCATTTATTTTCGTTTGTGTTGTTTAGGGCTGAAGTCGAAATGAATGGGTCGGGTCTTCGAAATTGAAGGGGAGAAACGGTTATACAAGATTATCTCGTCCACAAAAGAAGTGGATCATTAAACTTTTGAAGCCCAACAATACCTAACCAATTTTTCTCAAGGAATTTCAAGCTGATTTAAAATCCCAAAACAAATAGCTAAGAATAGTGACCGTCTAAAGACGATAATTAAACATTACGAACCGGTACGAACTCCCGGGTTGTTACACTGGGTGCCCACAAATTTTCCACACGGGCAGTCTAGAGTTAGGTTATCAGGATTCTGGATATTCTGGAGCTTTGGAGATAAGCTGGATGACGAGACGTAGTATTTGTATCTGATAGTATTTATTCCGCTGTGTATTCTATATGAGGACAAGTTTATATAACTGTCCATTGTTGTATATTGACTCTGATTGATGTATGTTTAAACTGATATAGTTCTTTGTTTTAAAAGACTAGTAATTATCTATTGTATATTGTTCCGCTGCGATGTGTAAGATTCTGATATGGTTTTCTGTTCTGTTGTTCTTCTTTCTTCTTCTGCTTTCTTCTTCTTCTCTTTTTCTTCTATCTTTTCTTTTATTTCTTCTTTTTAAAACCCTCACTATTGGAGTTTTCGGCACTCGATTTCTCGGCAGTCGATAAAGTGAGTATTGATGTCGAATTTTCGAAAGTCGAAAATTTCGGTATGTGACATCAATAGTTCAAATGCTACTTCCAATGAAAAATGGTTCAAATCCATTTTTAATTTGGGTCTGCTTTGTTTATGGTTACCATGTTCACGAATTGAATGTATCCGCTTTTGATTTCCCTGCAAAAAGGTGGAACGATGCTTAAAAATATATGAATTCAACAGAAATAAATATTATGCATTGGAGGAAGATGCAATCTATTTATGACATGGCCAAAGTTAAAAATTGAAGTTTGGAACTTACTTTGTATTCCAGCAGTTGCACGTTCATCGCATAAGCCTTGATTTATGTCCAAAGTCTTTGACTTACCAAGATCCACAGTCGTCCAAATCTGACTCTGATGGTGGTCCAGTTTGCCATAAACCAAATTCGTTGGGAGTTGGTGATTTTGATTCATCGCCGCTGCATAATATCAGACAAAACAGAAGTGTCAGGCTCAATAGCTAACAAATATCCTTTGTGCTTTATAAACATCCCTTATCAGATGCATATAGGCTCAATAGCTAACAGAAGTGTCTACTTAATTTATTAATAGCATAGTTGAATTATAATATAATAAAATTTGATTACCAAATGCATATAGTTCAAATCATAAAGCAAAGGCAAATGGTAAATCAAAAATTCATATCAGATGCAATTAAAGAATTGTATCTTCTGCCATTACCAACTCCGTTGATGTTCATACTGCACAAAATTACTAAAGAATTGTATGCTTCTTCCATCTGGATATTTCTTAACCAACACCAGCTACATATAATTTAAAACAAACACTGTGATCATTGCCAGTATACTTTTGATCCTATTATAGGCATTATGGCAACAAATGAAATAAAAATTGAGATAACATAATAGTAGTAACAATGTAATAAATTTGACAATATATCACTTGATCGTCTTCACAGGGTAACAATCAATGTAATCCGCCCATGGATTACACTTCGTGGAGTCCACTTTCGTTACAACTGGAATATCTCTCATAAACTTCCGAACCGCACTATTATACTTATAAACTGAACCCGATCTAAAATACACTACATTAGAGAAAACTCTAAGTAGAAAATACTTTTTAGCATAAAAAAGAGAGTTAATATTATTCCCTAAGCAAATATTATGAGTGAATAATCGTCTAAATCATTATTCTAGTACGAATAGCAAATACTCATGTAGGTGTGTGTGTGTATAAATAGCTAGATATGGTGTTATTATATTATGTTTCTTTTCCATGGCAAAATCTGATACAGTCCTTTACTTATATTCGTAGATAAAATCAAAGGATGTTGAGATATAGTAAGTGCAATAGTAACATTTAAGGATGCCTTATTTGTAACTGTACGTCAATTGGATTTGTCAATTATAAGTGTAATACACTTTGGTATTGAAATACGAGGTTTGAACAATGAATAGAAGTATGTATACTATGAAACTATAAAAGGGATTTTATATTCTGTTGATATACTTCCTTTATAAATGGGTAAGGAAATTAGTTTTTTACATCTAGCTTGGTTAACTAAATAAACAGTCATTAATCAAAAGAAAGCAACAGTACATTTATATTCTTTTTTTAGCTTTATTCAATAAACATAAATCAAAACAATTCCATTAAAAGTTTGAAAAAATAACAGTGGTCAAGACTCAACAGTATTTAATAAAAAATATTGTTGTGGATTATATTGTTTAAACATGGGGTTCTATAGTTATACAAATCAAGAGTTCCATTGTTGCTTGGTAAGGTATACTGTTGAACTTCTATAGTTGGTTCAGTATAATTATTTGGTTAAATGTACCTGAAAATATCCTTGATATCTATTTTGAATTACATTTTCCTCTTTCTCCAGATCGTTTGATACAACACCACCTAATAAATGGTGACCAGACTACAATTTCAAAGGAACGAAACCTGCAACTGGCATATGTAAATTGATGTTTTAGACATTGATTAAATCAAATATTTTAGCACTCAATGTTTTATTAAGCATAGCGAGTAAGGTATTTTATTAAAAATTCGTATGGATTCACAAATCAGAGCAGGAAAAAAATCGTAGTGGGAAATTGTGTGTGACAGTCACAAAAGAGATCAATCAGGACAAAAAACAGTGAAAAATAGTGGGTAACGATGTAGGAAGCAAATCGAAATATGTAATCATTTTCTGATTAAAATATATACATCATAAAGATTTATACCTTCAAGGAAAAGCAGAAGGTGATAATAGGCATGAGCTATCATAAAGATTTACATATTCAAATTGAATTTAACAAGTGTTGCATACTTCAACAATCATACTCATTATTATATCATACAACTTAGTCTAGATTAGAGAAAAGGTAATAATATTTTATTCCTTTATAAATACAAATCCCTTTTTATGTTTTAAGAATCTGAAGTTGTTTGGTCAGGTTGCAACATGCTAGCCTCTACAATGTTAGATATGCTTTATGAATGAGAGATCCTATGTTAATTCCTATTGTAATTTAACCCAACAAACTAAATCTTGTACAATTTAGTTGCTTCTATCTCATCGGTTCATAAAGAGTAAAAGTGTTTGTATATGATTATAAATGGCCGCCTGGTGAAGATTCTCGCTAAGTTGTCTGACACAATGTAGGGAAGAATAATTATGAGTTCGTATTCAATGATTCAAATATAACATCAATAAATTCATATTCACGGTTTGTTGATAATAAAACAAAGTCAATAACTCATTCAAAACTAGTAGAAAGTAGAAAATAATACCATTATAATGCAGACAATGATAACTTTGTCAATGTGTATAAAACGTTTACATAGAAGATTTTGACAAAATGAAAATCCTATTCAATTACAAATATTAATAAAAAAACTGTAAGAGAGATATATTCCTAAATGGGTTTGCTTTACTATCAGCTGGTCAGAAGAAATTTTACAACCGGATGGAAAATACAAATTTAATATATGCTTTAAACATGCATATTTATTAACGAAAGTGAGTGCAAATTAATTATTTTCATGATCCAAACCCGTAAATTCTTCAAGTACTTCATCTATCGTGATTGCTAGGTAATACATCAAGCACGTTCAAGCATATATAGAAAGGCATGAAAGGATAAAAGTATGCATTGCCTTTTTGTACAATGCTAGAGTTATTGGGCGCTGCACTGCAACTTCTAGACCAAACCAAACTGAACTTGCTATAATGACAATAATTGTAACGACCCGCTATTCTGGACCATTCGCATCCATTATAAGTGAATAGGTAGACACTCATGCCGGAATTGAATTGCTCAAAATACCGCGTTGTTAATTTAAATTTGGCAAAACTGAACATATACAGTAAATAAATAAATAATCACAGATCACAGACACAGAGTAATAAGTGCAGCGGAAATAAAAGAGATAGTAGTTCATGAAGCTACTATATGAATATATAAAATACATCAGAGTTTACAACAGAAGAGTAATACGATACATCAGATACAAATCAGAATACACCACTGGAATCATCGAATATCTGAAAGCTGGATAGATAGCTGGATCTCCAAGCGAAGCTCCAACTCCAAAGGTGAGTCTCGAAAGCTGAACCACTCAGTCTGACCCGAGCGTAAAGCAAAAACACAAAACACTCGAGTCAGGATTAACATTCTTATATTAATAAATCCAACTCAAGTGAAATAGCAATTGAAATACAAGTAACTCAAAGGATGTTTGGAATAACCATCCTTTAAGGATCCGTTAAACTATCTACTATGTAGTAGTGTACGATAAGTAGATAATGTCTATCAGTAATATAAAGATATCAAAATAGCGTTAAGTCATGGCCCATTCCACCCTTAACACATTTTTATTCCCACAAGCATATACAAGACCGTAGTTTCCCCAAAACCGGAAGTCACCAGAGGGCAATCCATATACTCAAGGTACAAAACAAATTCGTAGTGGTCGCGCATAAATGGAATACAAGTATGACAAGGCACATGAGGCTATACCCAAGGTAGTGATACTACCGTTCGCCTGATCCGGACTGGTGAGAACGCAACGCCGCAGCGCCCGCAACACCGTGAAACACACTCCCAAAATCAAGGGTGCACCAATCGACAACAAGTATAAGTAGTTCGAAGAAGTGTGTCCACTTGAGGTATCAATCCTCCATTGGCCCGGCACAGCTCCTGTTTTAGTCATTTCCAATTTGACACAAGTGTCAAGGCTATCCATCATCGTTCTCTTTCTTCAGTCAACATGTACATCATTCCATCCACTTCATTCTGGATCATCACTCCGCGCATAGTTATTAAAGTGGTTTCCGGTTTAGATAGAGAGTATATCCATAACCGAATTCCGGTCTCTTTAATAACTTCCGTAATTATTTCACCGATTGGTCGTTTGTATATTTCAAAAAAACAAATCAATTACAATTTCAATTAGAATTCGTAAATCAACACTCATTTGTCTCTCAAAACCAATTTTCATAATTTACGTTCCAAAACTTCCAAATTCACAATTTCAAAATCTTATAATTCAGTTTCAATATCTATTTGAAACAATTCAAATTTTGATTCAAGTTCATATATAAATTTCATTCCGAAATCATTTAAATAAATTTTACTTAACTTTCAAATCAATTTAAACTCATTTGTCGATTTCATTCAATATTCGTAAAGTAAATTTATCATTCAAAACAATTTCTATTAAATTTCCAAATCATTAAATCAATTTCTTAAGTTCAACTTATAAATTTAATTAAATTAAATTCATCAAATCCAATTCTTTAAATTTCAAGTCTTACATTAATTTCAATAAATCACAATTTTATTTCTGGTTAAAGAAATTCAATTTCAGTTATTTACTTCCTTAAATAATTTTCCAAAAAACTTAATTAATAAAGAAACTCAATTTCAATTATTTACGAAGTAAATTCACTTATTCAAAATTTCAATTTTTCTTATTAAAGAATCCAATTCAATTTAATCATTAAATAATTCAATCTTATTTAATTATTAAATAATTCAAAACTTAATTATTAAATAATTTCAAAGTTTAATAATTTCAACTTAATTATAATTTCAAACTTAATTATTAAATCATTTCAAAGTTTAATAATTTCAAACTTAATTATAATTTCAACTTAATTATTAAATCATTTCAAAGTTTAATAATTTCAAACTTAATTCAATCATTTCTCAAATTAAACGACATTCTTTCATCAAATTATTGACCAATCGGGTTTTATTTAATTTCCTATCCTAGGTAAAAATTCAATTTGGGTATTTATCATTTCAACCCGATTCCAATTCAATTCAAAATCAAAACATATCAAAGGGAACTTGCAGTGTGATAACTGGGATGGTGTCAAAGTAAATAAACAAGCAATAACAACAATCAATATCAATCCAATAATCAATTCAAATAATCCCGAAATAACCGTATTAATTCGCATTGTTATTTGTACGAATTAATATAATTATTTCTAGAATCTACACTATCATTTCATGTAGATTAAAGATTATTACATTACGGTTTTCACTTGTCATCTATTACAATTTCATACATCATCAGTTTAACAACATACATTCAGTGGTTCAAAGTGTAATTAAACAAATCCTACGTGTCAATAAATTTAACAGTTAAAGGGGTCATATTATACAAGTGTCAGTTAATCACATTTAACATTTAATTATCCTATATCAAGTTCAATTGCATGCTATTTATCATTTTAACATTAACAATTTAACGTCCAATATAAACATCAACAATCAATCAATTATCAGCCAAACTGTATTATCATCGCATAAATAATTAACAGATAAAGGTGTCAGATGTCACAGGTGAACTGATATAGGTGATAGCATATATAACAGTGTAATTAATTAACAGCAGCATATTTCAATTGTCGTTTCAATTGAAATCAAATTTAATAAATAAAAGAACGTTAATCGTGAGTGAGTGCTCACCTTTCGAGGCTAGAGACTACAGAAAGTGACACGGATACGCACACTGATACAGATACTGAAATTGAATTTCGAATCCAAGCAAAGCAAAAATCGGCACGAATTCAACGATCAAAGCTGATAACAGAGAATAGACGAAATCAAATCAAAATTGGGTCAATGAAGATAAATGTATATGTGAACGCATATAGGTATATAACTATATATATGTATATATTCTAATTCCAAGCATATATTAAATTAAAAATCCATATATTCCAAAATCAATTATATACAATATAAAATATATAAAACGTACACCATCTATTATTGAAAAATCAATACTTAATTTTATATACATATACGTTTTTAATTCAATATTAAATTTAAACACCCACCCACACATAAGTCGAAACCGAAATCTAAATATCTCAAGGTCTTTATAATTTAGCACATATCTCTAAACATATGTATTATCATAAGAATTCCAGTAAAACAAATCACCCCTGGTAACTATTATATTATACGCATTCTATTCATATGCTTATATAACTGATATATAGTTCAAGAGTCATATATATTCACCACCGCATATATAATATATATAAACAAATATAAGACAAGTATTCATTATAATATAATAAATTCTTGTATGTAAACATATAGATAAATAACTTACATAAAAAGAAAATAATCGATACCAGCTTACTCTAATGTAATCCATACATTTGCATGACCCAGCCTAAACTTACAGAAGTATATATATACTCGAACGAACATATCCTATAGATATAAGATATTTACAGTTTAAAAGCCACCCATGTTTTAATATTTTGTTGATTTGCAGGCTACATACTATGCAGACAAAATGAACGGCTACAACTACATGTACTGGTAGACAAATAAACCTGCAGACCCAAGAGATGTAAAACAAAACACATGTAGCCTGAAGATGTATAAACAACTTAAATGCAAGCCATACATAAAACTATTTAACAGTATTAAGATAAAATGTAAGTAAATACTTCAAATATCTGATTTTTTTTTATGTATGTATAGAAATCAGTTAATAACAGTACACTAATATATACATGCGTTAAAATGCCCTAGTAATGTTTGTACATAACGGCAACAGTTTTGTATCAACAAATATATTGTTTTCATCCTTTAAACAAATTGCTAAGCCAAAATATATATATCAACAGTTTAAAACTTGTAAAAAAAATTATGTATAATATATATATCAACCCAGTAAACACACTTCTAAAATAATACTAATATATACAATGTATCTAACAGTAATTCGAAATGCAACCCAAACTGTTTAAGCTAAGAGTAGAATTTGTATACTGATATATATATAAAACTCACGCAACCCAAAACTAAATTTATAACATACGAAAAATAACGAAAAATATATATATAAACACATGCATATCAACGTTTTAAATAAAAAAAAATTCAAATGTAGATCAAATACCTTAACAAAAGATGCACAGCTGAGATTGGGAAAGAGTAAAGAACATGCTGTCATAGTGAAGAAAATTGATGCACGTAAGTTCATGGAAAAGAGAGGGAGAAGTGGAGAGCAGCCACGTGTAGAGGCTGGCGAGGCCATGGAAGCGGATGGGTTGCGGGGAAGAGGAGGGCAGTTCGGCAGGGTAGGCTCGGTGATTGGAAGGTGGATCATGGTGTGCGGTTCAAACAGAAGGAGGGTGCTCTGCTGCTTCGTCAATGGTTAGAGGTGGAGACCTAGGGCGGAGGGCGGTCATTGGTGGTCGGTTGGAAGGTCAGGTGGTGGCTGGTGGTAGCACGTACAGAGGTGATGGGTGTTTGGGTAGGCCGGTGGATGGGTTCAGCAAAGGGATGGGTTCCGGTGTCAGGTCATTCAGTGGAGAGCTGTGGGAAAATTAACGGAGGGGGTGCAGTTGCTTCCGGCGATAGGAGGTAGGCGCTGACGTTTGGAGAGCAAGGCGGAAGGTTTTTACTTTATTTATTGGAATGGACATTAGCAGATTACAAGGGGAAAGATGTGTTGTTCACAGCAAACAAAGTGAACATATACAAACTTAAAAGTATAATATTTACTCAACGAAACCAAACAAAATGAATAGACTTGGGAATGACAATGCTAAGGACTGTTGAGTTTCAAGAAATAATGAAGGTCAGGAATTAAGTTTCTGGGAACACGAAAGGCTAGTGCCCATTGGTTTTCCCGGGTGAGCAAATAGAACGGCACGTAGAAACCCAAAAGACCCAGACGTGAAACCGATGTAATTAGTCGTTACGTCGATGTTGCAGTGTACTAGATCCCAAAATATACAAATGAGTATACTATGATGATCAACACGACGAGACAATCAAAATAGTACACAGGTATTGGTGATAGGATCATCCGAACAGAAGTCGATAATCGGTGCCGAAAATGCTGCTATTTTGCCGAAAATAAGATCGACGGAGCAATAGATGTCCGAATTTGGAAAAATGACAATCTGACATCTTGCTCAGAAGATGGTTTAGAATTTTTCTATGTAAAAATATTTAGGTTTCGGAAACATTTTATTTTCATCGCTTTTTAACTGATTAAATTGAAGTGAATTTACGCGCGAAATAAACTTTCATATTTTCGGACGAAAATTTACCAGTTGCTATGTTTAACTAGACGTATTCCAAATATAAAATTTTTATTTCGAAATTTTATCGTTTAAAATTTCGCAAAATTTCAACAAATTACGTTATTAAAACGGTTGAAATTTACGGGTCGTTACACTCTCCCCCACTCAAAACTTTTCGTCCCCGAAAAGGAACGAGGTAGGAGAATAGAAACAACCAGAAAGAAAAACAGATTTGAAATACAACATAACAATTAATTTAAACCATATAAATTCAAATTTAAATTAATTGATATTCAATAATTGATTTAATCCATTTGATTTCACTAAAATCAATCTCGCTATTTCTAAATTCATTATCTTATTATCCCATTTTCTTCAATTTTCAATTTCTAAAACCATAAATTTGAAAAGTCTTTTATTATAATCTTATTTTCTTCAACAATTTTAAATTCTTCTTTATTCCAATTACCGTTAAATTTATTCTACTTAATATATCTACTCACATATATTTAACCTATATAAATTAATTTAAAACATAACAGTTTCGATTTAAATTAATTTATATTTACTAATTTCTTTCAAATTCAAGGTATTTTCATAAGTTGATCAAATTTCAAGTTGTTAATTCTTTCAGAATAAAATTTTATTATATTCATCTCATTCAATTAACTTATTATACTATCATCTTTATTAGCATTTTTTTCTTATCTCTCTTTTTTTTATAATTAAAATCGAAGTGTATAATATTTATTATAAACACTCAAATTTTATTTACAAAATCATTTTATATTGTATATTATCCAATTACATTTTAACTTATGAATAATTTAGGTAAGTTATATTGAAATGCAATTTAGTATTATACAAATAAAATTTCAAATTCAATTATTTCAAGTTTAAATACTTATTCAAAATTCAGCTTTATTTATAATTGAAAACATCATTTAACATGATTTTTAAGAATTAATATTCCGTTTAATTTCAAACCCATTAGAAATAATTATGTATATACTATATATGTTGAATCAAATTAAATTTAAAATAATATACTCATATATATATAAATCAAGTCATATTTAAGAAATTCGAATCGAAATATTTTTCCAAAACAAAACCGTAGCAAGGCTACAGAATGGTTTCTCCACTTCGAAACTCGAAAATGAATGTCGATGATGCGGCCGCCATCACCGAGATTATTTTTCAGCGACAAAGAGAAGAGCACTGATTTCAACATTTTAAAAGTTCTTTGAAAACGATTTCTATTCGAAAATACTTTCAATATATATACATTAAAATTTTAAAAACCAAAGTTCGAAATCACCGGAAACTAAATTCTCAAATTTCTGAATTAAATTCATTTCAAATTCCAAATCAATTTATAAACCATATTTATAATTTATTTAGAACAATAAATGATAATCAAATATTATCATTTCAAACAAACAATTTAATTAACCTATTAAATTCCAGAAAATTTTACTTATATTTTCACAATATAATCAAACAAATTTATTTCATTTTCCAAATTTGAAAATAATATTGTGTCAGTTTGCTCTGTTCAAGTGTTTTGGAAATCCTATCGATAGCGTTGATCAGACGAATCGATCGAAAATCCAAATCAACATCAACAACTCAAACAACACAATGTATAAAACATTTTAATATTTTTAAAAAAATACACTTCCTCGCTCGACGATACAAGAATGGATTCTAAAGCAAGGATATAAATTCAAATTTGATGGACTCAAATCAAAGAGAATTTTGATTCAAAGATAGGTTCGAAACAAGGATAAGATGATTAAATAGCGAAATAGGAAGATCGATAAGTTTATATAAATCGCGGGCAACCTTAACCGGGTCAACCGTGACTTCAAGAATAAGATCAATGTAGAATTCCAAGGCAAATCTACATTCAGTCTCAAGAATAGAATTTAAGTATAGCAGGAGATAGATAGCATCGTACCGAGGATACATAAATCTCTGGTAAATCAATGCTCATTACAAGGAGTTTTGTTCCTTTACGAATCATTCGAAGTTTGGCGAGACCGCCGATCCATTATAAAGATCATTCAAAAATGGAGTTATGGGGTGCTCTAGAATTGGAAGAAGACGAATAGTGAGGGGCACGAATGAATTTCGGAACCGAGGGAACGTTCCAAAATTCAAAGAAATCGAGTCGAAAGGAAGAGATTGAAACTCGAAATGAAAGTGATTCTGTAAATACATTTACTCTATATGTTAAGTTTTGCCTAGAGCTACCAAAGCTCTGATACCAACTGTAACGACCCGCTATTCTGGACCATTCGCATCCATTATAAGTGAATAGGTAGACACTCATGCCGGAATTGAATTGCTCAAAATACCGCGTTGTTAATTTAAATTTGGCAAAACTGAACATATACAGTAAATAAATAAATAATCACAGATCACAGACACAGAGTAATAAGTGCAGCGGAAATAAAAGAGATAGTAGTTCATGAAGCTACTATATGAATATATAAAATACATCAGAGTTTACAACAGAACAGTAATACGATACATCAGATACAAATCAGAATACATCACTGGAATCATCGAATATCTGAAAGCTGGATAGATAGCTGGATCTCCAAGCGAAGCTCCAACTCCAAAGGTGAGTCTCGAAAGCTGAACCACTCAGTCTGACCCGAGCGTAAAGCAAAAACACAAAACACTCGAGTCAGGATTAACATTCTTATATTAATAAATCCAACTCAAGTGAAATAGCAATTGAAATACAAGTAACTCAAAGGATGTTTGGAATAACCATCCTTTAAGGATCCGTTAAACTATCTACTATGTAGTAGTGTACGATAAGTAGATAATGTCTATCAGTAATATAAAGATATCAAAATAGCGTTAAGTCATGGCCCATTCCACCCTTAACACATTTTTATTCCCACAAGCATATACAAGACCGTAGTTTCCCCAAAACCGGAAGTCACCAGAGGGCAATCCATATACTCAAGGTACAAAACAAATTCGTAGTGGTCGCGCATAAATGGAATACAAGTATGACAAGGCACATGAGGCTATACCCAAGGTAGTGATACTACCGTTCGCCTGATCCGGACTGGTGAGAACGCAACGCCGCAGCGCCCGCAACACCGTGAAACACACTCCCAAAATCAAGGGTGCACCAATCGACAACAAGTATAAGTAGTTCGAAGAAGTGTGTCCACTTGAGGTATCAATCCTCCATTGGCCCGGCACAGCTCCTGTTTTAGTCATTTCCAATTTGACACAAGTGTCAAGGCTATCCATCATCGTTCTCTTTCTTCAGTCAACATGAACATCATTCCATCCACTTCATTCTGGATCATCACTCCGCGCATAGTTATTAAAGTGGTTTCCGGTTTAGATAGAGAGTATATCCATAACCGAATTCCGGTCTCTTTAATAACTTCCGTAATTATTTCACCGATTGGTCGTTTGTATATTTCAAAAAAACAAATCAATTACAATTTCAATTAGAATTCGTAAATCAACACTCATTTGTCTCTCAAAACCAATTTTCATAATTTACGTTCCAAAACTTCCAAATTCACAATTTCAAAATCTTATAATTCAGTTTCAATATCTATTTGAAACAATTCAAATTTTGATTCAAGTTCATATATAAATTTCATTCCGAAATCATTTAAATAAATTTTACTTAACTTTCAAATCAATTTAAACTCATTTGTCGATTTCATTCAATATTCGTAAAGTAAATTTATCATTCAAAACAATTTCTATTAAATTTCCAAATCATTAAATCAATTTCTTAAGTTCAACTTATAAATTTAATTAAATTAAATTCATCAAATCCAATTCTTTAAATTTCAAGTCTTACATTAATTTCAATAAATCACAATTTTATTTCTGGTTAAAGAAATTCAATTTTAGTTATTTACTTCCTTAAATAATTTTCCAAAAAACTTAATTAATAAAGAAACTCAATTTCAATTATTTACGAAGTAAATTCACTTATTCAAAATTTCAATTTTTCTTATTAAAGAATCCAATTCAATTTAATCATTAAATAATTCAATCTTATTTAATTATTAAATAATTCAAAACTTAATTATTAAATAATTTCAAAGTTTAATAATTTCAACTTAATTATAATTTCAAACTTAATTATTAAATCATTTCAAAGTTTAATAATTTCAAACTTAATTATAATTTCAACTTAATTATTAAATCATTTCAAAGTTTAATAATTTCAAACTTAATTCAATCATTTCTCAAATTAAACGACATTCTTTCATCAAATTATTGACCAATCGGGTTTTATTTAATTTCCTATCCTAGGTAAAAATTCAATTTGGGTATTTATCATTTCAACCCGATTCCAATTCAATTCAAAATCAAAACATATCAAAGGGAACTTGCAGTGTGATAACTGGGATGGTGTCAAAGTAAATAAACAAGCAATAACAACAATCAATATCAATCCAATAATCAATTCAAATAATCCCGAAATAACCGTATTAATTCGCATTGTTATTTGTACGAATTAATATAATTATTTCTAGAATCTACACTATCATTTCATGTAGATTAAAGATTATTACATTACGGTTTTCACTTGTCATCTATTACAATTTCATACATCATCAGTTTAACAACATACATTCAGTGGTTCAAAGTGTAATTAAACAAATCCTACGTGTCAATAAATTTAACAGTTAAAGGGGTCATATTATACAAGTGTCAGTTAATCACATTTAACATTTAATTATCCTATATCAAGTTCAATTGCATGCTATTTATCATTTTAACATTAACAATTTAACGTCCAATATAAACATCAACAATCAATCAATTATCAGCCAAACTGTATTATCATCGCATAAATAATTAACAGATAAAGGTGTCAGATGTCACAGGTGAACTGATATAGGTGATAACATATATAACAGTATAATTAACTAACAGCAGCATATTTCAATTGTCGTTTCAATTGAAATCAAATTTAATAAATAAAAGAACGTTAATCGTGAGTGAGTGCTCACCTTTCGAGGCTAGAGACTACAGAAAGTGACACGGATACGCACACTGATACAGATACTGAAATTGAATTTCGAATCCAAGCAAAGCAAAAATCGGCACGAATTCAACGATCAAAGCTGATAACAGAGAATAGACGAAATCAAATCAAAATTGGGTCAATGAAGATAAATGTATATGTGAACGCATATAGGTATATAACTATATATATGTATATATTCTAATTCCAAGCATATATTAAATTAAAAATCCATATATTCCAAAATCAATTATATACAATATAAAATATATAAAACGTACACCATCTATTATTGAAAAATCAATACTTAATTTTATATACATATACGTTTTTAATTCAATATTAAATTTAAACACCCACCCACACATAAGTCGAAACCGAAATCTAAATATCTCAAGGTCTTTATAATTTAGCACATATCTCTAAACATATGTATTATCATAAGAATTCCAGTAAAACAAATCACCCCTGGTAACTATTATATTATACGCATTCTATTCATATGCTTATATAACTGATATATAGTTCAAGAGTCATATATATTCACCACCGCATATATAATATATATAAACAAATATAAGACAAGTATTCATTATAATATAATAAATTCTTGTATGTAAACATATAGATAAATAACTTACATAAAAAGAAAATAATCGATACCAGCTTACTCTAATGTAATCCATACATTTGCATGACCCAGCCTAAACTTACAGAAGTATATATATACTCGAACGAACATATCCTATAGATATAAGATATTTACAGTTTAAAAGCCACCCATGTTTTAATATTTTGTTGATTTGCAGGCTACATACTATGCAGACAAAATGAACGGCTACAACTACATGTACTGGTAGACAAATAAACCTGCAGACCCAAGAGATGTAAAACAAAACACATGTAGCCTGAAGATGTATAAACAACTTAAATGCAAGCCATACATAAAACTATTTAACAGTATTAAGATAAAATGTAAGTAAATACTTCAAATATCTGATTTTTTTTTATGTATGTATAGAAATCAGTTAATAACAGTACACTAATATATACATGCGTTAAAATGCCCTAGTAATGTTTGTACATAACGGCAACAGTTTTGTATCAACAAATATATTGTTTTCATCCTTTAAACAAATTGCTAAGCCAAAATATATATATATCAACAGTTTAAAACTTGTAAAAAAAATTATGTATAATATATATATCAACCCAGTAAACACACTTCTAAAATAATACTAATATATACAATGTATCTAACAGTAATTCGAAATGCAACCCAAACTGTTTAAGCTAAGAGTAGAATTTGTATACTGATATATATATAAAACTCACGCAACCCAAAACTAAATTTATAACATACGAAAAATAACGAAAAATATATATATAAACACATGCATATCAACGTTTTAAATAAAAAATAATTCAAATGTAGATCAAATACCTTAACAAAAGATGCACAGCTGAGATTGGGAAAGAGTAAAGAACATGCTGTCATAGTGAAGAAAATTGATGCACGTAAGTTCATGGAAAAGAGAGGGAGAAGTGGAGAGCAGCCACGTGTAGAGGCTGGCGAGGCCATGGAAGCGGATGGGTTGCGGGGAAGAGGAGGGCAGTTCGGCAGGGTAGGCTCGGTGATTGGAAGGTGGATCATGGTGTGCGGTTCAAACAGAAGGAGGGTGCTCTGCTGCTTCGTCAATGGTTAGAGGTGGAGACCTAGGGCGGAGGGCGGTCATTGGTGGTCGGTTGGAAGGTCAGGTGGTGGCTGGTGGTAGCACGTACAGAGGTGATGGGTGTTTGGGTAGGCCGGTGGATGGGTTCAGCAAAGGGATGGGTTCCGGTGTCAGGTCATTCAGTGGAGAGCTGTGGGAAAATTAACGGAGGGGGTGCAGTTGCTTCCGGCGATAGGAGGTAGGCGCTGACGTTTGGAGAGCAAGGCGGAAGGTTTTTACTTTATTTATTGGAATGGACATTAGCAGATTACAAGGGGAAAGATGTGTTGTTCACAGCAAACAAAGTGAACATATACAAACTTAAAAGTATAATATTTACTCAACGAAACCAAACAAAATGAATAGACTTGGGAATGACAATGCTAAGGACTGTTGAGTTTCAAGAAATAATGAAGGTCAGGAATTAAGTTTCTGGGAACACGAAAGGCTAGTGCCCATTGGTTTTCCCGGGTGAGCAAATAGAACGGCACGTAGAAACCCAAAAGACCCAGACGTGAAACCGATGTAATTAGTCGTTACGTCGATGTTGCAGTGTACTAGATCCCAAAATATACAAATGAGTATACTATGATGATCAACACGATGAGACAATCAAAATAGTACACAGGTATTGGTGATAGGATCATCCGAACAGAAGTCGATAATCGGTGCCGAAAATGCTGCTATTTTGCCGAAAATAAGATCGACGGAGCAATAGATGTCCGAATTTGGAAAAATGACAATCTGACATCTTGCTCAGAAGATGGTTTAGAATTTTTTTATGTAAAAATATTTAGGTTTCGGAAACATTTTATTTTCATCGCTTTTTAACTGATTAAATTGAAGTGAATTTACGCGCGAAATAAACTTTCATATTTTCGGACGAAAATTTACCAGTTGCTATGTTTAACTAGACGTATTCCAAATATAAAATTTTTATTTCGAAATTTTATCGTTTAAAATTTCGCAAAATTTCAACAAATTACGTTATTAAAACGGTTGAAATTTACGGGTCGTTACAATAATGGTATCCAAAATGTTACATGAAGATACATTTGTATCTGATGGTGAAGTGGTTATACATACAATGGAGAAATAACTGACCAGACTCCGAAGAAATTATATGCAAGTATGAGATAATAACGAGTTGCACAAACTTGACCATGATAACTTTTTCTGATGGAATCTTCTGTCATAAAGTTGGCTATTGTGCAAGGGGATAAGATGTAAATTAACTCTGAATTAACCGATGACAAAAAATCGCTCGCTCGCTCGCATGCACACACAGACAACAACAGCAGTAAAAACTACCATATTGGTAAAAAGTAATTGACTAATTACAACATAATTAGTATGATGAGTAGAATATTTAGCTGTTAGTAGAGTGTGCATAAAGAAAACGATAGCATGTACAGTTTTTGTGTATTTTTTTAAAGAAAAAAACTTAATGTGGCACAAAGCCAAAATTGGATTCTATTTTAGCAGAAAACAAAAAATCCACACATGTCGGACTTGAATAATTCAAAACAATAGATTGTAAATAAAATTTGGCAAACTCAGAATATACAATAAATAAATCACAGATCACAGACACAGAGTAATATAATAATGCAGCGGAAGCAAAGAAATGGTAGTTCATGAAGCTACTATATATATACAGAGTTAAACAAGATACAACAGAATTTACGAATACAAAGATGTCTCAATACAATAGTCAAATATAGATCTGAATACATCACTGGAATCAACTGAATGACTGAAAGCAGAATCAATAAATGGATCCAAGCGAAGCTCCAACTCCAAAGGTGAGTCTCGAATACTGGTACACCTCAGTCTGACCCGAGCGTAAAGCAAAACACAAAACACTCGAGTCAGGACATACATACTTATACAATGTAAACCAACTCAAGTGAACTGTAATAAATGCACAAGTAACTTAAAGAATGCTTAGGATCGTCCATCCTTTAAGGATCCATTAAACTATCTACTATGTAGTAATATACGCTATTATAATAGTGTCTAATAGTAAAATAAACTTACTTTTAAATAGCGTTAAGGCTTTACATTTTCCACCTTAACACATAATACTCCCAGTAGTCTATCTAGTATCAGCATACCTCCAGATCGGGAGGCTACCCTAAATACTCCACAGGCTACGGCACAAAACCAAACTCGTAGTAAAGCTCGCTATGGTAAGTGACACGACACAACGAGGCAATGCCAGGGTAGATATACCAATTACGCACACGGGCTGGTGGAAACGCATAGCAGCCACTACCACCCACCTCGGAACACACTCCCAAATCAAAAATCGAAGGGTGGCCACCAAATCAATCACAAGTAATAGAATGGTATCGAAGAAATGTGTCCGATCAGAGGTGCTACCTCATTGGCCCGAGATCGCTCCTGTTTTAGCCACCTTAAGCCAACTTACGGAAGTCGGGTCCACGTTCATACCTCAATAGAATCGTCGCCACAACCCTATTTCATTCTGGAATTTCCACCGCGTACACGGTTGTCAAAGTGGTTTTCGGTATCGACAGAGAGTATACCCATATCCGATCCCGGTCTCTTTGCCAACCAATCGTTATTATAACCCATGGATATTTATTCCGAAATAATTTATACCTCAAAACAAAATATCATATCTGTTTCAAAACTAGTTTATACTTCAAACAAAATATCATATTCAAAACTAGTTTATACTCCAAAAACCAAAATATCATTTGAACAAACCCAAATTTCCAATCACTGAATATTTCTTTCAATTCATTTAAACTTGAAATATTCCTTTTTAAATCATCTTAAACCAAAACCACTTTATGAAGCCATATTCTTAAATCTTCCATTGCAAATCAATATATTCAAAACAAGTCTTAATTAAATACTATTTCAAATAAATAGATTTCCAAAAGTCATAGTACTTTCAAAGTTATAACACCTTTGAAACCAAACACTTTGAAACCATAATACTTTGAAACCATATCAATTTTAAAATGTTATCATTTGGAAATCATAATATTTAGAAAAATCATAACACCCTTAAAAATAATATTCATTACCAAAGTTATAGCATTATTAAGTTCATTTGTTCAATTATACCAATTTCGAAAACATTGTATTAACTTATAAATTTCAAAAATGGTTTATATTTCACCTCAAAACATATTCATTTAAACCATTTAAATTTAATGTCAAAATCTTCCAAAATAATATTCATTTCCAAAGTTCATTGTAATTTTAAGATACATTTTTTCCATTTTAAATCATAATTATTTATTTTACAAAACATATCTATTTCATAAAATAAAATCTATTACCGTCACTAGGTTAGATTTAGAATTCCACATTAAATCAAATTTTATTATTAAGTTATTTATCATCAATAAAGATCTTTAAATAGCAATTTAAAACCAATTATTGATATATAAAGATTCCAACTTATAGAAAACCAATATAACTTTATAATTTAAATCAAACCACTTATTGACTTATAAAAATTCCATATATTTAAAATCATTGAATCAAATTTTCATATATCTTAAAACTTAAAAATACTTAAAAAAATTTAAGAAAATATTATTAAATATATAACCATAGATCTGTATAACATTTTCTAACCTAGGTCAAGTGGTACAGATATGTATCATTTCAATCCGTAATTTAAAAAGAAAAAAAATCCGGGTTCTATCATTTCAAAACCGCAATCCCAAGTCAAACGAATACAATGAAAATCACTCGAGCCTATCATTTCAGCTCATAATGATTTTTCCCTATTCTAAAGTCCGTTCGGGTATGTATCATTTCAACCCATAGTGAAAAGGAAACTTGCAGTGTGAGATACTGAAAATAAAATAACACTAGAGCATATAATATCATATCAGGTGATGTAACAAATATATAAGCAGTATATAACATCATATAATCATATCACAGGCATATACAAACATAGCATATTAATTTCTACAATTCACATGTCATTGTTTCACAATTATATAAGTACGAATGTCGAGAGTGATAAATTCACCTTTTAAAGCTAGAATTGATAGGTTAGAGACACACAACCAAACTCCAAAAAGCCCGACAAAGCACGGACTAGATTTGAATGGATGAAGAGTCAAGATCCAAATCTTGTACACAAACAATTACAACAATTATAAGTGTATGATTCAATATAAAAGATTAGAAATTAAAATAATGAAAAATAAGAATTTAAAATGACATAACTTGCTTTACCCAACACAAGTGGCTCGGCCACATCACTATTGGGCTAGACCACTTCAAAGTATGCTCGGCCATGATGGGTTAAAGGCATGTATGCTTGGCTATGAAGGCCAAAGGTACGACTATGGCACAAGAATGTGAAGAGGTGACAAGTTACAAACAATAGGAAGGCAAAAGGTCAAGCACTTGTGCTTCATTGGTTCGGCCATGGTTCAATGGGGCTCGGCCTGGGTTGGATCTTGGTCAACTGGTCATGGCAAGGGGTGTTTGGTCATGGCATGGCATGTAGGGGGTGGTGGAACAAGGGTGGCCGAGGCTAATAAAGGGGGAAGTGTATTAATGAAAGGCTTGTGATGGTTTTGGTGGTGGATCTAGACCTATGGGTCACGGCCATGGTTGAAGGAGATGATGGCCGGTCATAAGTGGTGGTGGTGAGGTGTTGTGGTCGGCTAAAGCATGGTGAAGGTAGAGGCCGGGCATAGCTTGAGGCCAACAAAGAAAAGAGAAAAAAGAAAATGGAAAAAGAGGAAGAAGAGGAGCCAAGAAAACTTGAGAAAGAGGAGATGAGAAATGTACGTGAAAAATGAAATAAGAAGTGTGGGATAATGAAATGTTTTGTACGGCTATGAGGTGGAGAATGAACGACTAAGGGATGTGAATAGCTAGGCAAATGAAAAAGCATAAGTTATAAAGAGAAACCAAAGTCTCTTGAAATTTCCAAAGCAAAAAAAATTCAAAAATAAAATCCAATAAAAAAATCAAAGTCTAAACAAAATAAAAATAGAAAATAAAAATGAGAAATGAACATAGGAAAATAGAAAATAAAATGCAGAAAACAATTGCGTGTAAAACGCTGAAAGTTATCAAATTTAAAAGGTATAAAACGGAATTTTATGAAACGAAAAGCAGCACGAACATCAGAATTATCTTATGCTTCAAAGAAAAAGATTAGAAATTAAAAAGTCAAACTTAGAAATTTCAACTGTAAGTCAAAGTTTGACCAAAGTTGACCAGAATATGAAATTTCTAGAAAATAATTGTTTTATTATATTTGGAAAATAAATTACAAACAAAATCCAAAATTACATTGGAAAAACCCAAAAATTCAATTTTATATGATTTAAAATCAAAGTTTTAAATAAATAAAATTGAAAATATTTGTTAAAAATATGGGTTGTTACACTCCCCCACTCAAAACTTTTCGTCCTCGAAAAGGAACGAGACACGGAAGAACAAAGAAAGATAAGATAGGACGGAGAATAATACCTGAAACAAACAATTCCGGAATCGAAGCACGTATGCTCTCCTCCGTCTCCAGGTACAATTCCAGTCATCAGTACAACACTGCACTATGACCAGGTTGACAGATTACCTTCTCAGCTGCTTCATACCTCAATCGACAATACGAAGTGACTTCTTCTCTACGGTAAGGTTTGATTCAATATCCAAACTCTCGAGAGCAGAAGGCGAAACAATCAGAGATGGATCATGAACATACCGACGAAGATGAGAAACAATGGAATACATTATGCACTCCAGAAAACTTCTCGGGCAAATCCAGGTGATAAGCCAAAGAACCAAATTTTCCACAATGCGGAAAGGACCAATGAACCGAACGTTTACCGGATTTTATCCAGCAAGATGGAGATCTGCAAGGTCATCCGTACGGGCAACAAACGGAGACATTGCAATACTAGCCTGGGTATAAAGATAAACAAGATAGATAGAGGATTAAGACAAGATAAAACAAAAGATTGAAATTATACAAGATAAAACAGAAGATTGAAATTATACCTGATAACTGTTGTTATAGGTAAATTCGACAAGATGGAGATGACCTTCCCAAGGTCCTCCATAATCAAGAACACAAGCACGAAGAAGATCCTCTAGAATCTGATTCACTCTTTCCGTTTGACCGTCAGTCCATGGATGGTAAGCAGTGCTCAGATTCAGATGAGTACCAAAGATTCTTGAAAAGTTTCCAAAACAGACTGGTATAAGCAATACCCTTCCATTCTCTAACAAGATAGTGAGAAATAAGGACAACCGAAATGATAGAGTTATGATATGAAATCACAAAGAAAGATGAGAAGAAATACTTACATTGATCGCAACGATCTTAACTAGATTAACATAAATTCCATTACTAGAAACAATATGTCCGAGAAATCGGACTTCATCCTTCCAGAAATGGTATTTCAAAATTTAGCTTTCAACTGATGACTCCTAAGAGTCTCCAGAAGAAAGCTCAAATGAAAATCATGCTCTTCCTCAGACTAGAGAAGACTAGAATATCAAAACAAAGGCAAGATCAAAAAGAAAACAGGAGCATTAGTCAAACCAAAAAGCATGACTAAACCTTCATAGAAACCATTCTTAGTATGGAAAGCAGTCTTGGGAATACTTTCCTCAGAAACTCTGAGCTGGTGAAAACTGAGGCAAGGTCAAGTTGAGAGAAAACAATAGCTCCATAGAGCTGAATCAAACACATCATTGATGCGAGGCATTGGATATCTGTTTTCCTAGTGAGCTTGTTCAGCTCCCTATAATCAACACACATCCTCAAAGGACCATCGGACTTACTCAACCTTCTCACGGAGTGACATTCTTCTGGGAGGAAGAACTACAGGTCGAGCTCCAGGAATAAGATAAATTCGAAATTCGATTTCCCACTTAGGAGGTAGGAGAATGGGAACAACCCGAAAGAAAAATAGATTGGAAAATAAAATAAGATAATAGATTTAAAACCATGAAAATTCAACTTAAATTAATAATTAATTTCATCCATTTGATTTCACTTAAGTTAAATAAATCTTAACTATTTTTAATCTCATTATTTCATCATACAATTATCTTAAATTAATTTTTTTCCAAAGTCATGAATTTGAAAATCATTTATTATACTCATAATTTATTCACTAAATTTCATTCTTCTTTATTCCAAAAATTATTATTAAATTTATTCCACTTAATATATCTAATCATATTATTAAGTTTATTTACACTTTTTATAACTGTTCCAATTTATTTATAAATTCCTTTAACACCATTTTATATTGTAATTATTCAATTAACCTTTTATTCTATTTACCTCTATTAATCTTTTATACTAAAATTTAAGTGTATAACATTTATTATAACCACTCAATTCTATTTATTAAATCCTTTTATATTGTATATTATCCAATTACATATTCAGCTTCTTATTGATTTTGGTAAGTTATATTGGAATGCAATAGAATATTATACAAATAAAATTTTCCTAATTCAATTATTTCAAGCTTAAATATTTATTCAAAATTTTAGCTTCATTTTATAATTGAAATCATCCTTTAAGATAAAATTTAAGAATTAAATTTCCGGTTAACTTCAAACTATTTTAGAGATAAATAAATATATATACAATATATATATCAAATCAAATTTTAAACCATATATCAATATATATATTATAAATCAAGTTAATTTTTAGAAATTCAAATCAATTTAATTCTTCAAAGCAAAACTGTAGCAAAGCTACAGAATGGTCTCTTTACTTCGAAACTCGAAAATGAACGTCGATGATGTTGTAGTCATCACCGAAATTATTTTCCAGCGACAAAGAGAAGAGCATTGATTTCAAACTTTAAAATTCCTTAGAAACGATTTCTATTCGGAAATATTTCAAATAATATATCTTTTAAAACTTTAAAACCAAAGTTCGAAATCATCGGAAATTAAATTCTCAAATTCTTGGTTTAAATTCATTTAAATTTCCCAATTAATTTATAACCATATTTTTATAGTTCAATTATTTATATATGAGACAAAAGCCAATAATTATAAGATATATACAAAGTCAAATATTATTTCTTAACATCTAATTCAATTAACTATAAAATTTCAAAAATTTTACATATATAAAATATAATTATACAAATTTTATCCATTTACCAAGTTTGAAAACAATATGGTATCAGTTTGCTCTGTTCAAGTGTTTTGGAGATCCTATCGATAGCGTTGATCAGACGAATCGATCGGAAACCCAAATCAGCATCAACAGCTCAAACAACACCATATACAATAAAACATTTTAAATATTAGTTTAGAATTACACTTCAAGAATAATTTGAAGATAAGTTGAAACAAAAGACAAGATGATTAAATAACAGAACAAGGGAATGAATAAGCTTATATAAATCACTAGCAACCTTAACCGGGTCGACCATGACTTCCAGAATAAGATCGATGTAGAGTTCTGGGACAAACGTACATCCGATCCCAAGAGATAGAATTCGGGATAACAAGAGATAGATAGCATTGTAAACCGAGGATGCAGAAATCTTCGGTGAATTAATGCTTCTTGTAAAGGAGTTTCACCCCTTTACAATCATTCGAAGATTGGCGAGACCGCCTAAAGATCATTCAAAGTGGAGTTATGGAATACTCCAGAATCAAAAGAAGACAAATAGGGAGAGACAAGAATGGATTTGGCACCGCAGGGAACGTTCCAAAATTCAAAAGAAATCGAGTCAAAAGGAAGAGATTGAAGCTCGAACGAAAGTGATTCTGTAAATAAATTTACCATATATGCTAAGTTTGCCTAGAGCCAAAGCTCTGATACCAAATGTAACGACACGATATTTTGGACCATTCAAATCGACAATAAATCCACACAAGTCGGACTTGAATAATTCAAAACAATAGATTGTAAATAAAATTTGGCAAACTCAGAATATACAGTAAATAAATCACAGATCACAAACACAGAGTAATATAACAATGCAGCGGAAGAAAAGAAATGGTAGTTCATGAAGCTACTATATATATACAGAGTTAAACAAGATACAACAGAATTTACGAATACAAAGATGTCGCAATACAATAATCAAATACAAGATCTGAATACATCACTAGAATCAACTAAATGACTGAAAGCAGAATCAATAGATGGATCCAAGCGAAGCTCCAACTCCAAAGGTGAGTCTCGAATATTGGTACAACTCAGTCTGACCCGAGCGTAAAGCAAAACACAAAACACTCGAGTCAGGACATACATACTTATACAATGTAAACCAACTCAAGTGAACTGTAATAAATGCACAAGTAACTTAAAGAATGCTTGGGATTGCCCATCCTTTAAGGATCCGTTAAACTATCTACTATGTAGTAATATACGCTATTATAATAGTGTCTAATAGTAAAATAAACTTACTTTTAAATAGCGATAAGGCTTTACATTTTCCGCCTTAACACATAATAGTCCCAGTAGTCTATCTAGTATCAGCATACCTCCAGATCGAGAGACTACCCTAAATACTCAACAGGCTACGACACAAAACCAAACTCGTAGTAAAGCTCGATATGGTAGGTGACACGGCACAACAAGGCAATGCCAGGGTAGATATACCAATTACGCACACGGGATGGTGGAAATGCATAGCAGCCACTACCGCCCACCTCAGAACACACTCCCAAATCAAAAATTGAAGGGTGGCCACCAAATCAACCACAAGTAATAGAATGGTATTGAAGAAATGTGTCCGATCAGAGGTGCTACCTCATTGGCCCGAGATCGCTCCTGTTTTAGCCACCTTAAGCCAACTTACGGAAGTCGAGTCCACGTTCATACCTCAATAGAATCGTCGCCACCATCCTCATTCTGGAATTTCCACCGCGTACATGGTTGTCAAAGTGGTTTTCGGTATCGACAGAGAGTATGCCCATATCCGATCCCGGTCTCTTTGCTAACCAATCGTTATTATAACCCATGGATATTTATTCCAAAATAATTTATACCTCAAAACAAAATATCATATCCGTTTCAAAACTAGTTTATACTTCAAACAAAATATCATATTCAAAACTAGATTATACTCCAAAAACCAAAATATCATTTGAACAAACCCAAATTTCCAATCACTGAATATTTCTTTCAATTCATTTAAACTTGAAATATTCCTTTTTAAATCATCTTAAACAAAAACCACGTTATGAAGCCATATTCTTAAATCTTCCATTGCAAATCAATATATTCAAAACAAGTCTTAATTAAATACTATTTCAAATAAATTCATTTCCAAAAGTCATAGTACTTTCAAAGTTATAACACCTTTGAAACCAAACACTTCGAAACCATAATACTTTGAAACCATATCAATTTTAAAATGTTATCATTTGGAAATCATAATATTTAGAAAAATCATAACACCCTTAAAAATAATATTCATTACCAAAGTTATAGAATTATTAAGTTCATTTGTTCAATTATACCAATTTCAAAAACATTGTATTAACTTATAAATTTCAAAAATGGTTTATATTTCACCTCAAAACATATTCATTTAAACAATTTAAATTCAATGTCAAAATCTTCCAAAATAATATTCATTTCCAAAGTTCATTGTAATTTCAGCAACAACAACACTTATAAAGTGTTATGGTAAATATATTAACATTTCAAAAAAATTGTCAAATTCAAATCAGCAGCACTTATAAAGTGCTATAGTAGGTATTTTAGTGTTGCGAAACAGTTCAATTTCAGAAACAACAGCACTTATAAAGTGATGTAGTAGACATATTGGTATTTTCAGAAATATTACAAATTCAGAAACAGCAGCACTTATAAAGTGTTGTAGTATTTTAGTTATTTCAGAACATAGTTAAATTTCAGAAACAACAGCACTTTGGAAATGCTGCCAATACAATTCCAGATTTACTATAACATTTCAGAAACGTTAAAAGCTTCAGTTTTACTCATTTTTAACTTATAAAACATATCTCACATTTCAGAAATATTCATTTGGATATCAATTTACTTATAGTTTACATAAAATAACTTTTATAATTAAAATATCCAAATTTACTATAATTCATTTATTAAGTCAAAAGTGCACTATTTACTTAACTTTTTATTTAATAAGTACTTAACACTTTATTTGAAATACCCATTTCATAAACAAAATATTCTTTTAATAAGTCAAACTTCACATTTCCAATTAAAACCAAATTTCCATTATAAAGTTAAGTCATAATTTGAGATACATTTTTTCCATTTTAAATCATAATTATTTATTTTACAAAACATATCTATTTCATAAAATAAAATCTATTACCGTCACTAGGTTAGATTTAGAATTCCACATTAAATCAAATTTTATTATTAAGTTATTTATCATCAATAAAGATCTTTAAATAGCAATTTAAAACCAATTATTGATATATAAAGATTCCAACTTATAGAAAACCAATATAACTTTATAATTTAAATCAAACCACTTATTGACTTATAAAAATTCCATATATTTAAAATCATTGAATCAAATTTTCATATATCTTAAAACTTAAAAATACTTAAAAAAATTTAAGAAAATATTATTAAATATATAACCATAGATCTGTATAACATTTTCTAACCTAGGTCAAGTGGTACAGATATGTATCATTTCAATCCGTAATTTAAAAAGAAAAAAAATCCGGGTTCTATCATTTCAAAACCGCAATCCCAAGTCAAACGAATACAATGAAAATCACTCGAGCCTATCATTTCAGCTCATAATGATTTTTCCCTATTCTAAAGTCCGTTCGGGTATGTATCATTTCAACCCATAGTGAAAAGGAAACTTGCAGTGTGAGATACTGAAAATAAAATAACACTAGAGCATATAATATCATATCAGGTGATGTAACAAATATATAAGCAGTATATAACATCATATAATCATATCACAGGCATATACAAACATAGCATATTAATTTCTACAATTCACATGTCATTGTTTCACAATTATATAAGTACGAATGTCAAGAGTGATAAACTCACCTTTTAAAGCTAGAATTGATAGGTTAGAGACACACAACCAAACTCCGAAAAGCACGACAAAGCATGAACTAGATTTGAATGGATGAAGAGTCACGATCCAAATCTTATACACAAACAATTACAACAATTATAAGTGTATGATTCAATATAAAAGATTAGAAATTAAAATAATGAAAAATAAGAACTTAAAATGACATAACTTGCTTTACCCAACACAAGTGGCTCGGCCACATCACTATTGGGCTAGACCACTTCAAAGTATGCTCGGCCATGATGGATTAAAGGTATGTATGCTTGGCTATGAAGGCCAAAGGTACGGCTATGGCACAAGAATGTGAAGAGGTGACAAGTTACAAACAATAGGAAGGCAAAAGATCAAGCACTTGTGCTTTATTGGTTCGGCCATGGTTCAAAGGGGCTCGACCTGGGTTGGATCTTGGTCAACTGGTCACGGCAAGGGGTGTTTGGTCATGGCATGGCATGTAAGGGGTGGTGGAACAAAGGTGGCCGAGGCTAATAAAGGGGGAAGTGTAGTAATGAAAGGCTTGTGATGGTTTTGGTCAAGTTTTGGTGGTGGATCTAGATCTATGGGTCACGGCCATGGTTGAAGGAGATGGTGGCCGGTCATAAGTGGTGGTGGTGAGGAGTTATGGTCGGCTAAAGCATGGTGAAGGTGGAGGCCGTGCATAGCTTGAGGCCAACAAAGAAAAGAGAAAAAAGAAAATGGAAAAAGTGGAAGAAGAGGAGCCATGAAAACTTGAGAAAGAGGAGATGAGAAATGTACGTGAAAAATGAAATGAGAAGTGTGGGATAATGAAATGTTTTGTACGACTATGAGGTGGAGAATGAACGGCTATTGGATGTGAATAGCTAGGCAAATGATAAGGCATAAGTTATAAAGAGAAACCAAAGTCTCTTGAAATTTCAAAAGCAAAAAAGAATCAAAAATAAAATCCAATAAATAAATCAAAGTCTAAACAAAATAAAAATAGAAAATAAAAATGAGAAATGAACATAGGAAAATAGAAAATAAAATGCAGAAAACAATTGCATGTAAAACGCTGAAAGTTATCAAATTTAAAAGGTATAAAACAGAATTTTACGAAACGAAAAGCAGCACGAACATCAGAATTATCTTCTGCTTCAAAGAAAAAGATTAGAAATTAAAAATTCAAACTTAGAAATTTCAACAGTAAGTCAAAGTTTGACCAAAGTTGACCAGAATATAAAATTTCCAAAAAATAATTGTTTTATTATATTTGGAAAATAAATTACAAACAAAATCCAAAATTACTTGGAAAAACCCAAAAATTCAATTTTAAATGATTTAAAATCAAAGTTTTAAATAAATAAAATTTAAAATATTTGTTAAAAATATGGGTTGTTACAAGGGGTATTAATTTAAAAGGACGAAAATTTATATATTTTTAGCCTCAAGGACACGACCTCAATATTTTACCCATAAGGACAAACATTCTCCTAAAAATTATTCATAAGGACAAACATTCTTTCAAAATTATTCATAAGGACAAACATTCTTCCAAAACTGCTACCGAACTAAAAACTGATACCTGACAACTGCTACCGATAACTACAAACTGATACCTAAAAAATGTAAAAACTGATACCTAAAGAAAGTTGTCCTTCAGGCTAAAATATCGAAGGTCTGTCCTTGAGGCTAAAATGCTGAGAAATTTTGTCCTTGACAATAATTTCCTGTTGTTACAATTCAATTACACAAGGCCAATTTTATTCCCTTATCAGGTTACGATTCAAGAACATGATTTAAAGATTTCAAATACATCAAAACCAAATAGAAAAAAATCAAATTGTTTACACGATATACTTTAATCAAGTAAAAATATACTTTTTTTTGAGAGAAATGTGTGATCCTCTAATAAAAGAGGAGAGCACACATGAAACAATATATATAACAAATAAAAAGGTGCTGCCAACATGCCTGGCAGGTGACAAGTCTATGAACTAGGAAAAATATAGAACTAAATACCCCTCAAATGAGCTCCAGCAAGGCCACCGCCCAATAATAGGGTGTTAGAGGTATCTAAAGAAACTGAATAAGAATCAAAAACCAGAGATACTAAAATACCACACCATCAAAAAGAGACTCTATGAGACTGCCTCAGAAGAGAAGAGCTAATTACAAATAAGAGATGATCCATAAAGAAGAACTCCAAGAGATGAACCAAAATGAAGAGCTCCACTCTTAAGACACGATGAATCCAAAAAGAAATGCCAGACGCAATCAGAACCCCTGGGAATGACTATCCTGCAAACCTGTACAAAGAAGGTAGCTATCCTGCAAACCTGACAAGAGCAACTAGGAACCTATCTAAACCCAACCTGTAACAAAACTAGGAAATCTTGTTAGTATGAATCACATATATGTATATAAATAGAATTTATATACATATATGTGAGAATAAAAACAAAAGTGAAAAATAAAGCAAGGATAAGCTAGAACCAATAACTAACTATTCTAAAAAATAAAGGAAATATGAATCAAACTGAAAAGGTAAACCAATAAGAAAACTAGGACTAAAAAATAAGAAATAAATACAAAAATAAAAACATTACTAGAAACAACTTTAAGGACCTATAATAGGAAGAAAATTATAATGCATCATGTGAACATTATTTAAATTAGAAAAGGAATCAATATCAATATTATTAGTGTCAAAATTATTAAAGTTATGTTTGAATATGTTAATATTATTTCTAACCTTGTTAAGATATTCCTTAAAGAAATTATTTTTGGCTAATTTATATTTAGAATTTGATACCCAATTTAAGCAGAAAGATGAAATTAAAAATATCAAATTATTATAGTGACTAATGTTATTATTAAAAATTCTTTGATTTCTCTCAAACCAAATGAACCAACAAGATATAGTGAATATAGTATCAAGCAGGTATCTAATATCCTTATTGAACTTAAATCTAAAAGTGTTCCAATAGAAAAAACAATCAATAACTCTAGAGCTAATTTTAAACTCAAAGATGTTAAGAGCATTTATAAGAATAAAATGAGTATCCATGCATTCGAAATAAATATGATTAATATCTTCAGAATATGTGTTACAAAAATAACATTTATTATCAATGATAATATTTTTCTTTTTTAAAAATTCTATAGTGTTTAATTTACTATGAATGATGAGCCACATGTGGATTTTAGATTTTGGAGGAGCGTTTGACTTCCAAATAAATTTAAAACAATTGTCAGATACACCCGAAAAGTTAATAAATTTGTAAAAAGAATTAGAAGAATATTTCTTACTCTTATTCCACTCCCAACTAATATAATCATTATCGTTGTCAATATTATAAAGATTTAGCTTAGCATAAAGCAAATTAAGCTGTCTAAGGGTTGAGCCAACTAAAATACTATTAAATTTGAAAATCCAAGGAGGGTCATTTTCGGAATTAAAAACATCAGAAATAAATGCAAATTTAAAGTTACAAATATCATATAAATCTTTGAACTCATTTTTTAGAGGAATAGCGGAAATCCAACTATCGTGCCAAAAAGATGTATTATTACCTGAATGAACAATAATATTAACACCTAAGTTGAAAATATCACTACATTTTAAGATGGATTTCCAAAAACAAGATAGTTTACGAGAACTCGAAAGACTAATTTGATAGAGATTATTACTACCATTGTAGTAATATTTAGATATAATCTCCTTCCAAATGGCATTATCACTAGTATCTCTGAATTTCCATAACCATTTACCAAGAAGAGACAAGTTCAAATTACGTAAATTAATGACTCCTAAACCACCCTCTTTTTTGGACTTACAGACAGTATCCCAATTAACTAAACATTTTATGCAACTATTTGGATTCTCACCACTCCAAAGGTAATCTCTTCTAATTTTATCTATTTTATCTATCACCCAATCAGGAAAAAGATGCATAGACATCCAATAGATAGGGAGAGCTGATAAAACAGAATTAATTAGAACCAGTCTACCTGCTCTAAATAAGAATCTCGCATTCCAATTAGAAATCCTATTTTTAATTTTATCAATGATTATTAACCAATCATCGTGCTTAAATTTTGTAGGTCTGATAACAAAACCAAGATAGTCGAAAGGAAAATTCATTGTTTTACAATTTACAGTATTAGCAACTAAATTTTCAACTTTATCAAAATCGTTTAAAACTAAAACATAACTTTTATCAAAGTTTATTTTTAAACCTGATAAAAGTTCAAAACTATAAAGAATAAACTTGAGAGCAATAATGTGTCTAGGAAGATGAGAGGAAAAGAGCAAAGTATCATCTGCATATTGAAGGACAGATAAACCATGATTCGAAATATCATTACCTATATTACCCAATGAACAATTATTGACAGCATTTTTAATAATCTTAGAAAAAACATCAGCGGCTAAATTAAACAGAAGGGGCGATAAAGGGTCCCCTTGCCTTAAGCCTCTCTTAGATTGGATTTTATTACCTAAAATACCATTAACCATAATACTAGAATTACCTGTTTTGAGCAAAATCATGATCCAATTAATCCATCTATTACTAAAGCCTCTAGCATGAAAAATATTTGTAAGGAAATCCCAATCAACAGAATCAAAAGCCTTGGCAAAGTCTAATTTTAAAATAGCACAAGTAATATTATTCTTACAACAATGATTAATGTATTCTTGAACAACAGCCACGCCATCTGTGATATTTCTACCTTTTATGAAAGCTGATTGTGAACAGTCAATTAGGTAATTCATTTTTATACCGAGTCTATTAGCTAAAACTTTAGAAATAATTTTAACTGAGCAGTTAATCAAAGAAATGGGTCTAAAATCATTTAAAGTAGTGGCACCTACTTTTTTGTGCAATAAAATAACATTAGCAGAATTAAATCTACCTAATTGTAGATTTCCATTATAAAATTCATTAAACATACTAAATAAATCCAATTTTATGACATCCCAAAAGGTTTTATAGAAGAAAATAGGAAAACCATCTGGACCCGGGGATTTATCACCCGGTAAATCAAAGATGACTTTCCGGATTTCCTCTTCAGTAAAAGGAATATCTAAATCAGAAAGATTAATATTAGAGACCGCCGGATAAAGATCGTTCCATCTAACACTAATTCTATGCTTATTTTTATTACCAAAATTTCTTTATAATAATCTGTGAAAGCCTTATTGAGGTCTCTTTGATCAACTAATTCCACATTATTAACTAAAATGGAGTTAAAAGTATTACTGCGTTTTCTACTATTAGCCATATTATGAAAAAAATTGGTGTTATTATCACCTTCATTGATCCATTGAATTTTTTATCTTTGTTTCCACATAACTTCCTCTTTTTCAAGAATAGAGTTAAGCTCCTCTTTTAAGTTATTAAGAACATTCCGCTCACCTAGACTTAAATGTCTAGTTTCTTCTAATTTATTAAGCTTAAGCATCTCATTAAGAATATTTTCTTTTTTAATTTTAATGTTACCAAAAATATTCTTATTCCAATATTTAAGGAAAATCCTAAGATTTCTAAGTTTTAGAAAAAAGGTTTAGCAGAATTATCTCTAGATTTGATATTATAAAAACTCATAGACAACCATTTATTGATAAATAAATTTGAAAAACACGGATCTAAAAGCCACATTTTTTCAAATTTAAAAGATCTACAAATAACTCTATGACGATCGCACGTGAGGATAATGGGACAATGGTCTGAAAGAGTGTAAGGCAAACCAAACACTCTACAGATAGGAAATTTATCCTCAATTTCATCGCTAACGAAAAACCTATCTAAGAGAGCAAAAGAAGGAGATTCCCTATTATTACACCAAGTAAAATCTCTGTTAGAAAGAGGAATTTCAATCAAATTAGAATTAATAATAAATTGGTCAATTCCTCCATTACAGAATAATCTCCTTCACGAGGAGCACGCTCCCTAAAAAAACGAGTAACGTTAAAATCACCCCCAAAATCCAAGACCCGGGAGCTAATGATCTAAACTCGAGGCATTCATTCCATAGAATCCGCCTATCTAATTTAGAGTTAGGCCCATAAACATTAGAAATATTTAAAAAGGAATTGTCAGATAGATTGATTAAAATAATGTGTAAGGAGTGCTGCTTGTAAATACCCTGAAGTAATTTAAATTGATTATCCCTCCAACCAATCATTAAACCCCCAGAAGGTAAAAAAACCCAATTTCTAAAATGAAAACCACCTAATCTTCTAAAAAAATGAATATCGGGACAATCTACTTTAGTCTCTTGAAGGAGAGCAATGTCAATAGAGTAGTTTTTAAAAAAGATTCTAACCTTATCACATTTATTTAAGTCATTCAAACATCTTATGTTCCAACTAATGATCCTCATAAACCTAAAGATCTAGCCCTATCAAGTTCCTTACATCTAATATACTCGCGATCTACCTCAATATCAGAAAAAATGAAAGCAGTGTCTCTAGCAAGCTGACTAAATTCAGAAGATGACAAATTACCTAATGCATAAGATGAAAAAGTACTACCCAAACTAGAAAGCGTACCTGAGCCTAAAATCGAAGCACCGCTAACAATGCTCGAATCAGGATTCTCACCTGAGGATCGAGGATGGCTACCCAGAAGCCTAACACTATGATGAACTAAACCACAAGGAGCCACGACCTTCTTACGTTTACCTCTCTTCGAAGAAGAAGGAATAGAATCAGAATTGCTGGCAATCGTGAGAGCATCACTTAATGACAGATGAGAAGGATCACTAACAACTCCAAGCTTCTCCAAAACAAAAGTGTCTCCAACATTAGCAGAACTATCAAAAAAAACTCTTGAACCTAACACTGTCTTATGGTCCAGCAACGAATCATCCATACTGCCAACAGCGTATTTCTAAACTTCAGAACAACCAACAAACTTTCTGTTTTCAGGAGAAAACAAATTCTGAGCAACCGCAATCTGTACGCTATGTGCATCATGTACACCAGAATCCAAATGATTTACAGACATAATTTCATTAATAAAATAATGATCCTCTAACACTGGTTCCAATACTTCATCAATGTGAGAAACTGATGATAAAAACCATTCATGCATATCACCTAATTGCCTCAACAAACAGTCACCATCAAGATCAAAATCCACCATGTCTGGAGACTCATCAAGCAATACCATAAACTTGTCTATCCAGTTTCTGAAATCTGAACTGTCAATGCAAAACACAGGTGCAGTAATTGAAGGCAAATCATTCTCCAATGTCATCGGACTTAATTCATTAATAAAGCTCTCATTATAGATGAAAATCAGATCAATATCACTACACATAACAAAATCAATAACAGGGACAGTATCCAGCTCCAAAATATTACTTATAACAAACTGAAAAGGACTGTCATTAACCACACAGTCAACAAAAGGATTCTCGCAAACAATATCCAAATTAGAATCACCATCTGATATAACATTTATATCTGAAATAGCCTCGGTATCCAGACAAGCAAATCTATTTGCTGTTGAAACCTCAAAAATTTCCAAAAAAGATTTACCTTTTTTAGATTTTGCTGGAATGAAACCACTGTTTGAATCAAAATTTGTGCCCCTAAACTCAGAGAAAGAGTCATTGAACTGACAATTGACAAATATTCATAACCTTGTTATGCTGTTTAAGTAAAATCATTCACTATCAATCCACTCGATTAAAAAAAACTGTTAACTGGAAAAAAATTCATACATACCCAGCACATCAATTTTAATATAGAGAAATCAAACAATCGGTTATGCAAAATTAAACCATTTTGCAGTATTAGTCGTAGACAACCCCAAATCATCAACAAAATGTATGACAACCCCAAATTCAATTATACCCAAAATTATAAACTGTAAATCAAAGGAGATGTCACCTTTCAATAAAAATTCCATTTGAAACACAAAACTATGTAAACCACATAAATCAGATTAAAAGAAAGCCAAATGAAAACAGATCCTAAAACGACGATTTAACAGCTACAGTTGCCATCCATTAACTAAAAAAATTGACTTACGTGAACTTGGTTCCTATAGATTTGAGAAAATCCTGAAGTCTCTCTCGTCGTCAATTAAAGAACGACGGCGATAGAGCGACGAATGATTTCTTAATGCCATAAATTAATTGGCCATGGCTCGATTAAAAATCGGATGAGGAATTTAGGGCTTTGCAAGTGAGAACACGAGGAAAAGGGATTTTGAGAATAGGTAAATATGAGAGGGAAAAGAAAAAATATACCGCCAAGTTGTTTGGATGGCGTGAAAATTGCGCTTTTTGACCCTAATTGCCTTTAAAAGAAACGAAGACGACGAGGTGCATTTCAACGCTGTACTGGTTTGCGATTGATAATCATTTTTCTTGTAGTGCTTGGTAGATCCTACCAAAATTTCACTTCTATTCTGAATTGGCAACTCTTAATACCATTATCCCTCCTCCATCATTATCTGACCACTCCCCTTTGGTTATGGATGGGGCAAGGATTTTGTGAGAAGACATTTCTCTTTTTCATTTTTTAATATTTGGTCCGATCACCATGATTTCTTAAAGATTGTTACTGACTGTTGGAGAAAACATGTATTTGGAAACCCTATTTTTATTTTGCAGGCAAAACTTAGACATCTTAAAGAAAATCTTGGGAAGTGGGCTCATGATACATTTGGGAATGGGAGTAGCTTATCATCTTCTATTAGAGAAAATTTATTTCAAGTACAAATAAACATTCAAATTTGCTTTGATAATAATGATCATGCAAATCTTGCAGAACAAGAAGTTATTCTGAATAGAAAGCTTGCTAAAGCTCTGGTGGAGGAAAATCAGATGGCTAAAAAAAAGACAAAGATTAAATGGCAAATTCATGGAGACAATAATTCTACTGTCTTCCATGAATCCCTCAAAATTTAGCAAGCTAATGCAAATATTAACAATATTCTTGATAAAGATGGCAATCCATGTTCCTCACTAGATGCCATACAATCTACATTTTTGGACTATTTTCATAATCTTCTTGCTAACCAAGATAACCCTGGTATCCACATGCAACATTTTACACAACCATCTCTCCCAACCATTTCTGATTACAACAAGGATAGTTTGATTAAGGAGATTTCTGAGGATGAAATCAAGAGCACTATTTGTGGTATGAATTCGTCTAGTTCTCCTCGACTAGATGGATTTAATGCCCATTTCTATAAGGTAACATTTAATTCCCATTTTGATTAAGGATAGAGTGATGGTAGAAGGGGCATGGAATATGGAAGGAGAAGCAAATCACATGTGGGATGAGATGGCAAGACGCATTCGAAAAGTGGCTACCGAGGTGTTTGGGATAGCGAAAGGAAATAAACGCGAACCTAAAGATTCTTGGTGGTGGAACAGTGATGTGCAAAAGGCTATCAAAGAGAAGAAGGAATGCTATAAGTGCTTACATCATCATAGGAGCGAGGACAACATGCAAAAGTACAAAGTGGTAAAGAAGAACGCAAAGAGAGCGGTGAGTGAAGCAAGAGGTCGGGCGTATAAAGATTTAAATCATAACCTAAATACGAAGGAGGGTGAAAAAAACGTCTATAGGATAGCTAAGCTCCGCGAGAGGAAGACAAGAGACTTCAAGCAAGTTAAATTCATCAAAGATGACAATAATAGACTTTTGGTGAAGGACGAGGAGATAAAAAATAGATGGAGAGATTATTTCGACAAGCTATTTAATGAAGAAGGTGATAGCACTATGATCGAGATAGACGACTCTTCTGATGACACCTGTAGACATTTTGTTCGGAGAATTCAAGAATCCGAGGTAAAGGAGGCACTAAAATGGATGAAAGCAGGCAAGGCATTGGGGCCTGATGACATCCCCTTTGAGGTGTGGAGATGCCTTGGAGATGCAGGGATAGCCTGGCTAACTAAGTTGTTCAATAATATTTTCAAATCAAACAAGATGCCAGATGAGTGGAGGAGAAGCATACTAGTTCCAATTTTTAAGAATAAAGGAGATATCCAAAGTTGCACAAACTACAGAGGAATTAAGCTTATGAGTCATACAATGAAGCTTTGGGAGAGAGTCATTGAGCATAGACTAAGAAGAATGACAAGTGTTTCAAAAAACCAATTTGGCTTCATGCCTAGGAGGTCAACCATAGAGGCGATTTTCTTGATAAGACAACTTATGGAGAGGTTTAGGGAGCAAAAGAATGATCTACACATGGTATTTATCGATTTGGAGAAAGCTTATGACAAGGTACCGCGAAAGGTGATGTGGTGGGCCCTGGAAAAGAGAGTCCCAATAAAGTACATTATACTTATCAAGGATATGTACGATGATGTTGTGACTAGTGTCAGAGCATGCGATGGTGAAACCAGTGACTTTCCCATTAACATAGGATTACATCAAGGGTTAGCTTTGAGTCCCTACATTTTTGCTCTAGTGATGGATGAGGTTACGAAGGGTATACAAGGTGAGGTTCCTTGGTGTATGCTATTTGCTGATGATGTTGTGCTAATTGATGAAAGTAGGATTGAGGTTGATAGACAACTGGAGCTGTGGAGACAGACTTTAGAATCAAAGGGATTTAGGCTTAGCAGAACTAAAACAGAGTATATGAAGTACGGGTTCAGCGGTGTCAGGTTGGGGGATGGAGATGTCACTTTGGCCGGACAAATAATTCCCAAGAAGAAACCTTTTTGATATCTAGGATCAATGTTGCAGTATAATGGTGAGATTGATGAAGATGTTAGTTATAGAATTCGAGCGGGATGGGTGAAATGGTGACAAGCATCTGGGATTCTCTGTGATAGGAAGGTCCCACAAAAGCTTAAAGGAAAGTTCTACAAAACGGAAATCAGGCCTGTGATGTTGTATGGTGCAGAATGTTGGCCTACGAAAAGCCAACACGTCCAAAAGATAAGCGTAACAGAGATGCGTATGCTACGATGGAGCTGCGGTCATACAAGAAGAGACCGAATTAGAAATGATGATATACGTGATAAACTTGGAGTAGCACCAATTGAGGAGAAGCAAATTCAACATCGCTTAAGATTGTTTGGACATCTTCAACGAAGGCCGCCTGAGGCACCTGTGCATATTGGAATTATAGGCCGTGTTGAATGCTCAAAGAGAGGTAGAGGCCGACCAAGGTTGACATGAGAGGAAGTAGTTAAAAGGGATTTGAAGGATTGGGGTATATCCGAAGAGCTGGTGACGGATCGGAGCGAGTGGAAGTTAGCGATTCACATACCAGAACCATGCGCGTTGAGTTTTATAAGTTTTAGATTATAGGACTAGGGAACATGAGCCTAAGACGTAGGTTTGGCCTTTGACCAATATTACTATTAGTATCATTATCGCTATTAGTATTATTATTATCATTCCTCTTATATATATACATATATATATTTTTATTTTATTTTATTTTACTTAGTTATTATTATTAATTGACTTATTTGACTTTATTCTATTATTGTTATTGTTATTGTTATTATTATAACCTTTAAATTGATTTTTTCATTTAGTTTTGGGTTCCATCTTTAGTCGACCCCAACTTGTTTGGGAATAATGACTTAGTTGTTGTTGTTGTTGTTGTTCTATAAGGTAACATGGACTATTATTAGTGATGATGTGGTCAGAGCTATCAAAAACTTCTTCAAACACAATAGAATGGTCTCTGGTATAAATGCCACCAGAATTGCCTTAACTCCCAAGATTCAACAGCCTTCTTCTGTTAATCAATTCAGGCCCATTGCTTGCTGTAATGTAACATACAAATGTATTTCTAGGACCATGGCAGATAGGATGAAGATTGTGCTTGCTGATGTGATCTCTCCTAATCATAGTGCATTCCTTAATTTGAGAGACATCACTGATAATATTCTCCTATCAAATGAACTCTTGAGAGGTTATAACAGGAAAAATATTTCTCAAAGACGTGTTTTGAAATTTGACATACAGAAAGCTTATGATACCATTTAATGGAAATCTATCATATACATTCTTCATAAAATGAACTTTCCCATTCCTTTTCTGGCTTGGATCTACACTTGTACATCTCCAGTCAAATACTCTCTTAGTTTAAACGGTAATACATTTGGCTATTTTGTTGCTACTTAGGGTATAAGACAAGGTGATCCTATGTCACCTTATCTTTTTGTTTGTGTGATGGAACTTCTCACCTGCCTCACTTTTGATGTTGTGTCTCATAATCTTTTGGATTACCATCCTTTATGCAAGAAAATGGGATATCTGCATTGTTATTTGTTGATGATCTCATGCTATTCGCTAAGCCTAATGTTAAATCTATAAATGGAGTATTGGATATTTTGAATGCTTTTAAACAGAAGACTGGATTATCAATCAACAGAAACAATTCAAAAATTAGGATAGCAAGTATGAATGATCTTGACATGGCTGCTATTTATTCATTATCTGGATTATCTCCTTTTGATGATAATGAAGAATATCTTGGTGCTCCTCCAAAGTCATGACTAGTCAATGTCTTCAGCTTTTCGAAAAGATTACATCTAAGATCTCCTCTTGGCCAGGTTCTAAATTTTCAATGGTAGGTAGGCTTGTCATTGTCAAGTCCATATCCACTTCCATGTGCCTTTATTATGTTAGAATATTCATACTGCCTTGTACGCTTATTTCTATGATCAATTCAGCTTTGAATCACTTCCTTTGGCATGGAAACCCTTTCTCCAGAAAGCTTATCACTGTTGCTTTCAAAACTATTTGCTGCCCTTATGAGGATGGTGGCCTTGGTATTATGAACATCAAGAAATGGAACCAGGCTGCTCTTTCTACTCGCATTGACAAACTCCTGAAGTATGACAGTAATCTATGGGCTACATGGAGTAGAAATAATTTGATCAAGAAATATAATTTCTGGACTATGATACCTCCTGCTGATTGTAGCTGGACTTAAAGGAAAATTCCTCGAAGCAGATCGATTTTTATACCCATATTTCAAAGTTTCATGAAAAATATGCATGAGTTCTCCTTTTGGTTTGATCCTTGGTCGGCCCAAGGGCTTGTTCTTACTGAAGTTATTAACTACAATCTGAGAACAATGACTGGCATCAATGAGAAGGCTACTATTGCCAGTTTTTGGACTGATGGTTTGATTAACCTCCCTACTCTAGTTCCTTCAATGTTCGGGCTATTTGGAGCATCATCCAAGGCAATTCTTATAACAGTTATAATGAGCATGCTCTGTGGTGTGACAAACCTCATGCTATTAAATCTGTCTATAAGTCCCTTGTTAAAATATCTCAACTTAACATGTTTCCATGGTATACCAGGATATGAATATCTGCCTCTACTCCTAAAGATAATATTCTCCTATGGAAGGTATTGAGAAATGGGCTATAGACTCTTGAAAAGCTTAAAGCTAAAGGAATTGTGTAGTATTTTGACTGCTTGTTCTGTGGTAAGGAGGAGGAGAATGTCTCTCACTTGTTTTTTGAGTGTGAGTTTACTTACTTTATATGGGATAGCACTTTGAAGCTTCTTAATTTGCATAAACCTAAAAGAAATTCTTCTTTGGAATGGTATAGCATTTTCAAAGCAATGAGATGGAAGTCTATCAAGGGTTCGCTATTGTTAAGGGTGCTCAAGAAAGCTATTTACCTTATTTGGATGGAGAGGAATAATAGATAGTGGCCATTTTACTACTAAACAAGTACTGTTCCTCTCTATTTCAAATCAATTTAGACCCTAATTTGTTCATCTTATATTGTAGGTATTAGTAATGTTCATGTATTTCAGGATGGTATGCCATCTCTCCTTGTATCTTCCTTTTATTTAGTAAAATGGTAGGGGTCCATTTAACCCCGCTGGCTTTGCCAAAAAGAACTTCTTTTCCAAATTCCAAGATCTCTTTCCAATTTATAGATTTAGCAAACCCTTCGTAGAAATAATTCTCTTTATAAAACAGTTTATTACTTTAAACATTTTTTATTTAAATAAATTGATTGCCTTTAGAAAAACTTCCCTAATAAATAATTTTTTCAGTTCAAAACATCATTAGTAAATAATTAATTAACTTTAAAACACCATAATGAATAATTAATAAACTTAATCACTATTAAATAAATGATTAATTAACTTAAACAACTATTTGTAAATAATTAATAAATTTCAAAGGCAACATCGTTATTAAATAATTAACTAACTTAAAATATCATTAATAAAATAATTAATTATATTTAAAATAACGTAAATAAAATATTTAACCAACTTTATAATTACTTTATTAAAAATAACAATATAAAACATGGTTATTAAATTAATTAGTTAACATAAAAATATTATAATTACTCAAATAATATTAACCTAGTCATTTAAATATAGAAAATGCTTTACTTTCAAATATTTTAAATTTAAAGGGAGTTGAAATCCATTTCTTTTCAAATTTTGGAAGAGGTTAACGACCCCAAATAGCACTTAAACAAACTACCATTTATTCAGTTCAACATTCCCAATCATATCATTGGTATTTACATCGGCCAACATATATGTAGTTAACATCCATACTAAATAATCGACATATAAAACATCATCTATCCAAGTCACTGACATATAAATAACTATCCAAATTTATAAAATAGCAGGATGATGATTTATTCTGCTAAATAAATGTTCGATATAATCTATTCAATTTAAATATAACAGAACGGTGTTTTATTCTGCTAACAAGATGTCAGTGCTGAAATGTAATCATTTAACTTTGTAATCGTAATTTAAATTCCAACACTAATATTTTATAAGTATTTTCCACTTCATTAAATTTCTCAAATAATTATAACGAAGTGTTCTACTAGTTAATACAAATCAAGTGTCGAAATCCACGGGTTAAACAAATCAAAAATAAATAAGTTATAGCTTTTTAAAGATTACACTTAAAATAATATTTAAACAACTAGACGATAATTAACTAAGTCAAACCCCTGGGCCCAAGCCCATTAAAACAAACCCGAACCTAACACCCTGACTCTTTCTCCCCAAACCTTATTTCCAAAATAAATCCTCAAATTGACATTTTGAAAGCCTAAAACCCATCACCACCGTATACGGCCGTGCACGTGCACACTGCCCAGACCGACGATCACCTTAATAGACCCCATCCATAAACCCCCAATCGCCATGCTTGACAGGACCGCACCAACGCCATCACCTCCGGTGGCCTCGACCCCATTTCGACCACTTGACCCAAAATCAAACATGCCCATGCCTTCGAACAATCACCTACCACTACGCAACTTCTGCTTCTAGACCTCGCCACCTACACCATTTCGACCGCCGCCTCCCCACGCACCCCTGGCCAACTCCACGACATGTCTGATGGTCCTCATTGGCCGTCAGCGATCGAAACCCAACCCCAAAAATCAATAGCCTTAAACCCTAGCCTTAGCTTGTACCGCTTCATCCGACGACTGAAAACCTTACAACCATCACCGCAACTCCGCCATCACCTAAGTCTGCCTCCATCCATCGGCTCCACCTATCGACCATCGGCTTGTCAGAATTCTAATTTTAAACAAAATCAGCTCATCTCATTGCCTCGAACAAATCCCACAATGATAAACCCCGCAAACAACCTTAAAATCCTGAACCGATGATACGAACTCACTTGTATCCTTCGTTTGCAATTCTGCGATCGACAAAATCTCACCAATTTTCGACACTTATTGAAATTGAGAAAATTTGACCACTATAGTCGACGAAATGTCGAACATCCATTTTTATAAATTTATTTAGACTATACTGAACAACTTCACAGTTGATCGATTTAGCTATTTCAAAATGGATCGGAGATATTGAATTTTGAAATCTAAGACGGGAAAAATTACTTTATATTTTCAACTAACAGCAAGTTAGAAAAACAAGATGAGTTGATTTCATGTTGATGTCGAAGGAGTATATTTTCCATTTTCAAATCAAATTTTGGATTTTGAAACCTTTAAAACATGATAGATACTTTAAAACAAATCACCCAAGCTCTAAATTTCCATAAACATTTATCACATATATAATAAAATCAAATCAACCAAGATAGAGATCTCACCTTGCAAATTTATTGCAAAATCCAAGCTAACTTGTTTTTAAGCAAAAATATGATTTTCCTCTTCTTTAATACTCTTGAGTGAAAAAAATGAAATTGATAATAAGGAGGTGAAGTATGAAAAAATAGATGGGAGTAGTGTATGCATATATAAAGATGTTACATAAAAATATATATAATATAATATAAAAATGAGAAAATAAAATGAAAATACGCTCAAATCACAAATTCAACTCTAACATCATTTCCATATCCATCAAAGTACCTTTCATGGGAAAACATATTGGATATTAGAGTGGTTCAAGTCCTTTTTGTATACTTGATTACTTAAGGAATCTTACATCTTTTCATGTTCAAAATTTAAATATATTTATCTTTTTATATTATCATTATTTATTTATCACTTTTTCATTTCAAAATACAAAGTATTTTTTCTTTAAACATATGAATATTGTTTCTAAAGCACATACAAGGGTATTTATAACTTTCTACAACTTGTCATTCGATAAAAAGATGAAAATCCAAAAAGCGGGTTTCAGTCACATTTTCAGTTTTCCGTCAAACTACCCATTTACGTAGACAAAATTCAGTAATGAATTTTCTACCATTGGTTATAAATTTAAAAGTAGAGTTATTTTCTTATCAAAATCATTAATTGAATATTTAAAATAAATTAAATATTTACAAACTAAAGCGATAAAATTCTGGGTCATTATAACAATTGATCCTTAATGTCATAAATAGCAAACCATCAGATAAAATCAGACAAAACTATCAGACATGGTCTATAGGATAATCATCTCATGTCAAAAATATAATATACTAAAATATACATGCATTGAATCATGGTATATATAATATATATGAGATTAGTGTATGAGTAGTCAACTAATAAAGTCATAATACTGATAATCATAGCACACCATCTCCATATACGTGGAGTACTAAATAACACATCAAGTACAACACATTAGTCTCATACATAAATAACATTGTTTATCTTGCATAAAATAAATAATTTGATAATTGCCATAGGATCTCCATGCCTTCCAAAATTCATCATATTCGACTAGTGTGTTCCCATAACATCCGACTCCGAGCATAATCGTGAGAGTACGCGAGAGTTGTCAAAAAGAGAAATAAGCAAAGAAAAATGTGGGTCAAACATAAGCCTAATGTGAAGGGAATTACCTAATATATTGTATATATAAATTTATGTACACCCGTATAATACATGAGCAAGATGCCTTGAGGTATTAATTACATTCATGTCTTACCTATGTCGTCTCTTGCATCAATGAGTAAGCATAATATATATATAGTGTTACACCATAACAAGCGTAACATGATTGTCTATACTATGAATATTAATGTACATGAGTGTAAAGCATCACTATGCACCTAGGCTAATGGTGTTAAAGGGCTACCAAACTTACACCAAACCCACTTCAGAAAAGCAATCACACAATAGAAACAATTCCACAACCACTACCTACAATGCATAACACATAATTAATTATGATTAATAAGATGATGTGCAATTTAAGTAATAAGGGTCGAGATATTAAAGATTAAGCCGAAAATAATTAATTATAAGTGAGATATGTAATTAATGTGGTAAAGAGGATAATAGATTGAAATGTTGTGTAAAGGAGATTTAGTTTCTTATATAGGCTTTCAAAATTTGGTCGAAACCCATATGCCTCGTATAAATATCCCACCGCGCCTCTACTTTATTTCTTTATTTGCATACCTCTAAAAGAAAACGAAAGCTTGAAAAAATTTAATGGCTTTATCATAAATATTCACAAAAAATTCATTTCAACGAAAGGTAGTATAATTTGCAACTTTAGGATGGCAAGAACTAGGCGTTGAGGAAAATTTTACTCAAAAGAGTTTTTTGTGGACTGAGAACAAAGAAATATCATAGTATCGAGTTAGAATTTTTGAGAATCGTTTATTGCCTCATTTGACCCAGTCGACTTATGTGCCCAAATTTTTTCCTGTTTGGGTTCTATTTAACGCTCTCCAAGTTAAACCTCCCTACTTATCTTCTCCTTTAACTTCTTATCCCTACATGGCCATTTCTTTGATTGCCGACCATGTATGCCAATGTGAAATTCTTCCTACCAAGCAAAAATTTATTAGAACCACAGGTATTGCTTAAAACCAAATAAATATTCGTACTAATGATTGTCCAAGTTTGTGTATGATATAGCATAGGAAATGCAACAAATCAATCAACATATATTGCAGAATAATCAAGTAGAGATGCAGTACACTAATATAGGAAGACCAATACAAGAACTCCAGTAGAAGACTAGGTAGATCAAAGAGGAATCAAGGAGGTCAAGAGGAATTAAGCGGATCAAGGAGATTAGGAAGATCAAGGAGATCAAGAGGAATAAGGAGATTCAAAGGCAATGCCAGAAGAACATGGGATATTCAAGGAATAAAGACTGGAAGAGTACAAGACAAAAGTCAGTCGGTTTTATAGTATATCGAGTCATATAATTAATTGTTAAAGGTCACGTAGCAATTTTTTGAATTCTCTCTTTTAAAACTCTTTATTTATTTCCTAAATTCATTTTATAAAATTTGGTTTTAAAAGTTAAAGGAGTTAAAATAATTTTTTAAAAGAATTTGGATTCTTTAACTTGGATATGTCGATATATCCTTGTGACTTGTGAGTACGTTGACAGACTAGCCATCATATGCAACTTTTCATTTTAAACGAACGGCCACTTCCTTTCACTTTTTGCAAAAAATTACTTCTTTTCATCTTTTACATACAGGCTCTCCAAGACGAATTTCTAAAAGAATTATCCATCATTGTAACATCCCGCCTTTTTGGATGTTTTAAGCAGGCACACATGCCGACTCAAACCATACAGAAGGGCGGATTGTTATTGGGGTGAATAAGAAAAAGTAGAGAAAGAAAAAAACCAAACAGAATCTCGCAGCGGAATGACAAAATATAATAATCAAATAACAGTTTATGAAGCTGTATACAAAACATTTGATTATACTTATACAATACAAAATCAGAGTTACACATATCAGAGATAAATAAATGATAATGCAGCGGAACAGTATGATGCAGTGGAATAATATAGTAAACAATAATACAATCTTCGTCTTCGTCCTCCAGAAACAAGTCTTCGAATCCTGAAATGCTCAGGCTGACCCGAGCGAATTGAAAAGACAAAACACTTGAGTCAGAACTAAAAGATCTTATGTAAGTCAAATCAACGGTAAATAAATATGAGTGTAAACGGCGTCGGAGATGTTTACCGGGTTTAACATCTCTTATCCAGTGTCTAACGTGAGTGCAGTAACTTAAGAGATGTTCGGGATTCACATCTCCTAAGGATCCGTTAAACTATCTACTATGTAGTACAATATGCTATTATAATATGTCTACAGTAAGATAAACTATTAAAATAGCGTTAAGGCGTTACCCATTTCCCCCTTAACACATTTTATAATGCCAATAGTCTATACAGTACCGTAACTCCCCGTAAACTAGGGCCGTCAGAGGATACCCCATAGGTACAACATAAAACAAACTCGTAGAAGGCGCGCTAGGGTAGGTGACACGGCACAACTAGGCAATGCCAGGGTAGATATACCAATTACACTTCCACTCTGGTGGTAACGCATAGCAGCTACTACCGCCTACCTCAGAACACACTAACAAATCAAAATCGAGGGTGGCCACCAAATCAATCGCAATGTCAGAATATAGTATCGAAGGAATGTGCCCGATCGGAGGAATGACCTCACTTGGCCCGTCAATTGCTCCTGTTTTAGCCACCTTAAGCTAACTCATGGGAGTCAGGTCCACGTATATACCTCATATAGGATCGTCGCCAACCATCCTACTTCATTCTAGAATCTCCACTACGTACACAGTTGTCAAAGTGGTTTTCGGTATTGGCAGAGAGTATGACAATATCTGATCCCGGTCTCTTTAACAACCAATCGCTTATTACACACCGGATGGTTCTTTTACATTTCCAAAATCATTTCATAATTGATATGAAAATATCATATTCAATTCAAATCATATCGCTTTCGAAATCATTACTTACTTTCGAAATCATATTCACCTTTGAAATCATATCACATTTGAAATCATAGTTCGAAATTATATTTCCTTTCAAAAGTCATATTTCCAAAATAGGCTAAACTCTCATTTCAAAATATCATAATAAACCAAATATGTTATTTAATTCCCAACTTAGGTTGTAACATCATTAACCATATTCAAAAAAAATCGGGAATTTGAATATAAACCCATCCATTTTACTTAGTTTGGAATTTAGAAGAAAATAGTTTTAAATAGTTATAAATAGTTATAAATAGTTAATATAGATTATATAGCTTTAAATAGATTAATTAGATTTAAAATAAGTTAAAACATGTTAATTAGTTTAAATAAATTAAATGGTTTAAAATAGGTTAAAATGATTTAATATAATTAATACAGGTTAAAATAGTTTAATACTTTGAAATCTTAATAATTAGAAATTTTGAAATAATATATTTTTAAAACAGTTTATATTAAAACATGAATTTGGAATTAATATCAAATTAAACTATTCATTTCATTTCAACACCTTTGGACCATTTTCAATTTCCAAGTCAACAAACCAAATTCCAAACCTTTCAATTTAACATTTCAATAAACTATTGAATTACATATCGTTTCAATCCATGCTCAAATATCAATTAGGATTACTCCAATTTCAAAATATTTCAAACTTATTTTCAAACAACTTCAATAACTTAATTTCGATAGAATTTCATTTATACTTAAAAGTTTAACTTTAAACTTCCAATTTAATTTCTTAATGCAATTCCTTTTAAACCATTTCACATTTCATCATAAACTTGATTTTCCAATAATACTTCAATTTACATAAATCAAATTTTATTTCAAAATATCATTTAATTAAATTCGAAAATTAAGGATTTTAAAATCATTTAATTTAACCAATCCGGTGTCCGTATATAATTCTCTACCCTAGGGTCAAGTGATACAGATATTTATCATTTCAATCCGCAATTTAAAATGTTACGATTATATATCATTCCAAACCACAATCCCGAATTAATAATAAAATCCATAAAATCGCTCGAGTCTATCATTTCAACCCATAACGATTTTTACTTAATCTATTGATCATTCGGGTATGTATCATTTCAACCTATAGGGAACTTGCAGTTATAACAATATAAATACAACATCCATTCATCCAATACAACAAATCAAACATTCATCACAATCATCATCCAAATCAATTAATAAATATCAACAAATAACAGGTTATCAATTACAGGTGATTAACTGGCAATTTAAATTCAATAATAAATTAAATGACAATTTAATTCAAATAAATTCAAATTAACTGGAATGGCGATTTAAATATATCAAACAGCCATAAATAAATTTCTAATCACATTATAAATTAAATTTAACAAACATAAGAAATTTTAGAAGTTGTGAGTGTGTTAAAACACTCACCTTTGAATTTAAATCGAATTTAAATCAATTTAAACCCAAAATTCAAACAGTCTCAGAATTCGTCCAAACCAGTGCCAAAATGTCTGGAATTTCGATACGATCCCAATGCAAGAAACCGCGCATGAATCAGACCTCGTATGGAAAAGTTATGCTAGTTAGAAGTTTGGAAAAATAAAAATCAAATTAAATAAAGCAAATGAAATACACGTTTACCATTTACACATCACTCACCCCATTTGAAACCACTGAGCAAAACTCGAGCAACCCAACATCTAATCTAAGCAGCTCAGTCCCAAACGCGGCCACCATGCCGGCCTAACGCGGCCTCGACCACCAACCCCAAAGAACCGCCGACCTCTCCCCAAGCTCCTCGACCATACCACGGCCAATTCCGGGTGCCGAACGCCACCCAAAATCCAGCCGCTGCCAAAAAACTACGAAACCCTAATTGAATGTCACCGACGATCTAGCCGTCCATCGACCACATGAACAACACTGATGCAACCCACTCATCCCCCTCCATGCGACTATATCGTCGATTTGAAGATCCGCTGAAGTCGATCACGATGAAACGAACAACCGTGACTTATTCCTCGAATTCCGGCCACACAGAAAACCAAATCGAAAAACAGATAGCAGATCTGACTTGCGCTCGTCGAGAGCTTCAAATTGATATATAATTCGATATAGTTTGTGGAGTTTGAAATTTTGATTTGAATTTGATTTTGAAATTCAATTGAGAAGTTTGTTTGGTTTGTCTGCCATTGAGAAGGAGGAGAAGACTGAAATGTACGTACAAACAAATGAAAATGAGGAGTGGCTAGGGTTTATGTAACATCCTGAAATTTTCAACCATTTGCATCCATACATGTCGGATTTGAATTGCTCAAAATATTAGATTGTTAATTTAAATTTGGCAAAACTCAGCATATACAGTAAATAAATAATCACAGAATCACAGACACAGAGTAATATAACAATAATGCAGCAGAAACAAAAGGATAGTAGTTCATGAAGCTACTATATATATAACAAAGTTAAATAAGATACAACAGAGGTCTCGAATACATAGATGTCTCAATACAATAGTCAAATACAAAATCTGAATACATCACTGGAATCAACTGAATAACTGAAAGCTGGATAGATAGCTGGATCTCCAAGCGAAGCTCCAACTTCAAAGGTGAGTCTCGAATACTGTATCACTCAGTCTGACCCAAGCGTAAAGCAAAACACAAAACAATCGAGTCAGGATTAACATTCTTATATCAATAAATCCAACTCAAGTGAAATATCAACTGAAATACAAGTAACTCAAAGGATGTTTGGGATAACCATCCTCTAAGGATCCGTTAAACTATCTACTATGTAGTAATATACACTATTATAATATGTCTAAAGTAAAGTAAACTATCAAAATAGCATTAAGGCTTTACATTTTCCACCTTAACACATTTTATATATTCCCATAGTCTATACAGTACCGTAATCTCCCCCGTAATGGGCCTCGTCAGAGGGCACTCCATAGGTATGGTACAAAACAAACTCATAGTAAAGCACGCTAGGGTAGGTGACATGGCACAACAAGGCAATGCCAGGGTAGATATACCAATTACGCATCTAGACTGGTGGTAACGCAGAGCCGTAGCAATCGCCCATCTCGAGCCACACTCCCGAATCAAGGGTGCGCACCAAATCAATCACAAAGTAATAGAATGGCATACGATGGAGTGTGTCCGATCAGAGGAGCTACCTCATTGGCCCGGAATCGCTCTTGTTTTAGCCACCTTATGCCAACTCATGGGAGTCGGGTCCACGTATATACCTCATATAGGATCGTCGCCACCATCCTACTTCATTCTGGAATCTCCACCGCGTACACAGTTGTTAAAGTGGTTTTCGGTATCGATAGAGAGTATGCCCATATCTGATCCCGGTCTCTTTAACAACCAAACGTTATTATAACACCGCGACCATTTCAAAATAGTTTATACTTCAAAACCAAAATATCATTTCATTTCAAAAACCAAATCAATACGATATCATTTTCACTTCAAATACATCCATTTCAAAAATCATATCACTTTCCAAAATTATAACGCTTATGAAATCATAAGTCTTTAAAACTCAAAACACTTTGGAAATCAAAACCTTGAAATTCATAACACTTTGAAATCATAGCTTTGAAATCATAACAGTTTGGAATCCATAGCACTTTCCTCTTAAACAGTTTAGATATTGAAATTATATATATAATAAAATAGTTTATAAAATAAAAATAGTTTATATAAAATAGTTATAAGTTAAAATAGTTTATACTAAAATAATTTATATTGAAAATGATTTATATTAAAATAGTTTATATTAAAATAATTCATAAAGTAAAATATAAATAGTTTTAAATATAATTTAAAATTACTTTATATAATAAAATAGTTTCCTCAACTTTCACCAATCGATTTAAATCAATTCAAATTCCAAATTCAAATTTACTCAAATCTCAAATCATCAATTTCAATTCAATTAAACATTTCAAATTATATCAATTTCAAATACATATTTGAGCCATAAAATAAGCCATTTAAATTTCAATATATTTCAAAGCTTTAAATATTCAACATTTCAAAACTAAATTCGATAATTTGATATATATATCAAATTCACTTTACTATTATTTAGTTTTGAAATATTTACTTAATCATTTCAATAACATCTAAATACAACTTCAATTTACAAATTTAAATAACCAAAATATCCCATTTAAATTTATATAAGTTTGAAATATTCATTTAAGTCACTTTTAATAAAATCCAAGTTATAAAACCATATCTTTAAAATTTCAAATTTAAATAAATTTCAAATCAAACTTATTTAAGTAAAATTCTTAAATAAATATTGTAACGATACGACCTTTCGACGCTCGAAAGTCGACATTAATACGTCCACTGTATCAAATGCCACACAATCGAATGCTGGAAATCCGAATCATTAAGGTTAAAAAGAAGAGGTAGAAGAAGAAAGAAGAAAAGGAAACAATATCAGAATCTCACATTCGCAGCGGAACAATATATAATACATGAATGAATAATCTTTATAACAAATACCTGTATCAGTTTATACAATACATCATCAAATTTAAAACAACAACACACATCATTGGACAGTTATATAAACTTGTCCACATAACAGAATACACAGCGGAATAATACTAGTATAAGTGATACGTCTCGCCATCCAGCTCGCCTCCAGATCTCCACAACAACTTCTGAATTCCAGAATGACCTGATAACCTGACTCTAGGCCGCCCGTGTGGAAAATTATAGGCACCCAGAGTTTAGAAAGGGAACAATAAACTCTAGGTCAGTCATGGGACTGGTGTGAGATCTTAAAAACAGTTATTTTCACAAAGAAAATAAAAGAATTTCGCAATGCTTTTGGAAAATGAAACTACCATAAGGCCTCCCGCAACACACACAATGCAAACGCAGAATTGGAGGAGATTTCTCCTTATGATAGTCAAACATGCTTGATACGCAAAATCTTTTTAATATTATCATTTGTGCCTAGTGTAGAAAACATTTCGAAAGTATAATATTAATCTTAGCCAGCATACAACCATTATTGTATGCCTACTATAGCTACTATGTTCAATAGCAGGTTACCGCCACATTCCATAACAGGTTATACAACTAAAACCGTACAAGGTTCGTATTGTTTCTTTGGATTTTCCAACAAATGGTCAGGCTAAGGAACTTCTTATGCCACATGGGTATGCCTCTGGAGGGACGTCCCAAGAACTAACTAGCTCTCTGTCAACCTAAGGCCGAGTTACCTCTTACTAGGTAACTACTACACGAGTATGCCACCCCCCGGTCGTTTGCGACCTTTATCCGAAGGCCCTCGATCACAAAGCAACAATCACACAGTAAATGAGATTGGAGCAACCACACAGGTAAAATATCTGGGCTCCATACCATGACACCACCTTTTTCCAGAAGGAAATGACATACCCTAAAGGGAGCGACCCTCCTAATCTTGCCGCATATTTCCTGTTTCGACCATTTCCGGGGTGTGAGGTCCGATGAGGTCTCGTCCACAAAGCTACGCTTTACACGAAAGCCTTGCTTTGATCAACAAATGATCAACAAATGATCAGCAACACACAGCAACACATAGCATGCCACACTACCAAATTGGGAGTATATCACTGATAACTTTCAACTACATAATCTCTGAGCTCGTACGTCTCAGAGAAGGGTGTTAAGCTAAGAGAATAAATTCTCCGCCACCAAAAAATATGTATTTGAAAGAAATCTGCTTTATATCTCAAAGTGTAGTGTCAGACGTACGACCATACAAATCTGTTCCGGGTTCGAACAGAATCGAAGGCACTTCCAAAGAAGCCCTTGCAATCCGGGTATTTACAATCCCGATCGGACTTCCCATCACTTAGGGAATCTCTATACCGGAGCAACTCAGTGCAGAGACAATCGATAGGTTATCCTATCGTTTTCGGAAACACCCGGTCTTCAACACCGGTCTTCAAATGCTATCCATTTACGTCGTATCACTATTCGGAATGGGTTATATGACACAAAGTCCTCTCCCGGCTTAACCGAATAATGAGCGCTTGTTTTAAAAACAAATTCAAGTGCCATTTCAAAGGCCAACATTGATAGTCGGTTATGTAACTATCAACAACATTCACAACAATCAACCAATTTAAATAATTTTCCCAAATTATTAAATTTCAAATATCTTTGCAAGATATATATATATATATATATATATATATATATATATATATTTTCCACACTTCATCACTTTGAAAACCAATTTCAAATCACTTTTTCCACACTTCATCACCTTGAAAACAAATTTTGAATCATATTTTCACTCGCGGAATAAAATTCCCGATATCATTTATTTCCACTGTGAAATTAAATTTTCAAATATCCACTTATGTACGATTTTTCAAATATTCACTTTCAACCCCCAAATCAAATTTCAAATTGATTTCTAAATTTATTTCAACACCAAATCAAATTTCAAATTGATTCTTCCATTTATTTCAAATACCAAATCAATTTTACAATTTGATTCCCAAGTCTATTTTCAATAGAACATAACATTTGCAAATTGATTTATAAGTTTATTTCCAAATAACAAACCATTTGCAAATTTATTTCTGAATTGATTTCCAAATACCAAATCATTTTACAAATCGATTTCCAAATTTATTTCAATCTGTTTTCATTCAACACCAAATAAATTTTCATATCGATTTCCCAAAGATTTATTTTCAAATACCAAATCAATTATCAAATTGATTTCTAGAAATTTATCACCTTTTAAAAAAATCCCTTTATTCTTTCCAAATTATTTAAAATTCCATCTTCAATAAATTCTTCTACTTTTAAACAATATTATTCAAAACCCATTTATTAATATCTTTTCCCATAGTTTGGAAATAATTCGATAAGGTTTCGAGAATCAACTTTATGCTTTTAAATTCCTTCTTTTAAATTCACCCAATTCTTTCAAAAGAAATTCACTTAAAATTTCCTACTTTAATTTCAAAAATCCAATTTTATTTATTTCTGGTATCCAATGATACCAAAAATACATTCGGCTAAATTATAGCCTTCAACAAATTCATTCGTCAATATAATCATTCATAGATTATCAATAAATCATCACACAACATATGAAACATATTCATACAATATATGAAAAAAATTCATACAATTTTGAGGAATCCAGTTGTATCCCTCCAACCTGTTTCCCTGCATCCACAAATGTTAGCACAATAATTAAATACCCATTCCACTTCGAGGTGTAATATCGCGGTATATGGGATTTATAAAATATCATCCGCTATTATGCGGCGCATAGGGTCTCATCCGCTATATAATGCGGGAAATCAACAACTCCAAATATATATATAGATATCCTACTATATCTAATATCATCAATAGATAAATTATCCAATTCATCCAAATACATCCAGAATTTAAATTCAACTATTTAAATTTAATCAAAAAATTCGATTGAGTGAGAAGATCTCACCTTTGCTTTTGTTTTAGCAATCCATTCCCATTCCGACTATTTTCTCCACAATTTTGACCTTGTATAAACAATTCACGATTTATTACTATTTGAATTAATCGAACACATCAATTACTCTTTATTAATGTAATTTAAACTAATTTCCTTTTTTAAATAATCTTTGGTAACTAAAATAAATTTAATAAGTTAATAAATCGAGTAGATCACCATAATTCATTTTTCAAAAAAAAAATCAATTAGCAGGTTTAATCTGTATATATAAGTAAATTTATCTTTTTAAAACTATATATACACCAAAACAAAAATCTATATAGATTTAAAAAATCTTCAATATTTTAAATTTCAACTATATTTTTTTATAATAACAACAGCAATGTATTTTACTGTATATATACGCAAATATATATATAATTCAACTATTTATAAAGCTTACTGTGATATATATTTTTCCCAGTTAAAAAGAACAGTATATACTACCTTACAAATTTAATAAAATCAACAAATCGAATACTCAAAGTCAAGACAGCATATACCTCCCCAAATCGATGAACACAACCGTCCATGCTCACGCCATCACGAGCTCAACCATCACCACGCTAGCCACCAGCTTCTCATCGCCGAACCCTAGCTTCGCCACTTAAACCCTCGCGACTTCGAACATTGCTCGACCTTTGAATAACGAACCCTAGCCTGAAGTCTAGATCCATGCGAACGAACGCCTGCCTCCTCGAAGTTCGCCGCGATTTGATTTCGAACCTCCTTTTGAAAACTAATCGTGAAAACTAATCGTGAAAACTAATCGAATGCCACGCGATCTTGTCGCGAGCTTCGCCAGTGCCACCCTCGCGTGCGCGAGCGCGCGCTTCCCTTCCGATGACGACTCCGTGCTTTGATTGAATCGATTTTGATTCTGAAATTAATTCGAAAACGAGGGCGGCCATTGTTTTATTTTGATTTTATTCGGCCCCTTTGATTTAATTTTGATTTTTTTCTTGAACGAAGACAGTTTTAATCCCCTTTTTTCTTCGTTCGAAATGTTGAATTGAGGAAAGGGATAAGGTTGCGTGTTTAAGGTGGGAATAGGGAAAAATATCTGATGTTGGCGTGTAAGAATTGTCTAGCTACAGTGGCCCAGAAATGAAATTAAAAAGGCTGATGTGAAATTAGTCAGCTGAGATTTGACTGGTCAAATATTTTTTTTATATATTAGTTTAAATTCAAATTGTCTCGATAAATGCAACTTAAAATCTTGACATCCTATCGAGGCGTGCCGCTAGGCGTTTATAATGTTATACCCCTATTCTGAAAGCAATGGAAAATGTTTCGAGTCCTAACTCGATCGTATGGAGAAGATAGCCTTTTGGATCCAGTTATTATATTGGATTTCGATATAAATTTCAGCGCGTTATATATCGTATACTCACACGACAACTCCAAACGCTCCGAAATTTGAAATCCGATAATAATACAATATTACGAATTCAATGAAATAGTTTCGTCGAATTCCGAGACTACGCCCCGGAAGGCTATTTTTAAATACCGATTTAAACGATAAAATTTCAAAACTAAAAAAAACACTGTTAAATTCAATTTCAAAATTTCTATCACCTTCAGTATTGTCAATATAAATTTTCTAAGCCTTGAAAATATTTTTAATCGGCTTAAAAATTGAAGATTCAATATTTTTACCCAACCACAATAAATTAAATTCAATAATTAAATTGCCAATTCATTCTGATTTTTGAATTTCAAATTAAACTAACTTCCAGATATTTAAATCAATTAAATATTTTTATTTCCAATATCAAAAATTCAGGGTCGTTACAAATATACTTTCAAATCAATTTTAAATCTGAATTTATTAAAATCATTATAAACTCTATATTTGAAAAAATATATTTTAAATAAATACTTAAACATATTATATATCAACTTTATTAAATCAACTTTAATAAATCTTTAAAATCAATATTTATTAAAACTATATATTTCTTTTAAAAACCATAGAAATCATTTTCAAAATATTTATATATAGACCAACGGTGTCTCTGTATATAATTCTCTACCCGATGGTCAAGTGATACAGATATTTATCATTTCAATCCGCAATTTAAATACATACGGGTATATATCTTTTCAATCCGCAATTTAAATACATACGGGTATATATCTTTTCAATCCGCAATCCCAAATTCAATTCAAATGAAAATCACTTAGGTTCATCATTTCAACCCATAACGAGTTCCTCCTATTCTACAGATCGTTCGGGTATGTATCATTTCAACCCATAGTGAATTCTATACTAACAGGGAACTTGCCGAGTGATAACAGATATGATAATAAAATAACAATCGGTTACAGGCATATATCATCGTGATAAATAACAGATAATGGTGTCAGATGTCACAGGTGAACAAATATAGATAATAGCATATATACATAGCAATGTAAATAACTAACAACAGCATATTTCAATTGTCGTTTCAATTGAAATCAAATTTAATAAATAAAAGAACATTAATCGTGAGTGATTGCTCACCTTTCGAGGCTAGAGATGAACGAGACTGAGATGAGTTACGAATCCAAGCATGAAACCCAAAGCAAAGCTAGATGGATACGGATTCGACGGACAAGTTGATAGATAAGGAATTGACGAAATTCAATTAGACTAGATCGATGAGATCAATGGTATAAATGAATATATATATATATATATATATAATTGTATACATAAAATCATATTTTATATTTAAACACATTTTTAAATTTAAATATATATGTATTTCAAAATCATTGTTTTAAATTAAACACATATTAAAAAAAACAGACATATATACACAATATATATAACTAACTAATATATATAAAATCTTATCTACCAGTATACAGAACTGTTCTATAATTTATATATACATATTTTTTTTCTAAAATAGATTATAACTTATATATATAAACATATCACCATTTACATAAAATCAGTAAAGACTATAAATATTTATATATATACAAACAAATAAAATAAAATATTTATATTTATATGCTTTATAAACAATATACATAAACTAATATTATAAAACTACACTATATATACATACTTAAACACATGATGAAATAAAATCACGATATATATATATATATATATATATATATATTCAAACAAACACTTATAAAACTAAAATATATAAAAGCTTTGCATGCATATATGTTGGAACATATGTACCGTGTACATTATTATCAACTGTCTTCAAACATACAACATATCAACATAAGTTTATATAATAACATATAATAAAACATTTTAAATATTATAAATATACTTACATAAATTTACACACCACTAACATATTATATCATACAGTAAATAGTATATTATAAATGTAACTAATATGAGCTTCTACAATAAACCCCACAACAGACAGCGCGCACACACACACACACACACACACACATATATAACAGAAGATTATAAACAACACTTATTTTAAGACAATACAACTTACATAAATATATAATTTTACATAAATGTATGCGTATAAAAACCTATATTATATAACAAATAAATTATAACAGACAGCAACCCAAAGTAGACTTCTAAACATATATATACATCTCTTAATATACTACATACATATATGTAAAATTTGGAAACCCAGTCTATGTAAACTTATATATAGATTAATATATAAACACTTACATATAGATTACACTTTGAAATCAACAATATATATGTAACAAATATAAGCCGATATATATATATATATATATATAAAAACTTACCTATAAAATTTTATATATAACCGATCTAAACATAAGTACCTGTGAATAAAAGAGAGAAAAACTCGGCTAGAGGTCATGGAGAGGTGGATCTGCCGCGCTCAGGACTTCAAGGCGGAGGCCAACTGGGTTGCACACCTGCACGCGAGTACCAGGTGGCTCGTCTGAGCTTTACACGAGGAGGCTGGGTTAAGGGGAGCAAGGCCGGAAATGACGTGGCTTTGATGTAGGCTGCGGATGCCGTGAGGAGCGGACGGTGGAAGGTGGCGACACAAATGGAGGTAGTGAGGCCGGAGGAGCGATGGTCGTTGGTGTCGGGGAGGCACAAGTTTTTGGCAGGTGGTTGCGTGTGTGGAAGTTGATGGCGTGAGGAGAGGCAAAGTTTTTTTTTAATGGTAGCCTAACAGAAAAAAATGGAGGAAGAGGCATAGGCAAAGAAACCAAAGAATAAATATGAACAAGAATAGCAACAGTCACAAACGCCTGGTATTTAACAAATTATTAAAAGCTAGCATCCATTTGTTTTAAACGTTGGATAACAAATGGTCACAGAGAAACAAAACGGACCGTTACGGTTAACCGTTTCGCGGATTCCGCTGCGTACGGGATTTCAAACACAGAATTGAATATACCGTGGAGATCAGCACAACGAGACGATCAAAACGGTATACAGATGTCAGTGGTACGATCATTCGATAAAAAAATCGATATTGGTACCAAAATGCTGCTATTTCGTCGAAAATAAGATCGACGGAGCAATAACAGTCCAAATTTGACGAAACGAAAGATGACGTCTCACTAAGAAGATGATTTATAAATTTTCTATAGAAAATTATTCAGGTTTGGAAAACATTTTATTACCATCGATTTTTAACGGATTGGAATTAAAATAGAATTACATATAAAAATAATCTTCCATATTTTCTGATGAAAATTTACCAGTTGCTATGTTTAAGAAGACGTATTCCAAATATCAAATTTATATTTCAAAGTTTTATTGTTTAAAATTTCACAAAATTTCAGTTAAATATATTAATAAACAAATAAAATTATTAAAATTTACTGGTCATTACAGTTTATAACGAGCTATTTATAGACAAAGCTGAAAATAGAATGGACCAGATTGATTTGGATTGAAAGTTGAACGATAAACGACCCGAAAAGCCCGTTCTGACTCCAGAACGAAAATGGGTCATCCCATATATCAAAATAGATGTTTTCAATAGTTTTAAACTCAATGGAACAAGTTTCAAGTCCAAATTCCATCGTATGAAGAAGTTATGTTAAAATCAGCTTATTTCAAATTGATTTCAATTGAATTTAATTTAATTGATTTCTAGGCGTTTTGAGCCCGTACGATCAAACGACAAGTCCGATCGTTACGAAACTTAAAATCCTACAAAAATTCGCCGTTACGGATCCGATGAAACTAGTTTCGTCGAAATCCGAGTCAGTGGCCAAAATGGCTATTTTCACATTAATTAAATTAATTAATAATTAAATCAATCAAATCACATTTTTATTTCAAAGTTAATAACTAAGAATTTTCATCATTTTTAATTATTTAGACATTTATAATAAATTAAAATGAGTTTACATATCAATTCAGTGTTAATTATTTCAATAATTACAGTGTTTAAATTTCAACTGCCATAAATCCTAATAATTATATTTTAATTCCAATAAATTGTTTTGATTTAATTTCAGACTTTATATTCACTCAATTATTACTCAAATAGCATAGTAAATGTTTGTTTTACATTTCATTACATTAATATACTCCAATTTCCATCTTCTATTTGCATTAACTCTTATATTTCCATTTTATTGGATTTTTTCAATTTTACCCCTTTCTTATAATTTAAAATCCCAATTAACTTATTTATCTTGATTCCAATCTTTTATTAAATCAATGATTTCATTATGAATATAATTAACATTTCTATTCACTTTATTACGTTCACAAATTTCAATTATTGTCTTAACACACCTAAATGTAATATATAACTACACTTAATTTCAATTGACTTCCAATTAAGTTTGATAAACTAATTAAACATGTAACATATAATTGTTACCATTAACCTTAATCACACTTGTAAGGGTTCCTTATTTTCAACCAAATATTTTAATTACTTACATCATATTGATTGTATTCAATTACCATTAATATATATATATATATATTATCTCAATAATTAATTCATATTTACATTCATTTACTTATATTAAATTTATAACCAAGTTATAACATTACATTATTCCGATTAATTGGAATTTCATAGGAATTGTTAATAGTTAACTTACATTAAATATTGTTACAATTCATTCTACTCATTAATTTCATTATTAAATTACTAATTTTTATTTCTTTCAACTCTAAATTACTACAACTTTATTTAACTTACAATTTAAAATTATCGAAAATTACGGGTTGTTACAAATCATTTCACTCACTCTCTTCTCTCTCACATTTGCAGAAAATCCATATTGCTTATATATACTTAAACTTTGCAAATCCGCTCTCGTTCACTCTATTTCTTCATGGACATATAGTAAAAAGTCAGAGAGTCTACACTTAATTCTCTATCATTTACTCTCTATTCAATCCTATTTCTCAAAGAAATCAAAGATATATTGTTGTTAAAGGTTTATAAGATGCTGTATTGAAGACGACTTGAAATTATGATCGAACAATTTGATTTCTTGTATATATTTTTCTACTATTTGTTTGTAAATGTGCATCCTACCACCTGTAGAAGGTTGGGATTGTATAGGGGTGTCCTTCCACCTATGGAAAGTCAGGATAGTTTTCCTTGCCTTTTGTTCAAAGTCAAGAAGGTCTAGGTGTGCTTGCCACTTGTAGAAAGTCTGGATAGGTGTTACTTACCACCTGGTTCAAAGTAAAGCTGTAAAGGTTTATTTTCCACCCGTGGAAGTGCAAGTTGGTTAAAGTTATAGGGTACAGGACTGGGTGTAGAATTCAAAATTCGAGTTAGTACAAAAATCTTTATGTCTTCTTTGTATTTTACTACTTTTACTTACTATATCGATTATATTATTGCCAGTGACTCTGATTCTGTATCGTTAAATTTGATAATCATAAAGTAAATTGATAATAAGTTTAAAAACACTATTCATCCCCCTTTTAGTGTTACATTAGCCTAAAGATCCATTCTACACATTATCGAGATAGCACATCATGTACCCCACATTTAGTATCAGAGCATTTTAGTTTTCAAAATTTCATAATCTGAGTTTTGAAAAGTTTAAATGGCTAGTAACACAAATACTCTATTTAACACTTTTGTAGAAAAGTTAATAGATAATTTATATCATACGAAGTTCTGTTGTGTTAACTGGGTTTTTAACCAAGAAGAAATCATTAGGAGTTAGAATGTCGGTACGAAGACAGAACGACCTAAAACTTGGTAGAGATACTTAGAAGGACAAGAGGAAAGGCTCAAGAAAGTATAAGTCCAAAATAAGCTAAGTAGCTAACTCAACCCGAGTCAACCCCCTTGACTCGATACCGAGTCTAAATGCCAAGTTATGGCATCCTCATATTTTTAACAAGTGGTCCACGAGTCTTCCTAAGTATGTTCAAGAAGTTTCGTAGAGTTCTAGTGAGCCAATCATGAGAAATGAAGACGTGACAGTCCAAACTGTAGGATAATCCAAGTCATGGAAGAATGATAATCAAAACTCATTTATAACCTACCAAATTACATGGAGGGCATATAGATGAAGTAAGGAGCTTAGAGCAAAATGATTTAGCCAAGATTTGGCTAAGGATTAGACTCGACCCCAAGTCAAGGGCTTGACTCTGTACCGAGTCTAAACCTTAACTCGGATCGTCCCGATATTTTTCGTATTACCTTTGGCCACTCCCTGGACTTCTTTTGTAGCGGGCTTTTGATCCATTGCAACTACTAGCTCTATAAATACAAGCCATACTACAACCAAGATAGGGGTTGGATTCTGCAATCACTATGCGTGATCTCTATCTATTCTTCAACTCTCTCCTCAACATCACAGTCACCAAGGCAGCAACTATAGACATTTCTAGGACTTAGAACTTGTCTAGCCTCTGTACCTATGACTAATTCTTTCTTAGTCACCTTGTAATCTCATTCAAGCTAGATCAAACCAATAATCAAAATAATAAGTGGCTGTAGGCTTACTTAACATCCAAAACACTGTAAAAATTTCTACGTCTCGTTTACTTTTTTGTTATTTTCTATTATATTTGCTCTACTCTAACGGGGCTAGTGCTTTCACATCATACTCCAGTGTGTTGATCCATTTTTTGGGTTAACATTTTGGTGCTTTCAATGAGAACAAAGAACCTAGGCTTGGATCTAGCTATCTACTTTGGATTGGGTAGATCTATAGGTTAGATCAGGGAAGTTTGCTTGAAGAAGGTTATAGATTCGCTATTCTAATAGCTCCTAAGAGGAAGACAACATCTGGAAGATCTGTTGGGACAGCACTTGGTGTTGATGAAACCAATCTCCAGCAAATGGAAGTGAACAATGTTAACAATCATCGAACAGAGGTTAATGCTGGAAACCTAGGTGCTTCCGCTCAACATGAGGTTGTAACCAGAGGAAACCTTAAATAGATGGTTAATCAACTTAACCAGAAGATAACTGATAGTCAAAAGGCTCTTATGAACAAGATTGATGCTTTGTTACCACTACAACCACCAACTGCCCCAAAGAATAGGCCGAAAACTGTAGAGGCTATAGAATAGGAGAATTCCTCCGTCCCGAGCTTAAATAGGAGGGATGTTAAGCAAAAGCAAAAGAAGATAGTTGGCGGAGTGACTGGAATTGTTATTGAAGGTAATGCAAGTACCCCTCTCGCCGGAGGACAACCTACTGCAAACCCCAACCTTGGCGTGAAGGCTCCATAAGGGAATATCGCAATGCTTCTCTTCGATTCTGAAGATGACATGCAACTTGATGCTAAAGGACTGGAATTGAATGTTGACATAAGTAGGCAAAATGCCGAAAAGGATGTTTAAACTACCGCTGTATAGCCAATCATGCGTTAATGGAATCGTAACATCCCCTGCTTGGAGGCCCCAAACTAATGGCTATGGATGCTGCACTCATCCATAATTATTAATTCTCGATGACCAAATACGGTAATGTTAGATACATTGATATAACAGAAACACATGAATATGAAAAAAAATTAAACTCATAAAACAACTTTCTCATTCCACTTCAAATCATATTTCAAATTCATTACAAAATCTCAATTTCATAAACCACGTTCAGAGAAATACAATTATTGCAAAATACTCTAAGAGTGATATGAAGATGCCCCCTTGGATGATCAGAGTCTAAACATAGGCAATTAAACAATTTTTCCATTACAAACAAAATACAGCAGAACCAAACAAAAAAAACTCCTAATAGCTAGCTTGCCTCCTGCACGTCTCCAAAGGCTTATTCGTCTAAAGGAGAACCTGAAAACATTAACTCTCAAACTACTCAAAATTAATTAAGCACCTGAGAGTTTAAGGGGAAAACATAAACTACGAGTCAGATAAAAATTCTAATATGAATAATAACCTACCATCTCGAACCATATAAATATCTAGTAAGACCATGCCGCTTAGCGAAACAGGTTTTCCCCTCAATAGTATCTTAACTCAATTTATAACAACCATATACTGTGCACCTGCATCCACAATGGTTAAAACATAACATAATAAAAGGTATTATGATGATATGCAAACATGCAATATGTCCTGGATTTCCCATCCCCCTTTATTTGACTATCTGTCTCAAATTATAGTCTCTAGGGTCACTATTAACCTATTAGTTTTCATGGGTTGACTAATAACCTGTTAATTCTTTATGGAATTCCTGTCCACTTTCATAGTTTTCATGGGGTCACTATGAACCTATTGGTTTCTACCAATACTATCATCCAATCATAGTTTTCATGGGATCTCTATGTACCTATGGGTATCTACTAATAATTTTCTCCAATCATAGTTTTCATGGGCTTACTATGAACCTATTGGGTTGTCCAATAACTTCTCTCATGTCATAGTTTTCATGGGATCACTATGAACCTATTGAGCTCTTCAATAACTTGTCCGGACATAGTTTTCATGGGATCACTAAGAACCTATTGGCCCCTGCCAATAACAATCTCTACATATAGTTTTCATGGGCTTACTACGAACCTTTGTAAACCAATAATTATTTGATTGGTCTTTGGGATCCTACATTCTGGTCTACCTGACCTTCTGGATGCAATTCTACTCACACAGGAGTTAACTCAATTAATATTCACTACGGGGTTAACCTAGCACGTTAATCTGCCCTTAACACCCCAAAATACAGTTATGGGTTGATTATAAAGTGAATATGTTTACAGAAGAAGCACACATGATAATTGTTCATGACATAATAATATAAAAATCTATGGTTTAATTTCCTTGTAACCATTTTTCAAATGAAATATGATTAATACTTTTAACCCATTATCTTTAGCAAGGAGAGCTTCTTTAAAAATACCAAAGTTAAATGCCATTTCAAAACTCTTTCATATAGCCATGAGTTTACTTTTAAAAATGAGATGGGGTTTCTTGTTTGAAAACTAAGGCTTTCGAAACCTTAGGCCTTCTCTTTCGAAACCATAAAAACATACCTTTCAAAAGCATTCAAACCTTCCTTTCAAACACTTAAAGATATACCTTTCGAACCACTCAAACCATTCCTTTCGAAAGCATTGAAGAAACACTTAAAGATATACCTTTCGAACCACTCAAATCATTCTTTCGAAAGCATTGAAAACTTATTTTCGAAACCATTAAAGATTTACCTTTTGAAACGCTTAAAGCTTATCTTTCGAAGGTACCTAGTTCAAGTAAAATTAATGGAAGTATAGCTTCGAAACCATTTAAGAGTATCTCTTTCGAAATCATTAGGTTTAACATTAAATATAACTTTTGGGTCAAAGAAAACAAAAGTGAAAGTAACCCTTTTGAAAGCATTGTATCTTCAAATAAAAGAATTAGGGAAAAGTGTAGCTTCAAAACCACCCCTTCCGAATGCATTGATAAAAGCAGCTACAAGAACCCTTACGAAAACATTGGGAAGGCGGCTTCAAATTTTACAAGGGAGAAAGCTTCCTTTTCGAAAGAATTGATTTAAAGTTATAAAGTAAGCGGCCTTTAAATAATTTGAAAGGCATGAATGTAGTAGTTGGGTTTCGAATATGTTCACAAGTGGTTACCCATTCGAAAGCTCCTTTTTAAAACTAAATATGTGACAACTCACTCGAAAGCTATTTAAAAGTAACTTCAACCCCTTCGAAAGCTTGCCTTCGACATAGTCCCTCCCACCTTTCTCCAATCCACTACGTATCAGTGGCTTGATACCATGTGTATTGGTTTCGAATGAGTTTATTAGCAGAAGTATTTTGATGAAAGGTAGTAGTTGGAAGTGACAAAGTGGTAAATTATGTCAAAACTGATTTTATGCCTTTAAAAGAAATTCTCTTTTACCTAACTTACCAAATTTGTTAAAATATGATTGGTTGCCAAATTCTTTATCAAAATCCTTTTCTAAAAAAGCCGCCGAATTCATTAATTTATAACTGAAATTATTTTAACAACTAAGCCGTTCCCTTCAACAAAACCTTTAAACATTTAAGTTCTTCAACTCAAATAATTTAATAATCATATTAAAACAACTAGGAAAAATCTCCAAAAATCATCATAATTCACCTTTAATATGTTTTCTAACATTCGGAAATTTCAGACCCGAAATCATTATATAATTGTCTTAAATAATTCAAACCCAAAATTCTTCCATTCAAAATTAATAATAAATTATCCATAGCTTAGAATATTACGAAAATTTAAATCAATCTCCAAAATAATGTTTTACATAACATATTCAACCATCATGGCATTCGAAATTCATTTTATACGATTTTAACCTTAAAATCGAATTATTCCTTTACACCAAAATACTTGTTTAAATCAAACATGGTGTATAATCAAAGCATATCATCATTCAATCCATCCTAACGGTTTTTTAAAAACTTAAACCTAAAATTGATTTGTTTAATAAAACATATATGAGATGGTTTAGATTATTATTCACCTTGTTTGGACAAGGAACTTGAGATTTGTTTTTGCTTAATTCTTCCTTGCTCGAACCCTTAGCTTCAAATTGATTTTGATCCCCTTTTCCCCTAGGGTTACGGCCGGCATTGATCTCCTTTTTTTTATGTTTTTGTTTTGTGAACCTATGAATGGAAATGAGGTAAAGGTTTATGGGTTATGGATTTATGTAGGGCTATTTCCCATATTACCATTGCCTTACTTTGCTTAGTTTTCATCTTATAAACCATTCTTATGAATTTAGTTATGAGCCATTTTATAAATTCATTTAATTAAGGCATAACCCTAATTAGTTTTCAAACCTCAACTCCCTTATCACTCCAGTCTCTACATTATTCTATTTAATTTATCTAATTAAATCTCTTGAATAATGTTATTAAAAATTAGGGGTGTTACAGGCTCCCATCTTTAAAAAATTTCGTCCTCGAAACTCAGCAAGGACTAAATACTAATCGTAGAAATCATCTGTAACATCTTGTAACTACCATACTAGCCTACCTAACTAGAAAACAGTTTATATAAAGAAAATATAGAGCATATACTTATAGAAGATCAGGATAAGTATCTTTAGTCATGTCTTCTATCTCCTAAGTATAGTCCTTCTTGTTGTCGCTCCACTGAACTTTCACCAACTTGACTGTATTGTTTCTCAATTTCTTCTCATCTCTCGCTACAACCCGAACTGGTTGCCTAACAAAGTCAGATCCGGTTCTACCATTAAGTCTTCCAATGCAGTCGGAGGAATAGTAGCTCTGGATCATGTACACACTTACGAAGATGAGACACATGAAATACATCATGGAAACCTGCCAAACTACTCGGCAACTCTACTTTATATGCGAATGCGAACTTTCCAATCCTCTCTATAACTGGGAATGGTCCAACATATCTCAGTGCTAGTTTCCCTAACTTTCCAAATCGTACCACACCCTTCATCGGTGATACCTTAATGAAAACCCTATCTCCAACTGAGAACTCGAGATTCTTACGCCTCTTTTCTGCGTAACTCTTTTGTCTAGATGGAGCTACCTTCGTCCTACCTCGGATCAACTCAATCTTTTCTGTTGCCTCTCTTACTAGATCTAGACCTAAGACTAATCTATCTCCAGTTTCCAACCAACATGCTGGTGACATGCATGCCCTCCCATACAAACCTTTGAAAGGCGCCTTTCCTATACTAGTCTGTAACTATTATTATAGGAAAAATCAATTAAATGTAGGTGATCCTCCCAAGATCCACCAAAATCTAGCATACAAGCTCTTAACAAATTCTCGAGTACCTTGTTGACTCTCTCTCTCTGTCTGCCCATCTATTTGAGGGTGACATGCAGTACTCATCTTGAGCTTGGTACCTAACACATCCTGTAGACTCTTCCAGAATTCGCTAGTAGACAAAGTATCTCTATCACTTACTATACTACTAGGAATTCCATACAGTCTAACTATGTTCTTCATAAACACTTTAGCTAAAACAGGTGTCGTCCTAGTTGACTTAACTGGAATAAATAGGCACTCTTGGTCAACCTGTCCACTACAAACCATATATTTTCATTTCCTCGATTCGACCTTGGCAATCCTCCTATAAAATCCATGGATATCGAATCTCATTTCCAAACTGGTATCTCCAAAGGTTGAAGCAACCCACTCGGCTTCTGATGTTCGACTTTCACTTATTGACAGTTTACACTGCTTTACCTACAAGCTAACATCCCTCTTCATACCTTCCCAGTATAAACTCCTCTTCATGTCCTGATACATTTTGGTTCCTCTAAGATGAATCGTAAATTAGGATCGATGACATTTGCTAAGAACTTCTCTCCTTAAGTCCTCAAAGTTCGGAACACACAACCATCCCTTCTTTCTCAATCATCCCCTCTGGTCTAGATTAAAATCTTTTAGATCATCAATCTCTGATCCAACCTCAAGCCTTCTAATCTTCTCGGCTAACAATGGGTCTTCTTTCTGCTTAGAAGCAATCCTTTCAATCAGAACTGGTCGAACTTCCAAGCAGGATAACATGGCAGTGCTCTGACTAGAACTAGCAGTCGACCTTAAATGCATGCTACAAGTAGTCAAAGCCTCTAGATCCTTCCATTCCATTAACATAGATAACTCCACATTCTGATGTTTTCTGCTAAGAGCATCCACTGCTTTATTTCTTTTTCCAGATATATACTCTATACCAAAATCATATGCTGCTAAAAACTCCAGCCACCTCTGTTGTCTTATATTCAACTCCTTCTTAGAGAATAAATACTTTAAGGACTTATGATCTGTGTATAACTCAAATCTCTCCCCTAAGAGATAATGTCTCTATACATTCAGTGTGAAGATTACCGCTGCCAACTCTGGATCATGAGTAGGATATCTCACTTTATGCGGTCTAAGCTATTGTGAAGCATAGGCAATAACTTTACCTTTTTGCATCAACACTGCTCCTAACCCAGTTCCACATGCATCTATATACACCACTAACCCTTGATTCCCATTTGGTACTACTAATACAGACGCATTTTTCAACAAATGCTTTAACTTAAGGAATGCTTCCTCACTTTTGTCAGACCAAACAAACTTCACGTCCTTCCTGGTTAGCTTAGTCATAGGGGCTGCTATCCACGAGAAATCCTTAATGAATCTCCGGTAATAGCCAGCAAGTCCAAGAAAACGTCTGATCTCAGTCACCGTCTTTGGTATCTTCTAGTTGTTAACATCTTTAATCTTACTTGGATCAACTGACAAACCCTTCTCTGAGACCACGTGACCAAGAAACTTAACCTCTTTCTTCCAGAAGTGACACTTCGAAAATTTCGCTTTCAGTTGATGTTGCCTTAGCGTCTCAAGCACTACTCTAAGATGAACTTCATGCTCTCTTTCATCCTTAGAGTATATTAAAATGTCATCTACGATTACCAATACAAACCTATCCAAGTGCTCTCAGAAAATTCAGTTTATCAAATCCAAGAAGAAAGCTGGCGCACTCGTTAACTCGAATGGCATTACTAACCATTCGTGTGAATTAGACCTAATATGAAACACCGTCAACGGAATACTGTCCTCTTCCACTCTTAGCTGATGGAAACCTGTCGCCAAATCCTATTGGGAAAATATTATGGCTCCACTCAACTGATCAAATAAAGCATCGATTCTCGGCAAAGGATACCTATTCTTGATCCTCGTTCAACTTACGATAGTTGATACATATCGTTAGCGACCCATCTTGTTTCTTCACGAACACAACGGCTGCTCGCTAAGGTGAACTTCTTGGTCTAATGATATTCTTTCCTTCGAAATTCACTAGCTGCACCTTCAATTCCTTCATCTCAGTCAGTGTCATCCTGCTAGGTGGTCTACTTACAGGTTCTGCTCCGGGCACAAGATCTATCCGAAACTTAATGGCTAGTTTTAGTGGTAGACCTGTGACTGGCTCAAAAACGTTCGCAACTCTTTTGCTATCAAAACATGATTCAACTCTTTTTCTACTTCCATAGCACTCAACAAAGCACAAGCACTCCGATCTGAATTCTCTACCGAATATATAATTCAGTTATGATTATTAAGGTGCCTTAGCGATATTTCCCTATCTTGGCAAAATATCCTTGCATCATATCTTTCTAACCAGTCCATACCCAGAATAATCCCGAAGCCTACAAAATAAAAAACAAACAAACTGCATGCTATGACCTACCAATTCAAGTTCTAACTAGTCATATCTCATCCCCAAAGTTACATACCCTCCTATCGGATTCGCAACCCTTAAGGAAGTAATAAGGTATGAGGATTCTAAACATAACTTATCTACCAAACACTAAGATATAAATGAATGCGATGCACCGGTATCAAATAATACCCTAACTGGTATACTATGAATCAAAAGCATACCTTCTATCACAGTCTTTCCCTTCTCAGCAGCGGTTGGTCTAGCAGACGATGGTCCTACAACAAAGACCTTTCCCTTGTCCGCTTTGACCGGTACCGTACACTGATTCTCGTAGTGCCCAACCTGGTCACAGTTAAAGCATTTCACTCCCTTCTTATTGCAACCTTCTTCCCTTTTCTAGTTTGACATTCATGAGCATAATTTCCCTTCTTAATAGACTTAAATCAAACTAGATTAGCCTTCGCCTTCTTGGCAGCTCCCCCCCTTTGGGTTCCTTTCTTCTTAAAGAATTTCCTTTCCTTGCCCTAAACACCTTGGGTTTCAACCTGCTTCTCATTCCCATAAGTAGAAAGCAACTCTTCATTCCAGATTGCCATCTCCACTACAACTGTACTTGGATCACAAAGATGTGGTATAGTTGCTATAGCAATCTCGGATCTTAACCCTCGAATCAACTTCTCGTTTCTTTTAATGACGGTGTCAATGGTAGCATATCCATATCTGGATCACTCATCAAACTTTATAATAATATAAAGTGAATATGTTTACAGAAGAAGCACACATAATAACTGATCATAACATAATAATATAAACATCTACGGTTTAATTTCCTTATAATCATTTTTCAAATGAAATATGATTAATACCTTTAACCCATTATCTTTAGCAAGGAGAGCTTCTTCAAAAATACCAAAGTTAAATGCCATTTCAAAACTCTTTCATATAGCCATGAGTTTACTTTTAAAAATGAGACGGGGTTTCTTGTTTGAAAACTAAGGCTTTCAAAACCTTAGGCCTTATCTTTCAAAACCATAAAAACATACGTTTCAAAAGCATTCAAACATTCCTTTCAAACACTTAAAGATATACCTTTCGAACCACTCAAATTATTCCTTTCGAAATCATTGAAAACTTCCATTCAAAACACTTAAAGATATACCTTTTGAACCACACAAATCATTCTTTTCGAAAGTATTGAAAACTTCTTTTCGAAACCATTAAAGATTTACCTTTCGAAATGCTTAAAGCTTACCTTTCGAAGGCACCTAGTTCAAGTAAAATTAATGGAAGTATAGCTTCGAAACCATTTAAGAGTATCTCTTTCGAAATCATTGGGTTTAACATTAAATATAACTTCTGGGTCAAAGAAAACAAAAGTGAAAGTAACCCTTTTGAAAGCATTGATCTTCAAATAAAAGAATTAGGGAAAAGGATAGCTTCGAAACCACCCCTTCCGATAGCATTGATAAAAGTGACTACAAGAACCCTTTCGAAAGCATTGATTTAAAGTTATAAAGTAAGCCGCTTTTAACTAATTCGAATGGTATGAATGCGGCGGCTAGGTTTTGAATAGGTTCACCGGTGGTTACCCATTCGAAAGCTCCTTTTTAAAACTAAATATGCGGCAACTCATTCGAAAGTTATTTAAAAGTAACTTCAATCCCTTCAAAAGCTTGCGTTCGACACAGTCCCTTCCGCCTTTGTCCAATCCACTATGTATCAATGGCTTGATACCATGTGTATTTGTTTCGTATGGGTTTATCAGCAGAAGTATGTTGACGAAAGGTTGCAGTTGGAAGTGGTGAAGTAGCAAATTATGTCAAAACTGATTTTATGCCTTTAAAAGAAATTCTTTTTACCTAACTTACCAAATTTGTCAAAAAATGATTGGTTGCCAAATTCTTTATCAAAATCCTTTTCTAAAAAGACCGCCGAATTCATTAATTTATAACTGAAATTATTTTAACAAATAAGCCATTCCCTTCAACAAAACCTTTAAACGTTTAAGTCCTTCAACTCAAATAATTTAATAATCATATTAAACAATTAGAAAAAATCCCCAAAAATCATCATAATTCACCTTTAATATATTTTCTAACATACGTAAATTTTAGACCCGGAATCATTATATAATTGTCTTAAATAATTTTAACCCAAAATTTTTTCTTTCAAAATTCATAATAAATTATCCATAGCTTGGAATATTATGAAAATTTAAACCCATCTCCAAAATAATGTTCTACATAACATATTCAACCATCACGACATTCGAAATCTATTTTATACGATTTTAACCTTAAAATCGAATTATTCCTTTACACAAAAATACTTGTTTAAATAAAACATGGCATATAATCAAAGCATATCATCATTCAATCCATCCAAACAGTTTTTTAAACTTAAACCCGAAATTGAATTGCTCAATAAAACATACATGAGATGGTTTAAATTATTATTCACCTTGTTTGGATAAGGAACTTGAGATTTGTTCTTGCTTAATTCTTCCTTGCTCGAATCCTTAGCTTCAAATTAATTTTGATCCCCTTTTCCCCTAGGGTTATGGCCGGCATTGATCTCCATTTGTTTATGTTTTTGTTTTGTGAACGTATGAATGGAAATGAGGTAAGGGTTTAGGGGTTATGGTATACGGCTATTTCCCATATTACCCTTGCCTTACTTAACTTAATTTTCATCTTATAAACCATTCTTATGAATTTACTTATGAGCTATTTTATAAATTCATTTAATTAAGGCACGATCTTAATTAGTTTTCAAATCTTAATTCCCTTATCACTCTAGTCTCTACATTATTCTATTTAATTTATCTAATTAAATCTTCTGAATAATATTATTAAAGATTAGGGGTGTTACAGTAATTCTATAGGAGTGGTTCTCCCGGAGAATGGAGAACCTAGATTTCAGTTGGCAAACCAAGGCCGTTTGCAAAGTCAAACGCTTGTTGTATTCTCCGACAATCAACTTGTGGACTACTAGACTATTGAGGCATTCATTGTGGACATTGTTAAATGCTTGATGGAAGAAAGCAAGGGCAGGAAGAACGACGATTGGGATTCTGCAACAAGTCGAACTCCGTTTACTGAAAACATTTTTAGGGAAGAGCACCACCGGAAGTTTACAATACCCACTATGCCATCTTACAATGGGACGATGGACCCCAAAATGCACTTGTACAAGTACAGTTGGCACATGGACGGAGCTAAGGCAATGGATGCTGTCCGCTGTAGATGTTTCCCTATCTTCCTCAAAGGTGTTGCTTCTATGTGTTTTACCAGACTCAATCCAATATCCATTTCTACCTTTGACGAGTTGGCAAGGAAATCCTAGGAACGGTTCAAACTTCATACAGCACAACTAAAAGATATGATGTCTCTATCTGGCCTTTTCCATGGACCAAATGAGTCACTAAAAACCTTTATGAACCGGTTTAATACCGCGGTTATTGAAGTGAACAATTCTAACGAAGATATGGTATTCATGGCTTTAGTCCGAGCTACCATTAGAACATAGACTTTGGAGGATGGATTAAGATGAAACAACCAACCACTACGAAGGAGTTTAATCGAAAGGCGAGTCAAAATCCGAGATTGGAAGAGGCGGATGCATTGGAGGGAAAAACCGCCAGTGTGCAACCAAAGGAGATAGTTCAGGGCGATGTAGCGGTCACCCAAGATGGAAACAATTCTGGAGCCATGATAGAAAATGCAAGGAAAGAAGGAAATCAGAAAAGGAAAAACTAGAACACTAGTAGGCGTGATGGGAATGGAAAGTGGATCAAGAACCTAAGACCTGAGGAGTGTACACCATTGAATGACGAGTTAGAGAACATCTACCTTGCAACTCAGGGAACTGAGCGATACAATAAGCCTTTGAGGAAGGAAGAATATGAACGACAAAAGAAAATGGGAAAGTTCTGCCGATTCTATGAAACTCACGGACATAACATGAAGAGTGCCGACATTTAAAAGACCCGATTGAGGAATTGATTACACTACAAGAAAACATGTTATACATAGCATTATGTCATGACGTTACAATGAAAACACTATATAACAATGATTGAAGTAAAAAATATAACAAAAATTTGAGCTATAAAAAATACTCCGCTATTTTAATGTACCCCTTTTAGAAACGCGGGAGCGCAAATGAAGGCGGCATCATTTTTTAACTTGGTAAAAAAGGCCGCGGAAAGTTAAAATTCCTTCCCTCTTCACTTTCCTCTTCACTTTCATTTTCGACCTAATTTTTAAACTAAATTCTTTATTTCACGACGGCATCGATTCACTCTACCAGCCATCAACACTGCATCGCATCGTTTCACTCCATCGGCAACTACCTCTTCGATTCCGCATTGATTCACTCCAGAAGACAGCAACGACGTCAACCGCATCGGTTCACTCAACCAGCAACTACCTCATCAATTCACTCCACCAGCAACGACCTCATCGATTCACTCCACCAGCAATGACCTAATCGATTCACTCCACCAGCAACTACCTCATCGATTCACTCCACCAGCAATGACCGCATCGATTCACTCCAGCATCTATGACCTCATCGACCAAATTCCAGAAATTATTCGATAATTTTGCTTTTGCTTTTGAGTTATTAATATTTAATATTGGAATCCATAAACAACAATTGCTTATTATTTAGCTTTATGATTTTTTTCCTTGAATTAAAATTCATGTGTTCATACCTATCCAGTATTGATGGCTAATGATTTACTGTCACATGCGATCCTCTTATCGCCACTCACATGTCATATCCCACCATATTTTGCACTTTCATCTACAAGTATTATTTATCCATGGTATTAACTAAAAATTGTATGGACATCCCTGTTTTTCGAAGCTTTAAATTTTTTGCAAGACGATCCACTAAATGAACTAATATCAAAAATCGTCAACTGATTGTTGTTTGGATAAAATTTTGGACCCATGTATACATGGTAGCAAGTGCCATACATTAGTATTAATAAGTATAACATTACTGTTAATATGTATAAAATATTTTTTTTTCATTTTTTATATTTAAAAAGCTTTGATAAAGTGTTTGCATGAAACGTATTAATTTATCTAAGAGATTCGAATACATTTTGGTGAATTTGCAGTTGTATTACATAAACTCAATCTTATATATTTTATTTAAAGGATTTCTCAATCGTGTGTACACACACGTTTACATACACACTAAGTGACTTATGCAGAAATTTTAAGTAGTGGGGATGGACGGAAAACATTTCATTTTCGCGGTAAAAGAATATACAACAGTTCTAATAATTTAAATTTGTAGTCAAATAAGTTATATAGTTAACAATGAATTTATCACTGTATGAATAAATTATAGTATTTTATATCAAAACACTTCACCGCTACTTAATTGGAGTATTACCTTGTACTTGGAGTATTACCTTAAATATGATACTAAACATGTATTATCTCAAAACTATAGCATCTGTATATTTTTTAGTATCAGCCATTATGAGAAGTTTGCAAATAAGATCAAAAAATATCACTCAAATTAGTATGAGCCTTTATTATATATATAGGCAATACATAATTGATAAACTTATTACATATATATTTCACAATATCATAATGATCCTTATTTTTCCTATAGCTGTCTGAGGATTCTGATCCATTGTTCTGGCTTAGTGTTTACAATTCTCATGATGTATATTTTTGGATGGCAGCAAGTACCCTCTCTTTATCTCTGGTTGGAAATGCTTCTATGAGAACTCCATCTTTGTAGAATTAAAACAAAGGCATTGCCTGTATATACATATTTATTGTTATCAAGCGTTTAAGAAGCATAATTCCACTATCAACTAAAAAAAGGTGTATGTCATAGGTTAAGAACCTTAATCCTTAGTCGTTTTGGACTGCTCATCGTATTCATTAATAACTTAAGCAAACATACAAAACACTAAGTTAAGAAAATGATGTACACATTATACAACATGATTCACTCTAGCATCTATTGTTGTTGAAATATGTAATACATATGTAAATGTCAGTTTCTATTTTTTTGTAGACCAATCTAATACTTTTAATAATGGAGGAAAGATGAATGTGTAAGATTTGATGTTAAAGTTTTTCATTGACACTATAGATTAGTGCATTGTAAAATAAATTCCAAATGGTTGTGAAAATGATACATCAGATTTTATACCTGAAAGTACTTAAAGTTATGAATCCTTAGGCATCCCATTGATTATTGGTGAACATGTTGCATAACCTAATTAGGATGTAAATAAAGATTGACCATACATTCCATACAACAAATTCAGACATTATTGTGCATAGATCAGTGGACTATTGAATGATGATAACTAAAATTTTACAAAACTAAAATTGATCAGCTTTTTAATAACTATAATTGATGAACTAACGAGTATTGTTTGATTGTGTGTGGATACTCACTATGGAGTTCGACCATACATGCATGAGGATAAACTCTTCTCCAACAACTATGTGATTCAAAATAATGGATTCCTTTAAAATATCAGGCACTTGTAGTTTAGTTCCCATATTTGACTATGTAGGTTATTAGCTACCAGACAAAATTATGGACATTATTATTTCCTAATTTAATAGTGACCCTAAAGATAACTACTATCAAACCTTTAGGGCAGAGGTGGTCCCGACGAAATTATGATTTCCATTGTGGTTCAAAATTTTAGGATTATAACACCTTAATACCGCCTTGACCAAGATTTAGGAGATATTCACTCGAATGATTGTGTGTTATGATTAATGTATGGTTATATGTCATGCTACTTCAAATATACCTATCCTATATCATATCTTGTTCATAACTATTTTGGTGCTTGTGAAGAGGGATCTCGTATCAGCTTCTGTTGCTTATCTCGTATTAATAGTTGAAATAGAAACATAATACCATGACAATAAACAGAACATGATTATTTTACAAAACTAAAATTGATCAGCTTTTTAATAACTCCAAATATTATATTATAGAGCGTACACTTGATTTTTATTTTCAATCTTTCCCCCTTACAATCAAAATTAATTCTCTTCTGTTGATTTACTCCACTTGCTATACCGTTGATTTCTTTTTTTCTTGAATAAATAATATATTGATTACTATACATATGAAACATGTAATATTACTTACAAAACTAGTAAAAAACATTAGATGTTATGAAAGTTTGGTGTTAACTGATTTATATAAAGTGTTTCTGCAATCGCTATCACACATAGTGGCATCAAGGTTGTTTTAAAATAATAAATCATGACCTTTACACACCTTCTTTTTGAAATTTCTTAAATGAAATTTTGAATAGTTACATATGGTTATTTTTAAACAACAATAATAAGCACTGTTGTGTGTAATTTGAATGCTAAGCTAAAATAAACAAATCGGTTTGTTTAAATCAACTTTTGAAATATATCCATAAGTCACAGGTTGTGAATTGTTGACTCACTTTTCTGCTTGTAGTCACTTTTATGTGTTTATTATAAGAAATTACAAAACAATAAAGTTGGAATAAGCTAATGACAAGTAAGCTTTGATTAATTATAGTTAGTATCCAAACATGCTCGTAGATATGTACACATAAATATAAATGTGATTAAAAAACAATCAGAGAATAAAAAAACTATTTTTTTAAGTGATTGTCGCTGACACTCCACTTTTATATATGATGGTGCCATTTAGAAAAACAAAATTTTACTACTAGGGGTACTAATAAAAATGTCTAATTCTATTCAAAATTATGCTTATTAAATTGCAAAACCAAGCACAAGAAAATATTTCCTATTTTATGGAAGTAATAAGGTTTGCTGTCTAAACAAAAATAAAATAAATGATCATTATGTCAAAACCGCCATTCGTTTTCTTTGAACATGCAAATTTAAAAAAGAAAAAATTGAAAACTTTCATGTAAAGGAACTAACTTCAAGAACAGATTCCTCATCACCATTTTTTGTCACCTTTTAGAAAACTGAAATACTTATCTAATGAACCACAAAATGTTGTTCATAAAAAAAGGTGGGAAGTAGTGTAACAACACTTGGTTATGGTATTTTTCCTAGTTAAACTGACGATATTTTGCATAGGTAACACATCAAATTAATGTCCATTTTCTTTATAAAGCTGAGTAGACAGTTTAAATGTGATGTGGAAATGCGGTTCACATAATCAATATATTTTTGCCCGTATCAGTACATTTTTGTTAATCCTGGTTTAAAGATTGGTTTGCATTGTTCTCTAGTATCTTTATATCCTTGCAAATTTTAGGACAGACAATGTCAAGTCATTTTAACAAAAAAGCAGGCTTCTATGTTATTTTATTCGATTGATGAATTGATTAAAACTGGTGATACTTATAATCTTGTCCTATGTTGATGTGTAGTCTTTAAATCCTCCAATATTAATCTTTGTCCAAAGCAAAGAGAGAGCCAAGCAGCTGCAGAGAGAATTGGCATGTAAAGATATAAAGGTTGATCTTATTCATGCAGATCGTTCTCAAGAGTAGGTAACCGATTCTTCTTTTTCTACCTTTAAATTATAGGTTACAATACAATCCTGGAAAATTTATGCATTTGGCTTACTTCTTGAAACCTATTACGGAAACATATTTGTTCCCATCATGCAAACTTTTTTTATGGCCTGATTAGGATCGTGTCATAACAAACCTTTAAAAAAGATTATGAAGTGCGATTTAGGATAGTACAAACTGACACTACCGTTATGGTGCGATCAAGGATCGCGCCATAACGATTTACTTGATCGTGCCACAACAATTTTTTTAAGAAATTTTTTGGACTGCAATTGAAGATGGTGCTAACTGACGATATTCTAAATTGCACAGCAATTTATTAGTATTTTTTTTAAAAATACAGCATGACAGACTGGTGTAATCCTAAATTGCGCAAACTTTTTCTGTAATTAGTTCGGAAACAATCTGTTGCCGTAATAGGTTTCGAAAAGTGGCTTACATGAACAAAGTTTCCTACAATATTTAATGAAATTACCTATTGTAGTTTTCTATGCAGCCTGTCCCAAGCCAGGATAAAGGAGGAGAGTTATGATAGGCTTGGCGAGCCAACGTAAAAACCCCAGCCTCTCTTATGGAAATGGAACCTAATTATATTTCTTGGGGCGTAACCCTCTTAGCGACGCGCCATATCGAGGCTCGGGTATGGTGAAAAGTGAGCAAGGGCTGGGTTGGCACTCCCTTAGTGGCGCGCCATATCGAGGCTCGGGTATGGTGAAAAATATGCAAGGGCTGGGTCGTCACTCCCTTAGTGGCGTGCTGCATTGACGCCCCGATGTAGTGATAAATGAGCAAGGGTCTTCGCACTTTACTCGGCGGGTGCAAATGGCAAGGAAGCTAGTTGATGAAAGTAGGATTCGGTTAGGTAGTTGGAATGTACGATCATTAACAGGAAAGCTAAGAGAGAGTTGATACTATGACTGAGACGAGTAAATATCTTATGCGTTCAGGAGACCAAATGGACGGGCCAAAAGGCGAAGGAGGTGGAGAACACAGGCTTCAAGTTATGGTACATGGGAAAAGAGCGTAACAAGAACGGGGTAGGTATTTTAATTGACAAGAACCTTAGAAACGGAGTGGTCGACGTTAGGAGAAAATGGGACAGGATCATCCTAGTTAAGCTGGTAGTGGGTGATATGATTCTGAACGTCATTAGTGCTTATGCCCCACAAGTAGGTCTAAGTGAAGCCGTCAAGAGGAATTTCTAGAAAGAGCTAGATGTCATGGTTAGGGATGTGCCTAGTAGCGAAAAACTTTTCATAGGAGGAGATTTCAATGGCCATGTTGGTACAACTAGTGGGGGGTTTGAGAGAGTGCATGGTGGTTTTGGATATGGCGATAGAAACCAAGAAGGAGAAGAAATATTGAATTCGCTATTGCTTATGACCTCATGATAGCTAATACCTTCTTTAGGAAGAGACAGTCACACTTAATTACTTTAAGTAGTGGTCAACACTTTAGCCAGATTGACTTTGTACTTACTAGAAGAGACGACAAACGAGCTTGTGTAGATTACAAAGTCATACTTGGAAAATGTGTCGTCTCACAGGATCAGCTATTGATATCCGAGTTTCGTCTCCGAATACGTGTTCAACAGGGTAAAGGAGCCAAGACTAGTCGAACGAAATGGTGGAAGCTCAAAGGAGACGCCTCATGGGTGTTTAAGGATAGAGCGATGGTAGAAGGGGCATGGAATATGGAGGAGAAGCAAATCACATGTGGGATGAGATGGCAAGACGCATTCGAAAAGTGGCTACCGAGGTGTTTGGGATAGCGAAAGGAAATAAACACGAACCTAAAGATTCTTGGTGGTGGAACAGTGATGTGCAAAAGGCTATCAAAGAGAAGAAGGAATGCTATAAGTGCTTACATCATCACAGGAGCGAGGACAACATGCAAAAGTACAAAGTGGTAAAGAAGAACGCAAAGAAAACGGTAAGTGAAGCAAGAGGCCGGGCGTATGAAGATCTATATCATAACCTAAGTATGAAAGAGGGTGAAAAAAACGTCTATAGGATAGCTAAGCTCCATGAGAGGAAGACAAGAGACTTCAACCAAGTTAAATGCATCAAAGATGACAATAATAGACTTTTGGTGAAGGACGAGGAGATAAAAAATAGATGGAGAGATTATTTCGACAAACTATTTAATGAAGAAGGTGATAGCACTACGATCGAGATAGACGACTCTTCTGATGACACCTGCAGACATTTTGTTCGGATAATTCAAGAATCCGAGGTAAAGGAGGCACTAAAATGGATGAAAGCTGACAAGGCATTGGGGCCTGATGACATCCCCATTGAGGTGTGGAGATGCCTTGGAGATGTAGGGATAGCATGGCTAACTAAGTTGTTCAATAATATTTTCAAATCAAACAAGATGCCAGATGAGTGGAGGAAAAGCATACTAGTTCCAATTTTTAAGAATAAAGGAGATATCCAAAGTTGCACAAACTACAGAGGAATTAAGCTTATGAGTCATACAATGAAGCTTTGGGAGAGAGTCATTGAGCATACACTAAGGAGAATGACAAGTGTTTCAAAAAACCAATTTGGCTTCATGCCCGGGAGGTCGACCACAGAGGCGATTTTCTTGATAAGACAACTTATGGAGAGGTTTAGGGAGCAAAAGAAGGATCTACACATGGTATTTATCGATTTGGAGAAAGCTTATGACAAGGTACCGTGAAAGGTGATGTGGTGGGCCCTGGAAAAGAAGAGAGTCCCAACAAAGTACATTACACTCATCAAGGATATGTACGATGATGTTGTGACTAGTGTCAGAGCATGCGATGGTGAAACCGGTGACTTTCCCATTAACATAGGATTACATCAAGGGTCAGCTTTGAACCCCTACATTTTTGCTCTAGTGATGGATGTGGTTACGAAGGGTATACAAGGTGAGATTCCTTGGTGTATGCTATTTGCTGATGATGTTGTGCTAATTGATGAAAGTAGGATTGGGGTTGATAGACAACTGGAGCTGTGAAGACAGACTTTAGAATCAAAGGGTTTTAGGCTTAGCAGAACTAAAACAGAGTATATGAAGTGCAGGTTCAGCGGTGTCAGGTCGGAAGATGGAGATGTCACTCTGGCTGGACAAATAGTTCCCAAGAAGGAATCATTTCGATATCTAGGATCAATGTTGCAGTATAATGGTGAGATTGATGAAGATGTTAGTTTTAGAATTCGAGCGGGATGGGTGAAATGACGACAAACGTCTGGGATTCTCTGTGACAGGAAGGTCCCACAAAAGCTTAAAGGAAAGTTCTACAAAACGGCAATCAGGCCTGCGATGTTGTATGGTGCAGAATGTTGGCCTACTAAGAGCCAACATGTCCAAAAGATAAGCGTAGCAGAGATGCGTATGCTACGATGGAGCTGCGGTCATACAAGAAGAGACCGAATTAGAAATGATGATATACGTGATAAACTTGGAGTAGCACCAATTGAGGAGAAACTAATTCAACATCGCTTAAGATGGTTTGGACATCTTCAACGAAGGCCGCCCGAGGCACCTGTGCGTGTTGGAATTATAGGCCGCGTTGAATGCCCAAAAAGAGGTAGAGGTCGACCAAGGTTGACATGGGAGGAAGTAGTAAAAAGAGATTTGAAGGATTGGGGTATATCCGAAGAGCTGGTGACGGATCAGAGCGAGTGGAAGTTAGCGTTTCATGTACCAGAACCATGAGCGTTGAGTTTTATAAGTTTTAGATTATAAGACTAGGAAACATGAGCCTAAGACGTAGGTTTGGTCTTTGACCAATATTACTATTAGTATCATTATCGCTATTAGTATTATTATTATCATTCCTCTTATATATATATACATATATATTTTTATTTTATTTTACTTTACTTAGCTATTATTATTAATTTACTTATTTGACTTTATTTTATTATTGCTATTGCTATTGTTATTATTATTACTTTTAAATTGATTTTTTCATTTAGTTTTGGGTTCCATCTCTAGCCGATCCCAACTTGTTTGAGAATAATGGCTTAGTTGTTGTTGTTGTTATTATTCTATTTAATGAAATTACCTTTTCTTCCAGAGAGAGAATGCAGTCGATAATTTCAGAGCAGGAAAACACATGGGTTCTAATAGCAACTGATGTAATAGCTCGCGGCATGGATTTCAATGGTGTCAACTGTGTGATAAATTACGATTTTCCTAACTCAGCTGCAGCATATATCATCGAATTGGTAATTTCTAAATGTTTTTTACACGTCTAATAAAAAACAAACAATAACTATTCACAGACTGTCATTTTGAAAAAAAGAGGTGAAAACTTCTAAATGTGAATTAGAAAATGCGGCAAAATGGTTTGAGCTGAAAACAACATGTGTATTACAACATCCCCTCCTTTACTTTTAAAGAAATTCATTCCTTAATTTCACTAGTATTGGGTATCCATATTTTCAAACTTTTAGCACTTATTCTTGGCCTTTAATCAAATCCATGAAACATAAGTGGATCGTTATCGCTTGTTTTGGTGAGCTGATAACTGTCTTTAGTTCGCTTTACATTATACATTCAATGCCATACCATGTGCTTCTTGTTAAACCTACCAGACTGACCTTTGTTATGCTTGTAAGCCAAAATAAGATTCTTTCTGTTCTTTTATCTAGAAAATGCCTTGCTAATTTTTCAGACTTGTGATAACAAACAAATATTGTTTTGCAAGTATCAGGTTTATGTCCTGTTCAGAAAAAAGTATGGGGTTGATGCATTGATCCTAACCAGTTATTTCATTACATGACTGTAAAAACATTTCTTGCATAGCACCCAGCAATATCAACCCGTGCTAGAAGTGAGGTGGCAGTAATGTGAAAAAAATCAAAGTCTCTCTATCTGTAAGTTTAAAACTTTCTATAATTATTTCTATCTTGTTACTCATTTGTTATCCAAAAGTTTAAAACTGAATTTATGTTGAAATATTTTTATTCTTTTCCAGTTTCAATTTGCTTGTATAGTCATTTACCTATATAATATGTTTTAGTAATATGTTGAATCATTCTTACGGATTTGGTTTCATTTTAAATTGAAGTTCTTTGGTCACTTCTTAAAATCAATTCAAATTTGAATTAAAGTTACAGTTAAGAAAAATTATTTTATTCATAAGAGAAAATAGAATTTTAGATGAAGCTCAAGCAGCAAAATTACAATTTACACCTTGGATCTTTTTACTTGCCTAACTTAAAATTGTGAAGCTCAAGTAGCAAATTTGTTTGACTGTGCTAACTATTTATTTAATGTATTAAAATTAATTTTTTTTATATTAATAGCTAAATAATTAATAAAAACACATTGGCGACTCACTCGTGTTGAAAACAGTACAGAAACTGTCATTAAGAAGTACTATAGATGCCCATATGGTGATAATCATGGTCCAAATTGTCGGCAATCCACGTTAATCAATCCTAAGTCATGTACAGATTGATGCACTGCCATCAACTTCTATCTATTGTGTTTTCATGAAATAAGTGACTGTAGAGTAGCTGCACTTTACTGCACATACATCAGCTTGCTTACGTCCACTTCCTCATTTTTTTTGAGTATAAGGTTATGCGTACCCTCCGCTTTCTTTCTTCAACTACCTTAATTTCCTTTTCTACTCCAATTTTTGAATTCGCCTGTCCTTATCTGCTTATTCCATTCATCTGTTTAGTGCATCATGTTTCAGGCTGGGTTACATCAACTGTACGTACACCCTACGCATGTAGTCTCTACCCTTTTACTCATGGTAAAAGGAAAACTAAAACAGAATTTTCTTTGTTAAGCTAAATTTAATTCAATGTTTGAAGTTTGAATCCAGTAATTAAGTAGAATGAACATCGATTCAATCAGTTCGTAGGGTTGGGTTTTAAATTCAGTAGTGTATATCTGTGCGGTGGTTTTATACTCAGGCTACGGACAAATTTTATTCTTTTGCACTACATTCATGTATATTTTTTAATATAATAATAAAGAAGTTTGAAACAAATTTTGGTTTTATTCGGTTAACGTGTATATTATTCTATCATCAGAAGATTAACTAGAAACTGTGTGGGGATATCATCACTTCACAAAGAAGAATTGTCAACAATTTGGACTACTTGTTCCACCTCAGTTAAGTGTTTTGAGGTCAAGTAGAGAGGTATAAATAAACTACACTTTCTTTTCCATAGTTATTTTTTATCTTACCATTTGCAGAGCAATCTTTTTTAGTAATTGGCATAAATGATAACTGCAATAATTTTTGCTGCTTTATAATTGGTTTCTATAGAAATATGTATTCTATTCCATTCACATTTATATAGTAGAAAATATAATCGAAGGAATACCAAGAAATCAGATCTTGTAATGTGATTGTTTTTGTTAAGCTTCCAATATAAGAGTTGGACCAAATACAGTAAACATGATCTGTTTGCAAATGAAATTGTTCTAAAATTCAGAAGTTTAAAACCAATATTAGAGTGATGCATAACTGAAAAAACAAGTAACAAATTTATCCAAGAAATGAACAAGACCTTTACAATAGACACGTAAGAACTCATCATCCGTGAATCGAGAACACAACCTGAATATTAGACCAAAGGAATTTATCAAAATTAGTTAAAAAACAAAAACAAAAAGCACACAACACGTTAAGGATAACTTACAGCAGGAGCGTTAATTGTTTCCCCTCTAAATTATCAACCTTGATCTATAGAGTAAGAACTAAATTTTTTATGCAGATAGATTAGTTTGATTTGATAACTAGTGCCTGAAAAATAGTTGCATAGTAACCTAAAAACCAGAATCATATTTGTAGCTAAAGCGCATGTCTGGTTTGCTGCATGACAGTAGAGAGAAGCAACTGAAGTTGAAGACTGGAACATGATTATCTATGCTGATCATACACATGTCAATTAGGCAACCTCTGTACTCACTTAAACACGTGGAATGAGAACTCTAACCGAATGCATGACTAGAACTGCAAGCAGAGAAGCAATGGTGGAAGACTAGTGGGCTGAAACTACAACTGAAGTAGGCAAGAGGAACCACGATCAAAGAAGCAAGTTTGCGTGGTAGGACTGCAACTGAAGCGAACAACAATAAAGTGGCATTGAAGGAGCATGAAGACTGCAACAGAAGTGGGTGAGTGAACCAATGAAAGCGAGGAAGCATGATGAGTATGACTGAGTATTGCAATTGAGGTGGGTATTGTAACTGAGGTGACGACTTAGCATGTCGATTGAAATTTAGGCAAAGAATAGAAGCCTGATGCATGGAGCGAATGGCACATTTTCATATTAGCTATTGGCAAAGAACGTAAGTACAGAGCCATGTGAGAAAAGAAAAAGGATTAGAGAACTCACTTTAGTTGTTCAAAAACGTTTTAACTTCCCTGAAAATAGTGTAGAGTTGTATGCTGAGAAGATCAACAACTGGGGTCTTTGTGCAACTGCACTAGACATCTCTTCACTACAAACTTCTTGAGGGGACTTGCTGTTTGCAGGTTTGATTCCAGTACATTTTACAATAATTTGTAAGCGTCCGTGCATATTAAAGTGCATCATATATACATTTCCTCTTAAGTTGCCATCCAAACATCAACGCAATGAATATACTGGACTCAACCACATGTACCTCACCAAGTTATACTACAATCCAACATAGCATCGCAATCCATATCTGATGAAGCGGCATACCTAGATGATGCAGTATATCTCGAGTTGAAGACCAAGAGCTCCGACCTACGACCTAATCCAAGTTCCGACCTATCATCACCGACCCACGACCTAAAATTGCCTCCGACCCATCACCGCGACTCACGACACCACTTCGCTGCCGCCCAAAACCCTAGTTCGCGACACGACCTAAATCCTAAGTCGGAGCCGAGATACCCCATAAGTCGGAGCCGAGATACCCCATAAGTCGGGACCGAGATATACCCCATGAGTCGTTGCCGAGATAAGCTGAGTCGTTGCCGAGGTAACGGGAACCACTGCAAATTTTAAGTCACGAACGAAAATTTAGGTCGGCAGAGAAAATAGGTCGGCATCTATAGGTCGTGTCCGACCTAAGGACTTTGTTTTTTTTCTGTTCTTTGTGTGTGTTGAGTTGTAACTACTATAAATAGTGGATGAGTTGTAACTTTTGAGGGTTGTTGAATATTGAATAAAATTCTCTTTTGTTAGCTTGTGCTTTCAATTTCAATTGGTAGTCGAGTGTATCTCCTATCTCCACTTACGTTATTCGAGTGCGCTCGAATCATCGTTTGCTGAAGCCGATTCACGGAATCTTGTGCGCAAGATCAACGTTGAAGAATCGTAGATCTCTTTCCCGGTATCTTCGGATCAACGAGTCAGAGATAGCTGGAGTTCGGTATCTTCGGATCAACGAATTCAAGCATTTCAGTATCCATCAATCCACAGATTGCTATTTACGTCGATTGAAAATCGTTTTGAATTATCCGCTGCGTCAATATCAATGATAGTATATCATGTTAGAAATGTGTAAGTAGTGAGTTAGCAGACGAGTGAACCGGGATTTGCTTTGAGGCATGTCTGAGCGACGCTGTCTTTAAGGATTTGATCGCCCCCACTACAACGTAGATTGCTTAAGGGTTCAGTGGCGGTATTCCTCCAAGATACGACAAAGCGTGGTTTCTGCAGATAGCAATTCACTGCAAAAACCAGAAGGTTTGCTTGCTTGAATAATTGAGAAGAGGGAGAGAATAAGAGAAAGAGATTGATTGTTTTGTGCAGTCCTGTTCTGATTTTATTGCAAACGAACAGGCATCCCGAATAGACGCAGCCGTCTGTCAGCGATAGTTGCAGGCCAACGAACGCGACTGTTGGACAGTTTAAAAATTAAAACAGCCAACTCAATTTTCCCGCACGCGCCCTAAGTGCCTAATATTTGACATTTAATATATAGAGATTTGCACCAATCTTTTCTCTCTATGTTCTTTTATTTGTAATGTACCCCTTTCCTTATATAGTGAGATGACTCACTATACTCTAAGATGTGGGGCTATATTAAATCTCCAACAATCCCCCACTAGATTGTAATATCATGTCATATACTTATGCATTTACAAAAGTACCTTTCGGTTTAAACTTTCATATTAGTTTAAATATCTAAACCTTAACAGAATATTTGGTGGCTGGTAGCTTAAACCAAAATCCTATGTGTTTGGGGCGAGATATTTAAACACATAAGTATCTGCTTTATTCAAGAAAGACCTTATGACCCTAACGGGTCATTAACATTCCCCTGTTATTCGTGAACATCTATAAGGTTAACTTCTAACCTTATCGAAACTTTGTTTCTTATGTTCATATAGATACATTTTCTAATCCGTCCATGTTACTATGGACAAACCGATATCTCACAACATAACATATAAACATTTAATGACCAATGTTTATCAATTACTTAACTGCAATTTGTTATTACCTTTTAAACCTTAGGCTAAGCAGTGCAAGATTCAGTTTCTATTACAAGATTCGGTTTCTATTACTGGTAATCAGAAAGGTTTTAGACCCATTCCACAACTAGTTGATTTAACCATTTCTCTAGGTAGTCCTTTAGTTAATGGGTCTGCCAAATTTTTCTTGGACCTAACATATATAATGGTAATAACACCATTCAGAATTAATTCCCTGACATACGCATGTCTCAAGCTTATATGTCTAGACTTTTCATTATAAATTTTATTATAAGCTCTAGACATTGTAGCTTCACTGTCACAATATACAGAAATGGCTGATGATGGTTGTGGCCACAACTCTATTTCTGTTAACAAATTCCTTAGCCATTCTGCTTCCGAAGCCAATGCATCCAAAGAAATATATTCCGCTTTCATTGTAGAATGTGTGATAACAGTTTGTTTCTTGGAGGCCCATGATATAGCACCTCCTGCAAAAGTAAAAATCCATCCAGTGGTTCCTTTGTTATCATTTTCAGGGGTCACACCACTTGCATCTGAATATCAATCTAAAACTGCTGGAAAATTTTCATAATGTAGTCCTAACTTAATTATTCTCTTAAGATAACCTAAGACTTTGCCTATTGCTTTCCAAGGCATAATACCAAGATTATTTGTGAACCTTGATAATTTACACATGGCATAAGAAATATCAGGATGGGTGCAATGCATGGCATACATGAGACTTCCAATAATACTTGCATATTCTAGTTGAGCAACTGCTCTTCCAGAATTTCCAAATATTTTACTAGAAGAATCATACGGGCTACTTGCTTCTTTAAACTTTAAATGTTTGTACTTGAAAATTAACTTTTCAATGTAATGGGACTAACACAAAGCATATCCCCCACTATGTTTCTTTACTTTGATGCCTAAAATAGTATCAACTTCGTTCAAATATTTCATTTTGAAACACGAAGTTAAATATTTCTTTGTCTCATTTATACCTTCCATATTAGTTCCAAATTTAAGCATGTCATCTACATATAGACATATTATGACACCATAACATTATGTGAATTTTGAATAAATGCACTTGTCAACGTTGTTATGCTTGAAGCCATTTGTCATAATTACAGAATCAAATTTCTCATGCCACTGTTTTGGTGTTTGTTTTAGCCAATATAAAGACTTGACCAGTTTACAAACTTTATTTTCATTTCCGGTCATAAAAAAACCTTCGGGTTGTTTCATGTATACTTCTTCGTCTAAGTTACCATTAAGAAAGGCTGTCTTGACATCCATTTGATGCACATGTAACCCATGAATAGATGCCAGGGCAAAAAGAATTGTTATTGATGTTAGTCTAGCAACTAGAGCATATGTATCGAAATAATATATGCCTTCCTTCTGTTTGAAGCTTTTGGCTACTAGTCTTGCTTTGAAGGTTTGAATAGATCCATCAGTGTTATATTTCTTTCGAAACACCCACTTACATCCAATTGGTTTAGACCCAGGAGGTACGTTGGTTAGAACCCAGGTATCGTTAGCAAGAATTGAATCCATTTCAGCCTGTATTGCTTCTTTCCAGAAAACAACATCTCTTGAAGTCATTGCTTCCTTAAAATTTTTAGGATCCTCTTCATTATTCAAAATGTAAATTATATCAGTAATGATTTTAGTTCTATTTCCATTTACAAGACGAATTACATCATCAGGTGCTACAAAATCAGGATCTAATCCTTTGCTTTTCCTTGTTCTTTGGCTTCTTCTTGGTTCTTCAAGTATGCTTGTAAGCTTTCTTTTATTAGAAGAAGTATTCTTATTATTTGTTTATCATTATCGCTGATAATTTGTGTAGGATCTTCAATTTGAGTAGAATCACATATAAATTTATTTTCAATAAATTCTACATCTGTTGATTCTACGATCACATTAGATTTTAGGTCTAATAGTCTATATGCTTTAGAGTTTTTACGTACCCTACAAATATACTTTTCAGAGCCCTAGGTTCAAGTTTAACTCTTTTCGGATCTGTGATTCGATAAAAGGCAAAACACCCCCAAACTTTAAGATATTTCAGACTTGTTTTTCTGCCATTCCATAATTCATATGGAGAAACCTGTCTTCTTTGATGGAATTCTATTATGTAAATGACATGCTGTTAGAAGTGCTTCTCCCCATAAATTTATATGTTATTTGGCATTCAAAATCACGGCATTAGTCATTTCTACTAATGTTCTATTTTTTTTCCAGCCAAACCATTTCGTTGTGGGGTGTAAGGTGCAGTTGATTGGTGAATTATGCCATTTTCTTCATAGAATGAAGAGAATTCGTTTGAAAAATATTCTCCACCTCTATCACTTCACAACATCTTTATTTTCCTTTCCTTTTGGTTTTCAGCACTAACTTTGAAATGTTTAAACATTTCAAATGCTTGATCTTTTGATCTCGTCAAATAAACATGCATGTATCTAGAGTAATCATCTATAAAGGTGAAGAAATATCTATTGCCTCCTCTAGTTACTACACCATTTAATTCACATATGTCTGAATGAATTAGTTCAAGTAGTTGAGTATTTCTTTCAGATTTTGGAAATGGCTTTTTACACATCTTTGCTTCAATCCAAATTTCGCACTTAGATTGATTTGTATGACCATAAGAAATCAATCCTTTAGACATATATTGCAAAGATTTGAAATTTAAATGAGCCAATCTGTTGTGCCATAAATGAAATGAGTCAACAATATAAGCAAATTCGTTCATTTTATTGATACTTAGTTTATACATTCCATTACAAGCATAGCCTTTTCCAACAAACTTCCCTCCTTTTGACATAATTAGACTGTTACCATCAAGAACACATTTAACACCCTTATTACAAAGAAGATAAGCAGAAACTAAGTTCTTTCTAACATCTGGAACATGTAAAACATTTTGCTGAATTAGTTTCTTGCCCGAAGTGAACTCCAACTCCATGGTCCCTTTTCTGATAACAGCAGATGTATCATGGTTATCCATAAGAACTTTGTTATCATCAGAAACTTTTTTATAGAATTTAAACATGGACTGATTATTGCAGACTTGAATAGTAGCGCCAGAATCATACCACCAATCTGTCTGTTTTGGAGAATTAGCCATGTTTAACTCCATTGCCGTATCAGTATATAACTTTGATATCATTGCTATTATTTTAGATTCATTATGTTCAACCATGCTAGCAGAGTTTGTGTTCTTCTTTCCGCTTTGCTCGGTTTTCTGTCTTTTGTAAAACCTGCAATCGCGTTTAATATGTCCTGGTTTTCCACAGAAATAGCACTCCTTTCCCTTTTTTTGTTTTTGTTTTGAGAGTTGTTGTTGCTGTCTCTCTTTCTTTTTTCAGATTCCTTATGCCCTTTGTCATTGCTGACAGTGTTCACATCAGACTCAAAAACTTTCCTTTCACGAATTCTGGTTTCTTCTTCAATGTGAAGATATTTTTGAATCTGCTACATAGTGAAGTCTTCTGTTGAGTGCATAAGTTTCTTTCTATAATCACTCTAACTTTGAGGGAATTTAGCCATGACAACCCCAACCTGCAATGCTTCAGGAATGCTTATTTTGACGTCCTTTAGTTTGTTGAATGACTTGTAGTTCATGCACTTGATCCAAAACCGAAGTATTGTCAAGCATTTTGTATTCAAAAAATTCAAAAATTAGAATCTAATCTGCTCCTTGCTTTTCATTGCTGTATTTTGATTCTAGTGTTGTCCAGATCTCCCTTGGCGATTTGACTGAAGTGAAGAGATCGTATAGACGATCAGATAATGTATTAAGGATATGCCCTCTGCAAACAACTTCGTCCTCCTCTCGTTTCGTCCTTTTCTCTATAAGTTCTGGACTGTCATTGTCGGTGGGCTCTGGTATTGGTTCCAGTTTTGGATCAAGAACATATGCAATCTTCAGCGTAGTTAGTAGGAAGAGTAGTTTGTCCTGCCAGCGTGTGTAGTTGGTTCCATCAAAGCGATTGAGTTTTGTGAAATCCTGATTCATAACTTTGTACGTTGGTTCAGATCCTTTTGTTGATGCCATTATCAATTCCTTAAAATTGTTAGAAATATGTAAGTAGTGAGTTAGCAGACGAGTGAACCAGGATTTGCTTTTAAGGCACGTCTGAGCGACGCTGTCTTTAAGGAATTGATCGCCCCCACTACAACGTAGATTTCTTAAGGGTTCAGTGGCGGTATTCCACCAGGATACAACAAAGCGTGGTTTCTGCAGATAGCAATTCACTACAAAAACCTGAACGGTTTGCTTGCTTGAATAACTGAGAAGAGGGAGAGAATAAGAGAAAGAGATTGATTGTTTTGTGCAGTCCTGTTCTGATTTTATAGAAAACGAACAGGCATCCCGAATAGACGCAACCGTCTGTCAGCGACAGCTCCAGACCAACGGACGTGACTGCTGGACAGTTCAAAAATTAAAATAGCCATTTCAATTTTCCCGCACGCGCCCACGTGCCCCAAGTGCCTAATTGCCTAATCTTTGACATTTAATATATAGTGATTTGTACCAATCTCTTCTCTCCATGTTCTTTTATTTGTAATGTACCCTTTTCCTTATATAGTGAGATGACTCACTATACTCTAAGATGTGGGACTATATTACAATCTCTAACAATCCCTCACTAGATTGTAATATCATGTCATATACTTATGCATTTACGAAAGTACCTTTCGGTTTAAACTTTCATATTAGTTTAAATATCTAAACCTTAACAGAATATTTGGTGGTCGGTAGCTTAAACCAAAATCCTATATGTTTGACGCGAGATATTTAAACACATAAGTATCTGTTTTATTCAAGAAAGACCTTATGACCCTAACGGGTCATTAACATTCCCCTGGTATTCGTGAACATTTATAAGGTTAACTTCTAACCTTATCGAAACTTTGTTTCTTATGTTCATATAGATACCTGTTCTAATCCGTCCATGTTACTGTGGACAAACCGATATCTCACAACGTAACATATAAACATTTAATGACCAATGTTTATCAATTACTTAACTGCAATTTGTTATTACCCTTTAAACCTTAGGCTAAGCAGCGCAAGGTTCGCTTTCTATTACTTGTAATCAGAAAGGTTTTAGACCCATTCCACAACTAGTTGATTTAATCATTTCTCTAGGTAGTCCTTTAGTTAATGGGTTTGCCAAATTTTTCTTGGACCTAACATATATAATGGTAATAACACCATTAATAATTAATTCCCTGACATACGCATGTCTCAATCTTATATGTCTAGACTTTCCATTATAAATTTTATTATAAGCTCTAGACATTGTAGCTTCACTGTCATAATATACAGAAATGGCTGATGATGGTTGTGGCCACAACTCTATTTTTGTTAACAAATTCCTTAGCCATTCTGCTTACGAAGCCAATGCATCCAAAGCAATAAATTCCGCTTCCATTGTAGAATGTGTGATAACAGTTTTTTTTTGGAGGCCCATGATATAGCACCTCCTACAAAAGTAAAAATCCATCTAGTGGTTCCTCTGTTATCATTTTCAGCGGTTGCACCACTTGCATCTTAATATCCTTCTAAAATTGCTGGAAATTTTTCATAATGTAGTCCTAACTTAATTGTTCTCCTAAGATAACCTAAGACTCTGCCTATTGCTTTCTAGTGCATAATACCGGGATTATTTGTGAACCTTGATAATTTACACACAGCATAAGAAATATAAGGACGGGTGCAATGCATGGCATACATGAGACTTCCAATAATACTTGCATATTCTAGTTGAGCAACCACTCTTCGAGAATTTCCAAATATTTTACTAGAAGAATCATACGGGCTACTTGCTTCTTTAAACTTTAAATGTTTGTACCTGAAAATTAACTTTTCAATGTAATAGGACTGACATAAAGCATATCCCCCACTATGTTTCTTTACTTTGATGCCTAAAATAGTATCAACTTCGTTCAAATCTTTCATTTTGAAACACGAAGTTAAATATCTCTTTGTCTCATTTATACCTTCCATATTAGTTCCAAATATAAGCATGTCATCCACATATAGACATATTATGACACCATGATGTTCTGTGAATTTTGAATAAATGCACTTTTCAACGTTGTTATGCTTGAAGCCATTTTTCAAAATTACAGAATCAAATTTCAAATGCCATTGTTTTGGAGCTTGTTTTAGCCCATATAAAGACTTGACCAGTTTACAAACTTTATTTTCATTTTCGGTCATAACAAAACCTTCGGGTTATTCCATGTATACTTCTTCTTCTAAGTTACCAATAAGAAAGGCTGTCTTGACATCCATTTGATGCACATGTAACCCATGAATAGATGCAAGGGAAAAAAGAATTCTTATTGATGTCAGTCTAGCAACTGGAGCATATATATCGAAATAATCTATGCCTTCCATCTGTTTGAAGCCTTAGGCTACTAGTCTTGCTTTGAAGGTTTGAATAGATCCATCAGTGTTAAATTTCTTTCAAAACACCCACTCACATCCAATTGGTTTAGACCCAGGAGGTAAGTCGGTTAGAACCCAGGTATCATTAGCAAGAATTGAATCCATTTCAGTCTGTATTGCTTCTTTCCAGAAAATAACATCTCTTGAAGTCATTGCTTCCTTAAAAGTTTTAGGATCCTCTTCGTTATTCAAAATGTAAATTGTATCAGTAATGATTTTAGTTCTATTTCCATTTACAAGATGAATTACATCATCAGGTGCTACAAAATCAGGATCTAATCCTTTGCTTTTCCTTGTTCTTTGGCTTCTTCTTGGTTCTTCAGGTATGCTTGTAAGCTTTCTTTTATAAGAAGAAGTATTCTTATTTATTTTTTATCATTCTCGATGATAATTTGTGTAGGATCTTCAATTTGAGTAGAATCACATATAAATTTATTTTTCAATAAATTCTACATCTCTTGATTCTACGATCACATTAGATTTTAGGTCTAATAGTCTATATGCTTTAGAGTTTTCAGCGTACCTACAAATATACATTTCAAAGCCCTGGGTCCAAGTTTAAATCTTTTCGGATCGTTGATTCGATAAAAGGCTAAACGCCCCCAAACTTTAAGATATTTCAGACTTGGTTTTCTGCCATTCCATAATTTATATGGAGAAACCTTTGTCTTCTTTGATGGAATTCTGTTGTGTAAATGACATGCTGTTAGAAGTGCTTCTCCCCATAAATTTACATGTTGTTTGGCATTCAAAATCATGGCATTAGTCATTTCTACTAATGTTCTATTTTTTCTTTTAGCCAAACCATTTTTTTGTGGGGTGTAAGGTACATTTGATTGGTGAATTATGCCATTTTCTTCAAAGAATGAAGGGAATCGTTTGAAAAATATTCTCCACCTCTATCACTTCGCAACATCTTTATTTTCCTTTCCTTTTGGTTTTCAGCACTAACTTTGAGACGTCTAAACATTTCAAATGCTTGATCTTTTGATCTCATTAAATAAACATGAGTGTATCTAGAGTAATCATCTATAAAGGTGATGGAATATCTATTGCCTCCTCTAGTTACTACACCATTTAATTCACATATATCTGAATGAATTAGTTCAAGTAGTTGAGTATTTCTTTCAGATTTTGGAAATGGCTTTTTACGCATCTTTGCATCAATGCTAATTTCGCATTTAGATTGATTCATATGACCATAAGAAATCAATCCTTCTTTAGACATATATTGCAAAGATTTGAAATTTAAATGAGCCAATCTATTGTGCCATAAATGAAATGAGTCAACAACATATGCAAATTCGTTCATTTTATTGATTCTTAGTTTATACATTCCATTACAAGCATAGCCTTTTCCAACAAACTTCCCTCCTTTTGACATAATTAGACTGTTACCATCCAGAAAACATTTAACACCCTTATTACAAAGAAGATAAGCAGAAACTAAGTTCTTTCTAACATCTAGAACATGTAAAACATTTTGCAGAATTAGTTTCTTTCCCGAAGTGAACTCCAACTCCACGGTCCCTTTTCCGATAACAGCAGATGTATCATGGTTACCCATAAGAACTTTGTTATCATCAGATACTTTTTCATAGAATTTAAACACGGACTGATTATTGCATACATGAATAGTAGCACCGGAATCGTACCACCAATCTATCTGTTTTAGAGAATCAACCATGTTTAACTCCATTGCCGTAACAGTATCTAACTTTGATATCATTGCTATTATTTCAGATTCATTATGTTCAACCATGCTAGTAGAGTTTGTGTTCTTCTTTCCGCTTTGCTCGGTTTTCTGTCTTTTGTAAAACCTGCAATCGCGTTTAAAATGTCCTGGTTTTCCACAGAAATAGCACTCCTTCCCCTTTTTTTTGTTTTTGTTTTGAGAGTTGTCGTTGCTATCTCTCTTTCTTTTTTCAGAATCCTTATGCCCTTTGTCATTGCTGATAGTGTTCACATCAGACTCAAAAACTTTCCTTTCACGAATTCTAGTTTCTTCTTCAATGCGAAGATATTTTTGAATCTGCTACATAGTGAAGTCTTCTGTTGAGTGCATAAGTTTCTTTCTATAATCACTCCAACTTTGAGGGAATTTAGCCATGACAGCCCCAACCTGCAATGCTTCAGGAATATTTTGACGTCCTTTAGTTTGTTGAATGACTTGTAGTTCATGCACTTGATCCAGAATCAAAGTATTGTCAAGCATTTTGTATTCAAAAAATTCAAAAATTAGAATCTAATCTGCTCCTTGCTTTTCATTGCTGTATTTTGATTCAAGTGTTGTCCAGATCTCCCTTGGCGATTTGACTGAAGTGAAGAGATCGTATAGACGATCAGATAATGTATTAAGGATATGCCCTCTGCAAACAACTTCGTCCTCCTCTCGTTTCATCCTTTTCTCTATAAGTTCTGGACTGTCATTGTCGGTGGGCTCTGGTATTGGTTCCAGTTTTGGATCAAGAACATATGCAATCTTCAGCGTAGTTAGTAGGAAGAGTAGTTTGTCCTGCCAGCGTGTGTAGTTGGTTCCATCAAAGCGATCGAGTTTTGTGAAATCCTGATTCATAACTTTGTACGTTGGTTCGGATCCTTTTGCTGATGCCATTATCAATTCCTTAAAATTGTTAGAAATCTGTAAGTAGTGAGTTAGCAGACAAGTGAACCAGGATTTTCTTTGAGGCACGTCTGAGCGATGCTGTCTTTAAGGAATTGATCACCCCACTACAACGTAGATTGCTTAAGGGTTTAGTGGCGGTATTCCTCCAAGATACAACAAAGCACGGTTTCTACAGATAGCAATTCACTACAAAAACCTGAACGGTTTGCTTGCTTGAATAACTGAGAAGAGGGGGAGAATAAGAAAAAGAGATTGATTGTTTTGTGCAGTCCTGTTCTGATTTTATAGCAAATGAACATGCATCCCGAATAGATGCAACCGTCTGTTAGCGACAGCTACAGGCCAACAGACGCGACTGTTGGACAGTTCAAAAATTAAAACAGCCAATTCAATTTTCTCGCATGCGCCCACATGCCTAAGTGCCTAAACTTTGACATTTAATATATAGAGATTTGCACCTATCTCTTCTCTCCATGTTCTTTTATTTGTAATGTACTCCTTTCCTTATATAGTGAGATGACTCACTATACTCTAAGATGTGGGACTATATTACAATCTCCAACATATCGCCCTACATCCCTCTTTCGGATCATCATATTATATGTACCTCACTTGAGCATGAACTATACATTCAATATAATATATGTCTTCGTTACTCATATCTGGCTTGTGTTTTTTGTAAGATCTACTTTTTTTCCTACCTGCTTACCACTAACATTACTCCGATTATATTTCTTTTCATCCTACATGACTTCAGCTATACGATTGCTTACTTTCTGACATGGCTTATGTAATATTGGTTACCATCAGACATGGCTCATGTCAAACCCACAGATCATTTACCACTTACCAGTTTCATTTACCGTTCCTAAAAATGCAACTTCTCCACAACTGCTACCTCCATTTATCCACCAAAATTGCTTATTCAACCGCTTTTGCTGAATGAAACAATGACCGAAAGGAATACTACCACCCCCTGAATTAAACCACTTAAATCCCACGTTCCAAGTTTTGTCTGTATGTAAATCAGTTGATTTTCATCGGTTCGAAGTAGCAAAGTTCTTTATCCACTACAGCCGAACAGTATTTAACATTGAACAGTTGCTATCTTTAACTAACCAATTTCTTATTTGACATAATTTTTTATTACACATCGTTTGGACACAAAACAATTCCTTAACTGTTACCTCCTTTTACCCTCTTAAACAAATGCAAGCACCACCTGACTGATTTATTGATTTTGATTGATAAACATTGTTAACTCTTTTTTGTCAATAGTTAACCTATGCTATTTTTTTCCATGTGATTCATAGTGAAATGCATCTGATCGAACATTTCGATGTTTATAAAACTACAATTCTTTGTGAGAATGTGTAATATGACCTCATTTAGAATATAGACCCAAAAAAATTTCAGACTCAAGGAGAAACTACTCTTTATTATATTTTATGCATTATAGATTTTTTTCCTTTTGAATTACATGTTATTTATAATTCATTCAAACAAACGTTTTCACTAACTTTATTATTCTTAGTTTGGCATGAGCATGTAATTCACTTTCTTAAACTTTTTATGTTTTACTATTTTTCTAGCAGTCAATGAAAAAGTCCCATGCAGATTTACAAAATATACAGACTAACAAGGTATGTGGGCTATTGTATTGTTCAAATCACTCTAATATTGGATCACAAGTTAAATATCCATCTCACAAGTTGCTTGCATTTCCCAAACATGAGGATCAAATTCAATATAAACTATTTGCTGCAAAATTATGTATGGACATGGAAAAGTTGATAAAACGGTATGTACGAAATATTATGTTTGAATATGTGAAAAGTTGTTTGAATGATATGTAAGAAATACTAAGTTTGGATATGTGAAAAGTTGTTTGAATGGTATGTAGGAAATATTATGCTGTAATTTACATATTTTTTGTTTGTGAAAATATGTTATATGTAGACAAGAAATGGATAAAGGGGTATTATATATATGAAAAAACTGAAACAATGATAAATATAATCAATAAATTAATATTACATTTAATAGCGCATCAAAAACGCTATAATATAACTAAATAAACGCTATAGAAAAATCATAACAAACGCTATAAAAAATGCAAAGAAAACGCTACAAAAGAATGCAGAACAAATGTTATAGAAGTAACCACTGGATAATATCTCCCATAGCATTTTTGTTTCATAGCATACAGAAAACGTTGTAGAAGATTTACTTTTCATAGCGTTTTTGTTTCTGCTATTTCAAGCTGAAGGTCTAACGTAACATGTCGTTCCACAGCGATCTCTGAAACACTATGGTAGGATATAATAGCATTTTTATATGCTATGAAATCCCCTTTTTGTTGTAGTGTTAGGAACAACAGGCTCCAGTAGTATGTGAAGAAATCGCAAAAATCTGACCAGCCTGCTGGACTCCAAGTTCCAAGTACTCAAGGAAACCAATCTAAACCCAGCGGAGAAGGATCCAGATGCACATAACAGATTATCAACACTATTTCTGGGGAACCTTACCCAGCATAGAAGAGCTGGGGGGAGATGGAGCGATACGGGAGTTCACTAAAACATGCCCTAAAAGAAGGTTGTTTTGTAACTTAGGATAGCGCTCCAGCCAAGCAGCAAAGGACACTCAATGATGACATAGTGTTTCGGAATTGAGGCACTGAAGGAGCAGAAACATCGACTCTCGACCTGATGGTAGTGACAGCTAGAATTGGACCAGCAGTTGTATGCTGAGTCCTGGTAGACAGTCGAAGTTCTGTTAACATCTACTTTCGACAGACGTTCGATCAGATGAATATCAGTATGAAGGATGTGTCTGCTTGTCGAATGAAAATCCAGGGCTTTACGGGAGAACCAAGGCGGCCAGTCGGGATGATTGACTTGCCTATGGAGCTCGGAGAAGGAGAACGAATGGTAGTTGTAACGACCCGCCATTTTGGACCATTCGCATCCATTATAAGTGTATAGGTAGACACTCATGCCGGAGTTGAATTGCTCAAAATACCGCGTTGTTAATTTAAATTGGCAAAACTGAACATATACAGTAAATAAATAATCACAGAACATAGACACAGAGTAATAAGTGCAGCGGAAATAAAAGAGATAGTAGTTCATGAAGCTACTATATGAATATATAAAATACATCAGAGTTTACAACAGAAGAGTAATACGATACATCAGATACAAATCAGAATACATCACTGGAATCATCGAATACTGGAAGCAGAATAGATGGCTGAATCTTCAAGCAAACTCCAACTCCAAAGGTGAGTCACGAATACTGGTACACTCAGTCTGACCCGAGCGTAAAGCAAAACACAAGACACACGAGTCAGGATTAACATTCTTATATTAATAAATCCAACTCAAGTGAAATAGCAATTGAAATACAAGTAACTTAAAGGATGTTTGGAATAACCATCCTTTAAGGATCCGTTAAACTATCTACTATGTAGTAGTGTACGATAAGTAGATAATGTCTATCAGTAATATAAGAAGATATCAAAATAGCGTTAAGTCATGGCCCATTCCACCCTTAACACATTTTTATTCCCAAAAGCATATACAAGACCGTAGTTTCCCCAAAACCGGAAGTCACCAGAGGGCAATCCATATACTAAAGGTACAAATCAAAATCGTAGTGGTCGCGAATAGGATAATCAGTATGACAAGGTACATGAGGCGATACCAACTAGGATACTAGTAGCTGCCTGATCCGGACTGATGTTGGGCATAGCAGCTACTACCCCAACACCGCGAAACAACACTCCCAAATCGAGGGGTGCACCCAAATCGAATCACAAAAGTAATAGATATGGTATCGAAGAAGTGTGTCCGCTAGAGATGGCGATCCTCAATGGCCCGGCGCGGCTCCTGTTTTAGTCATGTCAAGGTTCATCCAAAATCGTTCTCTTTCTTCAGTCAACGCGTTCATCAAAACCATCCACTTCGTTCTGGATCAACACTCCGCGTATAGTTATTAAAGTGGTTTCGGTTCAGATAGAGAGTATATCCATTACCGATCCCGGTCTCTTTAATAACTTTCGTAATTATTACACCGATTGGTCGTTTATATATTTCAAAAACCAAATCAATTTCAATTTCAAATAGAATTCGTAAATCAACATTTCATTTGTCTTTCTAAAACAATTTCCAAATTTTCGTTTCAAAACTTCCAACTTACCATTTCAAAATCTTATAATTCAATTTCAAACTTTATTTAAAACAATTCAAATATTGATTCAAATTCGTATATAAGTTTCATTTCGAAAAACATTTAAATTAATTTAATTTAACATTCAAATCAATTTAAATTCATTTATCGATTTCATTCAATATTCATTAAGTAATTTATCATTCAAAACAATTTCTATTAAACTTCTCATTCATTAAATCAATTACTTAAGTTCAACTTCAGTAAATCGAAACTTACAATTTTGAATTAAATTCAATTCGTCAAATCAATTCTTTCAATTACAAGTCTTACATTAATTCCAAAATATCACATTTTCATTTCTTGTTAAAGAAATTCAATTTCACTTATTTACTTCTTAAATAAATTTCCAAAACTCACTTAATAAAGAAAACTCAATTTCACTTATTACGAAGTAAAATCCACTTATTCAAAAGTTCAATTTTTCTTATTAAAGAATTTCAATTCAATTCAATTAGTTAATAATTCATTATTAAATAATTCAAACTTAATTATTAAATAATTTCAAAGTTTAATAATTTTAATCTTAATTATAATTTCAAACCTAATTATTAAATCATTTCAAAGTTTAATAATTTCGAACTTAATTATAATTCAAACTTAATTATTAAATCATTTCTCAAATTAAACAATATTCTTTCATCAATTACATTATTAATATTTTGTTTCAGATTATTCAATATTAACATTTTCCTTTCATTTAAAATTCAAATTTCAACTTTATTTCAAAACCATATTATTTATTCAAATAAAATCTTCATTTTATTTTTAAATCAAATTATTGACCAATCGGGTTTTTATTTAATTTTCTATCCTAAGTCAAAGTTCAATTTGGGTATTTATCATTTCAACCCGATTCCAATTCAATTCAAAATCAAAACATATCAAAGGGAACTTGCAGTGTGATAACTGGGATGGTGTCAAAGTAAATAAACAAGCAATAACAACAACCAATATCAATCCAATAATCAATTCAAATAATCCCGAAATAACCGTATTAATTCGCATTGTTATTTGTACGAATTAATATAATTATTTCTAGAATCTACACTATCATTTCATGTAGATTAAAGATTATTACATTACGGTTTTTCACTTGTCATCTATTTACAATTTCATACATCATCAATTTAACAACATACATTCAGTGATTCAAAATGTAATTAAGAAAATCATACGTGTCAATGGATTTAACAGTTAAAGGGGTCATATTATACAAATGTCAGTTAATCAAATTTAACATTTAATTATCCTATATCAAGTTCAACTTCATACTATTTATCATTTTAACATTAACAATTTAACGTCCAATATAAACATCAACAATCAATCAATTATCAGCCAAACTGTATTATCAACGCATAAATAATTAACAGATAATGGTGTCAGATGTCACAGGTGAACTGATACAGGCAATAGCATATATAACAGTGTAATTAACTAACAGCAGCATATTTCAATTGTCGTTTCAATTGAAATCAAATTTAATAAATAAAAGAACGTTAATCGTGAGTGATTGCTCACCTTTTGAGGCTAGAGATTCGCGAGAAGATGGCACAGATACACACACTGATACGGGCGTGGAAATTGAGTTACGAGTCCAAGCAAAACAAATTAGCACGAGTACAACGATCAAGGCTGATAACAGAAATCGATTGAATTCATTAGAACGAGATCGATGAAGAGATTTGGTATAAGTGATCATATAACTATATATAAAAATCATATTTATATTCAAACACATTTTAATATTAAATATATAAAATTTCAAAAATCATTGGTTACACTAAAACACAGATACACTATCCGGTAGCAAAAGTACACGGGTGACTATACAACATCAAAAGTGACAGACGCAATTTATAAAACTTTTATACCCACAAGTATACAAACTAAAACCTTTAGGACATACCACACTGTCATGATTTATATATTAAACTAAAAGTGGAGAAATTTATAAACGAATATTTTCAAAGTTCGCAGCAAATTCACTGATGTACACATTATAAGACGACTTATATAACTTTATAAATATAGTCGTAACATATTATTACACAACTAACAAAACCACAAACTACAAACATATTAAATTATATATACGTCAAAATCATTGTTTTAAATAAACGCATATATAACAACATATCTACAAAATAAACCTTGAAATAAAATATATATATATACACTCACCAAATACTTACATATATACAGTTCATTAGCAAATATAGGTATAAATTACTAACATCAATGACTTGAAACAAAATTATACATAGATATATATACTTACCTTTTGTAACTTAAATATAAATCAGTAGCTCGTAACTATCTAGTAAAGTTTATATACAACCCAGATTCACATATTTCTATTCTATATAAAAGACTACTTGTGCACAGCTTCAAATATAAACCAACCTATGCTATAAAACTTCTATAAACTTATATATACATTGGTCAATTAAAACTTATATAACCTTTATACTTTATATACTTATAACATAGAACTGTAAAACGAAAGTCAACAGCCCAATATATAAATAAACTGTAGCTAACACATAACTTGTATAAATTACAGTTTTCGAAAACTTGCATAAACTATTATATCAAAGGCTTTAAACTAATGTACACTCACAGTGAACTTATACAAAGTAATACCATATATATTTTAACTACTCTAAACCCACTGAGCAACGAAAATAGATAAGATGTAATATATATAAGATGTAATATGTATAGTATACAAACTGACCCAAATATATTTTATACAAATATATATATATATATATACACACACGTACAAATTAAAGCAGATCACAAAAAAAAACAAGCTAGTTGTCCGGTTAAACAAAATGTGCAGACTTTATGTAATTATAGTTATGTACAGACATACTTATCGTGGATAGGGGAAAGAGGAGGCGATGGGAGGGAGGAGAGAAGCTCGCCTTGGGTCAGCGGAGAGGAGCGAACGGTGGTGGGTTGCTTCGGCTACTGGGTGATGGCCGATAGTCTTGGGCATGCGAGGCAACGCGTTAGAGCGATGGAAGGTGGATGTGGCACACGAAGGTGGAGGTCGGCTCATTGTTCGAGGTGATGGGTTGCGGTGTTGCCGAAGCGGATGGGTCGGCGGTGGAGTTGATGCGGTTACAAGGTGAGGCGGGCTGTTTTGCTTGGTGGTGGTCGTGACTGGATATGCAGAGGGCAGGGCGGAGGTTAGGGTGATGGAACGAACACAGAGGAGGGGTGGTGATTGAGAGCACACGGTGGAGGTGAGCTCGACTACTGTGCCCGGTCGCCGACCTAACGTGCGGAGCGAGGCAGAGCTTGGTTTGTTTTTCTCTTTTTCTCTTATATTCAATTCAAGTGAAATATATATGAGAGTGGCCATGAAATGCAAAGATGGAGAAGGTAAGAAGAGTGAAAGACGGGAAAGCTGAACACAATGAATACCAGCAGGCAAAATAGAGGAACAAATGAACAGTCACATTGGAAACGAAAATTCACTGGAATTAAGGCAAACGTAAACCAAGATGAAGAGCCAAAATTTGTGAAAAGGTGGAATTGCAATAACTTGATATTAATGTATGCGAATATGAAATGAAAAGGTAATTGATTGAAACCGTGGAATACGAAGAGTGGAAGAAAACCAAAAGATTTTACAAACCGGTACCGGTACGAAATCGTTTCACAGATTTCGCTGCGTACCAGAACTTTAAAACATTGAAATGAATATACGGTAAAGATCAGCACGACGATGCGATCAAAACGGTATATAGATATCAGTGGTATGACCGAATTATAAAAATTCGAAATTTTGTACTACGGAAAATGCAAGAAAAACGCAAAAGAATAAGATCGACGGAGCCAAAGATGTCCGAATTTGGAAAAACGCCAAACTGATATCTTGCTCAGAAGATGGTTTAGAATTTTTCTATGTAAAAATATTTGGGTTTCGGAAATATTTTATTTTCATTGCTTTTTAACTGATTAAATTGAAGTGAATTTACGCGCGAAATAAACTTCCATATTTTCGGACGAAAATTTACCAGTTGCTATATTTAACTAGACGTATTCCAAAATCAAATTTTTATTTCAAAATTTTATCGTTTAAAATTTCACAAAATTTCAACTAATTTCGTTATTAAAACAGTTGAAATTTTACGGGTCGTTACACTCTCCCCCACTCAAAACTTTTCGTCCCCGAAAAGGAACGAGGTAGGAGAATAGAAACAACCAGAAAGAAAACAGATTTGAAATACAAAATATCAATTAAATTAAACCATATAAATTCAAATTTAAATTAATTGATATTCAATAATTGATTTAATCCATTTGATTTCACTAAAACAATCTCAACTATTTCTAAATTCATTATCTTATTATCCAATTATCTTCAATTTACAATTTCTAAACCCATAAATTTGAATAGTCTTTTATTATAATCATATATTTTTTCAGCAATTTAAATTCTTATTTATTCCAAATTATTGTTAAATTTATTCTACCTAATATATCTAATCTCATATATTTACCCATATAAATTAATTTAAACCATAAAAGTTTCGATTTAAATTAGTTTATATTTACTAATTGCTTTTTAAATTCAAGGTATTTTCATAAGTTGATCAAATTTCAATTTATTAATTCTTTCAAACAAATTTATTAATTCTTTCAAAACAAATTTATTTCATCATTACTGAGTTTTACTTATTATCCTATCTAACTCTATTAACGTCTTTATAATCAAAATTTAGTGTATAACATTTAATATAAACACTCAGATTTTATTTATAAATTCAATTTATATTATATATTATCCAATCACATATTCAACTTTTGAATAATTTAGGTAAGTTGTATTAGAATGCAGTTGAACAATATACAAATAAAATTTTCCAAATTCAATTATTCAAGTTTAAATTTTTATTCCAAATTTTAGTTTTATTTATAATTAAAATCATCCTTTAACAAAATTTAAGAATTAGATTCCCGATTAACTTTAAACAATTTAGAGATATATATAATATATTTATATCAAATCAAATTTAAATTTTAAAATAAGATACCTATATATATGTAAATCAAAATATACTGAAGAAATTCAAATCAAAATATTTTCAAAACAAAACCATAGCAAAGCTATAGAATAGCATCTTTACTTCGAAACTCGAAAATGAACGTCGATGATGCGGCCGCCATCACCGAAATTATTTTCCAGCGACGAAGAGAAGAGTACTGATTTAAACATTTAAAATTCTTTGAAAACGGTTTCTATTTGAAAATACGTTGTAATATACATTTTAAACTTTTAAAAACCAAAGCTTGAATCACTGAAAATTAAATTCTCAAATTCTAAATTTTAAATTCATTTAAATTTTTAAATAATTCTATAAACCAACTTTTATAATTCCATTTATTTTTATGTTGGAATAATCAATGATTTACAAAACAAATAGTGAAAATCCAATATTACCTTTCTGACAACTAATTCAGTTAACAATTTAATTTCAAAAAATTTATACTTATATATAATATAATCATACAAGATTATATTATTTACCAAATTTTGAAAATACTATTGTGTCAGTTTGCTCTGTTCAAGTGTTTTGGAAATCCTATCGATAGCGTTGATCAGACGAATCGATCGAAAATCCAAATCAACATCAACAACTCAAACAACACAATATAAAACATTTCAAAATTTATTTACAAATACACTTCCTCACTTACCGATACAACAATGGATTTTTAAGCAAGGATAGAGATTCAAATTTTTTTTTTGATAGACTCAAATCAAAGAGAATTTCGATTCGAAGATAGGTTGGAAACAAAGATATGGTGATTAAATAACAAACTAAGGCGATGGATAAGTTTATATAAATCGCGGGCAACCTTAACCGGGTCGACCGTGACTTCAAAATAAGATCGGTGTAGAATTCCGAGGTAAATTGACATTCGATCTCAAGAGATGGAATCCAGGTATAGCAGGAGAAAGATAGCATCGTAAACCGAGGATACAGGAATCTCCGGTAAATCAATGCCTATTATAAAGGAGTTTACTCCTTTGTGAATCGTTCTAAGATTGGCGAGACCGCCGATCTATTATAGATAACATTCAGAATGGAGTTATGGGGTGCTCCATGATTGAAAGAAGACGAATAGTGAAGGACACGAATGAATTTCGGAACCGAGGGGAACGTTCCAAAATTCAAAGAAATTGAGTCAAGGGAAGAGATTGAAACTCGAATGAGAGTGATTCTGTAAATACATTTACCCTATATGTTAAGTTTTGCCTAGAGCTACCAAAGCTCTAATACCAACGGTAACGACCCGCCATTTTGGACCATTCGCATCCATTATAAGTGTATAGGTAGACACTCATGCCGGAGTTGAATTGCTCAAAATACCGCGTTGTTAATTTAAATTGGCAAAACTGAACATATACAGTAAATAAATAATCACAGAACACAGACACAGAGTAATAAGTGCAGCGGAAATAAAAGAGATAGTAGTTCATGAAGCTACTATATGAATATATAAAATACATCAGAGTTTACAACAGAAGAGTAATACGATACATCAGATACAAATCAGAATACATCACTGGAATCATCGAATACTGGAAGCAAAATAGATGGCTGGATCTTCAAGCAAAGCTCCAACTCCAAAGGTGAGTCACGAATACTGGTACACTCAGTCTGACCCGAGCGTAAAGCAAAACACAAGACACTCGAGTCAGGATTAACATTCTTATATTAATAAATCCAACTCAAGTGAAATAGCAATTGAAATACAAGTAACTTAAAGGATGTTTGGAATAACCATCCTTTAAGGATCCGTTAAACTATCTACTATGTAGTAGTGTACGATAAGTAGATAATGTCTATCAGTAATATAAGAAGATATCAAAATAGCGTTAAGTCATGGCCCATTCCACCCTTAACACATTTTTATTCCCAAAAGCATATACAAGACCGTAGTTTCCCCAAAACCGGAAGTCACCAGAGGGCAATCCATATACTAAAGGTACAAATCAAAATCGTAGTGGTCGCGAATAGGATAATCAGTATGACAAGGTACATGAGGCGATACCAACTAGGATACTAGTAGTTGCCTGATCCGGACTGATGTTGGGCATAGCAGCTACTACCCCAACACCGCGAAACAACACTCCCAAATCGAGGGGTGCACCCAAATCGAATCACAAAAGTAATAGATATGGTATCGAAGAAGTGTGTCCGCTAGAGATGGCGATCCTCAATGGCCCGGCGCGGCTCCTGTTTTAGTCATGTCAAGGGTCATCCAAAATCTTTCTCTTTCTTCAGCAACGCGTTCATCAAAACCATCCACTTCGTTCTGGATCAACACTCCGCGTATAGTTATTAAAGTGGTTTCGGTTCAGATAGAGAGTATATCCATTACCGATCCCGGTCTCTTTAATAACTTTTGTAATTATTACACCGATTGGTCGTTTATATATTTCAAAAACCAAATCAATTTCAATTTCAAATAGAATTCGTAAATCAACATTTCATTTGTCTTTCTAAAACAATTTCCAAATTTTCGTTTCAAAACTTCCAACTTACCATTTCAAAATCTTATAATTCAATTTCAAACTTTATTTAAAACAATTCAAATATTGATTCAAATTCGTATATAAGTTTCATTTCGAAAAACATTTAAATTAATTTAATTTAACATTCAAATCAATTTAAATTCATTTATCGATTTCATTCAATATTCATTAAGTAATTTATCATTCAAAACAATTTCTATTAAACTTCTCATTCATTAAATCAATTACTTAAGTTCAACTTCAGTAAATCGAAACTTACAATTTTGAATTAAATTCAATTCGTCAAATCAATTCTTTCAATTACAAGTCTTACATTAATTCCAAAATATCACATTTTCATTTCTTGTTAAAGAAATTCAATTTCACTTATTTACTTCTTAAATAAATTTCCAAAACTCACTTAATAAAGAAAACTCAATTTCACTTATTACGAAGTAAAATCCACTTATTCAAAAGTTCAATTTTTCTTATTAAAGAATTTCAATTCAATTCAATTAGTTAATAATTCATTATTAAATAATTCAAACTTAATTATTAAATAATTTCAAAGTTTAATAATTTTAATCTTAATTATAATTTCAAACCTAATTATTAAATCATTTCAAAGTTTAATAATTTCGAACTTAATTATAATTCAAACTTAATTATTAAATCATTTCTCAAATTAAACAATATTCTTTCATCAATTACATTATTAATATTTTGTTTCAGATTATTCAATATTAACATTTTCCTTTCATTTAAAATTCAAATTTCAACTTTATTTCAAAACCATATTATTTATTCAAATAAAATCTTCATTTTATTTTTAAATCAAATTATTGACCAATCGGGTTTTTATTTAATTTTCTATCCTAAGTCAAAGTTCAATTTGGGTATTTATCATTTCAACCCGATTCCAATTCAATTCAAAATCAAAACATATCAAAGGGAACTTGCAGTGTGATAACTGGGATGGTGTCAAAGTAAATAAACAAGCAATAACAACAACCAATATCAATCCAATAATCAATTCAAATAATCCCGAAATAACCGTATTAATTCGCATTGTTATTTGTACGAATTAATATAATTATTTCTAGAATCTACACTATCATTTCATGTAGATTAAAGATTATTACATTACGGTTTTTCACTTGTCATCTATTTACAATTTCATACATCATCAATTTAACAACATACATTCAGTGATTCAAAATGTAATTAAGAAAATCATACGTGTCAATGGATTTAACAGTTAAAGGGGTCATATTATACAAATGTCAGTTAATCAAATTTAACATTTAATTATCCTATATCAAGTTCAACTTCATACTATTTATCATTTTAACATTAACAATTTAACGTCCAATATAAACATCAACAATCAATCAATTATCAGCCAAACTGTATTATCAACGCATAAATAATTAACAGATAATGGTGTCAGATGTCACAGGTGAACTGATACAGGCAATAGCATATATAACAGTGTAATTAACTAACAGCAGCATATTTCAATTGTCGTTTCAATTGAAATCAAATTTAATAAATAAAAGAACGTTAATCGTGAGTGATTGCTCACCTTTCGAGGCTAGAGATTCGCGAGAAGATGGCACAGATACACACACTGATACGGGCGTGGAAATTGAGTTACGAGTCCAAGCAAAGCAAATCAGCACGAGTACAACGATCAAGGCTGATAACAGAAATCGATTGAATTCATTAGAACGAGATCGATGAAGAGATTTGGTATAAGTGATCATATAACTATATATAAAAATCATATTTATATTCAAACACATTTTAATATTAAATATATAAAATTTCAAAAATCATTGGTTACACTAAAACACAGATACACTATCCGGTAGCAAAAGTACACGGGTGACTATACAACATCAAAAGTGACAGACGCAATTTATAAAACTTTTATACCCACAAGTATACAAACTAAAACCTTTAGGACATACCACACTGTCATGATTTATATATTAAACTAAAAGTGGAGAAATTTATAAACGAATATTTTCAAAGTTCGCAGCAAATTCACTGATGTACACATTATAAGACGACTTATATAACTTTATAAATATAGTCGTAACATATTATTACACAACTAACAAAACCACAAACTACAAACATATTAAATTATATATACGTCAAAATCATTGTTTTAAATAAACGCATATATAACAACATATCTACAAAATAAACCTTGAAATAAAATATATATATACACTCACCAAATACTTACATATATACAGTTCATTAGCAAATATAGGTATAAATTACTAACATCAATGACTTGAAACAAAATTATACATAGATATATATACTTACCTTTTGTAACTTAAATATAAATCAGTAGCTCGTAACTATCTAGTAAAGTTTATATACAACCCAGATTCACATATTTCTATTCTATATAAAAGACTACTTGTGCACAGCTTCAAATATAAACCAACCTATGCTATAAAACTTCTATAAACTTATATATACATTGGTCAATTAAAACTTATATAACCTTTATACTTTATATACTTATAACATAGAACTGTAAAACGAAAGTCAACAGCCCAATATATAAATAAACTGTAGCTAACACATAACTTTTATAAATTACAGTTTTCGAAAACTTGCATAAACTATTATATCAAAGGCTTTAAACTAATGTACACTCACAGTGAACTTATACAAAGTAATACCATATATATTTTAACTACTCTAAACCCACTGAGCAACGAAAATAGATAAGATGTAATATATATAAGATGTAATATGTATAGTATACAAACTGACCCAAATATATTTTATACAAATATATATATATATATACACACACGTACAAATTAAAGCAGATCACAAAACAAAACAAGCTAGGTGACCGGTTAAACAAAATGTGCAGACTTTATGTAATTATAGTTATGTACAGACATACTTACGGTGGATAGGGGAAAGAGGAGGCGATGGGAGGGAGGAGAGAAGCTCGCCTTGGGTCAGCGGAGAGGAGCGAACGGTGGTGGGTTGCTTCGGCTACTGGGTGCTGGCCGATAGTCTTGGGCATGCGAGGCAACGCGTTAGAGCGATGGACGGTGGATGTGGCACACGAAGGTGGAGGTCGGCTCATTGTTCGAGGTGATGGGTTGCGGTGTTGCCGAAGCGGATGGGTCGGCGGTGGAGTTGATGCGGTTACAAGGTGAGGCGGGCTGTTTTGCTTGGTGGTGGTCGTGACTGGATATGCAGAGGGCAGGGCGGAGGTTAGGGTGATGGAACGAACACAGAGGAGGGGTGGTGATTGAGAGCACACGGTGGAGGTGAGCTCGACTACTGTGCCCGGTCGCCGACCTAACGTGCGGAGCGAGGCAGAGCTTGGTTTGTTTTTCTCTTTTTCTCTTATATTCAATTCAAGTGAAATATATATGAGAGTGGCCATGAAATGCAAAGATGGAGAAGGTAAGAAGAGTGAAAGACGGGAAAGCTGAACACAATGAATACCAGCAGGCAAAATAGAGGAACAAATGAACAGTCACATTGGAAACGAAAATTTACTGGAATTAAGGCAAACGTAAACCAAGATGAAGAGCCAAAATTTGTGAAAAGGTGGAATTGCAATAACTTGATATTAATGTATGCGAATACGAAATGAAAAGGTAATTGATTGAAACCGTGGAATACGAAGAGTGGAAGAAAACCAAAAGATTTTACAAACCGGTACCGGTACGAAATCGTTTCACAGATTTCGCTGCGTACCGGAACTTCAAAACATTGAAATGAATATACGGTAAAGATCAGCACAACGATGCGATCAAAACGGTATACAGATATCAGTGGTATGACCGAATTATAAAAATTCGAAATTTTGTACTACGGAAAATGCAAGAAAAACGCAAAAGAATAAGATCGACGGAGCCAAAGATGTCCGAATTTGGAAAAACGCCAAACTGATATCTTGCTCAGAAGATGGTTTAGAATTTTTCTATGTAAAAATATTTGGGTTTCGGAAAGATTTTATTTTCATTGCTTTTTAACTGATTAAATTGAAGTGAATTTACGCGCGAAATAAACTTCCATATTTTCGGACGAAAATTTACCAGTTGCTATATTTAACTAGACGTATTCCAAAATCAAATTTTTATTTCAAAATTTTATCGTTTAAAATTTCACAAAATTTCAACTAATTTCGTTATTAAAACAGTTGAAATTTTATGGGTCGTTACAGTAGTCCTTATCTAAACATTCGTAATCATGGATGAAATGTCAGTTTACAACGCTTTCTTGGATCGACCGTCCCTTGTTGATTTCATGATTGCTTTGGCTCCATGGTGCCTCACCATGAAATTCCCGATGGAGAATAGGGTTGGAGTTATAAAGGGAGATCAAAGCATCGTTAAAGAATGTTATGTCGTTGAGTTACGCAAACCAAAATGAAAGGAAAAGGGAAAGAACGTGGGAAAGTCTCTTCACATTAACGAATCATCAACATAGCAATTACAGAACCACCCCTTGCTTGGGGACCATAGCCGTTTCGACAAGGCTTTGGACCCTAAAAAGAAGAGTTTAGGGGAGGAACAGGTGACACCGGTAGAGATTACAGTGTCAGTCCCTATCTGTATCGATGACCCCACTCGAGTCTTAAAAATAGGGTCAGAACTTGGGATCAAAATGCCACAAGAATTGATTAAATTTCTTTGCACCAACCTGGACGTTCGCTTGGATGCATTTCCATATGCGTGGGATATCGTCAGAGATAGCACGTCATGCACTCAATATCGATCCAACTTCACTCCAGTGAGGTAGAAGAGGCATAGTCTAGGTACGGAGCAATCCACTGCACTAAAGGAGGAAGTGGATAAGCTATTGGCTAAGTGATTCATCTGTGATGCGACTTATCCTGAGTGGGTATCAAATCCAGTTCTATTCAAAAAATCAAATGGGAAGTGGCGAACTTGTGTTGACTACTTAGACCAGAACAAAGCTTGCCCAAAGGATAACTTCCCACTATCTAGAATTGACCAACTCGTGGACAGAACTGCAGGGCACGAACTACTCTCCTTTATGGACGCCTACTCAGGATATAACCAAATTATGATGCATGAACCTGATCAAGAGAACACCAGCTTCATCACCAACCTCAGATTGTATTGTTAACGAGTAATGTCATTCGTCCTGAAGAATGCTGGGGAAACTTACCAACGGTTGGTGGACACAATGTTCAAGGATCAGATTGGACGAACAATGGAATTCTACGTGGACGACATGCTAGTCAAATCATGTGTGTTTGGAAATCATTTAGATAACCTCTCAAAAATGTTTGAGATTCTTAGAAAGTATGGAATGAAGCTTCACCCGCTAAAATGCTCTTTCGGTGTGGCTTTTGGGAAATTTCTAGGTTTCATCGTAAATGCTGGGGCACTGAAGCTAATCTTGAGCAAATTACTATCTTGCGGAATGTCACAGCCACTACAACAAAAAATAAGTTGCAGAGTCTGAATGGAAAGGTTGCAGCATTGATCCGATTCATTTCCAAAGCAATAGAAAACTGTATACTATTCTTTGATGCATTAAAGAAGGGTAAGAAAAATTTCAAATGGAATCAGGCCTACCAAACCGCTTTTGAGGAATTATTGACATATGGAGATCCCACCGGTTTTATCTAAACTGGTGGATGGGAAAGACATATTCATCTACCTGGCAGTGTCAACTCTTGCTTTGAGCGTAGTACTGGTTTGCGAAGAAGTTAGGATCCAGCAGCCTGTTTACTACATCAGGAAGCGATTCACTAGTGCTGAGAAAAACTATCTAAAGTTGGAAAAACTAGCCTATTGCCTGATGATCGTATCAAGAAAGTTACGACCATATTTCCAAGCTCACCCAATCAAAGTATTAACAGATCAACCCTTGAAATAGGTACCATGCTGTCCTGATACATCAGGACGACTTTTTAAATGGAATGTTGTGTTGAGTCGGTGTGACATCACTTCACCCTCGAATGGTAATCAACAAGCAGGCATTGGCGAATTTCATCTCTGAATTCACAATATAGGACGTTGAAGGAGAAGATACTACAGAAGTGGTGTCACAATAGAAACAGTTTGTTGACGATGCATCAAATGATTTCTGCTCAGGAACGGAAGTTGTTTTCGAGACTCCCGAAGGACGATCTGTTTGCTACACTCTATGGTTGGAATTCCCTACTACTAACAACGAGGCAAAGTACGAGGCATTGATAGCGGTGTTGAAAATCATAAAAGAATTAGGAATAAAGGCTGTGCATACATACAAAGACTCTCAGCTAGTCGTTTGTCAAGTAAAAAGAGAGTACCGAGCTAAGGAGGCGAATCTCGCCCTTACTTGTCAAAACATGGGAATTGCTAAGCGACATTAAACACTATACCATAACCCATATTCTAAGAGAGCAGAATGTGAAGGCCGATTACTTAACCAAAGTGGCCAGTTCCGAAGAGGCATAATCCATGGGATTAGTTCAAGTTGAAGTGTTAACATCTCCAAGCATAGATCAGATGGATGTAGATTGGGTTCTAGAGACACGGAAGAGAAAGAATCATGGATGATGCCAATCAAGGATTATCTGCTCAAAGGAATACTCCCTAGAAACCGGAATGAACAAAAGAAGCTCCTTTATAAGACACTATGATTTGTGCTACAAGATGGAGTGCTATACAGGAGAGGCTTCTCCACCCCTTACTAAGGTGTTTAACCAAAAACGAAGCTAAGAAGATTTTGATGGAAGTCCACGAAGGCAGCTGAGGCAACCACACTTCGGGGCAGACACTAGCAAAGAAGGTTTTTGGTTATGGATATTTCTTGCCTATAATTAACTAAGATGCAGCAAACTATGCCAAGCGCTGTGATCAGTGCCAAAGATTTTCAAAGATCCTGAGAACCCATCCTCAAAACTGACGCAAACGGTCAGTCCTTGGCCATTTGCAATCTAGGGAATCGATCTAATTGGTGTATCACTGATAGCCAAAGGAGGAGCCAAATATGCTATCATTGCATTTGATTACTTTACCAAATGGGCTGAAGCGGAACCGCTCGCCACCATTACCACTAAAAAAATAATTAACTTTGTAACAAAAAAATATCATTTGCAGGGTTGGAGTATCATAGAAAATCATCACGAACAATGGAACACAGTTCAAGAGTGTTGAATTTAAGGACTTCTGCAAGCGTTATCGGATCGAGAAGAGTTTCTCCACAGTAGCACACCCGCAGGCAAACGGGCAAGTGGAGGCAGTCAATAAAATCATCAAATCCACCATCAAGAAATGGCTTACGAAAGCCAAAGGGAATTGGGTTGATGAACTTCCGCTTGCACTATGGGCTTACAGGACGACTCACAAAACTGCGACTGGGTACTCTCCATTTGCCTTAGCTTATAGTTCAGAAGTGATGATCCAAGTGGAACTAGAAGTCCCCTCTCATCAGAGACAACACTTCAATCAAAGTGAAAACGAGCAACTCTTACTCGAGTCACTGGATCAGGTCGATGAGAAGAGGGAGGAAGTTGAGCTAAGGACCGCTGCTCACCAAAAGCGAGTGGCACGACACTTCAACACCAAAGTTCACAATCGTACCTTCGAAGTTGGAGATCTCGTTCTGAAACGAATCTTCTCTGGTGGGGGGAACTTGGCCTAAATTGGGAATGATCCTATGTTATCGGCCATAAACTTGGAGATGGAATATTCAAGCTCACAATGGTCGATGGAATTCCGATACCCCATGCTTGGAAAAGTGACTTGCTGTAGCACTATTTTTTTAGTATTTATCTATGTATTTCCTATTTCCACAAATAATCCACCTAGGTATACTGAGGCCATTGTAAATAGGAAGGATTTGCCTTTCTCTTTATTTTATCAGTAAAGTCAATTCGCTTCTTAAACTAATGGAACCGCTTTCATGTAAGAAACCCACTGAGTCGATGGTATCAAATCGACTCAAACCGCTGGATGACAGAGAAAATCGATCCCGGCCTTCTGAGAACCGGTGTTGCTACGACAACATCGAGAAGGCCCAACCCTCATATGCATCTATAAGCCGTGCCTCGCTACTTGGACCGATGGAATCACATCCAAGTGAGCATCCATTCTTTTGCCAGTTGAACCGATGGAACTGCGTTCAAATGCGCTCCATCGCCTCGCTTCTTGGACCGATGGAACCATGTCCAAGTAAGCATCCATTTTTTTGCCACTTGAACCGATGGAACCGCGTTCAAGTGCACTCCATTTCTTCGCTTCTTGAACTGGTGGAACCGTGTCCAAGTAAGCATCCATTCTTCTACCACTTGAAACGATGGAACTACGTTTAAGTGTGCTCCATTTCTTCACTCCTTGGACCGATGAAACCACGTCCAAGTAAGCATCCATTCTATTGCCACTTGAACCGACGGAACCGCGTTCAAGTGCACTCTGAATCATTGATGTTACCTCAATAACATCGTCAATCTGTCAAAATTTCCTAAGTTCCAGTGTTGCTCCGGCAGCATCGGGAAATTCATCAGATGCAGGATTGGTAGAAATCAATTCCCAGCTCCCAAAACTCGACATTATTCGAAGATATGCAAAGTCAAAAGAGAATCCAAGGGATTGAACTATCCATTGGACTTTTGAAATAGAGACCGATGCACAAATAGAACCTTAGTACCGAGATTGGAGAAAATCAATCGCTATCAAAGTACAGGTTGCTCGGAATTGAGCATTCAAATTGCAAGTTCCCAGAGATATGAGCTGCAATACATCGTGGACTAGGGGAAACCAGAGAGCTTCTCAGAGCATTCGGTCTCGTATCAAGTGTTCGGAGTAACTAGCCCCCTGGAATTGTGGCACACAACACACTAACACTTGGTCAGGATAAAAATCACTCCACGGTTCTGTTACACCAAGCGAAGAATTTTGCAATCACAACAGAGCTAAGTAAAGTAGTACGCTAAATAACTGCAAGTTACACCATTCACACTATTTACATGCATAGAAATATGGTAGCTGAACACATAATATATCACACAATACAGCAGTATATAATATAGAAATTGCGAGACAAGCAATCATATTATGTACATACATGGTGGTATATAAACATGCACGGTACAAAGAATATATAGTATACAAAAGGGATTGCAGTGGAAATGCTGATCTTTTCATTACTTATATCATTTCATGTACAATATCAAACAGCAGGGGCCGTACCCGCATAATATTGGCATGTTTCAAACATCAAAAACCAAAAGTATGGATGCTACTAACGCTATAACAAAGGAAAAAGATGCTAGGTATAGACTTTGTACTTGTACATACTCTAACACCACAAAAAGACACAAAAAGACTATGAGTACCTTGCTCCACCGGTGCTCGAGCTCATCCTGACTTCTTTTGGCCTTTCCCTCCGCCTTTACTACCCCTACCTAGGCAAATCAGGAGCTCTTTCTTGCTATCCTTATCGGTCTCTCCTCTTACAAGGGAGCCGGACCCCTCTAACCCTTTGGTAGCCGCACTCCCCTCCTTCGACACCGTTAACGTGATGGTAGTGGGAGTCTTGCGCTTTCGCTCTTTCTTTTCCTTCTTCATCTATAACCCCTTCTTTTCCTCCTCCAGTCTTTCTGCTATGGTCGTCTTGTCTGTCGGCCTCGACTCATTAGTAAACAGCACCTCTTCATCCACATACATTGAGACATCCTCCAAGTTTTGTAGTGCCTCTATTTGTTTGGAGTCAGGCCCAAGCCCGGAGCTGGAAATAGGAACTATTCCAGAAGCCGTTGCAGAGACAACGGTGGAAGGCATGAAGATGGCAGTAGCTCCTGTGCCCTATGCAGTTGGAGGTGGAGGTGGGAGAGTTAGCTGACCTACAAGTTAGGAAAGAGTGGTGCACAGTTTAGAAAAGGAGTTTGGAGTAAATCGAAGTGCCTAGAGCATTGAAGAGACAAGAGAAATACCTAAGCCAGGGGTATGAACTTCAACCTCAAAGGCTTTGTCGCCGGGCCCTATCTCAGAGGGTCATACAATGGTTGGAGAGAGATGTCGCTCCCCTAAGACTTTAGATGTAATGTGGGCATGAGCAACTTCAGAAATAATAGCCGTGGATACAAGTATGGTCGCTATCTGCTCTTGGGAAGTATGAGTAAGTGTTTGATGCTAACATGAAGAGCTTGGGCCAGTAAGAGCTTTGGTTGTATCATCAGCAGCTTCCTTCTCCCTCTCCTATTTAAGGATCTCTCTATCGAAGGCCAATAAGTCTATGTCCTTGGGACTAAGGTAAGAAGCCTTTAGTTCTTCCTTAGAGTGCGATCCTCAGCCTCCTCAGACCCGACCAATACCTCCTCCCAAACCACGGCAAGGGTCTGGGAATAGTTACTACCTAGCCATCTCAAGCTGCTCTTATTCATCACGCAGCTAGTATAGAGGTAGAGCGTGCATGCATCCATTTCGCTTATCGTGTCATTATACTCTACCTAAAGCTCTATAAGCTCATATTTTGTAACCAAATGGTCTATCTCTTCGGCAAGCTTAGTGTAGGCAGCCTGTTCCTTCTCTTTCACTAGCCGTGCATTCTCCTCACGAAGACGAGTAAGCTCAGCGGCTTGCTCAGTAATGACAACAACATGACCAATGATAGTTTGGTTATGTGGTTCAATGGTGTTTACTGCTTTGGCAAGATGCTCTTTTAGTTTCATAGATTCAATATGAGCGTCTTTGAGATGATCCTTTATCACGATAATGGCTCTATCGTGAGCTCGGTTTACCTCAATCAACAACTTGTCGCTGACAACATTTCCTTTTAGGGTTGCGTCTCTCTCAGTCTTCAACTGGACTATCTCATCATCACGATCTTTGATTGCCCTAGCATGATTTTCCCTTTCGGCCTCAAATGAGAGGATCTTCTGATAGTTAATGTGATTTACATTCGAAAGGGCCTTCACTAAATGCTGCATATCACACCCGACTTCCAAGTCCTCACAGACTGTCTCTGGATTGCTGAGAGAAGTAGCCTTGTTAAGGGGTTTTATTTCCTTGTCAAATTTGATTCCCTTCAAGAAAATTTTTGGAAAGGTAGCTTGAATCATAGGCGGACCCGGCGAAAGCACGAACTTCTTGGTTCGTCTAGAAGAAGTAGGGGCCATTAGAATGGTTCCTACTTGAGAAGATGGAATTGTTGGCATTTCAGTAGTCTGAGCATCAGTACGAGGAGGAGTAATTGATAATGAGGGCCCATGGCGGTTATGAAAGTCTCTGTGGTGCTTGTGTATGTCACTAGAGACACTACTCTCGTTATCTCCTTTTCTCTTCTCTCCCCTCTTGTGCTCTCGCTCTAGGTGGTGGGCCTCATCCTCCTTTCTTTTCCTCCTCTCCTCATCCATTTCACGAGGAGGGCGGTAAGCTAGATCAAAAGTTTTACTTTTGCGGGAGTTGGTGTCTCGACATAACTGATGGTATAACCCAGGTCCCATAGTACCTAAAACAAAAACAAGAATGAAGTTAATACTCGAACTTAGTAACTTAACGCGATGCAGAGATGTGTGTTATGAGCCTAAAGTGAATTGTATAGTATTGATGGCTCCCTATATACTCTACCAACCGTATCGGCATGGTTTGAGAGTCAGAGTCTTTTCACCACTGCTCACAAATGCGTTTGAGGAAATGTCAATTTTCAAACCGATCTCGGCTATCATTTCGCTAGTGGAGAAATTCTGTGTTTATCTACATAGATGGCGACATCTTTCATGAAATCGGAAGTAGATGTATCTTCAACGAGGGACTCGGTAGCTTGACCTCTAGCTGACTGTAGGGTCTCAATAACAGGTTGTTCTTGAGGAGGAGAAATCGGGAGTTCGAGGCTTAATGCCTCAATAGTTAACAAGTCTAGAGAAGGTAGCTTAGGAAGATCAGGACTCATTTTCGATGACTCGCCAAAAGATTCATCTCTTTTAGCGAAGATGTGAAAGTCTCTATCATCACCGTCTGAGCCCTCTTCCTCTCCTTCCTCAACCATAAGTTGCATCCCATCTCTCCTTTGAAACATTTCATCATCTTTTTCTGGGATTGGAGACATCCTGTGGGTCTCATCCTTGTCCCCTATAATGTCCACTCCGGAGGGTAAGTCTACATCAGCTCTAGAATCACTTCGGGCTGTGCTTCCTCTGACAGACCAACCACATCTTCTTGAGCCTCCTTATTACAGTCACGAGCATGGGTTAAAGAATGATTATGTCTCCTAGGGCCACTCGAAGTTGAGGGCTCGTCATCTATGGTGAATCTATCAGGATGAAGCAAGTCGAACCATCAGAGGTTCTCATTCGTTAAAAGGAACTCCACTGTATGCTTGGAAGTTCTCATAGCCTTAAGAGTTTCAAGCATTGTTTTGAGCTCATTGTTACTTTCCCACCCCAGGATGACTGCAATAAGACATATAATAGGTTATAAAACTGGAAAATCACTCGAAATGGAAGGATGTAAGGAATAAGGACTTACTTCCAAATAGCCAGAAGTGATTGAAGCCCTCTGGACGTTGGACAAAGAACTCGTTCTGAAAGCCGAACGTTTGTTGTGGAGATCTTTAATCGACTTACATCCCCTCGAGGTTTCTATAATAATAAAGGATGGATAGTCCTACCTCCTCTTGAAGTGTAGGAGATATGCGAGCTCATTTAACCTTGGGGTCACCTAAGGCCGGTCATAAATAAGATGTACAGGGAGCTTAGGAGCGCATAACCGTTAGGGTGGATTTGGAATGGCACAAATTCCAATTCTTGAAGCACCACAGACAAGAGCCGATTGAATGGTGGCACAGCATCACTCAAGCACATGTATCGGTTACAAGCAATAAAGCCTTCAGGTGGATTATGTACAAATTCGGCTCGAGGCAGACGAACGTCACCCCGGGGGATGCCGTGATGTATACATATATTTCCAAGCATTTTAGTTGTTAGGATTGAAGGTGCTTTCTCCGAAGGCTCAGTTAGAATTCTTAGCTTATGAGGTAACAAGTCAAGTGTAGGTCCTACTGGAACTAGCGGGCCATAGAAATCAGAAGTCGTAGGTCAACTTGGCCCCATGGGAATGGATGGAGAAACTGGGGCAGTTGATGACTCAGCTTCTGAATGCGTAGATGCCTTATCAACAGACTTGCGGCATGTTGACTGGCACGTCATTTTAGATAATAAAACTCATTGATCGTTGTCAGGTATGCTTTATTTCTAACAAGAATTCCCAGGCAGTTAATGCTTGAAATCCAAAGGAAGTCGGCGTATACCAACCAATTGGATTCCAAGTGTTGACCAGGGCAGGTGTAGTGTGTTATCTATGTGGAATGAGTCTAGTGTTGTAATGCCCCACTCTGAGACCCACTGTAACAAAGAGTATTACGGGAGTAATACTGTCTGTTAAAGCGGAGAATAGAGTATAGTGGAAGCGACCATTTGTAATCAAGCTATAACTATCTACTGAATACGTCGAAAGGATGGTATCTATATTTTTTTATTTCAAGTGGTTCGACATATTCAATAAATACTTATACCGAAATTACAAATGGCTAAAGATCTATCAGGACAAAGCATAATAACATAATAAAATAGCATCACAGAACAGTATCACATAACAGCACAGAGTCTCAGAACAATACATCATCAATACAGATCCAAATACTTTAAGTGGGTACAAAGCCACCGCCCACACATGTGAGTCAAAAATATGTACATATCAAAGTCTGAATAATAACAGAGTAGCGGAATAGTGGACAAATAAAAGCGCTATCTATCAGCATAGCAGATAATGTCCAAGCGGAAGCACAGAAGCTAAGTCCAGAGACCTAACCTGAAACAACTCGGTCTGACCCGAGCAAAAACACTCGGGTCAGGCTAGCTAAACAATCAGTAATAACTGAGATATATAATAATGCAGTACTTAAATAAAGCAGTACTTTTCCTAAGAGAAGAGTATTTTGGACCACATGAATATAATGCGGTCCCTAATCATAAATCAACAGTAAAAATCTCCAAAAAGAATATCAGCACCAAAGTGTTGAATAAATAAAATCGCCTCATATCATCGGCGTAGCCAAAGCTATAACACGTTGCCCATAGGCAATAATCCCAAGAATGACCAGAGTCTGTAATCAATGCCCAAGCAAAGATCGATGCTCCAAAGAGCAATGGGGATATACTGAAAAGTCAATGAAATCAAACACTGAAAAGCAGTGCCCAGAGACACTGTGAATCCACAAGGTAATCGCACTTACATCGTATGGTTCCATAGAACCAACACCGAATGGCGGTACTCGAATGGATATAAAAATCATCAGATAATACAAGTATAGCACGTGCACCGACCGGAGTCGTTATTGCCAAGTACTGTAGAGTTGTGATCGATCACTCGCACAGATGCGGAACGCACGAGACGGCGAGATCCTTCCCACAAGGATAAAGGCCCAGAGGCACATGCCGAAAAAGAAACTGCTCCATAGAACAGGTGTCCAGAGACGGTTGCCCAGAGGCGTGGTGACCCAGAGGTCCAGTACTAGCTGCCAAGAGGCTAATGTGTCACAAACTTCTTGGAGAGGAACCCGTAAAGTGTTAACGATGAGTCCCATACCCCACGTTCGCACTAAACGGTTTACTAACCAATAGCAAGCTCACACTTCAAACAATAAAAAGTCCACCTCGTATCATCGGTAAACTAGACCCAAAGGCCAAAACGATCAATCGAATAGGTCGGGGATTAACCGGAAAGAAAATACACACGGTTCCATAGGCCGGAGATTTCCTAACCGTTTAAGCACCTTTCCACTTCGCTTGACGTGCTAAAAAGTGAGTGTGAGATTTTTATTATAGAAAATAATGGTTCGAAATGGATTTATAATTGATTTTGAGAACACTCTAAAACGGCTTTTGAAAACTCTCATATTATGGAGTAAATAGTCTACTAATTAAAAATACTATTATATAATAATTTCGAAAGCCATTTCGGAGCAAAAAATCCTTTTAAAACCTTTTTATAAGGCCCGTGTACAAAATCCAGAGACAAATCTCAAAGAAATCGATAAAACCAGAAAATCACTGAAAATATTCTAAGTGTTGGAAAATAGTCCAAAACTGACGCGAACCCAAGTTCGGAAAATTATTCGAACCAGCAGACTGAATCCGAATGGCATGAAAATTGGTAGGAACGTAGTCCGACATTCCTACTTCAGAACGCAAAAAGAATTACTCTATTCCGACTTGAAACGAAGGCGTAGCGACGTTCCAAAGTCGGACACAGAAACATGAAATGCACTGTTTTGCACAGCGATCTGGGTTCAACTCTGACAGGAAATTCGATGGGTCTAATGAACTCAGATGATGATCAAACTTTCCAGATATGGAGTTCATAACTCCATCTTTCCAACGAGACCAAAATCGTCAAATTCCGACTAGCGGCTCAAAAGTTATGACCAAAATAGTTTCAGTTTCATCCACAGAGCTAATATGTGTATCGCTCTCGGGAAGATAGTAGAAAAAACAATTTTTGACCTAGTTAGGCTCAAAAGTACAAAAAACCCACTGAACAAAAATTGTAGCATATGTTTTAAGCTTTCCGGAACATCCAAAATTATCTAATTCGGATCAAAAACGAGAGAGATACATGCAAAACAATATCAGATTGAAACTCAAGATAACTTGTTAAAGACAGAATTGGTCTTCTGTCTTTGAATGCATATCAGTTCATCTAAATGGCAAAATTACAGAAAACTCACTGAACAAAAATTGTAGCATATGTTTTATGCTTTCCAGAACATCCAAAGTTATCTAATTCGGATCAAAAACGAAAGAGATACAGGAAAAACTATATCAGATTGAAACTCAAGATAACTTGTTAAAGACAGAATTGGTCTTCTGTCTTTGAACGCATTTCAGGTCATTTAAATGGAAAAATTACAGAAAACTCACTCACCAAAAAGTGTTCCTTATTGAATCTAGTTTGCAGCACAAAAAACCTGACCAAAAACGAATGAGAAATGAAGAAGTTATGCCTGATTTCGTTTCAGCTACAATTCCAAAACGAAAATTATAGAAGCATCAAGTAAAAAAAGGATTTAGCTAGCAATTTTACCTCAACCAATATAGCAAGCAACTTGTGTGCACACGCAAAATGAAAGCAAATAGGATCAAAGAGCTATGATTCACATGTTACATAATAAAACATGTGTTACTAAATGATTACTGAAATCAAAAGATGATTAAACACATATTAGAAGAGGTTTTTAGCAATATACCTCTCACAAAAGCAACAAAGACTACTATAGCATCAACCCAAGTTAGCAAAAGATGATTAGGAGGCTATATGATCAAAAAACACATAAAACATGTGTTACCAATTAAATATCAGAAATTAGAGAGATATAAAAATGGATTTGAGGTGGGTATTTGCATTACCTTTGCATAGAATGACTTGCATAAGCAAAAACTAGAAGGAGATGAAGATAGAGGCCATTTTTGTTATGAAAGCTTTAGGAAATGATTAGGGTTTTGATTAGGGATGAATGAATGAGGTTAGGAGAGTTTGAGATAATTTATAGAGGAGTTTTAGGTTGTGTTATTGGGCTAGGTTTAGTAACCCAATAAGAAGAGAGTTATTTACATGTTTTTTCCAAAAATTAGTCTAAGTATTCATATATGTTTATAAAACTCATTTTTTTCTCTTACCCAAACTCGTTTTAAAACTTCTCTTAAAATATTTAACTTTCCAAAAATAACATTTTATCCTCATTTTAAAATCTCATATTTCCCATTTAATTAAAATAGCCTTTTTCAAATAAATTTTGTTATTCCAAATCCTTTTATGCTTCATTAAAATAAATAAAAATCCTAACTTTTATTTATTAATTGGTAATGCAAATCCTGGGTTGTTACAGACTCCCCCCCTTAAGAAAATTGCGTCCCCGCAATTTCTTAAGATAGATGTCGTCTATAACGTCAAATCCACAAAAGAAGTGATAGAGATAAAATAGAGAATTCTCACCCGTAGAAGAAGATGGGAGAAAGCCAGGATAAGAGCGTTCGATAGATTCTCTGGTCTCCCAAGTGCAGTCCTTAGGATTCGGTGACCATTGAATCTTCACGAGTGGGACCTCTTTGTTGCGAAGGCGTCTAACCTCCGAATCAAGCACACGAAGAGGTTGCTGCTCCAAAGATAAATCAGGTAAGATCTCTAAATCAGGCACAGCATGCGGCTCAATGATAGAATCAGGATCGCGGACACACATGCGTAGCTGGGAAACATGGAACACGTCGTGTATTCCAGAGAAGTGAGCAGGTAGAGCCACTCGATAAGCCATGGGGCCAATGCGTTCCGTAATAGGAAATGGTCCAACATAGCGAGGAGCCAACTTCCCTGTAGAGCTGAAACACACAACCCCTTTCATAGGAGATATCCGAATAAAGACATGATCACCAATGGAGAACTCAAGAGGCTTCCTACGGTTGTCCGCGTAGGATTTCTGACGGTTTTGCGCCTCTTTCATTCTCTGACGAATAAGAATAATCTTCTCAGAAGATTCCCGAACTGAATCTAGACCAAGAATGAGCTTCTCGCCAGATTCTAACCAACAAGCAGGAGAGCGACATGGCCTTCCGTAGAGAGCCTCGAAAGGTGCCATGCCGATACTAGACTGAAAGCTGTTGTTGTAGGAGAACTCTACAAGCGGTAAGTGATCCTCCCAACTACCTCCGAAATCCAGAATACAACAACGCAAAAGATCCTCTAAAACACGATTCACCCTCTCCGCCTGACCGTCGGTCTGAGGATGATAAGCAGTCGAGAGATTCAGCTTTGAGCCCAAAGCTGACTTTAGGCACTTCCAGAAGTGACTAGTAAAGATAGTGTCTCGATCATAGACGATAGAGCTAGGAATGCCATGAAGTCGAACGACTTCCTTCACATATAGCTTGGCAAGCTGAGGAGCAGTCCGAGTGGACTTAATAGGAATGAAATGAGCTGATTTGGTCAAGCGATCGACGATGACCCAAATAGAAGTATGGCCTGACCTCGATCTAGGCAGACCGTCAATAAAATCCATGGATATCTGATCCCATTTCCATAATGGAATCTCTAGCGGCTGAAGAAGACCAGATGGACGCTGATGCTCAGCTTTGATCTGTTTACAAGTCATGCAACGGCTTACATAACTTGCAACATCACTCTTCATGCCCTCCCAATAAAATAGGCGACACATGTCGGCATACATCTTACTCGACCCGGGATGTATAGTGTACTTAGTGCGATGACACTCGTCTAGAATGTCGCGCCCAAGTGATAAATCAGATGGTACCAAAATACGATTCTTCCTGCGAAGACACCGATGAGAATCAATAGAATAATATGATAATGTCTCATCACTGGATCCCGACTCAAGGAGATGAATATATCGCAACAAGTGTGGATCTTTCCGCTGAGCATGGGCAATGCGATCCAATAGAATAGGTCGAGCTTCCAAGCTGAATAGCAAGATCTGAGGATCAGAAGACGGAGCTCGATTTTGAATATCACACATAGAAAGAGTCTCAAGAATATCCCACTTGGCTATCATCATAGAAACTACTGCCGAGTGTTTGCGATTGAGTGCATCAGCCACACAATTACCCTTGCCAGGGGTATACTGAATGTCTAAGTCATATGAGGTGAGAAACTCAAGCCATCGCTGCTGCCTCATATTGAGATCCTTCTGACTGAATAAATATTTCAGCGACTTGTGATGGGTGTAAAGAGTGAAGCGTTCGCCTAATAGAAAGTGACGCCACGTCTTCAAAGCAAAGACGATAGCTGCTAACTCAAGATCATGAGTCGGATAGCGAACCTCATTCGAACGTAGCTGCCTAGAAGCATAAGCAACTACCCGATCCTTCTGCATAAGCACAGCACCGAGGCCGCTACCACAAGCGTCGGTGTAAACAACAAGATCCTGGTTACTCTCAAGAACCACAAGGATAGGAGCATGAGTGATAAGTTCCTTCAATCGCTGGAAAGAAACTTCACACTTATCAGACCAAATAAAGCGAACCCCCTTACGAGTCAGAGTCGTGAGGGGAAGTGCAACACGAGAGAAATCCTTGATAAATCGACGGTAATAACCCGCCAGACCAAGGAAGCTGCGAATATCATGAACGTTCTCAGGCTGCTTCCAATTCTGAATAGCTTCAATCTTGACAGGATCAACAGAAATACCCTCAGAAGAAACAATATGACCCAAGAACTTGACCTTACTCTCCCAGAAATGGCACTTGGAGAGCTTGGCCCTAAGTTGATGCTGACGAAGAGTATCCAAGACGATCTGTAGATGCCGAGCATGCTCTGCCTCAGATCTAGAATAAACAAGAATATCATCGATGAAAACCAGAACGAATCTATCGATGTATTCCCGGAATACTCGATTCATGAGATCGACGAAGAAAGCCGGAGCATTCATCAAGCCGAACGGCATGACCAACCACTCAAAAGAACCATAACGAGTGCGAAATGCTGTAAGAGGAATGCTGTCTTCCGCGACTCGTAGCTGATGGAATCCGGTGGCAAGGTCAAGCTGAGAGAAGACCTTCGCACCGCTCAATTGGTCAAACATGTCGTCTATCCGAGGAAGTTGGTAGCGATTTCTGATGGTCAGCTCATTGAGCTTGCGATAGTCAATGCAAAGCCTAAGAGAGCCATCAGCCTTCATAACGAAGACCACAGCAGCACCCCATGGCGAAGAACTGGAACGAATGAACTGCTTCGCTTCAAGCTCAACTAACTGCTTCCTGAGTTCCTCATTCTCCTTAGTAGACATTCTCGTAGGAGGACGCCCAACTGGATGAGAGCCTGGAATGAGATCGATGTGGAACTCAATAGCTCGCTTTGGCGGCAGTCCGGATACTCGCTCGAATACGTCGGGGAAATCCCGAACAACAGGAATACGAGATAAGTTCAAATCCTCATCTCGTGAATCGAGAGAGAATAAAGTAACATCAGAAAGCCCAACATCTTGAAGAACAATAGCTAACGGAGAGGACGAGTCAGGGTGATGAATGAATAATATCCGTCCCGAACAAATAATTTTGGCGTCGTGCTGAACGAGCCAATCCATGCCAAGAATCATATCAAAGCCCAAATACTCCATAACATGGAGATTTGCACGGAAAGAAAAACCACAAAGATCAATATCTATATCCTCACAGAGCAAGCTAAGGGTCGTGGATCCACCAATGGGATTCACAATCCTTAGTGAAGAAACCAGACAAGTAACATCCAAGGATAATGCATCTACTAGCTCCTTTGATATGAATGAGTGAGAGGCATCCGTATCAAAAAGAACTCTAATAGATCTACCATGAAATAAAATAGAGCCTTCAGGAACAGAAGGATGTGTACCTTTAGGCTGAGCAGAAGTGGTAGGAGCCTTGGCAGCATTAAGCCTGCCAGGCTTGGCACTAGCTGGAGCAATAGGACAAGCGGAGATCCTGTGTCCCTCCTTCTTGCAGAAGGTGCAATAGAGAGGTTTAGGACACTCTCGAACATATGATCGGTAGATTTAGTTAAGCACGATTCAAAGATAGATAATTCATTAAGGAATATTACGGAATATAATAGATTCCTACACATATTCCTAACTTATTTATCTAAAGGTGGATATGTTCAATTTGGATCGTATTATAACGTATTGTACTACGTGTCTGTTCTGTGTTTGTTATGCTTAATTCTGATCCTTGGCTCCGATACCAAGATGTAACGCCCCACTCCGAGACCAACTGTAACAAAGAGTATTACGGGAGTAATACTGTCTGTTAAAGCGGAGAATAGAGTATAGTGGAAGCGACCATTTGTAATCAAGTTATAACTATCTACTGAATACGTCGAAAGGATGGTATCTATATTTTTTTTCAAGTGGTTCGGCATATTCAATAAATACTTATAACAAAATTACAAATGGCTAAAGATCTATCAGGACAAAGCATAATAACATAATAAAATAACATCACAAAATAGTATCACATAACGGCACAGAGTCTCAAAACAATACATCGTCAATACAGATCCAAATACTTTAAGTGGGTACAAAGCCACTGCCCACACATGTGAGTCAAAAATATGTACATATCAAAGTCTGAATAATAACAGAGTAGCGGAATAGTGGACAAATAAAAGCGCTATCTATTAGCATAGCAGATAATGTCCAAGCGAAAGCACAGAAGCTAAGTCCAGAGACCTAACCTGAAACAACTCGGTCTGACCCGAGCGAAAACACTCGGGTCAGGCTAGCTAAACAATCAGTAATAACTGAGATATATAATAATGCGGTACTTAAATAAAGCAGTACTTTTCCTAAGTGAAGAGTATTTTGGACCACATGAATATAATGACGGTCCCTAATCATCAATCAACAGTAAAAATCTCCAAAGAGAATATCAGCACCAAAGTGTTGAATAAATAAAATCGCCTCATATCATCGGCGTAGCCAAAGCTATAACACGTTGCCCATAGGCAATAATCCCAAGAATGACCAGAGTCTGTAATCAATGCCCAAGCAAAGATCGATGCTCCAAAGAGCAATGGGGATATATTGAAAAGTCAATGAAATCAGTCACTGAAAAGCAGTGCCCAAAGACACTGTGAATCCATAAGGTAATCACACTTACATCGTATGGTTCCATAGAACCAACACCGAATGGCGGTACTCGAATGGATATAAAAATCATCAGATAATACAAGTATAGCACGTGCACAGACCGGAGTCGTTATTGCCAAGTACTATAGAGTTGTGATCGATCACTCGCACAGATGCGGAACGCACGAGACGGCGAGATCCTTCCCACAAGGATAAAGGCCCAGAGGCACATACCGAAAAAGAAACTGCTCCATAGAACAGGTGTCCAGAGACGGTTGCCCAGAGGCGTGGTGACCCAGAGGTCCAGTACTGGCTGCCCAGAGGCTAATGTGTCACAAACTTCTTGGAGAGGAACCCGTAAAGTGTTAACGATGAGTACCATACCCCACGTTCGCACTAAACGGTTTACTAACCAATAGCAAGCTCACACTCCAAACAATATAAAGTCCACCTCGTATCATCGGTAAACTAGACCCAAAGGTCAAAACGATCAATCGAATAGGTCGGGGATTAACCGGAAAGAAAATACACACGGTTCCATAGGCCGGAGATTTCCTAACCGTTTAAGCACCTTTCCACTTCGCTTGACGTGCTAAAAAGTGAGTGTGAGATTTTTATTATAGAAAATAATGGTTTGAAACGGATTTATAATTGATTTTGAGAACACTCTAAAACGGCTTTTGAAAACTCTCCTATTATGGAGTAAATAGTCTACTAATTAAAAATAATATTATATAATAATTTCGAAAGCCATTTCAGAGCGAAAAATCCTTTTAAAACCTTTTTATAAGGCCCGTGTACAAAATCCAGAGAAAAATCTCAAAGAAATCGATAAAACCAGAAAATCACTGAAAATATTCTAAGTGTTAGAAAATACTCCAAAACTGACGCGAACCCAAGTTCGGAAAATTATTCGGACCAGCAGACTAAATCCGAATGGCATGAAAATTGGTAGGAACGTAGTCCGACATTCCTAAGTCAGAACGCAAAAAGAATTACTCGATTCCGACTTGAAACGAAGGCGTAGCGACGTTCCAAAATCGGACACAGAAACATGAAATGCATTGTTTTGCACAGCGATCTGGGTTCAACTCTGACAGGAAATTCGAAGGGTCTAATGAACTCAGATGATGACCAAACTTTCCAGATATGGAGTTCATAACTCCATCTTTCCAATGAGACCAAAATCGTCAAATTCCGACTAGCGGCTCAAAAGTTATGACCAAAATAGTTTCAGTTTAATCCACAGAGCTAATATCTGTATCGCTCTCGGGAAGATAGTAGAAAAATCAATTTTTGACCTAGTTAGGCTCAAAATTACAGAAAACCCACTGAACAAAAATTGTAGCATATGTTTTATGCTTTTCGGAACATCCAAAATTATCTAATTCGGATCAAAAACGAGAGAGATACATGCAAAACAATATCAGATTGAAACTCAAGATAACTTATTAAAGACAGAATTGGTCTTCTATCTTTGAATGCATTTCAGGTCATCTAAGTGGCAAAATTACAGAAAACTCACTAAAAAAAATTGTAGCATATGTTTTAAGCTTTCCAGAACATCCAAAATTATCTAATTCGGATCAAAAACGAAAGAGATACAGGCAAAACAATATCAGATTGAAACTGAAGATAACTTCTTAAAGACAGAATTTGTCTACTATCTTTGAACGCATTTCAGGTCATTTAAATGGCAAAATTACAGAAAACTCACTGAACAAAAAGTGTTCCTTATTGAATCTAGTTTGCAGCACAAAAAACGAGACCAAAAACGGATGAGAAATGAAGAAGTTATGCCTGATTTCGTTTCAGCTACAATTCCAAAACGAAAATTATAGAAGCATCAAGTAAAAAAAGATTTAGCTAGCAATTTTACCTCAACCAATATAGCAAGCAACTTGTGTGCACACCCAAAATGAAAGAAAAGAGGATCAAAGAGCTATGATTCACATGTTACATAATAAAACATGTGTTACTAAATGATTACTGAAATCAAAAGATGATTAAACACATATTAGAAGAGGTTTTTAGCAATATACCTTTCACAAAAGCAACAAAGACTACTATAGCATCAACCCAAGTTAGCAAAAGATGATTAGGAGGCTATAAGATCAAAAAAACACATAAAACATGTGTTACCAATTAAATTTCAGAAATTAGAGAGATATAAAAATGGATTTGAGGTGGGTATTTGCATTACCTTTGCATAGACTGACTTGCATAAGCAAAAACTAGAAGGAGATGAAGATAGAGGCCATTTTTGTTATGAAAGCTTTAGGAAATGATTAGGGTTTTGATTAGGGATGAATGAATGAGGTTAGGAGAGTTTGAGATAATTTATAGAGGAGGTTTAGGGTGGGTTATTGGGCTAGGTTTAGTAACCCAATAAGAAGAGAGTTATTTACATATTTTTTCCAAAAATTAGTCTAAGTGTTCATATATGTTTATAAAACTCATTTTTTTCTCTTACCCAAACCCGTTTTAAAACTTCTCTTAAAATATTTAACTTTCCAAAAATAACATTTTATCCTCATTTTAAAATCCCATATTTCCCATTTAATTAAAATAGCCTTTTTCAAATAAATTTTGTTATTCCAAATCTTTTTATGCTTCATTAAAATAAATAAAAATCTTAACTTTTATTTATTAATTGGTAATACAAATCCCCACTCTGATACCAAGATGTAACGCCCCACTCTGAGACCCACTGTAACAAAGAGTATTACGGGAGTAATACCGTCTGTTAAAGCGGAGAATAGAGTATAGTGGAAGCGACCATTTGTAATCAAGCTATAACTATCTACTGAATACGTCGAAAGGATGGTATCTATATTTTTTTTTCAAGTGGTTCGACATATTCAATAAATACTTATAACGAAATTACAAATGGCTAAAGATCTATCAGGACAAAGCATAATAACATTATAAAATAGCATCACAGAACAGTATCACATAACAGCATAGAGTTTCAGAACAATACATCGTCAATACAGATCCAAATACTTTAAGTGGGTACAAAGCCACTGCCCACACATGTGAGTCAAAAATATGTACATATCAAAGTCTGAATAATAACAGAGTAGCGGAATAGTGGACAAATAAAAGCGCTATCTATCAGCATAGCAGATAATGTCCAAGCGAAAGCACAGAAGCTAAGTCCAGAGACCTAACCTGAAACAACTCGGTCTGACCCGAGCGAAAACACTCGGGTCAGGCTAGCTAAACAATCAGTAATAACTGAGATATATAATAATGCGGTACTTAAATAAAGAAGTACTTTTCCTAAGAGAAGAGTATTTTGAACCACATGAATATAATGACGGTCCATAATCATCAATCAACAGTAAAAATCTCCAAAGAGAATATCACCACCAAAGTGTTGAATAAATAAAATCGCCTCATATCATCGGTGTAGCCAAAGCTATAACACGTTGCCCATAGGCAATAATCCCAAGAATGACCAGAGTCTGTAATCAATGCCCAAGCAAAGATCGATGCTCCAAAGAGCAATGGGGATATACTAAAAAGTCAATGAAATCAAACACTGAAAAGCAGTGCCCAGAGACACTGTGAATCCACAAGGTAATCGCACTTACATCGTATGGTTCCATAGAACCAACACCGAATGGCGGTACTCGAATGGATATAAAAATCATCAGATAATACAAGTATAGCACGTGCACCGACCGGAGTCATTATTGCCAAGTACTGTAGAGTTGTGATCGATCACTCGCACAGATGCGGAACGCGCGAGACGGCGAGATCCTTCCCAGAAGGATAAAGGCCCAAAGGCACATGCCGAAAAAGAAACTGCTCCATAGAACAGGTGTCCAGAGACGGTTGCCCAGAGGCGTGGTGACCCAGAGGTCCAGTACTGGCTGCCTAGAGGCTAATGTGTCACAAACTTCTTGGAGAGGAACCCGTAAAGTGTTAACGATGAGTCCCATACCCCACATTCGCACTAAACGGTTTACTAACCAATAGCAAGCTCACACTCCAAACAATAAAATGTCCACCTCGTATCATCGGTAAACTAGACCCAAAGGTCAAAATGATCAATCGAATAGGTCGGGGATTAACCGGAAAGAAAATACACACGGTTCCATAGGCCGGATATTTCCTAACCGTTTAAGCACCTTTCCACTTCGCTTGACGTGCTAAAAAGTGAGTGTGGGATTTTTATTATAGAAAATAATTGTTCGAAATGGATTTATAATTGATTTTGAGAACACTCTAAAACGGCTTTTGAAAACTCTCCTATTATGGAGTAAATAGTCTACTAATTAAAAATAATATTATATAATAATTTCGAAAGCCATTTCAGAGTGAAAAATCCTTTTAAAACCTTTTTATAAGGCCCATGTACAAAATCCAAAGACAAATCTCAAAGAAATCGATAAAACCAGAAAATCACTGAAAATATTCTAAGTGTTGGAAAATAGTCCAAAACTGACGCGAACTCAAGTTCGGAAAATTATTCGGACTAGCAGACTGAATCCGAATGGCATGAAAATTGGTAGGAACGTAGTCCGACATTTCTAATTCAGAACGCAAAAAGAATTACTCGATTCCGACTTGAAACGAAGGCGTAGCGACGTTCCAAAGTCGGACACAGAAACATGAAATGCACTGTTTTGCACAGGGATCTGGGTTCAACTCTGACAGGAAATTCTAAGGGTCTAATGAACTCAGATGATGACCAAACTTTCCAGATATGGATTTCATAACTCCATCTTTCCAACGAGACCAAAATCATCAGATTCCGACTAGCGGCTCAAAAGTTATGACCAAAATAGTTTCAGTTTCATCCACAGAGCTAATATGTGTATCGCTCTCGGAAAGATAGTAGAAAAATCAAATTTTGACCAAGTTAGGCTCAAAATTATAGAAAATCCACTGAACAAAAATTGTAGCATATGTTTTATGCTTTCCGGAACATCCAAAATTATCTAATTCAGATCAAAAACGAGAGAGATACATGCAAAACAATATCAGATTGAAACTCAAGATAACTTGTTAAAGACAGAATTGGTCTTCTGTCTTTGAATGTATTTCAGGTCATCTAAATTGCAAAAGTACAGAAAACTCACTGAACAAAAATTGTAGCATATGTTTTAAGCTTTCCGGAACATCCAAAATTATCTGATTCGGATCAAAAACGAAAGAGATACAGGCAAAACAATATCAGATTGAAACTCAAGATAACTTGTTAAAGACAGAATTGGTCTTCTGCTTTGAACGCATTTCAAGTCATTTAAATGGCAAAATTACAGAAAACTCACTGAACAAAAAGTGTTCCTTATTGAATCTAGTTTGCAGCACAAAAAACCTGACCAAAAACGGATGAGAAATGAAGAAGTTATGCCTGATTTCGTTTCAGCTACAATTCCAAAACGAAAATTATAGAAGCATCAAGTAAAAAAAGGATTTAGCTAGCAATTTTACCTCAACCAATATAGCAAGCAACTTGTGTGCACACCCAAAATGAAAGCAAAGAGGATCAAAGAGCTATGATTCACATGTTACATAATAAAACATGTGTTACTAAATGATTACTGAAATCAAAAGATGATTAAACACATATTATAATAGGTTTTTAGCAATATACCTCTCACAAAAGCAACAAAGACTACTAAAGCATCAACCCAAGTTAGCAAAAGATGATTAGGAGGCTATAAGATCAAAAAAACACATAAAACATGTGTTACCAATTAAATTTCAGAAATTAGAGAGATATAAAAATGGATTTGAGGTGGGTATTTGCATTACCTTTGCATAGAATGACTTGCATAAGCAAAAACTAGAAGGAGATGAAGATAAAGGCCATTTTTGTTATGAAAGCTTTAGGAAATGATTAGGGTTTTGATTAGGGATGAATGAATGAGGTTAGGAGAGTTTGAGATAATTTATAGAGGAGGTTTAGGGTGGGTTATTGGGCTAGGTTTAGTAACCCAATAAGAAGAGAGTTATTTACATGTTTTTTCCAAACATTAGTCTAAGTGTTCATATATGTTTATAAAACTCATTTTTTTCTCTTACCCAAACCCGTTTTAAAACTTCTCTTAAAATATTTAACTTTCCAAAAATAACATTTTATCCTCATTTTAAAATCCCATATTTTCCATTTAATTAAAATAGCCTTTTTCAAATAAATTTTGTTATTCCAAATCCTTTTATGCTTCATTAAAATAAATAAAAATTCTAACTTTTATTTATTAATTGGTAATGCAAATCCCGGGTTGTTACAAGTGTCTCAAACACTATGAATGGACCATCCTGTGTAGATAGCTTGCTTGTATTGATAAAAACCGATCCATATCGTCCTTTGAAATCATTTTTTGGTACTTACCCATTATCGATCAATGATCCATTGTCCAGAGCGACGCATAAAGTTTTCTCTTTTTAAGAGCATTGGATGTGTAGAAATGCAAAGCAATGGAGCTATATGATACATTCAAATCTAAAGCAAATCATCATATTGGAATCAATTTAATGATCTAGCTTTAGTCAATTCTGTGAAAAGTGATAGCTGAAACACGGAAGCATGTTTGTCTCTCAAGTCATACATATCCAACATGAGATCAAACCTTATCTTCACCGCCAACATAACATGCTTAAATTCAACCATCTCTATCTCAAAATTAGAATCAACTAATGCAAATTATCATCCCCATCACCGCCAAAGCTTCGGCTCACCATCGCCGACCTTCAATCTAGGTAAAGAGCTAACGTGGCCTATAGTTTGCCATCCGGGTCTTCTAGATGATGGCTTGGGTGCTGGCATTTTGCTCAAGCAACACTGAATATCACGTGGAGGCGACGAAGCTCGACGGTGAGGATGGGGGTTGAACGGCGGTGAAGCAAGGGCTAGAATCGGCTGGACATGAGAAGAGGAGCAAAGTTGGTTGGTTTGGAAAATAATGCAAGTGAGGGGTTAAGCTAAGCAGGGTAGTATAAGTAAGAAAAAAACTTACTTAGGAAATCGCTTAAGTCCTCAACCCGGGATGAGTTAAGGGTTAACTCGACACTGAGTTTACCACTCCAACCCTGGTCAGCTCCAACTCACCACAATAGACCTATATACTGACTTAAAGCCTTACGTAAATTTCAGAGTGAAGATTACATCATCAGTATAGAGAATTGAAATCCAAATTGAAATCAGAACAAATAGCAAATCAAAAGTTAACCAGTTAAAAAAAACATCTCGAAATTGAATCCGACAATCGACCAAAACTCATAAGATAGCAGTTTAAGAATTATGTCATTCCAGAGCACACTTTATTTCCAACGAAAGCATACTCTAGGGCGCAAATGTTAACTGAATTTTTAACCAAGCAGAAATCATTAGGAGTTAGAACATCTATACAAAGACATAATGACCTTAAACTTGGCACAGATACTCAGAAGGACAAGAAGAAAGGCTCAAGAGAGTATGTCAAAAATAAGCTAAGTAGCAAACTCGGGCCGACTCAACCCCTTGACTCGGCACTGAGTCTAAATGCTAAGTCATGGCATCATCATATTTTTAGCAAGTGGTCCCTGAGTCTTTTTAAGCTTGTTCAAGATGTTTCGTAGAGTCCTAATGAGCCAATCATGAGAAACGAAGACGTGACAGTCCAAACCGTAGAGTAATCCAAGTCATAAGAAAAATAAACAAAACTCATTGATAACCTACCAAATTACATGGAGGGCATCTAGATGAAGTAAGGAGCTCGGAGCAAAAGGACTTAGGAAATATTTGGCTAAGGATTAGACTCAGCCCTGAGTCAAGGGCTTGACTCAGTACCGAGTCTAAACCTTAACTCGGATCTTCACGATATTTTCATACTGCCTTGGGCTACTCCCTGGACTTCTATGATAGCGGGCTTTTGATCCAGTGCGACTGCTACCTCTATAAATACAAGCCATACTGCAACCAAGAGGGGGCGAGATTCTACTATCACTATGTGGTATCTCCATCTATTATTCAATTCACTTCTCTACATCACAGTCACCAAGGCAGCAATTATAGACATTTCTAGGACTTAGAACTTGTCTAGCCTCTGTACTTATGACTAATTCTTTCTCAATCACCTTGTAATTCATTCAAGCTAGATCAAACCAATAATCAAAGCTATAAAGTGGACATAGGCTTAGTTAACAGCCGAACCACTATAAAAATCTCCATGTCTCATTTACTTTTCTGCTATTTTCTATTATATTTTCTCTAATCTAATAGGACTAGTGCTTTCACAACATACTCCAGGTTGTCGATCCATTTTTTGGGTTAACAAGTTGCAAGGAAGAAAGGAAAGACAGGCGAAGTAACACTCTTTGAATGCTTCAACCAATTCAAAGGATGAAGATAATAATGTATGTTTTATGGCTAACAATGATACCCAAAGTCAAGAAGGACAAATGAATACTAGATAGTGGATGCTCAAGACACATGAATGTAACTCAAAACTATCGATGGACATCATTTACAAGGATAGAGGAGAAGTAAAATTTTGGTGACAAATAAAGAGGATATGTAATCAACATCGACAACGTTGGAACTCTGAAACTCCTACTATTTTAAATGTTTTATCAGTAAAGAATTTGAAACATAATCTCCTTTAAGTCAATCATGTGATAAAGGCTTTAGGATAAAATTTTGAAAAGGACACTTGTCACATCTTGGATCTTGATTCAAAAACTATATTTAAAGGAACTAAAAAAGGAACTATATATGTTTTAAGCATGAAAGTTTTAAATATTAACTTATGTCATATGACCGAATCAAATAATCCCTAGATTTTTCACAAACGTCTTGGTCTTTAACCTTCAAACACATGACAAAAATTTCAAAATATAAATTATTAGAAGGAATTCCAAGATGAATCTACAAGTAGATAATCTTTGCAATGCTTGCCAAGTGGTAAACTTTACAAGGAATCTTTTAAATCAAAATATATGATGTCTATTTAGAGCTTCTTCATCTAGATCTCTTTGGACCATCCCAAATACAATCAATTAACCATAATAAATATGTTTTTGTAATTATAGATGACTTTTCAAGATATACATGGATAATTTTCTTAAAACATAGGAGTAATACATTTGGAATGTTTAGTATGTTTATTAAAAGAATTCGAAATAAAAAATCACTAAAAATTAGAACTAGAAGAAGTGACCACGGAGGAGAATCTAGAAATTAAAATTTTGGAAATTTTTGTAACACTAAATGGATCTTAGAATTTCTCATTTCCATGAACACCACAACAAAAATGAAGTAGTAGATTGTAAAAACATAACAATGTAAGAATGTACTAGGATAATGTTAAATAATAGTGCTTTACCTAAAACTTTTGGGCTGAAGCAGTAGCAATAGCTTGTTATATTCTAAATAGGATTTTAGTTAGACCGCTAATAAGGAAAACACCATAAGAGTTATTCTTTCGATAAAAAGTCAAAAGTATCATATTTTAATGTTTTTGGAAGTAAATGTTTGATAATAAATACAAAATATAATTTAGATAAATTTAATGCATCAATAGATAAAGGAATATTTGTTGGATATTCAAATCGAAGTGAGACATACAAAATTTACAATAGTAGAACCAAGACTATTGAGGAAACTCTACATGTTTCGTTTGATGAAAATTTTAAAGAAACAAGAATATAGAAAGATGAAGATGAAATATCTGAACAAACTAGAAACAATGGAAATACTAATAAGGAAAATAATAACAATAATGACATAAATGAAAATGTAGAACCCGTCTCTTAAAAGGCCACCCTAAATAAAATATCTTAGGAAATATAGAACCATATATAAGAACGAGGAATAACCTAAATAAAATGAGTAACATAGCATTTATATCAACAAATGAACCCAAAAATATTAAGGAAGCATATACTGGTAATTCATGGATTCATGTTAATGAAGAAGAATTTAATCAGCTTATAGGAAATGATGCTTGGGAATTTGTACCATGACCCAAAGATCAGTAGGTTATTGGAACTAAATGGGTTTATAAGAATAAATTGAATGAAATTGGATAGGTAGTAAGGATAAAGCATGATTATTAGCTCATGGATATAGTCAATAAGAAGCAATAGGTTACGATGAAACTTTTGCCCCCATAGAACGACTTGAAGCCATATGTATATTATTTGCTTTTGCAAACTATAATAAGTTAGAATTATATCAAATGGATGTTAAATGTGCATTTTAAATGGTATAACAAAAGAAGATGTATACGTTGAGCAACCCCTATTGAAAAAGAGCATTATACGGCTTAAAACAAGCGCCCCATACTTGGTATAAAAAACTAAAATATTACTTAACCCAATCAAGATTTTAAATAGGTAAAGTGGATATAATACTTTTTATAAAAAGAATTAATAATAATAATAATCAATTAATACAAATTTATGTAGATAATATTATTTTTGACTCAACTAATGAACAACTAAACTTAGAATTTTAGAAAATGATAACCAATGATATTGGAATCAGTCATATGAGAGAACTAAACTTCTTTTTACGACTTCAAGTTAAACAGTTAAGTAATGGAGTACTCATTAGTCAAGAAATATGCCAAAATACTAGTAAAAGATCTGTAATGTCAAATATAAGTGGAAAATCCACTCCAATGGCATCCAAAGTAAATTTAAGTAAAGAAGAAGTAGATCTTAAATAATGCATAGCGTATGTCTCTATGCAAGCAGTCAAAACCTAAGGAAATTCACCTTAAAGTTGTAAAAATAATTCTATGATATGTAAATAATACTCTAGACTATAGGCTATTTTGCTCGAAGGGAGGTACATTTGACTTAATATCATACAACGATTAAGAATATACTGGATGAAAATGTGACTAAAAAAGTATAATGGAACCTGTCAGTTCCTAGGACACTCACTTATATCTTAGTTCGGTAACAGAAGAATTTTGTACTCTGTCTACAAAAGAAGCAAAATATATATATTTGCAAATTTGGTATGTGCATAAGTATTATATATGCAACAAACTTTAAATGATTTTGGACTAAAAATTAATCGGTCACCTATATTCTGTGATAATACAAGTACAATAAATTTATCCAAAAATCCATCTAAGCATGCTAGGGAAAAACTTATATACATTAGACATCATTTTCTAAGAGATCGTATAAATAAAGGAAATATAACTCCAAAGTTTATAAATACCAAAAGTTAAATAGCAGATACTTCAACAAAACCTCTTAATCAAAATGCTTTTATTCAATTGAGAAGGGAGTTAAGCATATGTTCATTTTGAGAAATATAAAGACAAATTAAAAAGTGTGTATGTATATATACATATTAAAAAATATTGAAAAATTAGCGAAAATACAAAATTAGAATATATATGTTGACGTACTTACATACATATGTCGACATACATGTTGTTTCAGCCATAACTAACTTTCCCTCTTAAATCAAAATTAAAAACTAATTGTATAACCATTTAATTTCATAGCTCTCTCCATCTATTATTCATTTTCTCTCTAAAAACTCTCTATAAAATTAATTTTGATTGATCTCACTAATTCCAAACAACAATGAAGAACCATTTGTAACAACTAACCTTTCTGACTTTCGATTGTCGACACTAATACATCTACGATATTCATATGCCAAGCACCCAAGTGCCGGAAAGACCGATTGGTAGGGTAAAAGAAAAAAAAAGAAAACAAAAAAGAAAGGGGAGAATAAAAACATTAGAGTCTCATAGTATAATGATAACATAATATCAAAACATAATACACGGTGTTACTCTAACATACGTAACATGTCAGAGTTACTAATCTAAGTACTATCATCAACATGGATAGTTATAACAGCTTGTCCTTATAACTAATGATATATATACATAAAGTAAAGAAACAGAAATAAATACTACGGTAGGTAATCATTCAGCTCCTCTCCAAGAGCTCCAATGAACATCAACGAAAACCTGCTTTATTCAAACTACTCGAATGAGCACCCACAGAGATAAGGGAAAAACAAAACCATAGGTCAGACAAAAGTCCGGTGTGAGAAACTCAAGAAATATGTGTGACATATAACAGTACCATCTGAGACCAACTAGATTATCAGATTTGGTTTTCCCCTAAAAAGAGCCAACCATTTAATAGTTACATATTCGAAATAATAGATAATGTCTAGGGTACAAAATATAAGTAAGGAAAATAGCTATGGTGTGTGAAGTGTACACCACGATAATAATATTTATACAATCAAAACCACTAAGCCGCATACGCTAAATTGTAGGGTTTCCACGGAGACGCCATCGATACAACGAGGCGAATATCCTACACAAGGATCAGAGATATCCTTCCAAGCAACGTACATCTCTAATGAATGTAACATAAGGTAAACACAACTGGCCCTAACTTCAGAACATATAAAACTATGTAGAACCAAGTATCAACAACTCCAGGGCCCAACAATCGAAAGCATATCAAGATGATATACCCCTATGATTTAGCTAAACTTTGGATTGTGCAACCTTACTCGTGTTTTTGTCATTACTGATGGCGAAGTTACGTTCAGCATCCCGAAATACGAGCCACAACTCGAACAGATCTCGGAACAACATATGGATTCCAGTAGCCCGAACCTCCTCAAAAGCAAAGATCACTTATATGGTTTTAAAGTGGTTACGGTTTTGAGTCATCTCATATAAGTATACTCCCATGCTTATCGGTTGCTCCAAAACCAATCGATAGGTTTTCGGTTAACCCAACTCTGATTTTTTCAAAAATAAACAAACAGTACATAAGGTGAAGATCCTCTCCTACCTGAGAGGATTTCCATATAAGTTGTCCTAGAAGGCAAGATGAGTTTACACATAGGGTATAACATCATCTTGTGTTCCTTCTGGATATCTCCTAAGTTAATATTTGGTCAACTTCAATAACAACGAGAATGATCACATAAGGAAACTAAGTCCCATATAGTTTCCCTAAGTAAGTAAACACACAAGCACTATCAACTCATACAAAGCACGATCAAGTCACCAAAATGAATTTTAATCCCTTTTTAATTAGTTTATCCTTTATTAATTAAAAACCCTTTTTATTAGTAAAACCACTTTTTATCTAATAAAACTTCTTTCATTAATCAAAACTTCTAATTTGTTATTCCTAACTAATTAAACTTCTAATTAATTAAACTTATAATTAATTAAACTCCTTTGTGGATTAAAACTTCTTTACTAATTAAAAATCCTTTATTAATTAAAACTCCTTTATTAACTAAAACTCTTTTATTTACTGAAACTCTTTTATTTACTTGTATTTTTATATGTTTAATTTCTCTTTATAAAAGATATATACTTGTATTCTACTACTTCACTATTTATTTATACTCTTTTTAGTACTTCAAAAACTATTTATATACTTATCTCAATGGTATAGTATATTCACAAATCAATTAACAAAGATACTTACTTTAAACTAAAATCAAATAGGTTAAAAATGAATATTACTTAAACACTGTTACTATAAATGCCTTCTCTCTATTATATTTAAAATATATACCTTTTTATCTTTGTTCAAAAAAATTCCATACTTCTTATTATCTTTAAAATTCCGTTACTAAAGATCTAAGTATATACATAATCATTTAACAATAATTTTCCACTTCAAATATAATTCAAGGGTTTAAAAATAAATTTTAGTAATTTTTTTTACTACAAACCCTAAAACACTTCACATTTAATCATTATCTTTAAAACTCTCTTTTAAAGATCTTATTATATGTATAAGGGTCAAAGACAAGTGTTACCAAAACATTGTCGCAACAAACCCAAAATAATTTATACTTTAAACATTATCTTTAAAACCCTCTTTTAAAGATCAAATTACATTTATAAATAGAGATAAGTGTTATTTAAACATTGTCACAACAAACCAAAAATAGTTTATTTATAAGTATTCATTATTAAAGCCTTAGTTATATTCCTAATTGTATTCCTAATTATAATTAATAATGGTTAAAAACAAATGTTACTTAAACCTAGTTTACTACAACCCAAAATCATTTGGTTATCTTATTTAGTCAAGTTCTATAGTCGACTAATCGACCGTCTAGTTCTAAAAACGATTGCTTATATAAATCAAGGTTCATATACTTAACACGTTTTCGACCACTACAAGAATAATTGCTATTTGTAACGCTAATAGATAACGCTTTATTCCAATGTGTTATTGTTTATTTTAATTTGTTTTATTTAATTTTGGGATTTTGACTATGTAACGCTTTGACAAGCTCCCCCAAATGATTTCCTGCCGCCTCAAATTATTTTCATGCCCACCTCTTCGTCAAAAAATTTCCCTCTTCTCTCTTCCTTTTCATTCCTTCTTTTTGTCTCTCAAACCAAAAATCTCTCTCTTACAAATCTCCAAACCGATCCATATTCTCCTTCATAAACCTCAGGTCGGCCTTTAGGTAAAGTGCAGAAAGCATCTGCTTTGGGCCTCTTCAAATCTAGGCCACCACTCACTAACAGGAAGCACGACGGAAAAAACCGATAGACACGGAACTCCAAAATGGCATAGTTACATTCATCTCTTTTTTCTGGTCTTGTTACAGTGAGTAATTTTGTTTCTAAAATATTTTCTGTTTAGGTATTATTTCCTGTATTGATTATTATTGCACACGAAATCTCAAAACAGGTAACTTGTTTAAGTATCAAAAGCTCTTTATATATACATAAACATATATTATTATGTTGCTTTGTTTAGTATCGCCCAAAACTTTGAACTTAATTACTTTATTATGGCTGTTATAGACGAAAGTACTAACCCGCAAGAAAATTTGGCTTGTCGATTCCAAGGAGGAATCAATTTTTTTCTATTCTCAATTCTAAAGATTTACATAAATTGAAGTATGATAACTTTACTAGCTAACTGAATTAATTTAAGCAGGGTTTGATTGTGAAATCGCGCAAGGAATCACTTTAACACTTTAAAAAATCTTGGGCTCACGAGCATGAAGATGCAAAAACTCTCTTAGAAGCTGTATAGGTATATATTTTAGTTAGCAACTCTTCATTGATCCTTATTTTATTTTTCATGTTACTAGTAGCTAGTTAATACCGATGAAATATGCTGCGTTATATGTTGTAGAAGGAAAACATATCTCTACCAAAACCATCAATGTAAATCATTATATAGTATATTTGTATTTATTTTGAATTTTACGAAGACTTTTCATGCTTATAAACTAAGGATGGCAGTTTTGACAGTACATTATATACATAGATTCATCGAAGTAGAATTACATTTCTTTTACTAATCTTTAATGTTTGATTCGTCAGTCCATCAAGCCAACAGTATTGATAGGAACATATGGAGTTGGACAAACATTTACAAAAGAAGTCGTTGAAGCTATGGCGACTTTCAGTGAGGTACTTTTGGCATATTAAGAAATTTCACCTGTTGAAAACTATTCTCAAATCCTGCAGAATGTCTTTTATAAACAACTAAGAAATAAAAAGTTGAAAAGGAAAAATGTTGATATCCTAACCTGTATATTGAGTTTGGTATGTTTCATGTAACAATGCACATTACTATCTTCAAATAAAGATGTGTACAAATTACAGTATGCTAATATAAGTTAGCTCTATATATGTACTTTGTTAATATTTTAACCACTAGAGTTTTTTTTAGCAAAGTGCAAATCTCATAAAAAGCATGAATTCAATGCCTGAAGCTGTAAAGTTGTAATTTGCAGCACTTCCGAAAGTAGTTGCTAAAACTACAGTGAAAATGTGATGTAACCACACTGAACACAGTAGAAATATAAACAACCTTTTTAGCCAACAACGATAAGCTTTTATTTAGTTTATAGACTAGTTTTCTTTAGCTTATTATAGTATATCTAGTATTGGGATTGAGATCACTATAACTTGTTATTAAATAAAAAAGAAATTCTATATTCTCATGCTCCACACAAAAGTTACTGCTAGAATGAAACAAAACATTTAAATTGGACTACTATGATTCATCGTTTTCTTCTGGTCGCATAACTACTACATGAATGAATATATATAATATATATATATATATATATATATATAAACTTGCATAATTTGGGGTCCAACTAAATGAGTTGAGAAAGCTGATAAGAGTAGAAGAAGACATGAAATTTGTATATCAATTGATTACATATTGTTAATTTACTTGCATTGCAAGCTTTTGCCATTACTATATGAATATTGCTACATGTTATTCAGCTATCATAGAAAATATGAAATTTGTATGTGTGTGTGTATTAACTTGCATAATTTGGTCCAACTAAATGAGTTGAGAAAGCTGATAAGAATAGAAGAAGACATGAAATTTGTATATCAATTGATTACATATTGTTAATTTACTTGCATTGCATGCTTTTGCCATGACTACGTGAATATTACTACATGTAATTCAACTATGATAGAAAATATGAACTACACTAACTTGGTAAACACTTATGGCTTAGTACTTACGACACTGCATTGGAAGTTGCCATTGCTTATGACTATGCTGCTAGAACCATGTTTGGACTCGACGCTCGTGTCAGTTTTTCTGCTAACTTATGTTCTTTAGAGTCCAACACTGTAACTTCAAGAGAATCGGGATTTAGTTGATCAGAAACCAAGCATTGAGCATGATTAGGTGAATGAAGTGTTTCCTGATAATCCAGTTTATCATAAATCTAGATGAAGTTACTCAACAGTTGTAACTTGTAGTGTTTTTATGCATGGAAATTTTAATTTATTTTAGATCACACTTTTTCACTGATGTCTTTTTGTTTAAGGAGTAATGAAAAAAATGCAAGAGCCTATTCTTTTCAACTTAAGAAATTTGATTCCCTACTATTTGAAAAAATAAAAAAAATAAAAATTAAAGTCATTATACCAGATTACTTTAATTTTATTGCTATTACTAAGACAGAAGCAAATGCAGCCAATAATAAATAATAAATAAACTTATCCATTAATGCATGGGAATCAGATGCAAATATTTCTGATGCAGGAGACTTGCAAGATGAAGTTGAGTGTTTGGAAACTGATGTGAATTAGCATACACCAAGGTAGGATGAACTTAAGCCACAGATTGAATAGACTTGCAAGCTTTTGTTTCTTGGAAAGATAGAACAAGTTCAGAGACATGCATAATAGCATGTGCATTATCATGAGCATCAAGTACTTTCATTAATGAGGCGACATAAGATGTAGAAACTAGTTAGGTATGTATTTTGCGAAGTAGATCATAGAATTACGCATATAGTGAGTGTGCATGGGCATATGGTGGGTATTACATAACTCTTTCATAGATCATTGAATTAAGCATATGGTGAGTATTACATAAATCTTTTATAGATTTCCATTCTAATTATTCCCTTTACTTTGGTATATAGGTACACAAAACATTGATTTTCCATAGGGAAGATTAATAGCTAAAGTTGCTAATAAAAGGTACAATTTTATGCATTTAAATGTGTATGCTATTGTGTAGTATATTTTATTATATATGATATGAATCTGATCTTGTTTTGGTCATCTAAACGTATATTGAATTGGGGTGTGAGGAAACGCACCAACCGCGAAAAGGAGGTGCTGTCAGAATTTTATGAAATCTGATAAGTTTATAAAAATCAATTAATTTTTATAAAGTTTAACTATGTTAAGAAGGTTTTATAAAAATTAAACACATTTATAAAAATTAACTAAGTTTTAAATTTTTTTAACTATGTTAATAAAGTATTGTAAAGAAATAACTAAGTTTATAAAAATAATTAAGTTGTATAAAAATTTAACTAAGTTAACTAGGTTTATAAAAATTAATTAAGTTAACCAAGTTTTATAAAAAAATCAACAATTTATAAAAATTAAGTTATATAAGAATTGAACTAAATTAACCAAGTTTTATAAAAATTAAATAATTTTCTACATATTAAATAAAGATTTATTAAAATTAAATAAAATCATGAAAATTAACTAAGTTTAATAAAAAAATGTAACCAAGTTCATATAATAATAACAAAAAAAAATAACCATAAGGTTTATAAAAATTAACTAAGTTTATAGTAATAATAATAAAATAATAAATTACAAAATATTAACCAAGTTAACTAAGTTTTATTAAAAATAACTAAGTTTATATAATAACAATAACAACAATAATAAATTTACCAAGTTTATATAAATTAACTAAGTTTATAACAACGATGATGATGATAGTAACAACAACAAAAACAATTATAATAGTAGTAATAACAGTAAACAAACCAAGTTTATGAATATTAATCAAGTTTCATAACAATTAACTAAGGTTATAATAATAATAATAATAATAATAATAATAATAAATAAATAAATTAACTAAGTTTATGAAAAGTAACTAAGTTTATAATAATAACAATAACAATAATAATAAGCTATAAAATATTAATCAAATTAACTAAGTTTTATAAAAAATAACCAAGTTTAAATAATAATAATTATTATTATCATTATATAACAATAGTAGTAATAATAAACTAACTAAGTTTATAAAATTAATTAAGTTTTCCATGTTTAAGAGTAGGTATGGCAATAATAATAAATTAACCATGTTTATAAAAATTAATTAGGTATTTTATTGCTTGAAACATTTTTTTATCGACAAGATATGAAAGGAACACATTAGAATGGACAAACCACCAAGAACAATTATGGACTAACACAAAAGAATTAATGAAATCAGTTACTTCAAACTTCTCCTCAAACTCATCTCTAGCACTCCTCGAACCTTTAAAAAACGGACTGAAACAACCTAAACAAACCCCACAATAATCTTGCACAATCAACTTCCACTGGTATAACGATGTCTCCACTGCCTACTGCCTACTTCAACTACTACCATAACCGCTAAAAGATCTCAAATTGAACGCTTCAAATTACCTATGCTACTCTTCAGATTCTACTGTATCTACTGCTACTGGACAAGATTTACTAAGTTCATATTATAATAACAATAATAATCAAAATTAACTACAAGTTTTACAAAAATTAATTAAGTTTATAATAATAATAAATTATAAAACATTAACCGAACTGATTTTTATGAAAATCAACTAAATTTATATAATAATAATAAATTAACTAGGCCGGGTGTTCATTAGATATCAAATTTTATTTATTTTACTAGTATTTGTTTGGGTCGAATGATAAACAATGAACAAAATTTACTAAGTTCATACAATAATAATAATAATAATCAAAATTAACTATGTTTATAACGAGAACAATAATAATAATTATAATAATAATAAATAACTATAAGTTTTACAAAAATGAACTAAGTTTATAATAATAATAATTAATTATAAAATATTAATCAAGTTAAACAAGTATTTTTAAAATTAAATAAATTTATATAATAATAATCAAAATAAATTAACTAAGATTATAGTAATTAACTTCATCCATTTTGCTTTGTAAAAATTAAATGTTGGATTTATGAATACAATTAGAACCGTATCTTCTATTTATGAATACAATTAGAACTGTATCTTCTATTTATGAATACAATTATAAATTACCAAAATTCTATTAGTGATTTCTTTTTCCAAAGAAAATGCTGGATTTTCTTTAAGTTTATACTAGTATTCCTTAAAGCATTAATTCAACATGCCTGTGCCAACCCCATTTGTATTCTTGAGAAGGTTCCTTAAATCAGTTGAAAATGATACTAAGGTTTGTAGTTATTATTGACATTTACTACAACTACAATATATACATTATTTGACATTGAAATTAGTATTATTACTCACGATATCAGCTGAAGCATTTCTTGTTGAGTATCAAATACTTAAGTTTCAATCTTCATTTGCTGACTGTTGCTACAATATACACCGCTCAATGTTGTCTAAAATGATTCAAATTTTGGACAAAGACTTGTGAACAAATACACTATATCCACACTGCAAAAATTGTGTCTGTCGTTTCTCACCTTCATGCAAATGGGATAATGCATAGGGACCTAAAATATGAGAATGTTCTTTTGGATGTTGATGGTCATGTAAAATCTACAATCAATTTTTGCTAAATTTGAGAAATTTTATTTACTTTTTTCTGTATTGCAAAAAGCCGTTCTATGCTTTAGAGGAATGTTTTACCTTATGTTCTAAATTACTATACGAAGAGTGATGTAATTGTTAACTAATATTCATAATGTTACTACAAATTAGGTGATGTTAACTAATTTTGGTCTAGCCAAAGAGTTTGATGAAAACACGAGATCAAACTCAATGTGCAGGATAATCGAGTATATGGCACTAGAAATTATTCTTGGAAAGGGACACGATAAGGCTGCTGATTGGTTTTTACAATTATTCTTGGAATAAAGAGTAAGTCTTTACCGTTTCATTTTTGTTTGTGGTTAATTTTTGGTTAGTTTGCACGATGATGAATGTTGGAAAGTTCTTAACCCAGATAAATTCCCACAAACTTAATTTCACAAACCCATATAACTGTTGGTAAAATTCACTGTCATATTTTATAGCTTTTTGGCACACACGCACATATATCATCTTAACCTATTTTTATCTTATGCTTTAATATTGGAGTCTAATTGATACACTTTGAAGTGCACCTAGCCATCTTTAGCCAATAATTATGTCTTATTTACGCCAATTGAGTGGGATGGAGATTGTTGAAGGTGAATGGATTGGAGTTCACTGTTTGCGATCAGCAGGGGTTTGTGGTAGCAGGGAAGAGTTGCTGGTGTTGGTGGAATTGATGGTGAAGTGTTGTTGAGGAGTATGGCTTGAGACGATTAGGCAGAGGTTGGTGCGTATGGTTTTGAGTAAATGGAGTGTGGTTTTGTTTGTGAAGTGGATGGTGGTGATAGGAGATCGACAGTGGGTAGTTGAATGTAGTAAATCGAGTACCAAACTGTTTCAACAGTTCCATATCGAGTAGAAAACCACCGAACTGAAGATGGATCGATAGTCTGCACTAAATCAAATTCTACTTTCTTCACTCTTTGAACCATGGCTTTAGAAAGTACTGTTGATTTGATCGGTACCAAACGGAACCTATTGATTATATCATTACACATAGATTTCTAAATCTTTAAAACAGTGATTCCTGCACCATTTGTGGATTTAAAACCACTTCCAAGCTAGCTATATTCTAAGGAAAACTGAGAAGATTTGAGCCGAATGCACCTATGAAACTCTCATATATGCACAATAACGATGACAGAAGTTCTGCTAATAAAACAACTGAACTCGACTTTTCTGACTACTGTTGATCGAACCAACTTTCTACATCTACAATATAGTTTTTCTTTCAACATATAAAATCTTGTTGTATTGTGTATTTCAGCATTATACTTGAGATCTTTAAACAAAAAAGTAATAAACGATAATGAACATAAGCATATATTGGGATGAACTAAAATGGTTGTGTGTTGTATTTGTTGCATCCTTTTTACATCATCTGCATGTGCTAATCGTATTTGTGAAATTCATTTAAACCCCAATACAATGGAAATGCAACGCTGAAAAACATTGTAGATCTCAATTCTGGTCTACAGCTCTTTCTATACCTCTGCAAAAGCCATAATTACTTGCCAATTTTCAATTTTTGAGCCACAGATTACAGTTTTTGCGCCACTTGACAATGAAATCGCAATATAATAAGAAAACCGAGGGATATCTTAAATGTGAGATTTTCAGACTACGGCTATCTGAGCACGTCTTTTCTCAGTTCACTTATCCAATGTTAAGCCAAGTAGCACATTGTCCTTTATAACACTCCAAAAGTTTGTCACAAGAACTACCAATAACCTGTAATTTTCATCACAATATTATATAATTATTTTCAAATTGTTCTAAATTTTCAGGAAGTGCTACCAATGACCGAAGACATAAATGAAGAAAGGCATTGAGCAGTTCAAGTTCTTAGTAATGCATTTGGTACTTATAGACGTTAACTTTGAACTATGTTGTCTTTTGTTATCATGAATATGTATTTAACTTGGTAACTCATGTATTGAACTTATTTTTGGTTAGTTGCTACTTTATTTTGTTATCATGAATATGCGTTACATTTGCTGATTATTATATTTTTTTTCGTTCATACATTGTTCGAATTGTTATCTATTTAAAGAAGATTCATTTTGATTGTTATTATTAAAATGTAATAATGGGGTGCATCAAATATATAGTAAAATAAAGCATAGCTCCTAAAAAGTGTTATAACTATATGACATAAGTGCTATAAAAATATAATGCAATGTATGAGGTTACTGTCAAAGGATAGCAGCAAGTAGGCATTATTGTATCTACACATTTTATAGCGGTATATATGCTGTAAATGGATGTAGAATATACTATAAACATGTTGATATATAGCGTGAAATAGGCGCTATAGAATAACTATTTTATAGCGGTTATACTTTGTTATAAAGATTCTGTTATTTTCGTTAAGATTGAGATGTTTTATGGCGGTAATAGTGAGCTACCGTCTTTATGTAACATAGAGACAACTTTATGCTATGAAATCATGCTCTTTTATAGCAGTTTTTGTGTGTTCTAAATGTTCAATTCTTTTTTATAACATGTCGATATACATCGTTTATCAAACCGCTATAGTTGTGTTTAATAGCGGCTATATGCCGACTTAATTATTCCTCGCTCAAGAGGGAAACTTGTAGGTCGGAGCGCTATTGCTCATCCCTAATCGAGCATTAATCTTCATTCTTACAAATAGAGAAGTCTACCTCGCTCGACTTTTAATGTTAAGTATAGCATTACTATCATTCCATATGCAAATTAACTACGCGTTCATTTTTACACAGTGTAACTTCTCATCCCTTTTTCCAAAATAATAGTCCTTCAAAATACATGTAAATAAGTTAGAAATGTTTTTAAATGATATATATGTATGTATGTATGCATGTATATGTATAATAGTTTAGTTGTAACGACCTAGTATTTCGAACCATTCAAATCGACAATCATCCACTCATGTCAAACTTGAATTGCTCAAAACCACAGATTGTTAATTTATATTTGGCAAAACTTAGCATATACAGTAAATAAATCAATCGCAGAATCACAGACACAGAGTAATACAACAACAAGCAACGGAATAAATAAATAATAGTTCATGAAGCTACTATATAAACATCAGAGTCTAAAACAAGATACAATAAAAATCTCAAATACAATGTGGTCTCGAATACAAAAGCAGATGACAAGTCTGAACATAAACAACTGGAATAAACTGAAATAACAAAATAGCTGAGTAGATGAAGATAGATCTCTAAGCGAAGCTCCAAAGGTGAGTCTCAAATGCTGTGACACTCTGTCTGACCCGAGCATAAAGCAAAACACAAAACACTCGAGTCAGGATTAACATTCTTATACTAGTAAATCAACTCAAGTGAAATGTCAAGTAAAATACAATATAACTTAAAGGATGTTTGGGATACCCATCCTCCTAGGATCCGTTAAACTATCTACATACCTAGTACAATACGCTACATATATAATGTCTATAGTAAAGTAAACAATTAAAATAGCGTTAAGGCATTACCCATATCCCCCTTAACACATTTTATATAATGTCGTAGTCTATACAGTACTGTAAACTCCACTGAACCGGTGGGCTATCAGGGAGCACTCCGTAGGTACGACATAAACCAAACTCGTAGAAGGTGCAATAAGGCATGTGACAAGGCACGCGAGGCAATGCCAGGGCAGGATTCTACCGCTTGCACTCCCTGACAGGTGATAATGCATATCAGCTACTACTGCCCACCTCGAGACGGCAACGACCCGTAAATTTTAACTATTTTAATATCGTAATTAGTTGAAATTTTGTGAAAATTTAAACGATAAAATTTTGAAAAATAAATTTGATATTTAGAATGCGTCTAGTTAAACATAGCAACTGGTAAATTTTCGTCCGAAAATATGAAAGTTTATTTCGCGCGTAAATCTACTTCAATTTAATCAGTTAAAAAGCGATGAAAATAAAATATTTTCGGAACCTAAATATTTTTACATAGAAAAATTCTAAAACATCTTCTGAGCAAGACGTCATATTTCGTTTTTCCAAATTCGGATGTCTTTGGCTCCGTCGATCTTATTTTCTGGCGTTTTGCTGCATTTTTCGCTAGTAGAAAATTCAAATTTTTATAATTCAATCGAACCACTAATATCTGTATACCGTTTTGATCGTCTCGTCGTGCTGATCTCTATGGTATATTTATTTCTATATTTTGAGGTCCAGTACGTGACGGAAACAATAAATTATCCGTTGTAACGGTACATTTATTTGTGACTTTACAATTCCCTTCGTTTTCAAAATTCGAAATGTACAGGCTGGACCACATTATAAATTTACTTTAACAAGGCAGCTAAATCTAAGGGGATCCTTCCTATTCCAATCACTTTATATTTATTGTATGCAACAGTTCACTTTTATTTACTTTGCTTTTATAACTTTGTTCCACTTTCGTTTCCTTCATATTGCAACTTGCTGTCACTCCCCTCTTCCATGCTTGTTCCATGGCCGATGCCACTTATAAAAAAAAAGAGTGAGAAACTTGTTTTCCCACCGTCGAGATTCAATGTAACGACCCAGAATTTTGAACGAATTAAATTGGAAATATTTAATTAATTTTAAATATTTGAATGATGATTTAATTTGAATCCCCGATATAATTTTGAAATTTGCGATTAAATTATAAAATTTAATCTATTGAATTGAATAAAAATTTGAATCTTCAATTTTAAGCTGAAGAAAAATATTTCGAAAGCTTTTATAATTCGTATTGATAATTCTGAAGATAATAGAAGCTTCAGAATCGAAGTTGAAATTGATTTGATCAGTTTTGAAATTTATATCGTTCAATCGATATTTAAAAAAATAGTCATTTTTCAAACAGTCTCGGAATTCGACGAAACCAGTTCCATTGGGTCCGTAATATTGAATTATTACCGGATTTCAATTTTCGTAATTTTCGGGGTTGTTGTGTGACCATACGATAGTTAAACGCGTTAGAATTTAAATGGAATTCAATTTAAATTTGTAAACATCACACGTTCGTTCCTTCAACCACACAGGGAATCACGGGGAGAAAATCGTGCATCCCATGTCTTCTGTCTTCCTCCCTTCTTTTAAAATCATTTCCCCTCTCTCAGATTAAAATCAAAACGAAGAAAACAAGCAAATGGCCTCGAGAAAAATAAAAATAAATGCTGAGTAAACTCCCTCCCTCTCTCGTTCTAACCAAAATCAATCGCCATAGGGAAAATAAGATAATCGAACGCGATTCGTTCGAGTGAGCTAGAGGAGGGGCGGCATTCGCGACGCCGCGGGGGCTCGCGTACGATGGCAATGGATAAGGCAGCGCGACTGGAAGGTGGCTTCGTCATCGAACGAACGAGCGGCAACAGGGAGCTCGAGTAACTGGGTCAAGCAGGGCGGCGACCAGGGTTTCGCGGCGGAGCTCGCGGCGAGGTGGAATCGCGTAGGGGGGTATCACGTGAACTTCAATCAAGGGCAATTGGGGGCAGCACGACAGTACGATGACGAGGAGGATGGAGGCGAATTCGTGAGGGTACGGCGTGGCTCCTGGTTTTGCCGAGGTGATTACTTTTTTTTTGGTTTCTGTATACCTGTTCAAAGAGAAAATTTTGGTTAAAATCGAATCACCAGTTTAAGAGAATTTTTATCACTGTTTGGTTTAATTATTGGTTTAGGAAAAGATAAAATCTATAAAAGAAAACGGGTTTAAAATTTTATTTTTGGTTTAAATTGAACTTTTGGGTTAATTAAATATAGCGAATGGAAATCTATTTATGCGACTGGTCCAAATATTATATAAAATAAAAATTGGAATTTATAAAGAATAGTTTTGAATTTAATTTTTGTTAAAAAGAAATTATTAAAAAGAAATTTGTTTGAAAGCCAAAAACAATTTATTAGAAGAGGAATTTGATAATTAGTTAGATAAATTTATTAAAAGAAATTGATTTAAAAATATTAATTTAAAGTAAAATTATTAGTTAAAAATTTAAACCTATTGAATGGAAATTAATGGTTAAATTAGTTCAAATTAAAATTTTTAAACAATTTAATCCATTGAAAAGAAATTGTTATTCGATTAATTCAAATATTGATAGATCCGTATAAATTGTTTATACCAGGTTAACATCGAGAAAACAAAACTGAAATGGAAATGGATAGCAAAATAAAAGCTAAGGTGAGATTATTTTCTCACTCAAATAAATTTTGTTTGACAGTTATTGATTGTTTGATATGATTGCTATGCTGATTGTGGTATTAGATATAGTAGGATATATCTATTATATATATAGCAATATATACATATTGGCATATGTATATATTGGATTGATGATTTCCCGCCTCGTATAGCGGATGAGACCCTATTGCGCCGTTAGTAAGCGGATTTTTATAAAACCCATATACCGCGATAATTCCGTACTGGAGCGGAATTGGTATTGTGCTAACATCTTTGGATGCAGGGAAACAGGTTGGAGGGATCCAACTGGACCCCTCACATTGATTGAATTTATTTATACTGTGATGTGAATCTGTGAATGATTATGTTGATGTTATTAATCATATTGATATCTGGAAATTGTTTGAAGCTAAAATTTAGCTGAATGGATGTTTGATATCATTGGATTCCAAAAATATATGAAATTGAATTTTTGAAATCAAAATAGAAATTTTTAAGTAAATAAATTTTTAGAAATTGAATAAATTTGAAGGAAAGAATTTAAAAGTATAAAAGCTGATTTTTATAATCTTATTGAATTAGTTCCAGAATCAAGTGAAGATGTTAAATAAATGAATTTCGTATAATAGTGATTTTTAAATTGAAGAATTTAATTAAAATTTGGATTTCTAAATAGTTTTGAAAAAGATAAAGGAATTTATTTTCTTAAAGAGGAATTTATTTAAAAGGAGATAAGTTGGAGATCCCTTTAGGAATTCAATTGGTAAATTGAAATAATTTGGGAAATCAATGTAAAATGATTTCAATTTGAAGAATCCATTTAAAAACAGAATATTGAATAATTTGAGAAAAATAAGGAATTTATTTAGTAGTGATAAATGAAATTAGAAATCAATCTGTAATTGATTTAATATTTGGGAATGAATTTTTGAGAAATCAGTATGGAAATTTTATTTAAGGTTGAAAATAAATTTAGAAATCAATATTGAAATTGATTTGGTATTGAAGTTCTACAAATAGAATTGAAATTTATAAAAGTTGTTTATAAATCCGAAATCACTTATTTTGATAAGTAAAATATAGAAGTTAATAAAAAGAAGATTTATAAGTTGAAGTTGTTATTAAAACAGAAATAGAATTTATAAACTTCGTTTTATAAATTCGAAATCGATTGAATTTGATAAATTAAATATAGAAGATTATTTAAAGAAGATATATTCGCGTTTTTGGATAGCGAATTTTTATTGAAATAAAAAGGTGTAGAAATGATTGAAATTGGGTTAAGTGAATTATATTCACGATTTTGGACAGTGAATATATTATTAAATAAAATGGATTCATTTTTTGAAGAAGTGATACTTTAAAACGAAGTTAAACATTTTAAAGATGTTTTAAAATGTATTATGAATCGAAAGCATAGATTTCAACACTTGTTGTTGAAATAGACGTTTTCGAGAAATTTAAGGAAATGGTGGACTATAACACTGTTGTTATAGTAAATGATTTCCAAAAGGAAATGTTTTATATAGTATTGGGATTTATATATCTATTTTAATTCCGAATCCCTATACTATTGATTTCGAGTCGTCGTAACGATGTTTTACGCAACATTCGTTTTGACTCAAATAGATGTTAAAATTTATGATTTCCTTAAAGAATTAAATGTATACTTAATATTGATTTAAGTATATTGAATATTTTCAAATGTTGAAAATAAATAGATTTGTGAAATACTTATTTTTAAATAAGTATGGAAATGTTTTTCCAATATGAAATGAACTGTTTTGAGATTTTATCTTCAAAGATAAATTGAAATGTGAATATTTGAAATTTGTTTTCAAATGATTAAGTGTGGAAATTTTGTATCTCGTAAAGATATTTTTGAAGAATAAATAATTTGGGAAAATTATTTGGAATCTGATGATGTTGCGCATCTTTATTGATAGTTAAATAACCGACTATCAATAATTACCTTTAGATAGGTATTTGTTGTGAATTGGATGAATTTGAATGCCACACTTATTTTTGAATAATCGCTCACTATTCGGGTTAGCCGGGAAAGGACCATGGGGTCGTATAACCCATTCCGAATATGTGATACGTCGTTATGAATTGCATTCGAAGACCGGTGTTGAAGACCGGATATTTTTGAAAACGGAAGGATTACCGTCGAGTTACTCTACATCGGCTGATCTCCGATTTAGAGGTTTTATCACCCTTAGTGACGGGAAGTCCGGACGTGATTAGAAAGTTATCCGGAATTGCAAGGGCTTCGTGAGAAGTGCCTTCGGTTCTGTTCGATCCCGGAACAGACTTGTATGGATTGTGTGTTTGACGTTACAATTTGAGATATAAAGCTGATTTCTTTCAAATACATTTCTGTTGGTGGCGGAGAATTTATTCTCTTAGCTTAACACCCTTCTCTGAGACGTACGAGCTCAGAGGTTATGTAGTTGAAATTTATCAGCGATATATCCCAATTTGGTAACGTGGCATACTGAGTGTTGCTGTGAAATGATCATTGTTTGATCATTTGTGATATGATCATTTGTTTGATCTTATATCTTTGTGATCATAGGTTGATCATTTTTGTTTGACCCGAAGCAGGGCTTTTTGAGAAAGCGTAGCTTTGTGGACGAGACTTCGTCGAGCCTCACACCCCGGAAATGGTCGAAACAGGAAGAATGCGGCAAGGTTCTAGGGAGTAGCGCCCCTTAGTGTATGTCATTCCTTCTGGATAAAGGTGGTATCATGGTATGGAGCCCAGATACTTAACCTCTGTGGTTGCTGCAAAATTTATTTCTTTGTGGTTGTTGCGAATCAGGGATCCTCGGGAAGATCGGTGACGATCGGGGGATGGCATACGCGTGTCAGTAGTTACCTATTTTTGCAGAGGTAACCCGGCCTTGTGTTGGCAGAGATCCGGTTAGGTTCTCGGGTCGTCTATTCCAGGGACGTACCCATCGTGGATAGGAAGTTCCTTAGCCTGACCATTTGTTGGAAATCCAAAGAAACAATACTATCTTGTACGGTTTTAGTTGTAGAACCTATCATTCACTTATGGTGGTCACCACTGTTTGGATGGTAGCTATAGTAGGCATAAGTGCGGAATGCCTATGCTGGCTAAGATTAATATTATACTTTCGAAATGTTTTCCACTATGCACTAATAATAATATCAAAAAGGTTTTGATTTTTGCGTAGTAAGCATCTTTGACTAACATAAGAAGAAATCTCCTCCAAGTCTGCGTTTGCATTGTGTGTGTGGTGGGAGGTCTTATGGTAGTTTCATTTTCCAAAAGCATTGCGAATTTGACTTTAAATCTTCTTGTTGTTTTAAAGATAAAACTGTTTTACGATCTCACACCAGTCACCATGACTGACTCGGAGTTTATTGTTTCCCTTCTAAACTCTGGGTGCCCACCAATTTCCACACGGGCAGTCTAGAGTTAGATTATCAGGATATTCTGGATATTCTGGAGCTTGGAGATAAGCTGGATGACGAGACGTAGTATTTGTATCTGATATTATTTATTCCGCTGTGTATTCTGTATGAGGACAAGTTATATAACTGTCCATTGTTGTATATTGACTCTGATGATTGATGTATGTATAAACTGATATAGCTCTTTGTTTTAAAAGACTAGTGTTTATTTATTATATATTGTTCCGCTGCGATGTGTAAGATTCTGATATTGTTTTCTGTTTCTGTTGTTGTTCTGTTGTTCTTTTTTTTTCTTTCTTCTTCTGCTTTCTTCTTCTTTTCTTCTTCTTCTCCCTTTTCTTGTTCTTAAAACCCTCACTATTGGAGTTTCCGGCACTCGATTGCTCGGCAGTCGATAAAGTGAGTATCGATGTCGAATTTTCGAAAGTCGAAAAATCCGGTACGTGACAACTGGTATCAGAGCATATGGTTAAGCGACAACCCTGCTCTGTTGGGTGTTACTCATTAGAGATAGAGTCAGCAGTACTCTAGAATGAGTTGAGTGTAATAATAGATACGAGCGCGTATTTGTTATTGAATATAAAATTGTTTTGTATTGTGATGATTGGTTTATTGAGTGGCATATGAACCTTCGTCGGCACAGTCTGCAAAACTGTATCGAAGGGGTTTCTAAACGCTCGAATAGAACAGTTCGGCACAATATTGTTTTAAAATAGGGTGAATGAAATAATTTTGCCCAAAACTATTTTTGTATATAAAAGAAATGTTTTTCTATGAATTACTATAGTATATGGTTGCATGGTTGCTAGAAGTAATATTATTAAATTATCATCACTAAAATTGAATAAGAAATTGAAATCATAACTCCAAAGTTAAGAAATTAATTCACATACAAATGAAATTTGAGAATGTAAATTATAAATGTGAATTGTAAATTAAAACGGAATTCCAGAGAAGTTTTGGAAAAGTTTTGAAAGGAGTTTGAAAATTTTGGAGATTTGGAAAGTTTAAACCATTTTTGATTTGAAAATGAATTTTAAAGGTTTGAAAAATGTTTTGAAGAGATGAAAAGCTCTAAACTCTTTTCGGTCGCTGGAAAATAACTTCGATGATGACCGCGGCATCGTTGGTGTTCATTTTCGGGTTTCCAAAAGGGAAATTGCTGCCAAATTGTTTTAATTTTGAAGTTGTTAAAAAAAAATTTTGGGTTTGTTTTGGAAATTCAAAAGGATAATTTGAATTGTTTTCAAAAATGATTTTTGAAAAGGTTGAAAAGACTCTGGAATACTATATAAAGATATTTATGAAATATTACTAAGTTGATAACTTATACAGATTTGAATAAGTGGATTGGAATTTGAAATGGATTAGTAACGGAAACTAATTGAAGAAATGACAAATTAATATGGTTTGAGATGAATTAAAATTCATATGGAATTTGAAATCCAGTTTAATATAAGTAGTTATGAACCAAAGTGGTAAATCGAAAATAAATATAATGTCTACATGGAATATTTATATTGAACCTAAGAAATGAAGAGCGAAATTCTTAAGTAAAATCTGATATTGAAATTATTCTAAGTTGATGATTGAGTGAAGATAAAACTGGAATTAGAACTGAATGTTGAAACAAATGTGAATAAATGAATTAGAATTGTAATGAATTAGTAATTGGAACTAATTTAAAATAGTGCAGTTGTGAATTAAAGATAATTGATAAATTCAATATTCAGAAGTTGAACTGAATCCAAATTAGAATTGAAATGGTAAATTGAATTCAAATGAAATTGAAATGTAAAGATTGAACGAAATTGAATATATGTAACTAGATATTATGGCTAGTAGGATATACAGGTGTAAAGGAATTGGGATTTTAATTTTGAAGATAAATTTGAATTGCTCGACAAAAGTTATGTATTTTAATTTCTATATGAGATTTGATGATTTCTCTCTAGCCGCTTGGCTTTTTCTTTTTCTTTTTGAAATCTGAGAGTCCGTAGGGACGTTTTGTAGTCGTGCCGTATTAGCCGCGCAAAGGAGACGCTGGCGAAATTTTTCGAAAATTTCGAGTGTTAGAAAATTTTTGAGAAATTTTGAAAGTTTAAAATTTGAATTTGAATTTGAATTTAAATTTGAATTGAAAGTAAACAATGTTGTTTGGAAACTTATAATTTGAGTTGGAAAAATTAGTTGAATTGATACCGAATCTTTAGTAGAAAGATTTATTTTGAAAATTGATAAAACTAGTGGATTGTTGAAAATAGTAGACGAGTTAAGAACCATTTTTCTTAACTTGTAATTTTGAGGACGAAATTCTTTTAAGGAGGGAAGTCTGTAACGACCCAGAATTTTGAACGAATTAAATTGGAAATATTTAATTAATTTTAAATATTTGAATGATGATTTAATTTGAATCCCCGATATAATTTTGAAATTTGCGATTAAATTATAAAATTTAATCTATTGAATTGAATAAAAATTTGAATCTTCAATTTTTAGCTGAAGAAAAATATTTCGAAAGCTTTTATAATTCGTATTGATAATTCTGAAGATAATAGAAGCTTCAGAATCGAAGTTGAAATTGATTTGATCAGTTTTGAAATTTATATCGTTCAACCGATATTTAAAAAATAGTCATTTTTCAAACAGTCTCGGAATTCGACGAAACTAGTTCCATTGGGTCCGTAATATTGAATTATTACCGGATTTCAATTTTCGTAATTTTCGAGGTTGTTGTGTGACCATACGATAGTTAAACGCGTTAGAATTTAAATGGAATTCAATTTAAATTTAAAATTTAAATTTGTAAACATCACACGTTCGTTCCTTCAACCACGCAGGGAATCACGGGGAGAAAATCGTGCATCCCATGTCTTCTGTCTTCCTCCCTTCTTTTAAAATCATTTCCCCTCTCTCAGATTAAAATCAAAACGAAGAAAACAAGCAAATGGCCTCGAGAAAAATAAAAATAAATGCTGAGTAAACTCCCTCCCTCTCTCGTTCTAACCAAAATCAATCGCCATAGGGAAAATAAGATAATCGAACGCGATTCGTTCGAGTGAGCTAGAGGAGGGGCGGCATTCGTGACGCCGCGGGGGCTCGCGTACGATGGCAATGGATAAGGCAGCGCGACTGGAAGGTGGCTTCGTCATCGAACGAACGAGCGGCAACAGGGAGCTCGAGTAACTGGGTCAAGCAGGGCGGCGACCAGGGTTTCGCGGCGGAGCTCGCGGCGAGGTGGAATCGCGTAGGGGGGTATCACGTGAACTTCAATCAAGGGCAATTGGGGGCAGCACGACAGTACGATGACGAGGAGGATGGAGGCGAATTCGTGAGGGTACGGCGTGGCTCCTGGTTTTGCCGAGGTGATTACTTTTTTTTTTGGTTTCTGTATACCTGTTCAAAGAGAAAATTTTGGTTAAAATCGAATCACCAGTTTAAGAGAATTTTTATCACTGTTTGGTTTAATTATTGGTTTAGGAAAAGATAAAATCTATAAAAGAAAACGGGTTTAAAATTTTATTTTTGGTTTAAATTGAACTTTTGGGTTAATTAAATATAGCGAATGGAAATCTATTTATGCGACTGGTCCAAATATTATATAAAATAAAAATTGGAATTTATAAAGAATAGTTTTGAATTTAATTTTTGTTAAAAAGAAATTATTAAAAAGAAATTTGTTTGAAAGCCAAAAACAATTTATTAGAAGAGGAATTTGATAATTAGTTAGATAAATTTATTAAAAGAAATTGATTTAAAAATATTAATTTAAAGTAAAATTATTAGTTAAAAATTTAAACCTATTGAATGGAAATTAATGGTTAAATTAGTTCAAATTAAAATTTTTAAACAATTTAATCCATTGAAAAGAAATTGTTATTCGATTAATTCAAATATTGATAGATCCGTATAAATTGTTTATACCAGGTTAACATCGAGAAAACAAAACTGAAATGGAAATGGATAGCAAAATAAAAGCTAAGGTGAGATTATTTTCTCACTCAAATAAATTTTGTTTGACAGTTATTGATTGTTTGATATGATTGCTATGCTGATTGTGGTATTAGATATAGTAGGATATATCTATTATATATATAGCAATATATACATATTGGCATATGTATATATTGGATTGATGATTTCCCGCCTCGTATAGCGGATGAGACCCTATTGCGCCGTTAGTAAGCGGATTTTTATAAAACCCATATACCGCGATAATTCCGTACTGGAGCGGAATTGGTATTGTGCTAACATCTTTGGATGCAGGGAAACAGGTTGGAGGGATCCAACTGGACCCCTCACATTGATTGAATTTATTTATACTGTGATGTGAATCTGTGAATGATTATGTTGATGTTATTAATCATATTGATATCTGGAAATTGTTTGAAGCTAAAATTTAGCTGAATGGATGTTTGATATCATTGGATTCCAAAAATATATGAAATTGAATTTTTGAAATCAAAATAGAAATTTTTAAGTAAATAAATTTTTAGAAATTGAATAAATTTGAAGGAAAGAATTTAAAAGTATAAAAGCTGATTTTTATAACCTTATTGAATTAGTTCCAGAATCAAGTGAAGATGTTAAATAAATGAATTTCGTATAATAGTGATTTTTAAATTGAAGAATTTAATTAAAATTTGGATTTCTAAATAGTTTTGAAAAAGATAAAGGAATTTATTTTCTTAAAGAGGAATTTATTTAAAAGGAGATAAGTTGGAGATCCCTTTAGGAATTCAATTGGTAAATTGAAATAATTTGGGAAATCAATGTAAAATGATTTCAATTTGAAGAATCCATTTAAAAACAGAATATTGAATAATTTGAGAAAAATAAGGAATTTATTTAGTAGTGATAAATGAAATTAGAAATCAATCTGTAATTGATTTAATATTTGGGAATGAATTTTTGAGAAATCAGTATGGAAATTTTATTTAAGGTTGAAAATAAATTTAGAAATCAATATTGAAATTGATTTGGTATTGAAGTTCTACAAATAGAATTGAAATTTATAAAAGTTGTTTATAAATCCGAAATCACTTATTTTGATAAGTAAAATATAGAAGTTAATAAAAAGAAGATTTATAAGTTGAAGTTGTTATTAAAACAGAAATAGAATTTATAAACTTCGTTTTATAAATTCGAAATCGATTGAATTTGATAAATTAAATATAGAAGATTATTTAAAGAAGATATATTCTCGTTTTTGGATAGCGAATTTTTATTGAAATAAAAAGGTGTAGAAATGATTGAAATTGGGTTAAGTGAATTATATTCACGATTTTGGACAGTGAATATATTATTAAATAAAATGGATTCATTTTTTGAAGAAGTGATACTTTAAAACGAAGTTAAACATTTTAAAGATGTTTTAAAATGTATTATGAATCGAAAGCATAGATTTCAACACTTGTTGTTGAAATAGACGTTTTCGAGAAATTTAAGGAAATGGTGGACTATAACACTGTTGTTATAGTAAATGATTTCCAAAAGGAAATGTTTTATATAGTATTGGGATTTATATATCTATTTTAATTCCGAATCCCTATACTATTGATTTCGAGTCGTCGTAACGATGTTTTATGCAACATTCGTTTTGACTCAAATAGATGTTAAAATTTATGATTTCCTTAAAGAATTAAATGTATACTTAATATTGATTTAAGTATATTGAATATTTTCAAATGTTGAAAATAAATAGATTTGTGAAATACTTATTTTTAAATAAGTATGGAAATGTTTTTCCAATATGAAATGAACTGTTTTGAGATTTTATCTTCAAAGATAAATTGAAATGTGAATATTTGAAATTTGTTTTCAAATGATTAAGTGTGGAAATTTTGTATCTCGTAAAGATATTTTTGAAGAATAAATAATTTGGGAAAATTATTTGGAATCTGATGATGTTGCGCATCTTTATTGATAGTTAAATAACCGACTATCAATAATTACCTTTAGATAGGTATTTGTTGTGAATTGGATGAATTTGAATGCCACACTTATTTTTGAATAATCGCTCACTATTCGGGTTAGCCGGGAAAGGACCATGGGGTCGTATAACCCATTCCGAATATGTGATACGTCGTTATGAATTGCATTCGAAGACCGGTGTTGAAGACCGGATATTTTTGAAAACGGAAGGATTACCGTCGAGTTACTCTACATCGGCTGATCTCTGATTTAGAGGTTTTATCACCCTTAGTGACGGGAAGTCCGGACGTGATTAGAAAGTTATCCGGAATTGCAAGGGCTTCGTGAGAAGTGCCTTCGGTTCTGTTCGATCCCGGAACAGACTTGTATGGATTGTGTGTCTGACGTTACAATTTGAGATATAAAGCTGATTTCTTTCAAATACATTTCTGTTGGTGGCGGAGAATTTATTCTCTTAGCTTAACACCCTTCTCTGAGACGTACGAGCTCAGAGGTTATGTAGTTGAAATTTATCAGCGATATATCCCAATTTGGTAACGTGGCATACTGAGTGTTGCTGTGAAATGATCATTGTTTGATCATTTGTGATATGATCATTTGTTTGATCTTATATCTTTGTGATCATAGGTTGATCATTTTTGTTTGACCCGAAGCAGGGCTTTTTGAGAAAGCGTAGCTTTGTGGACGAGACTTCGTCGAGCCTCACACCCCGGAAATGGTCGAAACAGGAAGAATGCGGGAAGGTTCTAGGGAGTAGCGCCCCTTAGTGTATGTCATTCCTTCTGGATAAAGGTGGTATCATGGTATGGAGCCCAGATACTTAACCTCTGTGGTTGCTGCAAAATTTATTTCTTTGTGGTTGTTGCGAATCGGGGATCCTCGGGAAGATCGGTGACGATCGGGGGATGGCATACACGTGTCAGTAGTTACCTATTTTTGCAGAGGTAACCCGGCCTTGTGTTGGCAGAGATCCGGTTAGGTTCTCGGGTCGTCTATTCCAGGGACGTACCCATCGTGGATAGGAAGTTCCTTAGCCTGACCATTTGTTGGAAATCCAAAGAAACAATACGATCTTGTACGGTTTTAGTTGTAGAACCTATCATTCACTTATGGTGGTCACCACTGTTTGGATGGTAGCTATAGTAGGCATAAGTGCGGAATGCCTATGCTGGCTAAGATTAATATTATACTTTCGAAATGTTTTCCACTATGCACTAATAATAATATCAAAAAGGTTTTGATTTTTGCGTAGTAAGCATCTTTGACTAACATAAGAAGAAATCTCCTCCAAGTCTGCGTTTGCATTGTGTGTGTGGTGGGAGGTCTTATGGTAGTTTCATTTTCCAAAAGCATTGCGAATTTGACTTTAAATCTTCTTGTTGTTTTAAAGATAAAACTGTTTTACGATCTCACACCAGTCACCATGACTGACTCGGAGTTTATTGTTTCCCTTCTAAACTCTGGGTGCCCACCAATTTCCACACGGGCAGTCTAGAGTTAGATTATCAGGATATTCTGGATATTCTGGAGCTTGGAGATAAGCTGGATGACGAGACGTAGTATTTGTATCTGATATTATTTATTCCGCTGTGTATTCTGTATGAGGACAAGTTATATAACTGTCCATTGTTGTATATTGACTCTGATGATTGATGTATGTATAAACTGATATAGCTCTTTGTTTTAAAAGACTAGTGTTTATTTATTATATATTGTTCCGCTGCGATGTGTAAGATTCTGATATTGTTTTCTGTTTCTGTTGTTGTTCTGTTGTTCTTTTTTTTTCTTTCTTCTTCTGCTTTCTTCTTCTTTTCTTCTTCTTCTCCCTTTTCTTGTTCTTAAAACCCTCACTATTGGAGTTTCCGGCACTCGATTGCTCGGCAGTCGATAAAGTGAGTATCGATGTCGAATTTTCGAAAGTCGAAAAATCCGGTACGTGACATTCAACCACCACGACTTGCTCACCTTGCCTCGCACCTACTTCGGCCAGCATCTCTCTCACCTCCGCCTCCGCTCTGGCCAGCAACCGCCACACCACACCGAGCCCTCTCCTTCTCTTTCGGCCTTCACACCCTGTAGCTTCCATCGCTTGGTCCACATCACCTCCACCAGGCTGTGCCTTGCTGAGCCAACTTCCTCTAGCCCTATCTCGTTCAAAGCCTACTAGCCTCTTCACTCCTTCTTTCGTACGTACAAAGGTGTATATATGTTGTTTATATATGGTGAGTTTTAAATATTATAAGTTATATATTAGTATATATGCAAGTTGTGTGTTGGATATAAAGTATATAAATTTATACCGGGTGCATTATACTGTGTGCGTTATATTTTTTTTATAAAGTGGTTTGTTATATATTTGATGTTATAGTGTATAAACATATATATCGTATGTGTTGTTTTATATATATATAAGTTTATATCGATTGTTGTATGTTATGTTGTTTATAAACTGTATAAGTTATATTATATATATGATTCTAACTGTTATATATATCGTATATTTTGTATAGAGTTTTAGAATGTAATATGTATATGAAGACCTTATTTTGAATGGAGATTTTAAAGTAAATAAACTGGAAATTTTCGCTGCCGAGTTAGCAGTGTCATGAAGTATCAAATATTAGCAGATGGAATGTGCTACTTGAATCCCAAAATGAATCATTGGAGATGTCTATAAAATAAAAATAATATGGCAAGGCAGCAGCGCTCCTGCAACTGTTGGTTCTGACTAAAATTGTGTTACTGCTTTCAGTTATTTGTTAAGTCTATAAAATGAGGTGTTAATGATTTGCCTGTAGAAACATTAAATTACTTCGTGCACTATTGTTCCATTTTCATGTTAGTTTCCAATAAAAGGATCAGGCATACTACTACAAATATATATAAGGTTGTACATATTTCGTATGATCTGTGAGCTGTATGTGTGCGCGCGCTTTATGATAAACAATAAGTTAAATTATAATATATATCCAAAGTTATTATTTAGATATGGGCCGGCATTAAAGTTTTAGATATAAAGTTTGTTATATAAATATATGTTAGTTCCCACTATTCTGTTTAAGATTTATATGTATACAAGATATTTTTTTTTTGAATAACGATGTATACACGTTATGAAATTATATCCATGAGTTGGTTCCATGCATTTACAAGTATTTGGGTTTTGCTATGTGCTGTTAATATTGGGGACCGTGTATTATATTTTAAAGCATATGTAAGTTATACAAATTACACTGTTAGTTAACTGGCTATAGTGTATATTAGTGTAAATATGTTGTTGGTTTCAAAATGTATATGTTAGTTTGTATAAAAAAAAATTTAAATTATTATAAACCTATCTTATATCAATATATATTTATTTTTTTTATTTTTAATTGTCGTAGTGATCTTATTTAAAAATAATAATAATAATTACAATAAATAATAATATAATATTCTTTTGCTTTGATTTTACTGCATCAATCCGGTTCTGATTCGATTTCTTCTATTTCGTATCTATCAGCTTTGTCGAATTCGAGCCAATCTCGCTTTGCTTCAGAATTCGTGCTTGGGTTCGTTACTCAATTCTATGTCATATTCTGTATTCTCTAGCCTCGGAAGGTGAGCAATCACTCACGATTAATGTTCTTTTATTTATTAAATTTGATTTCAATTGAAACGACAATTGAAATATGCTACTGTTAGTTAATTACACTGTTATATATGCTATTGCCTGTATCAGTTCACCTGTGACATCTGACACCATTATCTGTTAATTATTTATGCGATGATAATACAGTTTGGCTGATAATTGATTGATTGTTGAATGTTTATATTGGACGTTACATTGTTAGTGTTAAATGATAAATAGTATGAAATGGATATAGGATAGTTAACAATTTTTAAATTGATTTATATGTTAAATTTGATTAGTTGAATATGACCCCTTTTAATTGTTAAATTAATTGACATGTAGAATAGTGATAATTACACTTTGAACCATCGACGTATATTGGATTAATTGTTGTAGTGTAATATTGAAATCGAATGACAAGTGAAGAACCGTATTAATATTAGTGTAATAATCTTTAATCTACATGAAATGATAGTGTAGATTCTAGAAATAATTATATTAATTTACACAAACAACAATGTGAATTAATACGATTATTTCGGGATTATTTGAATTGATTTTTGGATTGATATTGGTTGTTGTTATTGCTTGTTTATTTACTTTGACACCATCCCAATTATCACATTGCAAGTTCCCTTTGCTATGCTTTGATTTTGAATTGAATTGGAATCGGGTTGAAATGATAAATACCCAAATTGAACTTTGACCTAGGATAAAGAATTAAATAAAACCCGATTGGTCAAAAATTTGATTTAAAAATAAGCGAAGATTTTATTTGAATAAATAATATGGTTTTGAAATGAAGTTGAAATTTGAATTTTAATGAAAGGAAATGTTAATATTTAATAATCTGAAACAAAATTTTAACAATGTAATTGATGAAAGAACGTTGTTTAATTTGAGAAATGATTGAATTAAGTTTGGAATGATTCAATAATTAAGTTTGAAATTATAATTAAGTTTGAAATTATTAAACTTTGAAACTATTTAATAATTAAGTTTAGAACTATTTAATAATTAAATAAGATTGAATTATTTAATGATTAAAATTGAATTGAACTCTTTATTAAGTAAAATTGAACTTCTTGAAAAAGTGAAATTTAGCTCTTTATTAATTAAGCTTTGAAATTGTAACTAAGTAAATAAATAAGTGAAATTGAATTTCTTTAATAAGAAATAAAATGTGATTATTGAAATTAATGTAAGACTTGTAATTTAAAGAATTTATTTGACAAATCTAATTCAATTCAATTTGATGTTTTGTATAATGAAGTTGAACTTAAGTAATTGATTTAATGAATTGGAAATTTAATAAAAATTGTTTGAATGACAAATTTACTTAATGAATATTGAATAAAATCGATCAAGGAATTTAAATTGATTTAGATGTTAAATTAAATTAATTTAAATGATTTCGGAATGAAACTTATATACGAATCTAAATGAATATTTGATTTGTTTTAAATAAAAATGGAAATTGAATTATAAGATTTTGAAATGATAATTTGGAAGTTTTGAAACGAAAATTTTGAAAATTGATTTCGAAAGACAAATGAAATGTTGATTTACAAATTCTAATTGAAATTGAATTTGATTTGGTTTTGAAATATATAAACGACCAATCGATGAAATAATTACGGAAGTTATTAAAGAGACCGGAATCGGTTATGGACATACTCTCTGTCTAAACCGAAAACCACTTTAATAACTATACGCGGAGTGTGATCCAGAATGAAGTGGTTGGAATGATGTACGTGATGACTGAAGAAAGAGAACGATAATGGATAGCCTTGACACTTGTGTCAAATTGGAAATGACTAAAACAGGAGCCGTGCCGGGCCAATGGAGGTCAGCTACCTCAAGCGAACACACTTCTTCGAAAACTACTCATTACTTGTTGTCGATTGGTGCACCCTTGATTTGGGAGTGTTGTTTCGTGGTGTTGCGATCGCTGCGGCGATGCGTTCTCACCAGTCCGGATCAGGCAAATGGTAGTTTCACTACCTTGGGTATTGCCTCATGTGCCTTGTCATACTTGTATCCCTATACGCGACCACTACGATTTGTTTTGTACCTTTAGTATATGGATTGCCCTCTGGTGACTTCCGGTTTTGGGGAAACTACGGTCTTGTATATGCTCTTGGGAATAAAAATGTGTTAAGGGTGGAATGGGCCATGACTTAACACTATTTTGATATTTTATATTACTGATAGGCATTATCTACTTATCGTACACTACTACATAGTAGATAGTTTAACGGATCCTTAAAGGATGGTTATTCCAAACATCCTTTGAGTTACTTGTATTTCAATTGCTATTTCACTTGAGTTGGATTTATTAAAATAAGAATGTTAATCCTGACTCGAGTGTCTTGTGTTTTTGCTTTACGCTCAGGTCAGACTGAGTGTACCAGTGTTCGAGACTAACCTTTGAAGTTGGAGCTTTGCTTGAAGATCCAGCCATCTATTCTGCTTTCAGTATTCGACGATTCCAGTGATGTATTCTGATTTGTATCTGATGTATCGTATTACTTTTCCGTTGTATCTGGTTTAACTCTGATGTAACTTATACATTTATATAGTAGCTTCATGAACTACTATCTCTTTTATTTCCGCTGCATTTATTACTCAGTGTCTGTGATCTGTGATTATATTTATTTACTGTATATGTTCAGTTTTGCCAAATTTAAATTAACAACGCGGTATTTTAAGCAATTCAATTCCAGCATGAGTGTCTACCTATACACTTATAATGGATGTGAATGGTCAAAAAATACTGGGTCGTTACAGTTGGTATCAGAGCTTTGGTAGCTCCAGGCAAAACTTAGCATATAGGGTAAATGTATTTACAGAATCACTCTCATTCGAGTTTCAGTCTCTTCCTTGACTCAATTCCTTTGAATTTTGGAACATTCCCCTCGGTTTTGAAATTCATTCGTATCCTTCACTATTTGTCTTCTTTCAATCCTGGAGCACCCCATAACTCCATTCTGAATGTTATCTATAATAGATCGGCGGTCTTGCCAATCTTCGAATGATTCGTAAAGGATTAAACTCCTTTATAATAGGCATTGATTTACCGAAGATTTCCGTAACCTCGGTTTACGATGCTATATATTACCTGCTATACCTAAATTCCATCTCTTGAGATCGAGTGTTGATTTACCTCAGAATTCAGCATCGACCTTATTCTTGAAGTTACGGACGACCCGGTTAAGGTTGCCCATGAATTAAATAAACTCATCCATCTCCCGATTGTGATAATTGAATTATCTTATCTTCTGTTTCAAACTTATTTTTGAATCAAAATTCTCTTTGATTTGAGCCCATCAAATTTGAAACCCTATCCTTATTTTGAAAATTCATTCCTATATCGTCGAGCAAAGAAATGTATTTGTAAACTAATATATATTGTGACGCCCCACCTCTATGCTCATAACAACAAAGAGTATTAAAAGAAATACTGTCTATTATTACGAAGAATAAGGCTGGATAGGAGCGACCATCCGTAATTGGCCTTACACTAATATTGGTTATCTCGATAGGAGTGGTATATACTTTTTATTTTCCATCTATTATTTATTTACTCCCATTGACATATCCAATTATCAGTATAAAACAAACTACGATAGTTCATAATAGTTTAGGACATTAGATATAACAATAACACAGATAATATAAATGCGGAACACAGATTAACAAAAATCTCATATATATAACCGATGTCAGTTACAATATAGTTGACACGATACATATGATACAACTACAACTGTCGACTCTAGAAGTTATATATACAAGTACATTATCGACTAATATACCTGAATACATATCGTTCTATACAATGACACGACTACTACAAAATGACACTGACAACTTCAGAAGATGTGAAAAGTCTTCATATCCTGAACAGCAACTCAAAGAAGAAAATCTACAACCTGAAATAACTCGGGTCTGACCCGAGTATTACATTCAAAAGAAAATAATACACGGGTCAGTCTAATTCAAACTCAGTTATTAGTGCATAGAAGCGATAGTAATCAAATATTAAATAGATGACAGTCACAGAAATCTCGTATATCCAACTTCTCGATAAGAGAACCGGATAACGGCAGATATAACACTAAACAGTGTTAATCCACAAATCAACAATCCAAATCAGAACACAGCTTCAAAACATTGAAATTAAGCAACAAAACAATTTAACAAATCGAAACATCAATTTAAAACGTCAGATTCAGCATGGGCTGCAGTACACGCACACGTGTACTGCCTCGCCAATACAGTGATGAAATACACCAAGGCTCAATTAAAAGCTCACAAATGAGTGCAAGGTCAAACCCAAAATCAGGTTCAACACAAATGAAGTCAATTAAAATCACAACGCAACCACAAGGTCAAACCCGAGCATTCACTGGATTCAACTCAAGGTACAAATTTAATTGAAATTGTTAAGACATAAAATCAAGTCTCGACCGAGACCAGGCTGCGATTTAAAGTAAAGAAGCACTCATCATAAATCAAACTGCAGAAGACTTCAATATGCGCATATCAGACTACAGGAAGCCCAAACTTGAATCGGTGAACATGCTACAGACATGAAGGCAACAATACTCAAACCAACAACAAAGGGGGACCAGGCAACATATATGAATACATATATATGGGACACTGCACAGTCAATAGAGAAGTACAAACCAAGTGCACGGCTTACAGGCATAATGCAGACAATGCCAACACCCTGATCGAAGGACTGAAATACACAATACGAGCTAAGGTTGCAACTATGAAAAACCATTTCCATAATACTGACTCGATGCTAAAGCCGACATTAAACAAGACAGTGCCAAAGTCAAACCCAAAAACGAATAGTGGTTATCCACGAAAACAGGGGATTTCAAAGCATATCACTGTTATAACAAGGACAGTGAATGCAACTGCAAATGAATAATGCCATGTAACTGTTTCTAGCATATGACCAAATGTAAATGCACTACGGACCTGGTAGTACCGAAGTACCACTGTCTCGAAGTAATTAGTCTCAACCATGCTGGGCAGTACTATCAGAAATGAATGCTTCATAAATGCAGACCAGATTTTGTGTGACAACAATTATTAGTCCAACCAAGTCAAGTGGATAACCAATGCAACACTCTGGTCAGTGAATACATATGCAGTGCCACCATAAACAGGCGTAACTACAGCTACACAGTGCAAAGAAATGAGTGAGTATATGGGTGCAGATATGCCAAGATTCTTATGAAACCGAAATAACAAAGTACCAGAGTAGGCAAATTTCCATAGGTAATTCGAACAACCAAAGCCAAAGAGAAAGTCACGAAATCAAACTCAACAGTCACAAAAAAGTCATGGCCGAAATTAAACAAGTCAATAAGGACTCATTTCAACTAAAACCACTGAATTATCAAACTCAAAGGCCTGGTAATACCAAAACAACTGTAACGCCCCACCCCGAGACCCACGTTAGTAAAGGGAATTAAAGAGAAATTCTGTCTACTAACGCAGAGAATAGGGTTGGATAAGGGCGACCAACATAGCATACAATAGCTAAGAACTAAACATGTCAAGTAGTGTCATCATTTTTTTTTCATTTACCTCATATGTGGTTGACATGTCTAGTCCATAACTATTGCACACTATGGCGGTTTACAAACGTTTCAGAACTAATGTAATATACATATATGCGGAAAGTAAATAACAGTCACAGAATAGCAAACCCAGATCAGATATATATATATATATATATACATACACCACCATACATGCCCACATAATACATCATACATGAGTGCCAAAAAGGGGTACTGATAATCACATACAATCATCCCACAAAAAGAATAATAGTCAACAAAATGGTCTAAAGATAAAAGCTAGCCAAATCGATATGTCCCACAAAAGGTGATGAGCTGATCCAAAAAGTGAAGCTATCCATACTAACCTGCAACTCGGTCTGACCCGAGTGAAAAACACATGGGTCAGGCAACTAAACTCATCAGTAGATAAGGGCATCAATGATGATAAGTGATAATGAGATAATCATTTCGTTGTTCCCAATGGAACGAATATAAGGTTCATCATGAATATACATATGTGAGAATCATCAAGGACCATTCTTATATCATAAGAAGGAAAATTATTTCGAAGTACTTCAAATCAATCATAAAGATCGTCAAACTTCATAAATCACATAATCTCAACAAGTAGTAATAATATGGTCGAACCATCATGGACCATCCTATAATGTCGCCTAATTCTTACTCGAGGCTATTCAAAACATAACATCCCCCAAAAAGATTAACATCAAAATCATCAATAAAAAGAGTACTTTGCACGTGCTATTTACTTCCACTAGTACTGTACTTCGGTACCATACATCATGAGATTGGGATCACCTTCATTTCTACCTCTCCTGCCTATGCACACGACTACGTAGCCTATAATTTCCTCCATCCCAATCGGTGACGTCAAAAGACCCGAGTAATAATATTATCATAATGCTTCGGGGTTGACTACTAATCTGCAACCCCACTTCACTCGAGGTCCGTAGTACTAGTCCAAACTTCCATGTGTCTCAACTTTACGACTAGGAACCCAAAAGGTATTAACACACGTCCCATACCATGCGTCAGCACCTAATGGTTTACTAATCGTCGGTCGATACCACATCATAAAGTAATTATACATTAACATCAAACCCTAAAAAGAAATTATATACATCGCCTCATTTCATCGGCAAAATGTAGAAAATTCCAACTCATCGTATTTTGTACCACGACGAATTCAATGTGACTACCACACTTGTCTCCTTTCATCGACAAGTATCAAAATAATAAATAACCTTGCCTCATATCCTCGGCAAGTATACTCTACATCCATATGGTCCTCTATCGCATATACTCCAAATTAGGAGTCAACGGACCATATCTGCATAATATTAGTCAAATGGACTAATATGATAAAATGCTTCAAACACAATCAAAACGTCAAATATACACCCGAATAACATAAAAATGATTAAAATAAATAAAATTAGTTATAAAATATTTTTCCATAGACAACATTTTTTTTTTTTGATGATTTATAAAAGACTTGGAAATAAGGAATACTTGTTTTAAAATCCCTTAAAAAAAATGCTTTAAAACATTTATGATTTCAGCATAGAAAACGACAAAATTTGGCAATGCGATTAAAAACAAAGTTGTAGCTTAGGTTCTAAGCTTTCTAGAATGACAAAGATCGTCAAATTCCGATCAGCGGTCTAAAAACTATGATCTTTCTACTAAAAGTCTTAAACAAGGCCTGTAGCATATAGTGTATGCATATATTGACAGAACTGAGATAAATATTCACAATTTCATCATATTAAACATTCGAATCTGGCAATATGACTAAAGAAAAAGTTGTAGCTTATAAAATGAGCTTTCCTGAACATCTAAGATTATCGAATTCGGCTTAAAAATGAAAAAGTTATGGCCGATTCCGTTTCAGATTCAACAACAGGGAAATTCTAGTCTTGCTCTCGGGTTAGCAGTAAACAAATTCAATTTTGTCATAGCTAACCTCAAAATAACAGAAAACTCATCAAACAAAAGTTGTAGTATATGACATAAGCATTCCGGAATGGCCAAGATTATCAAAATCCGATCTGTGATTCAAAAGTTATGGGTATTTTGCTAACAGATTCAAACTAAGCCTGATTTGTTAAAAACAGAATCAGGCTTCTGAATTCAAACCCATTTCAGGTCACTAAAATTGCAAAATCTCAGGAAACAATCTGAAGACAAATTGTTCCTTATCGAATGTAGTTTCCAACAAAAAAAATTTGAGGTAAAACGGACAAGAAACGTGAAAGTTATGACCGTTTTACTATGATGTATTTTCAACCAAACGTGATATACGAAAAACTTAAGAAAGTAGTGCGAATTTGCAACATAAAGCTACAGATTTTGCACAGGCTTTCAATTTAGTTGTTGTAAGTTATATACTTACTATTTTCAGCAGAAGATGATGGTTTTAGGCAGCAAAGACAAAGCTTTTGGCGAATTCAAGCTGCAGCAGTACCTGTAGATGCTTAAGTAGAGGCATGCAGAAAGAAATTATCAACAAGATGAGATTACAGTAAATGAAAAATTGCAATCTCTCTAGAATTTGGAATTTAAGAGATAGGAGATTACCCAATTTATGTTTTGAGCTAGGAAATCCTTCCAATTTGCCAACTAATTAACAATTTTGATTAGAGATTAAGAAGTGGAGACCATTTTTATGTATTTTGAAGCTTTTAATTTCTGGTGGAAGGAGAAAGGTGAGAAACCTGTACGATGACTCCTTTACCAACCAGAAGTCTCTTTCGGGTATTGGATCCAACCCAAACCCAATATGCCTTAGGAAAATTTTTAGAAATGTTATTTTTCTCAATTACTCACATATTCAATCTTTAACAATTCATAACTTTTGCATTATTAATCCGATTTCAACAAAATTAAATGCGTTGGAATCGTTATTTCGTCTAGAATTTTATTAAAGTAAATAAAACATTATTTTTCATCAATTTAAATTTTATTTTAGCACTAACTCTCATTTTCTACAATTTTAATCGAATATAGTTATACAACTACATTCACAAACTCATGAAATAAAGTAACACTTTATTTCACATAAGTCCAGCATTTTTATCCTCAATAAAATTATTTCTTCTTTATTCTCCATATTTTATTTTAAAATAAAAATGGACTATTGGTCTTAAATTACCAATATCATTTTATTAAACCCAAATAAATTTACAACCCATCCCAAGACTCAAATAAAGTGATTAACTTTATTTTCTTCATTTCATTAGCTCAATTTACTCAACTTCATTGTTTATATTAAATAAACAATATTTTCACCATTTTACCTCTAACTAATTTAATTAATTCCAATATTAAATTATAATCATCGTTATAATTTAATATTAGCGGTAATCTCCAAACTGGGTTTGTTACAGACTCCCCACCTAAAAAAAAAAGCGTCCTCGCTATTTCTAGGGAAACCGTGACAAATATAACAATTTAATCCAAAAGGAATAAGAAATAGCTTGAGATAATAGTTCTCACCATCCTCAAATGAAGATAGAAAACCCGGAAAAGAACTCTCGATAGATTCTCTAGTTTCCCAAGTGCAATCATTGAGATTCTCCGACCATTGAATCTTAACAAGAGGAACGTTCTTGCTTCGAAGGCGCCTTACCTCCGAATAAGGCACGCGAATAGGCCGCTGAACGGTGGATAAACTCGGTGAGATCTCAAGCTCTAGCTGCTCGGAAGGATCAACAACGGAATCAGAACCTCGAATGCACTTCTTAAGCTGAGAGACGTGGAAAACATCATGAATACCGGATAAATGAGGCGGAAGTGACACTCTATAAGCAACCGGACCGATGCGCTCGGTAATCGGAAATGGTCCTATAAAGCGAGGAGCCAATTTCCCTGTGGAGCCAAAGCGCATCACTCCCTTCATCGGAGATATACGAATGAACACATGGTCACCGACGGAGAATTCAAGAGGCTTCCTACGGTTGTCCGCGTAGGATTTCTGACGGCTCTATGCCTCTTTCATTCTCTGTCTAATAAGGGAAATCTTCTCCGAAGAATCACGAATCGAATCCGGCCCAAGAATAAACTTCTCGCCAGATTCTAACCAACAAGATGGAGAACGGCACGGTCTACCATAAAGTGCCTCGAATGGTGCCATACCGATACTAGATTGAAAGCTGTTGTTATAGGAGAATTCTACCAATGGAAGGTGATCCTCCCAAGAACCACCAAAATCAAGAATGCATGCACGAAGTAGGTCCTCAAGAATACGATTCACCCTCTCTGTCTGTCCATCAGACTGAGGATGATAAGCAGTCGAAAGATTTAGCTTTGTTCCCAAAGCCTGCTGAAAGCTGGACCAGAAATGACTGGTAAATAGAGGATCACGGTCACAAACGATCGATGAAGGAACACCATGCAATCGTACAATTTCCTTAATATAGAGCTTCACCAAAAGAGGAGCATTCCTATTAGACTTAATAGGAACAAAATGAGCTGACTTCGTGAGGCGATCAACAATTACCCAAATGCTCGAATGACCCGACCTTGAACGAGGTAGGCCGTCAATGAAGTCCATCGAAACTTGGTCCCACTTCCATAGTGGAACCTCTAGAGGCTGAAGAAGACCAGATGGCCGCTGATGCTCGGCCTTGACAAGCTGACACGTAATGCAATTGCTTACATAATTTGCAATGTCATGCTTCATGCCTTCCCAATAATAAAGTCGATGCATATCCGCATACATCTTACTGCTACCCGGATGAATGGTGTACTTAGAGCGATGACAATCATCAAGTATGTCACGTCTAAGTGTTGGGTCAGAAGGCACAACAATACGGTTCTTCAAACGGAGGCAACCGTGAGAATCAATGGAATAATCCCACAACTCCTCATCACAGGAGTCAGTAGAACAAGACTGGATGAGGCGCATCGTATGAACATCATGCCTCTGAGCCTCAGAAATACGATCAAGAAGAGATGGTCGAGCATCCATACTAAACAATAAAGCAGGAGAACCAGATGATGGAACTCTATTACGAATATCACAACAAGATAGTGTCATCAAAACATCCCATTCGGCTAACATCATAGAAACCATGGCCGAATGCTTGCGACTAAGCGCATCAGCAACTCGATTACCCTTACCAGGGGTATACTCAATATCGAAATCATATGAGGCGAGAAACTCTAACCATCGTTGTTGCCTCATATTCAAATCCTTCTGAGAAAAGAGATACTTAAGAGATTTGTGATCGGTATAGAGGATAAAATGCTCTCCCAAAAGGTAATGACGCCAAATCTTCAAAGCGAAGACAATGGCCGCAAGCTCAAGGTCATGGGTAGCATACCGAACCTCATTCGGTCTCAACTGTCTCGAAGCATCCTTCTGCATCAGGACTGCACCGAGGCCACTGTGGCTGGCATCGGTATATACAATAAGATCTTGGTTCCCTTGAGGAACCACGAGGATGGGTGCATTAGTGAGAAGCTCTTTCAGTCTCTGAAAAGAAGCTTCACACTTATCAGACCAAATAAATCGAACGCCTTTCCTCGTAAGGCTAGTCAAAGGAAGAACAATGCGGGAAAAGTCTTTGATGAAACGACGATAATAACCCGCTAATCCCAGAAAGGAACGAATCTCGTGAACATTCTCAGGCCTCTTCCAATTCTCAATAGCCTCGATCTTAGCAGGATCGACAGAGATGCCATTGGAAGATATGACATGGCCTAAGAATTTCACTTGCTTTTCCCAAAAATGACACTTAGAAAGCTTTGCTTTGAGTTGATGCTGTCGGAGAGTACTCAAAACGATTCTAAGATGTCTAGCATGATCTACTTCGGACCTGGAATAAACCAAAATGTCATCAATGAAAACAAGAACAAACTTATCGAGATATTCCCGGAATACTCGATTCATGAGATCGACGAAATAAGCAGGAGCGTTCGTCAAACCGAATGGCATGACGAGCCACTCATAAGAACCATAGCGAGTGCGGAATGTGGTGAGAGGAATACTATCTTCCGCAACTCGAAGCTGATGAAAACCAGTGGCCAGATCTAACTGAGAAAAGACCTTAGCACCACTCAACTGATCGAACATATCATCAATTCTGGGTAAAGGATAACGGTTCTTGATGGTTAGCTCATTAAGCTTGCGATAGTCGACGCAAAGTCTAAGAGATCCATCGGATTTCTTCACGAATACCACTGCGGCACCCCATGGTGAAGAGCTAGATCGAATAAAATGCTTGGCTTCAAGCTCGAGAAGTTGCTTCTTGAGTTCCTCATTCTCTCGCGTAGACATCCTCGTGGGAGGACGACTAACGGGCTGAGCACCTGGGATAAGATCAATACGGAACTCAATGGCTCGCTTAGGAGGCAAACCAGAAACAGGCTCAAATAAATCGGCAAAGTCACAAACAACTGGAATATGGGACACATCATCATCAGTATCGAGAGAATCAAGAGAAAATAGAGAGGTTGTCGAACCACCATCGGAATCATGAAGCGAGAGAGATAACTGATCAGGAGAATTAGGGTGTCGAAGATAAAGAACTCGCTCGAAACATAAAATCTTAGCATCGTACCGAACTAGCCAGTCCATACCCAAAATCATGTCAAAGCCAAGGAAAGGAATCACGTGCAGATTCGCATGGAAAGAAAAACCACAAATCAAGATCTCAACGTCATCACACAGTAAGCTAAGAGTAGCGGATCCTCCAATAGGATTAGCAATTCGCAACGAAGTAAGCAAGCATGAAACATCCAACTGCAAAGCATCTACGAGTTCCTTTGATACGAATGAGTGAGAAGCACCCGTATCGAAAAGCACTCGGATAATACGATCATGAAATAATAAGAAACCTTCTAAAACGGAAGAGTGTGTACCTCTAGGCTGAGAAGCATCACCAGAGGTAGAAGCCACATTAAGCTGACCCTGACGTGAACCTTTCCCCTTAATGGGGCAAGCAACAACTAAATGTCCCTCTTTCTTGCAGTGGAGGCAACGCTTGGGTTTGGGACACTCTCTAACAGGATGATCAGGGGAGCCACAATTGAAGCATGCAAAAGGGTTCGCTGAAGGAGTAGACTGAGGCTGAGAAGAAGAACCACCATGCTTCTTCTTCTTCTTAGGAGGAAAGGGACTAGACTTGCGAAAGAACTTCTTCTTATTCGGGTTGGCCCGAACCCTAACATCATCATCACTATCCTCTTCCTTCTCGACCGCTTCAAGCTGAAGGGCCATATCAACAAGCTTCTCAAAAGTAAGCTCAAGGCGAAGCATAAGGGCCTTCTTCAAATACTTCTTAAGTCCGGAAATGAACCTAAGATTCTTCTTGTATGGAGTAGGAATATGTTCAAGCCCATACTTGGAAAGACCCTCAAACGAAGCAACATACTCAGAAACAGAAAGCTTTCCTTGCTTGAGCTCAAGGAAGCGACGAGCTAGAGTTGCTCTCTCAGAATCAGGAATAAACTTGAGCTCAAAACGCTCACGGAACTGATCCCACTCAAGTGTGGACTCATCAATCTCAGCAATCAGAAGGTCATACCAATGAAGAGCTCGTTCTTGCAACATACTGGATGCTACAAGAACACGGTGATGGCTAGATATCTCCATACGGCTAAAAATACGCTCACAAGAACTGAGCCAGGCCTCAACATCAAGAACAGACTCGGTGCCTTTAAAAGCCTTGCCACCGAGATGAGTGAAATCACTGCACATACGTGCAAAAGCTGACCGGCGAGGAGAGGCAGGAGTAGCAGTAGTGGGAGGCTGAACGCTCCGCACTAACTCAAGAATCTGATCAGTGGACATATATACACCCTCAGGACGAGAACCACTGGACGGTCCCGTCGCTGAATGGCGTCCTCTACCTCGATGAGACATAGCTGAGAGAAAAGATTAAAAGGATCATTCGCAGGGTAAATAGATATATTAAAAATTCAAATACAGAAAATAAGGAATACTATGAAATATACTGAACATTCCTAGACGCATTCCTTTCCATCTACCCCCATAGGAATTGAAAAAAGACATGGGTCAAAACATGGGTAAGGATAAAATTAAAAGTGAGGTGAACCGAATCATGATTATGGGATGATACATGTAGATGTATTATACTTGATGTATGGTATCTCGTGTACTGTTCTGTATATATCACATTTTATTCTGAAACCTTGCTCTGATACCAAGCTGTAACGCCCCACCCCGAGACCCACGTTAGTAAAGGGAATTAAAGAGAAATTCTGTCTACTAACGCAGAGAATAGGGTTGGATAAGGGCGACCAACATAGCATACAATAGCTAAGAACTAAACATGTCAAGTAGTGTCATAATTTTTTTTCATTTACCTCATATGTGGTTGACATGTCTAGTCCATAACTATTGCACACTATGGCGGTTTACAAACGTTTCAGAACTAATGTAATATACATATATGCGGAAAGTAAATAACAGTCACAGAACAGCAAACCCAGATCAGATATATATATATATATATACATACACCACCATACATGCCCACATAATACATCATACATGAGTGCCAAAAAGGGGTACTGATAATCACATACAATCATCCCACAAAAAGAATAATAGTCAACAAAATGGTCTAAAGATAAAAGCTAGCCAAATCGATATGTCCCACAAAAGGTGATGAGCTGATCCAAAAAGTGAAGCTATCCATACTAACCTGCAACTCGGTCTGACCCGAGTGAAAAACACATGGGTCAGGCAACTAAACTCATCAGTAGATAAGGGCATCAATGATGATAAGTGATAATGAGATAATCATTTCGTTGTTCCCAATGGAACGAATATAAGGTTCATCATGAATATACATATGTGAGAATCATCAAGGACCATTCTTATATCATAAGAAGGAAAATTATTTCGAAGTACTTCAAATCAATCATAAAGATAGTCAAACTTCATAAATCACATAATCTCAACAAGTAGTAATAATATGGTCGAACCATCATGGACCATCCTATAATGTCGCCTAATTCTTACTCGAGGCTATTCAAAACATAACATCCCCCAAAAAGATTAACATCAAAATCATCAATAAAAAGAGTACTTTGCACGTGCTATTTACTTCCACTAGTACTGTACTTCGGTACCATACATCATGAGATTGGGATCACCTTCATTTCTACCTCTCCTGCCTATGCACACGACTACGTAGCCTATAATTTCCTCCATCCCAATCGGTGACGTCAAAAGACCCGAGTAATAATATTATCATAATGCTTCGGGGTTGACTACTAATCTGCAACCCCACTTCACTCGAGGTCCGTAGTACTAGTCCAAACTTCCATGTGTCTCAACTTTACGACTAGGAACCCAAAAGGTATTAACACACGTCCCATACCATGCGTCAGCACCTAATGGTTTACTAATCGTCGGTCGATACCACATCGTAAAGTAATTATACATTAACATCAAACCCTAAAAAGAAATTATATACATCGCCTCATTTCATCGGCAAAATGTAGAAAATTCCAACTCATCGTATTTTGTACCACGACGAATTCAATGTGACTACCACACTTGTCTCCTTTCATCGACAAGTATCAAAATAATAAATAACCTTGCCTCATATCCTCGGCAAGTATACTCTACATCCATATGGTCCTCTATCGCATATACTCCAAATTAGGAGTCAACGGACCATATCTGCATAATATTAGTCAAATGGACTAATATGATAAAATGCTTCAAACACAATCAAAACGTCAAATATACACCCGAATAACATAAAAATGATTAAAATAAATAAAATTAGTTATAAAATATTTTTCCATAGACAACATTTTTTTTTTGATGATTTATAAAAGACTTGGAAATAAGGAATACTTGTTTTAAAATCCCTTAAAAAAAATGCTTTAAAACATTTATGATTTCAGCATAGAAAACGACAAAATTTGGCAATGCGATTAAAAACAAAGTTGTAGCTTAGGTTCTAAGCTTTCCAGAATGACAAAGATCGTCAAATTCCGATCAGCGGTCTAAAAACTATGATCTTTCTACTAAAAGTCTTAAACAAGGCCTGTAGCATATAGTGTATGCATATATTGACAGAACTGAGATAAATATTCACAATTTCATCATATTAAACATTCGAATCTGGCAATATGACTAAAGAAAAAGTTGTAGCTTATAAAATGAGCTTTCCAGAACATCTAAGATTATCGAATTCTGCTTAAAAATGAAAAAGTTATGGTCGATTCCGTTTCAGATTCAACAACAGGGAAATTCTAGTCTTGCTCTCGGGTCAGCAGTAAACAAATTCAATTTTGTCATAGCTAACCTCAAAATAACAGAAAACTCATCAAACAAAAGTTGTAGTATATGACATAAGCATTCCGGAATGGCCAAGATTATCAAAATCCGATCTGTGATTCAAAAGTTATGGGTATTTTGCTAACAGATTCAAACTAAGCCTGATTTGTTAAAAACAGAATCAGGCTTCTGAATTCAAACCCATTTCAGGTCATTAAAATTGCAAAATCTCAGGAAACAATCTGAAGACAAATTGTTCCTTATCGAATGTAGTTTCCAACAAAAAAAATTTGAGGTAAAACGGACAAGAAACGTGAAAGTTATGACCGTTTTACTATGATGTATTTTCAACCAAACGTGATATACGAAAAACTTAAGAAAGTAGTGCGAATTTGCAACATAAAGCTACAGATTTTGCACAGGCTTTCAATTTAGTTGCTGTAAGTTATATACTTACTATTTTCAGCAGAAGATGATGGTTTTAGGCAGCAAAGACAAAGCTTTTGGCGAATTCAAGCTGCAGCAGTACCTGTAGATGCTTAAGTAGAGGCATGCAGAAAGAAATTATCAACAAGATTAGATTACAGTAAATGAAAAATTGCAATCTCTCTAGAATTTGGAATTTAAGAGATAGGAGATTACCCAATTTATGTTTTGAGCTAGGAAATCCTTCCAATTTGCCAACTAATTAACAATTTTGATTAGAGATTAAGAAGTGGAGACCATTTTTATGTATTTTGAAGCTTTTAATTTCTGGTGGAAGGAGAAAGGTGAGAAACCTGTACGATGTCTCCTTTACCAACCAGAAGTCTCTTTCGGGTATTGGATCCAACCCAAACCCAATATGCCTTAGGAAAATTTTTAGAAATGTTATTTTTCTCAATTACTCACATATTCAATCTTTAACAATTCATAACTTTTGCATTATTAATCCGATTTCAACAAAATTAATTGCGTTGGAATCGTTATTTCGTCTAGAATTTTATTAAAGTAAATAAAACATTATTTTTCATCAATTTAAATTTTATTTTAGCACTAACTCTCATTTTCTACAATTTTAATCGAATATAGTTATACAACTACATTCACAAACTCATGAAATAAAGTAACACTTTATTTCACATAAGTCCAGCATTTTTATCCTCAATAAAATTATTTCTTCTTTATTCTCCATATTTTATTTTAAAATAAAAATGGACTATTGGTCTTAAATTACCAATATCATTTTATTAAACCCAAATAAATTTACAACCCATCCCAAGACTCAAATAAAGTGATTAACTTTATTTTCTTCATTTCATTAGCTCAATTTACTCAACTTCATTGTTTATATTAAATAAACAATATTTTCACCATTTTACCTCTAACTAATTTAATTAATTCCAATATTAAATTATAATCATCGTTATAATTTAATATTAGCGGTAATCTCCAAACTGGGTTTGTTACAACAACAATCAACGTAATTAATTCACCAAAACAATACCTACATGAAATTTCCACGAAATCGTGCAGTTCAAAAATCGAGTAAATGCCAATGTCACAATATTTCAAACACTGGCCGAATTCAACACACTAATGTTCGAAATAACTCAAAGTCATAAAGCAACAGTAAAACGAGCAAGAGCGGAAATACCACTAGAGGCAGTAAGAACATAATGGCCTCAACAACAAGTGTTAAACGAACTAGATCGACACCCAAAAGTCAAGTGACCAAGGTCAAAAGCAAATCAAACAGTGGTGAACACGGTATCACACGGTGCCACGATGACCGAAATAGAATGAAAATCACCCCATAATGACCAAGGAGAATGAATCGATCAAAAACTTTCAAGCCGTGAATAAAACAAGGAATCGACCCAAATCAGAAAACGCCAACATTCAACATAACAACATCGATTACTAACATCGAACGAAACCAATTGACCGAGATAGAAAATATCGAATCCAAAAATCGAATTGCAGAAGCATCAAAATGAAAATGAATTAGATGTGAGATATTACTCACCTTTGATTCGATAAGCACGGGCCCGAAGAATCGAGCGAAGCCGGAGACGAATTTAATCGAGCAGCCGAAGTCTTCCCCTTTCAGATCGCCGTAGCACGCACCCTAATCTCGATCGAACGAATGAAAACGACGCTTTGAATAGCCCTGATTGTCAAGGAGGAAGAAAAGGAACGGCCACCATTTATTTTTTTTCTTTTGCTTAGGGTTTAAAACGAAAAGAAGAATGAAAGGGTCGGTTATTTTCTTCGATAGTTAATACTGCATACATCAACCAATTGAAGACATGGGCCAAAGTAAATTGTTAAGCCCGCATAACAATTTTTACAGATTTTAAAGAGGATTTCAATTTGATTCAAATTCCAATAGCAAGATTACAAACGATTTAATCGTCTAATGACGATGATTGTTCGATATGAAACCCCGGGTTGTTACAGACTCCTCTCCTTATAAAAATTGCGTCCCCGCAATTTTCATAATTAAAGTTGTCTATAACAATTATTTTCCTAACCTAAACTGGTTAAGCTAGAAACATAATGATCTAGAACACAAACACCAAAGAAGTCTTTTACTTTCATAAAAGAGATTCACAAATTCTCAACAAAATCTAATTACCAAATGGATAATTAGAAAACAATCAAAACTGAATTCAAAACTGAATAAATACAATCATCAGCACTATTCAATTATCAACTAGACAATTAGAATTCAGAAATCACAAAACAGCAATATTTAATTATCGATACGATAATTAGAAAACAGCAAATCTAATCATCAACAAAGATAATTAGAAAACGCAAAACACAAATCGCAAAATCGCAAATATCTCGTTATTCAACAAATAACTAGAAAATACGAACTTCATAATTAGCAAATTCAAAATATTAACAGAGAGAGATAGATAGAAGACAACGATTCAAATAAAATCAGCAAACATCAATTATCTAATTATCTCAACGATAATCAGAAGACAAATCAGCACATATCTAATTACCACAACCGGTAATTTAAGAATTTCAAATCAACAAATATTCAATTATCAAAACGATAATCAAATTTTAAATTTAACAAATATTTGATTATCTCAAGCGATAATCAAATTCCAAATCAACAAATATTTAATTATCTAAAGCGATAATTAAATCTAAAATCAACAAATATTTAATTATCTCAAGCGATAATTAAATCTCAAATCAACAATTATTTAATTATCTCAAGCGATAATTAAATCTAAAATCAACAAATATTTAATTATCTCAAGCGATAATTAAATCTAAAATCTACAAATATTTAATTATCTCAAGCGATAATTAAATCTTAAATCAACAAATATTTAATTATCTCAAGCGATGATTAAATCTTAAATCAACAATTATTTAATTATCTGAAGCGATAATTAGAAACAACAAATATCTAATTATCACAAGCGATAATTAAATCTTAAATCAACAAATATTTAATTATCTCAAGCGATAATTAAATCTTAAATCAACAATTATTTAATTATCTGAAGCGATAATTAGAAACAACAAATATCTAATTATCACAAGCGATAATTAGAAACAACAAATATCCGATTATCAAAAACGATAATCAGAACTCATATCAACAAATATCTAATTATCACAAGCGATAATTAGAAACAACAAATATCTGATTATCAAAAACGATAATCAGAACTCATATCAACAAATATCTAATTATCACAAGCGATAATTAGAAACAACAAATACCTGATTATCAAAAACGATAATCAGAACTCATATCAACAAATATCTAATTATCACAAGCGATAATTAGAAACAACAAATATCTGATTATCAAAAACGATAATCAGAACTCATATCAACAAATATCTAATTATCACAAGCGATAATTAGAAACAACAAATATCTGATTATCAAAAACGATAATCAGAACTCATATCAACAAATATCTAATTATCACAAGCGATAATTAGAAACAACAAATATCTGATTATCAAAAACGATAATCAGAACCCATATCAACAAATATCCAATTACCTGCAGATAATTGGAAACAACAAATATCTAGAAATCAATTAAGAAGACTAGAAAATCAACATAAAAGCTTGGATCGATCCCATCAGATGGCGAGTTTTTAATTCGCCGCACGTGCAACAACATATGGCCGAAGCCTACCAAGTACTCAACATAATTTTGGCGCCCAACAAATGACCCGAAGGTCCAACATATGACCCGAAGGTCTAGTACTGGTATTTGACCCGAAGGTCCAACATAGTGGCTCGAAAGCACACGAAAGCATCAAATATTTCAATTAACGAGTCCGGAATTAACCGAAATAGCAAACGCACATGTCCCATACCACGTGTTTTACTAAATCGTTTGATTCTCTTCATCGTTTCCTTGAAAGTGTAAAGTTCATCAAAATCATCAAAACAACAGATATTCAATTAACGAGTCCGGAATTAACCGAAATAGTAAAAGTGTGGTTCCATACTCCGCACTTTTGCTAAATCGTTTAAATCTCTTCATCGTTTCCTTGAAAGTGCAAAATTGTGTATTTTGTAAAAATACACTTTACATTCTCAAACGGACAAGTCCGGAATTAAGCGAATCAGTAAAAGAAAGGGGTCATAATCCTCGATTTTGCTGAATCGTTTAAGTCGCTTCCTCATTCTTCTGAAAACGCAAACTGTTAAAAATTTATAAAACAATTTTCATTTTAAAACGATTTTCCAATCACGTGATTAAAACAGCAAATCAGTAACAATTTCGATAAGGAAATTGTACTTCTCAAAATACCGTAAAAACGGTTACAAATCAGCATTGCGGAATAACCGCTTGAAAATCCACTTTTAAAATTTGACGGTTACTGAAGTCAAAGCGACAGTAGTTTTAAAACGTTAAAATCACATCAAAACAATTTACATCAAAATGTGACATCAGTGAATTTTCATTCATTAAAATTGTCAACAAAACACCGTACTTCAAAATTTAGCATCGATGTAAAAATACCGTTATAAAAATAACGGCAACAAAATACGTTTCATAACCAAGCATCGGTTCAACGTAAATAAATGCAGTAACGTGCAATTCAAATTTTTACACGTAATACAGAATGAACAAAGAAATCATTCAAAGGTATCTTCAATGAAGATAATTCAAAACAGCAAAAATCTAATCAATATATGATTAGTACAAAAGAAAGTCAGCGGAAATTTCAACAAAAATCACATAACTGTAATTTCTTCGAATTCTCAATTCGGATTCGAAATTCTCAAAGAAACAAAATAATCACAGCTATGTAAACAACAAATGAAATTCATATCAATTTCGTATTTCGATTTTTAAATCAAAAAGATTATCAGTTGTACTTAGCGAAGACAGTTTCACTGTTTCCGCTGCGCATTCTGATAAACAGTACACAAATCAATCAAATCATCAGAACCCAATTTCAAAATTATTTTTAAATAAAGATATTTAAAAATTTCATCAAAATTCAAAACTTTAGTTTTGACTCAAAGCACAATAAAACATCGACTAATAGTTGTAACATATGTTCCATCCAAGTTATGTTTTATATTATGTCCATAAACCCCAAGCTCTGATACCAACTGTGACGCCCCACCTCTATGCTCATAATAACAAAGAGTATTAAAAGAAATACTGTCTATTATTACGAAGAATAAGGCTGGATAGGAGCGACCATCCGTAATTGGCCTTACACTAATATTGGTTATCTCGATAGGAGTGGTATATACTTTTTATTTTCCATCTATTATTTATTTACTCCCATCGACATATCCAATTATCAGTATAAAACAAACTACGATAGTTCATAATAGTTTAGGACATTAGATATAACAATAACACAGATAATTTAAATGCGGAACACAGATTAACAAAAATCTCATATATATAACCGATGTCAGTTACAATATAGTTGACACGATATATATGATACAACTACAACTGTCGACTCTAGAAGTTATATATACAAGTACATTATCGACTAATATACCTGAATACATATCGTTCTATACAATGACACGACTACTACAAAATGACACTGACAACTTCAGAAGATGTGAAAAGTCTTCATATCCTGAACAGCAACTCAAAGAAGAAAATCTACAACCTGAAATAACTCGGGTCTGACCCGAGTATTACATTCAAAAGAAAATAATACACGGGTCAGTCTAATTCAAACTCAGTTATTAGTGCATAGAAGCGATAGTAATCAAATATCAAATAGATGACAGTCACAGAAATCTCGTATATCCAACTTCTCGATAAGAGAACCGGATAACGGCAGATATAACACTAAACAGTGTTAATCCACAAATCAACAATCCAAATCAGAACACAGCTTCAAAACATTGAAATTAAGCAACAAAACAATTTAACAAATCGAAACATCAATTTAAAACGTCAGATTCTGCATGGGCTGCAGTACACGCACGCGTGTACTGCCTCGCCAATACAGTGATGAAATACACCAAGGCTCAATTAAAAGCTCACAAACGAGTGCAAGGTCAAACCCAAAATCAGGTTCAACACAAATGAAGTCAATTAAAATCACAACGCAACCACAAGGTCAAACCCGAGCATTCACTGGATTCAACTCAAGGTACAAATTTAATTGAAATTGTTAAGACATAAAATCAAGTCTCGACCGAGACCAGGCTGCGATTTAAAGTAAAGAAGCACTCATCATAAATCAAACTGCAGAAGACTTCAATATGCGCATATCAGACTACAGGAAGCCCAAACTTGAATCGGTGAACATGCTACAGACATGAAGGCAACAATACTCAAACCAACAACAAAGGGGGACCAGGCAACATATATGAATACATATATATGGGACACTGCACAGTCAATAGAGAAGTACAAACCAAGTGCACGACTTACAGGCATAATGTAGACAATGCCAACACCCTGATCGAAGGACTGAAATACACAATACGAGCTAAGGTTGCAACTATGAAAAACCATGTCCATAATACTGACTCGATGATAAAGCCGACATTAAACAAGACAGTTGTAACGACCCAGAATTTTGAACAAATTTAATTGAGAATATTTAATTAATTTTAAATATTTGAACGATGATTTAATTTGAATCCCGATATAACTTTGAATTTGGCAATTAAATTATAAAATTTAATCTATTATCAATTGGATAAAAATTTAAATCTTCAATTGTAAGTCGAAGAAAAATATTTCGAAAGCTTTTAAAATTCGTATTGATAATACTGAAGATAACAAAAGCTTCAGAATTGAGTTTGAAAACGATTTGTTCAATTTTGAAATTTACTCGTTCGAATTGATATTGGAAAATAGCCGTCCGAGGCGCAGTCTCAGAATTCGACGAAACCAGTTCCATTAGGTCCGTAATATTGAATTATTACCGGATTTCAAATTTCGTAGTAATTGGAATGGTTGTGTGAGCATACGATAGGTAAACGCGTCGAAAATTATACCGAAATTTATATATATATATTAGCTGATTAAAATATATATTCACATCAGCCACCCTAGGTTCTCTTTAGCAGACCTATTCCCTGAAACGTCGCGTACGTTGGTCTCCCCTTCTTTCTCTGCTAAAATTGCACGAGATAAAAAGATATAAACGAAAATCTTCGTTCGTTCGAAAAATTAAAATAATGGCTCCTTCCCGTTCGAATCAACAAATTCAAATTCGTGAGCCCTAAATCCCCTTTCCTCTTCTCGGTTACGTGTTCTTCATTATCTTGTTCGTTAGAGATTCAATTCGAAAGTCGAGCCCTTTCTCAGTTCAAATAAAAACAGCCGAACCTTGTTATCTTCAAAAGAAAAAAAAAATCGAAACAAAAGCTTCGACATTTAATCAATGGTCGAAGCCTGGGATTCGAATCGCGAGTGGTAGTTTCAATCGAGCTCGCGATTTCGAGGGCGACGAGGCAAGAGGCGCGTCGTTCTAAGGGATCTCGCGAGTGCAATCGAGTCGAGCGACGAAGCAGCAGGCGTGCAAATTAGAGTTCGAGCAAAACCTAGGCGGCCTGGGGTATTTGTTTGCGAAATGACGTTCGCGGAGGCGAGTGGCGTCGCGATAACTGAAATGGAGGAGGACGTGAATTCGCATGGTCTATTCGAGTTCATCACGACGAAGAGGGGCTCGTGTTCGATTAGTAGGTGGCGACGAATTTGGGGGGGGGGAGACTCGATCGAGTCTGAGTCACGACTCGAGGTGGCATCCACGGTGATGCGTCTGGGAATTCGAGACGGCGACTCGATGGGAGAGTGTTCGTATTCGAATCAAGGAGGGGTCGATTTTCGTGTAGTTGGAGCTGGGTGTCGACGAGGTCGACGCGATTCCGGCATCATTGTAGTGTCACGATAAAGGCTGTTGAGGGCTGTTCGTCAAATTTCTGGTTGCAGTAAGGTAATTCCTATGTTATAAATTTAAATAGAGTAAATAAATATTTATTTCTGTATAGCAAATTTATTTTACAGCAGGTATGTATATACACAATTTAAAGAAAAAAGTTAACAGTAAAATATAAAACAGAGATAAACTTGTTTACATATTTTAGAAAATGGCTTAAGAGAAATTTCAACAAAGAATTTTTATGCAGAAAAATATAAGTAAGATTTTGAAATTTTTTAAATTTATATGAATTATTGTTTTAATATAAGTATATATATAGTTCAAGTGAGAAAAATAAATATACTTATTAAAATTGCTAATTTAATTATTTTCGATACAAAATATTTTGTTAAAGGGAATTTGTTTAGAAAATTAGATCACTAGTTTGAAATAAAATTTATTTAGTTGAATTAAAATTTTAAAATGGTGAATTGAATTATTCGGATTTATTTCGAATATTGATAAATCGTATAAATGTTCATACAAGGTTAATACAATGAAGAAATCGAGTCAAGAATGGAAATGGATGCTAATAAAGCTAAGGTGAGATTTTTTTTCTCACTCAAAATGAAAGTGGAATTTTCAGTTATTGTTTGATTGTCTGTTTGGATTGTTGATATTAGATATTTTAGGATATATCTATATATAGCAATATATACATATTGGCATATGTATATATTGGATTGATGATTTCCCGCCTCGTATAGCGGATGAGACCCTATTGCGCCGTTAGTAAGCGGATTTTTATAAAACCCATATACCACGATAATTCCGTACTGGAGCGGAATTGGTATTGTGCTAACGTCTTTGGATGCAGGGAAACAGGTTGGAGGGATCCAACTGGACCCCTCACATTGATTGAATTTATTTCTATTGTGATATGAATCTGTGAATGATTATAATGATGCTATTAATCATATTGATATCTGGAAATTGTTTGAAAGCTAAAATTTAGCTGAATGGATGTTTGACATCATTGGATTCCAAAGATAAACGAAATTGAATTTTTGAAATTCAAGTAGAAAATTTCTAAGTGAATCAATTTTTGAAATTGAAGAAATTTTGAAGAAAGGAATTTTTAAAGTATAAAAAGTAAATTTTTATAATCGTATTGAATAAATTCCAGAATAAAGTGAAGATGTTAAATAAATGAATTTCGTATAATAGTGATTTTTAAATTGAAGAATTTAATTAAAATTGGATTTCTAAATAGTTTGAAAAAAAGATAAAGGAATTTATTTTCTTAAAGAGGAATTTATTTAAAAGGAGATAAGTTGGAAATCCCTTTAGGAATTCAATTGGTAAATTGAAATAATTTGGGGAATCAATGTAAAATGATTTCAATTTAAAGAATCCATTTAAAAACAGGATATGGAATAATTTGAAGGAAAATAAGTAATTTATTTTAGTAGGGATAAATAAAATTAGAAATCAATATGTAATTGATTTAATATTTGGAAATGAATATTTGAGAAATCAGTATGGAAATTTTATTTAAGGTTGAAAATAAATTTAGAAATCAATATTGAAATTGATTTGGTATTGAAGTTTTTACAAATAGAATTGAAATTTATAAAAGTTGTTTATAAATCCGAAATCACTTATTTTGATAAGTAAAATATAGAAGTTAATAAAAAGAAGATTTATAAGTTGAAGTCGTTATTAAAACAGAAATAGAATTTATAAACTTCGTTTTATAAATTCGAAATCGATTGAATTTGATAAATTATATATAGGAAATTATTGAAGAAGATATATTCGCGATTTTTGAATAGCGAATTTTTATTGAAATAAAATGTGTAGAGATTTTTGAAAATGTGGTTAGTGAAGTATATTCACGATTTTGGACAGTGAATATATTGTTAAGTAAAATGGATTCATTTTTGAAGAAGTGACATTAAAAATGAAGTAAACATTTTAAAGATGTTTTTAAAATGTATTATGAATCGAAAGCATAGATTTCAAAGTTCATTGTTGAAATAGACGTTTTCGAGAAATAAGGAAATGATGGACTATAACACTGTTGTTATAGTAAATGATTTCCGAAAGGAAATGTTTTTATCTAGTATTGGGATTTACATATCTATCTTAATTTCGAATCCCTATACTAGTGATTTTGAGTCGTCGTAACGATGTTTTACGTAACATTCGTTTTGACTCAAATTGATGTTGTTATAGAAAATAGATTTCCTTAAAGAATGAAATATATACTTAATTTGATTTAAGTATATCGAATATTTTCAAATGTTGAAAATAAAAGATTTGTGAAACACTTATTTTTAAATAAGTACGGAATGTTTTCCAAAATGAAATGAAACGTTTTGAGATTTTATCTTCTTAAAGATAAATCGAAAATGAATATTTGAAAACGATTGAAAATCGAATATTAGTAGATATTCGAAAAATGTAAATTCAATATGGAATTTATAAAGGAAATGGAAACTGTTTAGAAAAATAAATATTGATTTATTTTTGAAGTGTGGAAATTTTATATCTAGTAAAGATATTGTTGGAAAATAAATAATTTGGAAAATTATTTGGAATCTGATGATGTTGCGCATCTTTATTGATAGTTAAATAACCGACTATCAATAATTACCCTTAGATAGGTATTTGTTGTGAATTGGATGAATTTGAATGCCACACTTATTTTGAATAATCGCTCACTATTCGGGTTAGCCGGGAAAGGATCATGGGGTCGTATAACCCATTCCGAATATGTGATACGTCGTTATGAATTGCATTTGAAGACCGGTGTTGAAGACCGGATATTTTTGAAAACGGAAGGATTACCGTCGAGTTACTCTACATCGGCTGATCTCCGATTTAGAGGTTTTATCACCCTTAGTGACGGGAAGTCCGGACGTGATTAGAAATTTATCCGGATATGCAAGGGCTTCGTGAGAAGTGCCTTCGGTTCTGTTCGATCCCGGAACAGACTTGTATGGATTGTGTGTCTGACGTTACAATTTGAGATATAAAGCTGATTTCTTTCAAATACATTTCTGTTGGTGGCGGAGAATTTATTCTCTTAGCTTAACACCCTTCTCTAAGACGTACGAGCTCAGAGGTTATGTAGTTGAAATTTATCAGCGATATATCCCAATTTGGTAACGTGGCATACTGAGTGTTGCTGTGAAATGATCGGTGTTTGATCATTTGTGATATGATCATTTGTTTGATCTTATATCTTTGTGATCATAGGTTGATCATTTTTGTTTGACCCGAAGTAGGGCTTTGTAGAAAGCATAGCTTTGTGGACGAGACTTCATCGAGCCTCACACCCCGGAAATGGTCGAAACAGGAAGGATGCGGCAAGGTTCTAGGGAGTAGCGCCCCTTAGTGTATGTCATTCCTTCTGGATAAAGGTGGTATCATGGTATGGAGCCCAGATACTTAACCTCTGTGGTTACTGCATTATTTTTTCTATGTGGTTTGTTGGAATCGGGGATCCTCGGGAAGATCGGTGACGATCGGGGGATGGCATACGCGTGTCAGTAGTTACCTATTTTTGCAGAGGTAACCCGGCCTTGTGTTGGCAGAGATCTAACCGTAATGTTAGGTTATTTCTCGGGTCGTCTATTCCAGGGACGTACCCATCGTGGAAGAGGAAGTTCCTTAGCCTGACCATTTGTTGGAAATCCAAAGAAACAATACGAGCCTTGTACGGTTTTAGTTGTAGAACCTGCCATTTAATATGGTAGCTATAGCAAGCATACTATAATGGTACCTATGCTGGCTAAGATTTATATTCTACTTTCGAAATGTTTTCCACTATGCACTAATAATAATATAAAAAAGAATTTGATTTTTGCGTAGTAAGCATCTTTGACTATCATAAGAAGAAATCTCCTCCAATTCTGCGTTTGCATTGTGTGTGTGGCGGGAGGTCTTATGGTAGTTTCATTTTCCAAAAGCATTGCGAATTTGTTTTATTTTCTTTGTGAAAAATAACTGTTTTACGATCTCACACCAGTCACCATGACTGACTCGGAGTTTATTGTTTCCCTTCTAAACTCTGGGTGCCCACCAATTTCCACACGGGCAGTCTAGAGTTAGATTATCAGGATATTCTGGATATTCTGGAGCTTTGGAAGCAAGCTGGATGGCGAGACGTAGTATTTGTATCTGATATTATTTATTCCGCTGTGTATTCTGTATGAGGACAAGTTTATATAACTGTCCATTGTTGTATATTGACTCTGATGATAGATGTATGTATAAACTAATATAGTTCTTTATTTAAAGATTATTCATTTATCTATTATATGTTGTTCCGCTGCGATATGTGAGATTCTGATATTGTTTTCTATTTCTGTTCTGTGTGTTCTGTTGTTCTTCTTCCTTCTCTTTTTCTTCTGTTTTCTTCTATCTTCTTCTTCTACCTTTTTCTTCTTTCTTAAACCCTCACTATTGGAGTTTCCGGCACTCGATTGCTCGACAGTCGATAAAGTGAGTATCGATGTCGAATTTTCGAAAGTCGAAAATATCCTGTACGTGACAGCGTGGTATCAGAGCATATGGTTAAGCGACAACCCTGCTTTGTTGGGTGTTACTCATTAGAGATAGAGTCAGTAGTACTCTAGAATGAGTTGAGTGTAATAATAGTTATGAGCGCGTATTTGTTAGTGAATATAAAATTGTTTTGTATTGTGTTGACTTATCGGTTGATTGTTTATGAATTCTGGTCGGTGCAGTCTAGCTAACTGTAATCGATAGGGGTTTCTAAACTCTAAATAAGATAAAACGACACAGTATTGTTTTAAACTAGGGTAAATGAAATAATTTTGCCCAAAACTATTTTTGTATAGAAAAGAAATAATTTTCTGTAAATTATTATGATATATGGATGCATGGTTGTTAGGAAGTAATGATGTTAATTATCCTCATTAATATATATGTGGAAATTGTATATGAAATTGGAATTAAAACAAAGAACTAAGAAATAAATTCATATACAAAAGGAATTTGAGAATGTAAATTATAAATGTGAATTGTAATTTGAAACGGAATTCCAGAGAAGTATTTGGAAATGTTTTGAAAAGAATTTGAAAATTTTGGAGATTTGAAAAGTTTAAATTCTTTTTGGCTTGAAAATGAATTTCAAAGGTTTGAAAAGTATTTTAGAGAGATAAAAGCTCTAAACTCTTTTCGGTCGTTGGAAAATAATTCCGATGATGATCGCGACATCACCGGTGTTCATTTTCGGGTTTCCAAAAGAGGAATTGCTGCCAAATTGTTTTAAATGGAAGTTGTTTGGAAAATTTGGATTTTGTTCTAGAAAATTCAAAAGATAAATTTGAATTGATTTCAAAAATGGTTTTGAAAAGGTTGAAAAGACTCTGGACTTGAGTATTGAATTATGAAAATAAAATTGTGAATGAATGAATCAATTTGCAATTGCAAGTACATGAATGTAAATTGAATTCGAATTGAAATCCAGTTTAATATAAGTGATTATAAACCAAAATAGTGAATTGAAAATACATTTTGGGAATGAACAAAAGAATGAAACTGGAATTGAAATTAAATGTTGAAAACAAATGTGAATTGTGCAAAATTAAATGAAGTTTCAAGATTAGTTTGAAGTGAACTAAAGATAATCGATAAAATTCAATATTCAGAAGATAAACTGAATCCAAATTGCATTAAATGTTGGAATTGAATTCAAATGAAATTTGAAATGCAAAATTGAATGATAATAGATATGTGTAACTTCAATAGTGAATTAGAGATGATATAAGAAGTTTATATTGAAAATTTTGTAATAGAATTTGCAAAATGGTTTGAATGTTGTAACTAGATATTATGGCTAGTAGGATATACAGGTATAGAGGAATTGGGATTTTAATTTTGAAGAGAATTTGAATTACTCGACAAAAGGTAAGTATTTGAATTATAATATGAGTTTTTGATGATTTCTTGTCTAGCCGCTTGGTTTTTTCTTTTCTTTTTGAAATCTGAGAGTCCGTAGGGACGTTTTGTAGTCGTGCCGTATTAGCCGCGCAAAGGAGACGCTGGCGAAATTTTTCGAAAATTTAGAGCGTTAGAAAATTTTTGAGAAAATTTTGAAAGTTAAAATTTGAATTTAAACTTAAAATTGAATTGTTAAGAAAACAATGTTGTTTTGAACTATAATTGAAGTTGGAAATTTAGTTGAATGATAACGAATCTTTAGTAGAAAGATTTGTTTTGAAAAATTGATGAAATTATTGAACTTGAGAAAAATAGTAGACGAGTTAAGGGCATTTTTCCTAACTTGTAATTTCGGGACGAAATTCTTTTAAGGAGGGAAGTCTGTAACGACCCAGAATTTTGAACAAATTTAATTGAGAATATTTAATTAATTTTAAATATTTGAACGATGATTTAATTTGAATCCCGATATAACTTTGAATTTGGCAATTAAATTATAAAATTTAATCTATTGTCAATTGGATAAAAATTTAAATCTTCAATTGTAAGCCGAAGAAAAATATTTCGAAAGCTTTTAAAATTCGTTTAATACTGAAGATAACAGAAGCTTCAGAATTGAGTTTGAAAACGATTTGTTCAATTTTGAAATTTACTCGTTCGAATTGATATTGGAAAATAGCCGTCCGAGGCGCAGTCTCAGAATTCGACGAAACCAATTCCATTGGGTCCGTAATATTGAATTATTACCGGATTTCAAATTTCGTAGTAATTGGAATGGTTGTGTGAGCATACGATAGGTAAACGCGTCGAAAATTATACCGAAATTTATATATATATTAGCTGATTAAAATATATATTCACATCAGCCACCCTAGGTTCTCTTTAGCAGACCTATTCCCTGAAACGTCGCGTACGTTGGTCTCCCCTTCTTTCTCTGCTAAAATTGCACGAGATAAAAAGATATAAACGAAAATCTTCGTTCGTTCGAAAAATTAAAATAATGGCTCCTTCCCGTTTGAATCAACAAATTCAAATTCGTGAGCCCTAAATCCCCTTTCCTCTTCTCGGTTACGTGTTCTTCATTATCTTGTTCGTTAGAGATTCAATTCGAAAGTCGAGCCCTTTCTCAGTTCAAATAAAAACAGCCGAACCTTGTTATCTTCAAAAGAAAAAAAAAATCGAAACAAAAGCTTCGACATTTAATCAATGGCCGAAGCCTGGGATTCGAATCGCGAGTGGTAGTTTCAATCGAGCTCGCGATTTCGAGGGCGACGAGGCAAGAGGCGCGTCGTTCTAAGGGATCTCGCGAGTGCAATCGAGTCGAGCGACGAGGCAGCAGGCGTGCAAATTAGAGTTCGAGCAAAACCTAGGCGGCCTGGGGTATTCGTTTGCGAAATGACGTTCGCGGAGGCGAGTGGCGTCGCGATAACTGAAATGGAGGAGGACGTGAATTCGCATGGTCTATTCGAGTTCATCACGACAAAGAGGGGCTCGTGTTCGATTAGTAGGTGGTGACGAATTTGGGGGGGAGACTCGATCGAGTCTGAGTCACGACTCGAGGCGGCATCCACGGTGACGCGTCTGGGAATTCGAGACGGCGACTCGATGGGAGAGTGTTCGTATTCGAATCAAGGAAGGGTCGATTTTCGTGTAGTTGGAGCTGGGTGTCGACGAGGTCGACGCGATTCCGGCATCATTGTAGTGTCACGATAAAGGCTGTTGAGGGCTGTTCGTCAAATTTCTGGTTGCAGTAAGGTAATTCCTATGTTATAAATTTAAATAGAGTAAATAAATATTTATTTCTGTATAGCAAATTTATTTTACAGCAGGTATGTATATACACAATTTAAAGAAAAAAGTTAACAGTAAAATATAAAACAGAGATAAACTTGTTTAGATATTTTAGAAAATGGCTTAAGAGAAATTTCAACAAAGAATTTTTATGCAGAAAAATATAAGTAAGATTTTGAAAAGTTTTAAATTTATATGAATTATTGTTTTAATATAAGTATATATATATAGTTCAAGTGAGAAAAATAAATATACTTATTAAAATTGCTAATTTAATTATTTTCGATACAAAATATTTTGTTAAAGGGAATTTGTTTAGAAAATTAAATCACTAGTTTGAAATAAAATTTATTTAGTTGAATTAAAATTTTAAAATGGTGAATTGAATTATTCGGATTTATTTCGAATATTGATAAATCGTATAAATGTTCATACAAGGTTAATACAATGAAGAAATCGAGTCAAGAATGGAAATGGATGCTAATAAAGCTAAGGTGAGATTTTTTTTCTCACTCAAAATGAAAGTGGAATTTTCAGTTATTGTTTGATTGTCTGTTTGGATTGTTGATATTAGATATTTTAGGATATATCTATATATAGCAATATATACATATTGGCATATGTATATATTGGATTGATGATTTCCCGCCTCGTATAGCGGATGAGACCCTATTGCGCCGTTAGTAAGCGGATTTTTATAAAACCCATATACCGCGATAATTCCGTACTGGAGCGGAATTGGTATTGTGCTAACGTCTTTGGATGCAGGGAAACAGGTTGGAGGGATCCAACTGGACCCCTCACATTGATTGAATTTATTTCTATTGTGATATGAATCTGTGAATGATTATAGTGATGCTATTAATCATATTGATATCTGGAAATTGTTTGAAAGCTAAAATTTAGCTGAATGGATGTTTGACATCATTGGATTCCAAAGATAAACGAAATTGAATTTTTGAAATTCAAGTAGAAAATTTCTAAGTGAATCAATTTTTGAAATTGAAGAAATTTTGAAGAAAGGAATTTTTAAAGTATAAAAAGTAAATTTTTATAATCGTATTGAATAAATTCCAGAATAAAGTGAAGATGTTAAATAAATGAATTTCGTATAATAGTGATTTTTAAATTGAAGAATTTAATTAAAATTGGATTTCTAAATAGTTTGAAAAAAAGATAAAGGAATTTATTTTCTTAAAGAGGAATTTATTTAAAAGGAGATAAGTTGGAAATCCCTTTAGGAATTCAATTGGTAAATTGAAATAATTTGGGGAATCAATGTAAAATGATTTCAATTTAAAGAATCCATTTAAAAACAGGATATGGAATAATTTGAAGGAAAATAAGGAATTTATTTTAGTAGGGAGAAATCAATATGTAATTGATTTAATATTTGGAAATGAATATTTGAGAAATCAGTATGGAAATTTTATTTAAGGTTGAAAATAAATTTAGAAATCAATATTGAAATTGATTTGGTATTGAAGTTTTTACAAATAGAATTGAAATTTATAAAAGTTGTTTATAAATCCGAAATCACTTATTTTGATAAGTAAAATATAGAAGTTAATAAAAAGAAGATTTATAAGTTGAAGTCGTTATTAAAACAGAAATAGAATTTATAAACTTCGTTTTATAAATTCGAAATCGATTGAATTTGATAAATTATATATAGGAAATTATTGAAGAAGATATATTCGCGATTTTTGAATAGCGAATTTTTATTGAAATAAAATGTGTAGAGATTTTTGAAAATGTGGTTAGTGAAGTATATTCACGATTTTGGACAGTGAATATATTGTTAAGTAAAATGGATTCATTTTTGAAGAAGTGACATTAAAAATGAAGTAAACATTTTAAAGATGTTTTTAAAATGTATTATGAATCGAAAGCATAGATTTCAAAGTTCATTGTTGAAATAGACGTTTTCGAGAAATAAGGAAATGATGGACTATAACACTGTTGTTATAGTAAATGATTTCCGAAAGGAAATGTTTTTATCTAGTATTGGGATTTACATATCTATCTTAATTTCGAATCCCTATACTAGTGATTTTGAGTCGTCGTAACGATGTTTTACGTAACATTCGTTTTGACTCAAATTGATGTTGTTATAGAAAATAGATTTCCTTAAAGAATGAAATATATACTTAATTTGATTTAAGTATATCGAATATTTTCAAATGTTGAAAATAAAAGATTTGTGAAACACTTATTTTTAAATAAGTATGGAATGTTTTCCAAAATGAAATGAAACGTTTTGAGATTTTATCTTCTTAAAGATAAATCGAAAATGAATATTTGAAAACGATTGAAAATCGAATATTAGTAGATATTCGAAAAATGTAAATTCAATATGGAATTTATAAAGGAAATGGAAACTGTTTAGAAAAATAAATATTGATTTATTTTTGAAGTGTGGAAATTTTATATCTAGTAAAGATATTGTTGGAAAATAAATAATTTGGAAAATTATTTGGAATCTGATGATGTTGCGCATCTTTATTGATAGTTAAATAACCGACTATCAATAATTACCTTTAGATAGGTATTTGTTGTGAATTGGATGAATTTGAATGCCACACTTATTTTGAATAATCGCTCACTATTCGGGTTAGCCGGGAAAGGACCATGGGGTCGTATAACCCATTCCGAATATGTGATACGTCGTTATGAATTGCATTTGAAGACCGGTGTTGAAGACCGGATATTTTTGAAAACGGAAGGATTACCGTCGAGTTACTCTACATCGGCTGATCTCCGATTTAGAGGTTTTATCACCCTTAGTGACGGGAAGTCCGGACGTGATTAGAAATTTATCCGGATATGCAAGGGCTTCGTGAGAAGTGCCTTCGGTTCTGTTCGATCCCGGAACAGACTTGTATGGATTGTGTGTCTGACGTTACAATTTGAGATATAAAGCTGATTTCTTTCAAATACATTTCTGTTGGTGGCGGAGAATTTATTCTCTTAGCTTAACACCCTTCTTTGAGACGTACGAGCTCAGAGGTTATGTAGTTGAAATTTATCAGCGATATATCCCAATTTGGTAACGTGGCATACTGAGTGTTGCTGTGAAATGATCTGTGTTTGATCATTTGTGATATGATCATTTGTTTGATCTTATATCTTTGTGATCATAGGTTGATCATTTTTGTTTGACCCGAAGCAGGGCTTTGTAGAAAGCGTAGCTTTGTGGACGAGACTTCATCGAGCCTCACACCCCGGAAATGGTCGAAACAGGAAGGATGCGGCAAGGTTCTAGGGAGTAGCGCCCCTTAGTGTATGTCATTCCTTCTGGATAAAGGTGGTATCATGGTATGGAGCCCAGATACTTAACCTCTGTGGTTACTGCATTATTTTTTCTATGTGGTTTGTTGGAATCGGGGATCCTCGGGAAGATCGGTGATGATCGGGGGATGGCATACGCGTGTCAGTAGTTATCTATTTTTGCAGAGGTAACCCGGCCTTGTGTTGGCAGAGATCTAACCGTAATGTTAGGTTATTTCTCGGGTCGTCTATTCCAGGGACGTACCCATCGTGGAAGAGGAAGTTCCTTAGCCTGACCATTTGTTGGAAATCCAAAGAAACAATACGAGCCTTGTACGGTTTTAGTTGTAGAACCTGCCATTTAATATGGTAGCTATAGCAAGCATACTATAATGGTAACTATGCTGGCTAAGATTTATATTCTACTTTCGAAATGTTTTCCACTATGCACTAATAATAATATCAAAAAGAATTTGATTTTTGCGTAGTAAGCATCTTTGACTATCATAAGAAGAAATCTCCTCCAATTCTGCGTTTTCATTGTGTGTGTGGCGGGAGGTCTTATGGTAGTTTAATTTTCCAAAAGCATTGCGAATTTGTTTTATTTTCTTTGTGAAAAATAACTGTTTTACGATCTCACACCAGTCACCATGACTGACTCGGAGTTTATTGTTTCCCTTCTAAACTCTGGGTGCCCACCAATTTCCACACGGGCGGTCTAGAGTTAGATTATCAGGATATTCTGGATATTCTGGAGCTTTGGAAGAAAGCTGGATGGCGAGACGTAGTATTTGTATCTGATATTATTTATTCCGCTGTGTATTCTGTATGAGGACAAGTTTATATAACTGTCCATTGTTGTATATTGACTCTGATGATAGATGTATGTATAAACTGATATAGTTCTTTGTTTAAAGATTATTCATTTATTTATTATATGTTGTTCCGCTGCGATATGTGAGATTCTGATATTGTTTTCTGTTTCTGTTCTATGTGTTCTGTTGTTCTTCTTCCTTCTCTTTTTCTTCTGTTTTCTTCTATCTTCTTCTTCTACCTTTTTCTTCTTTCTTAAACCCTCACTATTGGAGTTTCCGGCACTCGATTGCTCGACAGTCGATAAAGTGAGTATCGATGTCGAATTTTCGAAAGTCGAAAATATCCTGTACGTGACAACAGTGCCAAAGTCAAACCCAAAAACGAATAGTGGTTATCCACGAAAACAGGGGATTTCAAAGCATATCACTGTTATAACAAGGACAGTGAATGCAACTGCAAATGAATAATGCCATGTAACTGTTTCTAGCATATGACCAAATGTAAATGCACTATGGACCTGGTAGTACCCAAGTACCACTGTCTCGAAGTAATTAGTCTCAACCATGCTGGGCAGCACTATCAGAAATGAATGCTTCATAAATGCAGACCAGATTTTGTGTGACAACAATTATTAGTCCAACCAAGTCAAGTGGATAACCAATGCAACACTCTGGTCAGTGAATACATATGCAGTGCCACCATAAACAGGCGTAACTACAGCTACACAGTGCAAAGAAATGAGTGAGTATATGGGTGCAGATATGCCAGGATTCTTATGAAACCGAAATAACAAAGTACCAGAGTAGGCAAATTTCCATAGGTAATTCGAACAACCAAAGCCAAAGAGAAAGTCACGAAATCAAACTCAACAGTCACAAAAAAAGTCATGGCCGAAATTAAACAAGTCAATAAGGACTCATTTCAACTAAAACCACTGAATTATCAAACTCAAAGGCCTGGTAATACCAAAACAACAATCAACGTAATTAATTCACCAAAACAATACCTACATGAAATTTCCACGAAATCGTGCAGTTCAAAAATCGAGTAAATGCCAATGTCACAATATTTCAAACACTGGCCGAATTCAACACACTAATGTTCGAAATAACTCAAAGTCATAAAGCAACAGTAAAACGAGAAAGAGCGGAAATACCACTAGAGGCAGTAAGAACATAATGGCCTCAACAACAAGTGTTAAACGAACTAGATCGACACCCAAAAGTCAAGTGACCAAGGCCAAAAGCAAATCAAACAGTGGTGAACACGGTATCACACGGTGCCACGATGACCGGAATAGAATGAAAATCACCCCATAATGACCAAGGAGAATGAATCGATCAAAAACTTTCAAGCCGTGAATAAAACAAGGAATCGACCCAAATCAGAAAACGCCAACATTCAACATAACAACATCGATTACTAACATCGAACGAAACCAATTGACCGAGATAGAAAATATCGAATCCAAAAATCGAATTGCAGAAGCATCAAAATGAAAATGAATTAGATGTGAGATATTACTCACCTTTGATTCGATAAGCACGGGCCCGAAGAATCGAGCGAAGCCGGAGACGAATTTAATCGAGCAGCCGAAGTCTTACCCTTTCAGATCGCCGTAGCACGCACCCTAATCTCGATCGAACGAATGAAAACGACGCTTTGAATAGCCCTGATTGTCAAGGAGGAAGAAAAGGAACGGCCACCATTTATTTTTTTTCTTTTGCTTAGGGTTTAAAACGAAAAGAAGAATGAAAGGGTCGGTTATTTTCTTCGATAGTTAATACTGCATACAGCAACCAATTGAAGACATGGGCCAAAGTAAATTGTTAAGCCCGCATAACAATTTTTACATATTTTAAAGAGGATTTCAATTTGATTCAAATTCCAATAGCAAGATTACAAACGATTTAATCGTCTAATGATGATGATTGTTCGATATGAAACCCCGGGTTGTTACATATATAAATGTTTTAATATATGCTGTGTTGTTTGAGTTGTTGATGTTGATTTGGGTTTCCGATCGATTCGTCTGATCAATGCTATCGATAGGATTTTCAAAACACTTGAACAGAGCAAACTGACACAATATAAATTTCAAATTTGGAAAATGGAATAAATTTGTATGAATATATATAGATATATATAAGTAAAATTTTCTGAAATTTAATAAGTTAATTGAATTGGTTGTAGAAATGATAATAATTGATTATCACTTATTGTTCTATAAATGAATTTTAAACATGGGTTATAAACTGATTTGAAATTTAAATGAATTTAACATTTAGAATTTGAGAATTTAATTTCCAGTAATTTCAAGCTTTGGTTTTTAAAATTTTAAAATGTATATTATTAAAGGTATTTTCAAATAGAAACCGTTTTCAAAGAATTTTAAAATGTTGAAATCAGTGCTCTTCTCTTTGTCGCTGGAAAATAATTTCGGTGATGGCAGCCGCATCATCGACATTCATTTTCGAGTTTCGAAGTGGAGAAACCATTCTGTAGCTTTGCTACGGTTTTGTTTTGAGAAAAAAATATATGTTGATTTGAATTTCGTCAGTATATTTTGATTCACATATATATAGGTATCTTATTTTAAAATTTAATTTGATTTGATATAAATATATTATATATATCTCTAAATTGTTTAAAGTTAATCGGAAATCTAATTCTTAAATTTTGCTAAAGGATGATTTTAATTATAAATAAAACCAAAATTTGGAATAATTATTTAAACTTGAATAATTGAATTGGGAAAATTTTATTTGTATATTGTTCAACTGCATTCTAATACAACTTACCTAAATCATTCAGAAGTTGAATATGTAATTGGATAATATATAAAATAAATTGAATTTATAAATAAAATTTGAGTGTTTATAATAAATGTTATACACTAAATTTTGATTATACAGATGTTAATAGAGTTAGATAGGATAATAAGTAAACTCAGTTAATAATGAAATAAATTTGTTTTGAAAGAATTAATAAATTGAAATTTGATCAACATATGAAAATACCTTGAATTTAAAAGAAATTAATAGATGTAAATTAATTTAAATCGAAACTTTTATGTTTTAAATTAATTTATATGGGTTAAATATATGTGATAAGATATATTAAGTAGAATAAATTTAACAATAATTTGGAATAGAGAAGAATTTAAAATTGTTGAAGAAAAAATATAATTATAATAAAAGACTATTCAAATTTATGGTTTTATAAATTGTAAATTGAAGATAATTGGATAATAAGATAATGAATTTAGAAATAGTTGAGATTGATTTTAGTGAAATCAAATGGATTAAATCAATTGTTGAATATCAATTAATTTAAATTTGAATTTATATGGTTTAAATTAATTGTTATTTTGTATTTCAAATCTGTTTTTCTTTCTGGTTGTTTCTATTCTCCTACATCGTTCCTTTTCGGGGACGAAAAGTTTTGAGTGGGGGAGAGTGTAACGACCCGTAAATTTTAACTATTTTAATATCGTAATTAGTTGAAATTTTGTGAAAATTTAAACGATAAAATTTTGAAAAATAAATTTGATATTTGGAATGCGTCTAGTTAAACATAGCAACTGGTAAATTTTCGTCCGAAAATATGAAAGTTTATTTCGCGCGTAAATTTACTTCAATTTAATCAGTTAAAAAGCGATGAAAATAAAATATTTTTGGAACCTAAATATTTTTACATAGAAAAATTCTAAAACATCTTCTGAGCAAGAAGTCATATTTCGTTTTTCCAAATTCGGACGTCTTTGGCTCCGTCGATATTATTTTCCAGCGTTTTGGTGCATTTTTCGCTAGTAGAAAATTCGAATTTTTATAATTCAATTGAACCACTAATATCTGTATACCGTTTTGATTATCTCGTCGTGCTGATCTCTATGGTATATTTATTTCTGTATTTTGAGGTCCAATACGTGACGGAAACAATAAAATATCCGTTGTAACGGTACATTTATTTGTGACTTTACAATTCCCTTCGTTTTCAAAATTCGAAATGTACAGGCTGGACCACATTATAAATTTACTTTATCAAGGCAGCTAAATCTAAGGGGATCCTTCCTATTCCAATCACTTTATATTTATTGTATGCAACAGTTCACTTTTATTTACTTTGCTTTTATAACTTTGTTCCACTTTCGTTTCCTTCATATTGCAACTTGTTGTCACTCCCCTCTTCCATGCTTGTTCCATGGCCGATGCCACTTATAAAAAAAAGAGTGAGAAACTTGTTTTCCCACCGTCGAGATTCAACCACCACGACTTGCTCACCTTGCCTCGCACCTACTTCGGCCAGCATCTCTCTCACCTCCGCCTCCGCTCTGGCCAGCAACCGCCACACCACACCGAGCCCTCTCCTTCTCTTTCGGCCTTCACACCCTGTAGCTTCCATCGCTTGGTCCACATCACCTCCACCAGGCTGTGCCTTGCTGAGCCAACTTCCTCTAGCCCTATCTCGTCCAAAGCCTGCTAGCCTCTTCACTCCTTCTTTCGTACGTACAAAGGTGTATATATGTTGTTTATATATGGTGAGTTTTAAATATTATAAGTTATATATTAGTATATATGCAAGTTGTGTGTTGGATATAAAGTATATAAATTTATACCGGGTGCGTTATACTGTGTGTGTTATTTTTTTTATAAAGTGGTTTGTTATATATTTGATGTTATAGTGTATAAACATATATATCGTATGTGTTGTTATATATATATATATAAGTTTATATCGATTGTTGTATGTTATGTTGTTTATAAACTGTATAAGTTATATTATATATATGATTCTAACTGTTATATATATCGTATATTTTGTATAGAGTTTTAGAATGTAATATGTATATGAAGACCTTATTTTGAATGGAGATTTTAAAGTAAATAAACTGGAAATTTTCGCTGCCGAGTTAGCAGTGTCATGAAGCATCAATTATTAGCAGATGGAATGTGCCACTTGAATCCCAAAATGAATCATTGGAGATGTCTATAAAATAAAAATAATATGGCAAGGCAGCAGCGCTCCTGCAACTATTGGTTCTGACTAAAATTATGTTACTTCTTTCAGTTATTTGTTAAGTCTATAAAATGAGGTGTTAATGATTGTAGAAACATTAAATTACTTCGTGCACTATTGTTCCATTTTCATGTTAGTTTCCAATAAAAGGATCAGGAATACTACTACAAATATATATAAGGTTGTACATATTTTGTAGGATCTGTGAGCTGTATGTGTGTGTGCGCTTTATGATAAACAATAAGTTAAATTATAATATATATCCAAAGTTATTATTTAGATATGGGCCGGCGTTAAAGTTTTAGATATAAAGTTTGTTATATAAATATATGTTAGTTCCCACTATTCTGTTTAAGATTTATATGTATACAAGATAAATTTTTTTTTTGAATAACGATGTATACACGTTATGAAATTATATCCATGAGTTGGTTCCATGCATTTACAAGTATTTGGGTTTTGCGATGTGCCGTTAATATTGGGGACCGTGTATTATATTTTAAAGCATATGTAAGTTATACAAATTACACTGTTAGTTAACTGGCTATAGTGTATATTAGTGTAAATATGTTGTTGGTTTCAAAATGTATATGTTAGTTTGTATAAAAAAAATTTAAATTATTATAAACCTATCTTATATCAATATATATTTATTTTTTTATTTTTAATTGTCGTAGTGATCTTATTTAAAAATAATAATAATAATAACAATAAATAATAATATAATATTCTTTTGCTTTGATTTTCCTGCATCAATCCGGTTCTGATTCGATTTCTTCTATTTCGTATCTATCAGCTTTGTCGAATTCGAGCCAATCTCGCTTTGCTTCAGAATTCGTGCTTGGGTTCGTTACTCAATTCTATGTCATATTCTGTATTCTCTAGCCTCGGAAGGTGAGCAATCACTCACGATTAATGTTCTTTTATTTATTAAATTTGATTTCAATTGAAACGACAATTGAAATATGCTGTTGTTAGTTAATTACACTGTTATATATGCTATTGCCTGTATCAGTTCACCTGTGACATCTGACACCATTATCTGTTAATTATTTATGCGATGATAATACAGTTTGGCTGATAATTGATTGATTGTTGAATGTTTATATTGGACGTTACATTGTTAGTGTTAAATGATAAATAGTATGAAATGGATATAGGATAGTTAACAATTTTTAAACTGATTTATATGTTAAATTTGATTAGTTGAATATGACCCCTTTTAATTGTTAAATTAATTGACATGTAGAATAGTGATAATTACACTTTGAACCATCGACGTATATTGGATTAATTGTTGTAGTGTAATATTGAAATCGAATGACAAGTGAAGAACCGTATTAATATTAGTGTAATAATCTTTAATCTACATGAAATGATAGTGTAGATTCTAGAAATAATTATATTAATTTACACAAACAACAATGTGAATTAATACGATTATTTCAGGATTATTTGAATTGATTTTTGGATTGATATTGGTTGTTGTTATTGCTTGTTTATTTACTTTGACACCATCCCAGTTATCACATTGCAAGTTCCCTTTGCTATGCTTTGATTTTGAATTGAATTGGAATCGGGTTGAAATGATAAATACCCAAATTGAACTTTGACCTAGGATAGAGAATTAAATAAAACCCGATTGGTCAAAAATTTGATTTAAAAATAAGCGAATATTTTATTTGAATAAATAATATGGTTTTGAAATGAAGTTGAAATTTGAATTTTAATGAAAGGAAATGTTAATATTTAATAATCTGAAATAAAATTTTAACAATGTAATTGATGAAAGAACGTTGTTTAATTTGAGAAATGATTGAATTAAGTTTGGAATGATTTAATAATTAAGTTTGAAATTATAATTAAGTTTGAAATTATTAAACTTTGAAACTATTTAATAATTAAGTTTAGAACTATTTAATAATTAAATAAGATTGAATTTTTTAATGATTAAAATTGAATTGAACTCTTTATTAAGTAAAATTGAACTTCTTGAAAAAGTGAAATTTAGTTCTTTATTAATTAAGCTTTGAAATTGTAACTAAGTAAATAAATAAGTGAAATTGAATTTCTTTAACAAGAAATAAAATGTGATTATTGAAATTAATGTAAGACTTGTAATTTAAAGAATTTATTTGACAAATCTAATTTAATTCAATTTGATGTTTTCTATAATGAAGTTGAACTTAAGTAATTGATTTAATGAATTGGAAATTTAATAAAAATTGTTTGAATGACAAATTTACTTAATGAATATTGAATAAAATCGATCAAGGAATTTAAATTGATTTAGATGTTAAATTAAATTAATTTAAATGATTTCGGAATGAAACTTATATACGAATCTAAATGAATATTTGATTTGTTTTAAATAAAAATGGAAATTGAATTATAAGATTTTGAAATGATAATTTGGAAGTTTTGAAACGAAAATTTTGGAAATTGATTTCGAAAGACAAATGAAATGTTGATTTACAAATTCTAATTGAAATTGAATTTGATTTGGTTTTGAAATATATAAATGACCAATCGATGAAATAATTACGGAAGTTATTAAAGAGACCGGAATCGGTTATGGACATACTCTTTGTCTAAACCGAAAACCACTTTAATAACTATACGCGGAGTGTGATCCAGAATGAAGTGGTTGGAATGATGTACGTGATGACTGAAGAAAGAGAACGATAATGGATAGCCTTGACACTTGTGTCAAATTGGAAATGACTAAAACAGGAGCCGTGCCGGGCCAATGGAGGTCAGCTACCTCAAGCGAACACACTTCTTCGAAAACTACTCATTACTTGTTGTCGATTGGTGCACCCTTGATTTGGGAGTGTTGTTTCGCGGTGTTGCGGTGGCTGCGGCGATGCATTCTCACCAGTCCGGATCAGGCAAACGGTAGTTTCACTACCTTGGGTATTGCCTAATGTGCCTTGTCATACTTGTATCCTTATACGCGACCACTACGATTTTTTTTGTACCTTTAGTATATGGATTGCCCTCTGGTGACTTCCGGTTTTGGGGAAACTACGGTCTTGTATATGCTCTTGGGAATAAAAATGTGTTAAGGGTGGAATGGGCCATGACTTAACACTATTTTGATATTTTATATTACTGATAGGCATTATCTACTTATCGTACACTACTACATAGTAGATGGTTTAACAGATCCTTAAAGGATGGTTATTCCAAACATCCTTTGAGTTACTTGTATTTCAATTGCTATTTCACTTGAGTTGGATTTATTAATATAAAAATGTTAATCCTGACTCGAGTGTCTTGTGTTTTTGCTTTACGCTCGGGTCAGACTGAGTGTACCAGTGTTCGAGACTCTCCTTTGATGTTGGAGCTTTGCTTGAAGATCCAGCCATCTATTCTGCTTTCAGTATTCGATGATTCCAGTGATGTATTCTGATTTGTATCTGATGTATCGTATTACTCTTCCGTTGTATCTGGTTTAACTCTGATGTAACTTATACATTTATATAGTAGCTTCATGAACTACTATCTCTTTTATTTCCGCTGCATTTATTACTCTGTGTCTGTGATCTGTGATTATATTTATTTACTGTATATGTTCAGTTTTGCCAAATTTAAATTAACAACGCGGTATTTTGAGCAATTCAATTCCGGCATGAGTGTCTACCTATACACTTATAATGGATGCGAATGGTCAAAAATTACTGGGTCGTTACAGAGACACACTCCCAAATCAAAGGTGCACCCAATCAAATCACAAAAGCAATAGAATGGTATCGAAGAAATGTGCTCGATAGGGGGAGCGACCCCACTTGGCCCGGTATAGCTCCGGTTTTAGCCACATCAAGCTGACTCGCGGGAGTCAGGGCTGTGTTAATACCTCATACAGAATCATCGCCGACCATCCTACTTCGTTCTGGAATCTCCACCACGTGCACAGTTGTTAAAGTGGTTTTCGGTATTGGTAGAGAGTATGACAATATTCGATCCCGGTCTCTTTAAAAGCCAAACGCTTATTTCACACCGTAGTCACTTTATATTTCAAACAGTCATACCTCAAAATCAAAATATCATATTCATTTCAAAAACATATCACTTTCGAAATCATATTCACTTTAAATCATATTCATTTTCAAAATCATAACCACAAAATAGTTTAAACCATCATATCAAAATATTCGCCTTTAAATCCATTAAATCTAAATCATAATAGTTCCAACTTAAACAATTTAAAAATTGAAAATAGTATATATATATATATTGAGATAGTTATAAATTAAAAATAGTTTATATATTAAAATAGGTTATAGATTAAAATAGTTTATATATTGAAATAGTTTATATATTAAAATATATATCAAAATAGTTTCAACTTAGAATTGTTTCTTCCAATTCCGCAAATCAATTCATATCAACCTTAGTTCCAAAAATTCAATTTAAATCAAATCTCAGTTCAACAAATTTCAATTGAAAGGTTAACGGCTCAATTCAAATTCAAATTCTCATTAAACCAATTTTAATTATATCAATTTCAAATCCAGGTTTGAACTATAAATTTAAACCACTTCAAATTCAATAGGTTTCAGAATTTAAATATTCAAACATTTACAATAACTCAATTGGATAAATTTCATTTATATTTCAAAAATTCAACTTTAATTTTATTTAAATTTGAAAATATTCACTTAATCATTTCTAATAACATTTAAATAAAATCTCAAATTACAAATTTAAATAAACTCAAAATTAAGTATCTAACTTCAATTATATATAATTCTAAAATATTCACCCAATCACTTTTATAACATTTAAATAAAATATCTAATTACACATTCAAATCAAAGCTAAATATTCAATTTCAATTTATTTAAATTTTAAAATATTCATTTTATCGCTTTTAAATCAAAATCAAGTTATAAAATCATATCTTTAAATCTCAAATTCAATAAGTTTCAAATCAATTTTTTTATTTAAATACAATTCTTAAACAAGTACAATTTCAAATCAATTTCAATTTATCTTATCAACCTTAATTTATTAAAGTTATTACAAAAGCTATTTTTAAAAATATAATTTTAAACAAATACTTAAACATAATATATAAATTAATTAAATTAAATTTTATTAAATTAAAACTTATTATATATATTTTTAAAATAATAAAGTTATAAGCTTAAAAATTACATTTTCAAAACTAACTTAGAAATTTAAAATTTCCCAAAAACATATAATTTTAAAAATCTTAATTTACAAATATATAAAAATAACATTTATATATTATATTTTTTAAAATCAATATTTATTAAAACCTATATATTTCCTTTCAAAACTTTGGAAATCATTTTCAGAATATAGACCAACGGTGTCCGTATATAATTTTCTATCCTATGGTCAAGTGATACAGAAATTTATCATTTCAATTCACAATTTTAAATATCTACGGGTATATATCATTTCAACCCGCAATCCCAAAATTCAAAATCAATGAAAATCGCTTGGATTTATCATTTCAACCCATAACGATTTTCCCATAATCTACAAGGTCGTTCGGGTATGTATCATTTCAATCCATAGGGAATTTCTAAACTAACAGGGAACTAGGAGAGTGAGAATAATTATGATAATAATATAACATATCAACAATAGGCATATATCATCAGTAACAAATTTAAATATAATATATACAACAGGTTATGGTGTCATATGTCATAGGTAAACAACTACAGATAATGGCATATCATATTTAACAATTAAATAACTTAACAATTCAAATTTAACAGCATATTTCAATCGTAATTTCATATGAATTTTTTTAACTAAATATAAGAACGTTAATCGTGAGTGATTGCTCACCTTTCGAGGCTAGAGAAACACTAAAACAAGATGAAAACGGACACGGATAAACACGAATAATTGACAGAGCTAGAAAACTGCTGTTGAGATGTGGATTCGGACAACGGCAGGCTAGAAAACCGCTGCGACAAATTAGACAGTGGGAAAACAAATCAATATGGACAGAATTTCGAAATCAACATATATATATATATATAATATACATATTTTCTCCAAAATCAAAATTTAAAGGGGAAGAACCAAGCTGGTGGAGCCAAATTATAATTGTTAAATATAATCTACATATGTAATATATGTGTAATCAAATATCAAATATATATATATGTGATGTATATATATATATCTAAATTTATATAATAAGGTTTAATACTTAAGCTTATAAAACTATAAATAAGAAAGAGTATAAAACAAAGAAATCATGACTCACATATCGAATGTCTATCATAGTATATATTGTGAGGAATGCGGAATATGGATCTTAAGGCTAGAATGAACACTAGAGGGGGGGTGAATAGTGTTTATAAGAAATTACTAAATCTTTTTGAGTTATTATTGATTTGTACACAAATGTATGCAATATTCAGACACAGATATAATCACAGAATCAAACACAGATGCAGAAATAAAGTAAATGCAGTAAAGGAAAGAACACACCGGATTTTATACTGGTTTGGAGTTACCCTACATCCAGTCCCGCACAACTAAGTCCGGATTTCCTTTCAAAAGCAATTGTACAATTACACCCTCGGTTTCAAGGCTACGAGGTACACCCTCCAGAATCACAATCCTCTGGGTAGAGATACTTGATTTCTGGGGCAACAAGTTCACCCAATTGATTTCCAAGGCTACACACACCTTTTCTTGCTTGATTGATTTCCAAGGCTACAATCACACCTTTTCTCGCAAGATAGATTACAAAGAAGCCTATAACTCTGAATAGCACTGAGATCTTGTTGAGATAGTGATAGAGAATCAAACCAGAGATGATCTAGTTAGATTCAATGTTGATTTCGGCAGAGTGATGATAGGATTTTGAATAAGAAAATGTGGAAGAAGAAGAGAAGTGAAAAACCAGAAAATCTGATCTAAAATTCGTTGAAACCAATCCCTATGTATAGAAGAACAACATCCATGTCTATTCATGAAAGGTTATGGCGAATATACACTTATTTTGAAATTCAAATTTTTGGTCCTAACTGACACTATGTCGACATGGGGTACTAGGGCATGTCGACATCCCAAAGGAAATTTTGATGTTTTGTTTTTCTTTGAAAATAACCTTTATCTTATATTAAAACTATTTTAAACTTTATTAATATACTTGACTATAGATAAAATACATAGATAAATATAGAGAATAATATATATAAAATTTTACTATAATTTTATATTTAAATCTAAGTAAATATTAAAAGTTAAATATATTAAAAGATAGTTTAAAACAAACGAAGTTTAAAACAAGAATTGATTTAAGAACAAAATCAAAGAATATTTTTTAAGGCTAAAACATCTTTTTTGAAAATCATTTGAAAAGATAATTTTTAAGGCTAAAACATTTTGAAAAGCAGTTTTGAAAATCATTTTGAAGTAGTTTTGCAAGCTTCTTCCTGCAGAATATCTCATCACATCTGGACTCGAGAACTTGTACAAAACCAGGATGTTCGTGGGTTTGTAAGCCACTTGTCGTAGGTTTGTAAGCTACTTGTCGTGGGTTTGTAAGACACTAAAAAGGTAGAAATGGGTTCCATCCTAAATGAAAATACGGAATGAAGATTTCAATGCTATTGTGAAGTTTTAACATAATTCTAGACTCAATACTTATCTTGAAATCTTGAACTCTTGATAATCTTGATATTCTTGATACTCATGAGTCTTTAATCTTGATATCTTGAATCTCTATACTGTACAGTCTTCATTCTTGGTACCTGCATGGTTAAATCCTACATATACATATATATCTAAACTATAATGTTAGTATTTATATTTTATAATCTTATTCTAAGGTTGTTGTCATCAAAACCATCAACTCATGGACTAACATATATATGTGTAATATAAACGTAATATATAAAAATATAAATAAATCAACAGAGAATAGTTACAAAACCAATATCTAGATATTGGTTTTGTAACTATTCTCTCTTATCTTTATATATATTATAATTTATATAAAACAACTACAGTGGGTTGGTTTCAAACAAATGAATAGGTTATCACGAGAATGAAAAAAACAAACTTAAAAATATTATATATGAGCAACACGTTTGAAACCAAACAAACTTATAATATAAATTATATATATAAATCTATATATTTACCTAACGCAAGAGAAGGCACGGCAGTTGCATGGAGTAGAAGTGGGATGAAGATTGCTAGGCGTGCAGGTCTAAGTGGGAAGGGAACGGGAAACAAGCTGCTCGTTCATGGTTACGGGTCTGATGCGAAAGGAGTAGAGTTCGGGCGACGTTGCATGAGGCTGAGCTATCGGAGGGGTAGTGCTACACACGGATCCTTCCACACTGAATCAAGTGAACTCTGACATAGTAGTTTATATGGATTTTCTATAATCTCCGTTTTATTTATACAGGTAGATAATGTCATCGCGTGGCGTCAGAGGGTAGAAGGTGTTTGGGGTTTGTCACGGCGCAGTGGGAGATGGAGGATGGTCAGAGGCTGTTTACCAAGGAGGTCACGGCGGAGCATGTTCGAGGCTTTCGTTTGTGCGTGGATAGGCAAGGGTGTGGCAGCAAGTTTGGAAAGTGGGGTTGAGGCATGCGTTGATGGCGACAATGGTGGTGGAAGGTAAATGGGCTGTCAGCAGAGGAGTGCATGGCGGTGGAGATAAGGTGGTGGCTGACGTGGAGGTAAAAGGCGGGTGGTGGGTCTGGGCTGCTGAGCTTGGGTTTCGTTCGGGTGTTGTCTTTGCCAGGTGGAAGGCGGATGGGTTCAACATGGGGAGAACGACAAGGTGAAGGGTTGTTGGATTTGAGTGACGTTTGAGGTCATGCAAAGCTGTCTCGGTTGTAGGTGAAGGTGATAGGTTGGCTAGGAGTTGGAGGAGGCTTCGACGCGGGTGAGACTGACGGCGATGGTGGAGGAAATTGGTGATGGGTTGGGAATGGAGGTGGAAGGGTAGGCGAGAGGGGATGGAGTCAGTTGTGGTCGGGAAAGAACGTTAGCAGGGCTTATATCCAATACATATATACATCTCCATTATATATATTAATTTGTTTTTCAAGCAAGAATCAGCAGAACGAAAAAATCAAAGGAAAGAGGAAGGAGGAACTGAGAATATGAACGAACCAATATAAAATAAATATTGAAACCAGATAGGAATATTGAAAGTCGGAGTATTGAATTCTGAAAATAAATAAAGCACATGGCTATTGATTGACACGGTAGATGGATGAAAGGGCATAGGAATCCCACAAGACCAAATACGGAACCGGTACGACAAATCATTTCATCGATTTTGCCGCGTACCGGACACCAAATCACGGGAATGAATATACTGCGGAGATCAACACGACGAGATGAACAGAACGGTACACAGATATTAGAGATATGATCATCCTATCAAAACTCGAATTTTCGTTGACGAAAATGCTGTTAAAATGTCGAAAATAAGATAAACGGAGCAATAGCAGTCCAAATTTGGCGAAACGAAATACGACGTCTCACTCGGAAAATGGTAAACATTTTTATTGTGTAAGATATTCAGATTTTAAAGACATTTTATTTTCATCAAATTTCAGCTGATTTTAAATTGAAATTGAAAATTGTACAACATAACTAACTTTCATATTTTCCGACAATAATCTGACACTTGCTATGTTTAAATAGACGTATTACAAATATTAAATTTTCACTTTAAAAATTATTATTTATTTTTCATGAAAAATTTAGTTACGTACGTTATAAAAAATCATTAAAAAATTTACGAGTCATTACACTCTCCCCCACTCAAAACTTTCCGTCGTCGAAAAGGAACGAGATAGGAGAATAGAAACAACATGAAGGAAAGATAGATTCGAATTACATAGAACCATATATACAATTAATTTAAAACCATATGAATTTCATTTTTGGACCTTTTATTGCTTACACTTATATTGTATATTATTTAATTACATATTCACATGAACATTTTAACTTTTGAATATTTCTAGCGAGTTATATATGTTCTAGAAAGCAATTGAGTATTATATAAATTAAATTTATCCTCGTTCAACTATTTCAAGTTGTTTTGAATTTCAATTCTCATTTTAGACACTCCAATTATTAAATTTTTTGCTTCATTTCAATAATTGAAAACCAATACTTATCGTAGAACTTAAGAGTTAAATCTCCAGTTTCACTTCAAACTATTTTGAAATAAATATTTACACACACACACTCACACACACACACACATATATATATATATTATATATCAAATCTTACTCAAGAAAATTCGAATCAAATCCGTTTTCCAAAACAAATGTATAGCAAAGCTACTGAGTAGTCTCTCCACTTTGAGACTCGAAAATGAATGTCGATAATGCTGTAGTCATCAGTGAAATTTTTTTCCAACGACAAAAGTGAAGAGTACTGACTTACTTCTTTTAAAATTCTTTAGAACAATTTCCATTCGAAAATACTTTCAAATAATATATTTTTCAAAACTTTTAAAACCAAATTTTGAAAAGCACCGAAATTTATATCTCAAATCATTAATTTAAATGGATTTCATTTCAAATCAGATTTATAAACCATGTTTTAAAATTTTCATCTTCTTATAACATACAAAAATAGTTAATGGTTTAGGAATGCTGATAAAACAATAAATGATAATCTAGTATTATCATTTCTAACAACTAATTCACTTCACTATCTAATTTCAGAAAATTATACTTTTATATATAAAATATAATCATACAGAAAATTATTTCATTTACCAATTTGAAAACAATATTGTGTCTCTGTTCAAGTGTTTTAAAATTCCTACCGATAGCGTTGGCCAGACGAATCGATTGAAACCCAAAATTTAAACTTAATAACTCAAACAACAGATTATAAAACATTTATATCAATTACAAATACCCTCCCTCACAGGAGGTTCAAGGTTGGATTTCTAGAACAAGAATAGAGATTCAAATTTAGAGAGACCCTAATCAAAGTGAATTTCAACTAAGAAGATAAGCTCGAAAGTAAGATTAGATAATCAATTTTTTTAAAAAAGAGATGGATAGACTTATATAAATCACGGCGACCTTTACCGGGTCAACCGAGACTTAGAAAAGATGAGAATATCATCAACGAAAACTAGGTCAAACTGGTTAAAAACATTGCGGAAAACACGATTCATAAGATCGACGAAGAAAGCAGGAGCATTGGTTAATCCAAAGGCATGACTAACCATTCATAGAAACCATTTGTCCGGGAGGAAGGACAATAGGTCGAGTTCCAGGAATAAGATCGATTGTGGAATTTAATTTCCTGCTTGGGAAGAAGAGAAGCGACTTCACCAAAACATTAGGATATTCCTAACTATCGGGGTGGACTCGAGATCACTAGGCTGAGAATCAAGCAAAAAGGTAGAACTACATGTATAATCCTGAGGTAATCAACATTCGACCAGAAGAAAATTACCCTGGTTGTCTTCTAAAGAAACGGTTCAGGCTTTGCAAGAGATAATAACATCAAAACCGAGGACATAGAAATCTCCGGTGGATTGACGCCTATTGTAAAGGAGTTCCACCCCTTTACAAATCATACTAAGGTTGGCGGGACCGCCGATGGGATCAGTCACACATAAGAATTTGCCAAATTGAGATTGCAAGATGAGCTCAAATTTATTATAGAGATCAACAGAATTTGAGCTATGGGATGCTCCAGTATCAAAAAGAACATGAATAGGAAATGACATGAATGGATTCCAGAACAAAAGGGAAGTTCCAGAATTCAAAGAAATCCAAACTTAGGAGGATTCTAACTAAGGATTTCAAGCTCGAACGAATATGATTCTATAATCGACTCCACTAATTCTAGGGTATTACTACCTTATCTCTAATGAGTTTTTACTCCATATGCTAAGTTTTGCCTAAACTTGGCTCTAATACCACTTCTAACGACCTGGTATTTCGAACCATTCAAATCGACAATCATCCACTCATGTCAGACTTGAATTGCTCAAAACAACATATTGTTAATCTATATTTGGCAAAACTTAGCAAATACAGTAAATAGATCAATCACAGAATCACATACACAGAGTAATACAAAAATAAGCAGCGGAATAAATAAATAGTAGTTCGTGAAGCTACTATATAAACATCAGAGTCTAAAACAAGATACAATAAAAATCTCAAATACAATGTGGTCTCGAACACAAAAGCAGATGACAAGTCTGAACATAAACAACTGGAATAAGCAAAAATAATAGAATAGCTGAGTAGATGAAGATAGATCTCCAAGTGAAGCTCAAAAGGTGAGTCTCAAATGCTGTGACACTCAGTCTGACCCGAGCATAAAGCAAAACACAAAACACTCGAGTCAGGATTAACATTCTTATACTAGTAAATCAACTCAAGTGAAATGTCAAGTAAAATACGATATAACTTAAAGGATGTTTAGGATACCCATCCTTTAAGGATCCATTACACTATCTACATACATAGTACAATACACTACATATATAATGTCTATAGTAAAGCAAACTATTAAAATAGCGTTAAGGTGTTACCCATATCCCCCTTAACACAATTTATATAATCCCATAGTCTATACAGTACTGTAAACTCCACCGAACCGGTGGGCTATCAGGGAGCACTCCATAGGTAAGACACAAACCAAACTCTTAGAAGGCACGATAAGGCATGTGACAGGGCAAGCGAGATAATGCCAGGGTAGGATTCTATCGCTTGCACTCCCGGACTGGTGGTAATGTATAGCAGCTACTACCGCCCACCTCGAGACACACTCCCAAATCAAAGATGCACCCAATCAAATCACAAAAGCAACAGAATGGCATCGAAGAAATGTGCTCGATAGTGGGGGCAACCCACTTGGCCCGGTATAGCTCCTATTTTAGCCCCATCAAGCTGACTCGCAGGAGTCAGGGCTGCATTAATACCTCATACAGAATCGTCGCCGACCATCTTACTTCGTTTTGGAATCTCCACCATGTGCACAATTGTTAAAGTGGTTTTCGGTATTGGTAGAGCGTATAACAATATCTGATTCCGGTCTCTTTAACAACCAAATGTTTATTTCACACCATGGTCACTTTATATTTCAAATAGTCATACTTCAAAATCAAAATATCATATTCATTTCAAAATCATATCACTTTCGAAATCATATTCACTTTAAATCATATTCATTTTCAAAATCATAACCACAAAATAGTTTAAACCATCATATCAAAATATTCGCCTTTAAATCCATTAAATCTAAATCATAACAGTTCCAACTTAAACAATTTAAAAATTGAAAATAGTATATATATATATAGAAATAGTTATAAATTAAAAATAGTTTATATATTAAAATAGGTTATAGATTAAAATAGTTTATATATTGAAATAGTTTATTTATTAAATATATATCAAAATAGTTTCAACTTAGAATTGTTTCTTCCAATTCCACAAATCAATTCATATAAACCTTAGTTCCAAAAATTCAATTTAAATCAAATCTCAGTTCAACAAATTTCAACTAAATGGTTAAAGGCTCAATTCAAATTCAAATTCTCATTAAACCAATTTTAATTATATCTATTTCAAATCCAGGTTTGAACTATAAATTTAAACCACTTCAAATTCAATAGGTTTCAGAATTTAAATATTCAAACATTTACAATAACTCAATTTGATAAATTTCATTTATATTTCAAAAATTCAACATTAATTTTATTTAAATTTGAAAATATTCACTTAATCATTTCTAATAACATTTAAATAAAATCTCAAATTACAAATTTAAATAAACTCAAAATTAAGTATCTAACTTCAATTATATTTAATTCTAAAATATTCACCCAATCACTTTTATAACATTTAAATAAAATATCTAATTACACATTCAAATCAAAGCTAAATATTCAATTTCAATTTATTTAAATTTTAAAATATTCATTTTATCGCCTTTAAATCAAAATCAAGTTATAAAATCATATCTTTAAAATCTCAAATTCAATAAGTTTCAAATCAATTTTTTAATATTTAAATACAATTCTTAAACAAATACAATTTCAAATCAATTTCAATTTATCTTATCAACCTTAATTTATTAAAGTTATTACGAAATCTATTTTTAAAAATATAATTTTAAAAAAATATCTAAACATAATATATATATATATTAATTAAATTAAATTTTATTAAATTAAATCTTATTTTATATATTTTTAAAATAATAAAGTTATAAGAAAAATCTTAAAAATTATATTTTCAAAACTAACTTATAAATTTAAAATTTCCCAAAAACATATAATTTTAAAAATCTTAATTTACACATATATAAAAATAACATTTATATATTATATTGTTAAAAATCAATATTTATTAAAACCCATATATTTCCTTTCAAAACTTTGGAAATCATTTTCAGAATATAGACCAACGGTGTCCGTATATAATTTTCTATCCTATGGTCAAGAGATAAAGAAATTTATCATTTCAATCCACAATTTTAAATATCTACGGGTATATATCATTTCAACCCGCAATCCCAAAATTCAAAATCAATGAAAATCTCTTGGGTTTATCATTTCAACCCATAACGATTTTCCCCTAATATATAAGATCGTTCGGGTATGTATCATTTCAATCCATAGGGAATTTCTAAACTAACAAGGAACTTGCAGAGTGAGAATAAATATGATAATAATATAACATATCAACAACAGGCATATATCATCAGTAACAAATTTAAATATAACATATACAACAGGTTATGGTGTCATATGTCATAGGTAAATAATTGCAGATAATGGCATATCATATTTAACAATTAAATAACTTAACAATTCAAATTTAATAGCATATTTCAATCGTCATTTCATGTGAACAAAATGTACTAAATATAAGAAAGTTAATCGTGAGTGATTGCTCACCTTTCGAGGCTAGAGAAACACGAGAACAAGATGAAAACAGACACTGATAATTGACAGAGCTAGAATATTGCTGTTGAGATGCAGATTCGGACAACGGCAGGCTAGAAACCCGCTGCGACAAATTAGACAGTGGGATAACAAATCAATATGGACAGAATTCCGAAATCAACATATATATATATATATAAATATATAATATACACATTTTCTCTAAAATCAAAATTTAAGGGGGAAGAACCAAGCTGGTGGAGCCAAATATCAATAGTCAAATATAATCTACATATGTAATATAGGTGTAATCAAATATCAAATATATATATGCGATGTATATATATATATCTTAATATATATATATATAAGGTTTAATACTTAAGCTTATAAAACTATAAATAAGAAAGAGTATAAACAAAGAAATCATGACTCACATATCGAATATCTATCATAGTATATATGTTATCCCGCCTTTTGGCAAGGCCGTGACACCAAAAGATTAACTAGAAATCAAAGACAGTTCTCCTCGATTGCCAGTTACGTACAGGTTAGCTATGGATGTCGGTGAATTTCGACCGAGTCCGGATCAAGCTACAATTGATATGGCACGACATGCAAAGCTATGGAAGACAACAGTTCAAATTTCAAGTCAATAGGAGTTCGTATGCTCAAGATATGATCGATGCAAACCAAAGAAATTAACTCTTCGCATCCATAAATTCGCACCGATCGGCTCGCATCCATCAATTCACATCGATCGGCTCGCATCCATTATTTCGCATCGATTGGTTCGTATCCATCTGCCACTGCATTCCTTCGTGCCCATTAAAGCCAAACTACTTCGTATCCATGGAGAGTTGTCATTTGATATCGATCATATTTGCTACATTTCGTATCCATCAACAAACAACACTTCGCGTCGATCTCGTTCAACTCAGTTTGTATCGATTGACTATGGATCGATACGAAAGAAACCACTAAAAAGAATCGATATGAAGTGGAGTACACAAAATTGATATGAAGTGAAATACAATCAATCGATACGAATAGTGCAACGATGATCGATACGAACAATGCAACGATGATCGATACGAGCAGTACAACGATGATCGATACGAACAGTGCAACGATGATCGATGCGAACAAGGCAGAGGTGATCGATGCGAACAAGATACACTCCAATGAAAGACTCGATCGTTCGGCATGAAATGTGGATCGATCCTAAAAGCAAGCGCCATGTCAACTTTCAGGCACGTGCCCGGATCGATAAGAACAGATCGACACGAAGAGGAACGATACGAAGAGAACAACAGTCGAAAAACCCAAACTTGCATCGATCATAACTCACAATCTACAAGTCCAAATGCCACCAAATTTTCACAGGAGCTAGCGTACAACCTAAAGAATGTTCATGATCGATCTCGACTCAATTAGACAAGATCTTGATCGATACGAAATTCGTTCGTATCGATCACGGATCGAGTCAAAATCACCTGGGATCGATCGCGTGGGCCCGCGCACGTGCAAGAAGAAGTCTCCAGAGATCTGAGCAAGATATTTACAGCCTACGCCTATAAATAGCAGTCCAAGAGCTTCAGAAAAGGGATCTTCTGGTTCTTCTACGCTGCTACTCTGTCGAACTCCATTGTAACTCGATTACTATCAACTATATTCTTGTAACCAGCGAGTGATTATTAATAAAATATCAACTCTTCAAAGTGGACGTAGGCCGGAGATAGCCGAACCACTATAAACCTTGTGTCTTTATTGCATTCCTTTTTAAATTTTGAGTGTTCTTCACATTTATTTTCTTTACATATTTGCTATCTGTGATCTGTGATTGTAAACTTTCATCGGCAATTGGGTGTTTGTGACCAATTTTGGCGCTAACAATATATATATATGTAATATATATAAAAGTATAAAATAAATCAAGTTATCAAAATATCTTTATATATATTATAATTTATACAAAGCAACTGCAGTGGGTTGGTTTCAAACAAATGAACAGGTTATCACGAGAACGAAAAAAACAAACTTAAAAATATTATATATAAGTAGCACGTTTGAAACCAAACAAACTTATAATATAAATTATATATATAAATCTATATATTTTCCTAAAGCAAGAGAAGGCACGACAATCGCATGGAGTGGAAGTGGGATGAAGGTTGCTAGGCGTGCTGGTCTAAGTGGGAAGGGAACGGGAAACGACCTGCTCGTTCATGGCTACGGGTCCGATGTGGAAGGAGCAAAGTTCGGGCGGAGTTGCATAAGGCCGAGCTGCCGGAAGGGTTGTGCTACACACGGATCCTTCCATACTGAATCAAGTGAACTGTGACACAATAGTTTATATGGCTTTTTTATAATCTACCTTTTATTTATACGGGTAGATAATGTCATCGCATGGCGTCAGAGGGCAGAAGGTGTTTGGGGTTTGTCACGGCACAGTGGGAGATGGAGGATGGTCAGAGGCTGTTTACTGAGGAGGTCACGGCGGAGCATGGTCGAGGCATTCGTCCGTGTGTGCGGTAGGCAAGGGTGTGGCGGTAAGTTTGGAAAGTGGGGTTAAGGCATGTGTTGATGGCGACAACGGTGGTGGAAGGTAAGATGGGCTGTCAGCAGAGGAGTGCATGTCGGTGGTGATAAGGTGGTGGCTGACGTGGAGGTAAAAGGCGGGTCTGGGCTGCCGAGCTTGGTTTTCGTTCGGGTGCTGTCTTTGCCAGGTGGAAGGCGGACGGGTTCAACATGGAGAGAAGACAAGGTGAAGGGTTGGTGGATCTGAGTGACCTTTGAGGGCATGCACGGCTATCCCGGTTGTAGGTGAAGGTGATAGGTTGGCTGGGAGTTGGAGGAAGCTTCAGCGCTGGTGAGGCTGACTGGCGATGGTGGAGGAAATTGGTGATGGGTTGGGAACAGAGGTGGAAGGGTAGGCGAGAGGGGATGGAGTTAGTTGTGGTCGGGAAAGAATGCTAGCAGGGCTTCTATTCAATACATATATACATCTCCATTATATATATTAATTTTTTTCAAGCAAGAATCAGCAGAACGAAAAAATTAAAGGAAAGAGCAAGGAGAGACTGAGAATATGGACGAACCAATATAAAATAAATATTGAAACCGGATAGGAATATTGAAAGTCAAGAGTATTGAATTCAGTAAATAAATAAAGCACATGGTTATCGATTGGCATGGTAGATAGATGAAAGGGCATAGGAAATCCAAAAGCCCAAATAGAGGAACCGATACGACAAATCATTTCGTCGATTTCGCCGCGTACCGGACACTGAATCACATGAATGAATATACCGCGGAGATCAGCACGACGAGAAAAATAGAATGGTACATAGGTATTAGAGATACGATCATCCTATCAAAACTCGAATTTTCGTTGCTGAAAATGCTGCTAAAACATCGAAAATAAGATAAACGGAGCAATAGCAGTCCAAATTTGGCGAAACGAAATACGACGTCTCACTCAGAAAATGGTAAACATTTTTATTGTGTAAAATATTTTGATTTTAAAGATATTTTATTTTCATCAAATTTCAGCTGATTTTAAATTGAAATTGAAATTTTCACAACAGAACTAACTTTCAATTTTCCAACGAAAATCTAACACTTGCTACGTTTAAATAGACGTATTACAAATATCAAATTTTCATTTCAAAATTTGTTAATTATTTTTCCTGAAAAATTTAGTTAATTATGTTATAAAATATTGTTAGAAATTTACGGGTCTTTATATTAGTTATAAATTTACTATATTTAATAGAGTTTAAAATAAACTTAAAGAAAAAAGTGAAAGGGAAATTCTTTATACTATAATAAATTATTAAACTAGTTTTATAAAGTTGTAACGACCCGTATTTTTAACAATTTTAAATTATTTAATTTAATATGATTATTGAATAACAATGGTTAGAAATAAAAATTTAATGATTTATTAATGTAGTTTATTGAATATGAACTTGAATAAAATTTTGAAATAAAAAATTTCGAAGATTTAGGCAATAACAAATATTGAAATGGTATTCTATGTATTGAATGTTTGAAATCAATAGCTAAAATTGGATAATAAATGTTGTATTATTTAGATGGAAATAAAATAATTGTTGATAACTGAAATTCATTTGAAATTTTATGATTTATTAATATAATTTATTGGATAATTAAATTACTTAAATTAATATTGAAAATTGTTTAAATAATTAAATCCTTAATTGATATGGATGAAAATGATGTCAGAAGTCGATTTAAATTTTATTTAAACAACAACGAATTTTTTTTACTTTTAAAATTGAATTTAAAAGTGAATAAATAGAAATTGGAAATTTCTTGTTTTAACTAACGTGTAGAAATAGCCTTTTTGGGCACTCTTTCAGATTTCGACGAAACCAGTTTCATCGGATCCATAATAGTGAATTATTATAGGATTTCAAATTTCGTAGCTATCGCACTTGTCATTTGGCCGTGCGAGCTTAAAACATGCAGAAATCAATTAAACGAATTTAATTAAAATAAGTTGATTTTGAAAAGCTAACTTTCGTATATGATGGAATTAGCTCCTGAAACTAGTTCCACTATGTTCGGAATGGGCGTATAACATATAGAACGCTAGGCGGCACGCTTTGTTGGAGTTTGGGAATTTCGGGCGTTAAAAGTTAGATATTTTCTAATTATAATATTATATATACTCACCCTCTCTAAACACTTCGTACACCCCGCGTATGTTTTGTTGCCCCTCTTACATCCCCTCTTGTTTTCAATTTCGCAAAAAAATGAAAGAAAGAAAAAAAAATGGGTGAAATCGCGAGACACCCGATGGTGGTGACCAGCAAATTGTTGTGATATTTGACTAATTTGGAAGTTGATTGCGATGGCTATTATTGGTTGATAGTTCGGATGATTTGGATGTTTATTTTTATATATCCTGTTATCACCCTATAAATTATCTGACAGTATATAAACTGTTATTTGAATTATTTCGAATAAATTAAGAAATATGTTTAAATGATATATACCTATGACACTTTGATTTGGATTGAAATGATATATATCCATCCCTAAAATTAAAATCGAAATAACCGATCACTTGGCCATTGGATAGAAAATTATATACGGACACCAGATTGGTTAAATTAAATGATTTTTAAATTTTTGGTTGAAATTATTTAAATGATTTTGATTTAAAGAAATAAAAATCCAATTTATGGAAATTGAATTATTTTCGAACTTGGGCTCGAAGTGTTGAAATTGAAATTTGTTAAACAGGAATTGTTTAAAGAATCGAATTTGAAATTTGAAGTTATAATTGAAATATGATTTAAATTATGGAAATTAATTTGTTTCAAAACTTTGAACTTTTATTCGAACTTTGAAATATTTCTAAGTAAAAGTGATATAAATCCATATTTCAAAATTAAGTTCGGAATTGAATTATTTTAAAGATTTGAACCTTAAATTGAATACTGAAGTTTAATTTGATTTAAGTGATTTAAATCGGTATTTTGAAATTGAACTCGAAATTGATATAAATTGTATGGTTTAAAATAAGAATTGATTTGAAATTTAAACCATTGAATTGAATTGTTGAATCGAAATTGAAGTTATAAATGAAAATCGAAACTGAAATTGATTTGAATTGAAATTGGGATCGAAGTCAAATTCGAATTGAAATCGAAATTGAGTCGATTTGAATTGAATTGAAATTGACAATGATTTGAATTGGAATAATTGAAATTGAATTAGTTTGATTGGAATTTGGACTTGGGTCCATATTTGTTGAATGGAAAGAGACAGTTTGATTTGAAACTATTTTCAAAATAATTTTTTGATATAAACTGGTTAAAAATTTATCCTTTTCAAATTTTAAATTATTTTGATTTTCTAAGCTATTTTACTATATAAATCATTTTCAATACTCAAACTATTTTATATTAAACTATTTTAACAATTTAACTATTTAAACTATTTAAAAAATTTCAAACTATTTGCTAAAAATTCAAACTGGTCAGATTGGGAAATGTTTATATTTAAATCGTGGATTAAATGCGAATTGGGTTAAAAATGAAGTTATATCCTAAATTGTAATTCGAATTGAAATTTGAAGTAAAAATGACATATCGAACTAAATTGACATATTCTGAAGTATATATGGTTATTTTGAAACGAATGATATTTTTGAAGCGAATATGATATTTTGATATCGAGTATGAATCATTTTCGAAACATAAAAGTACCAACCGGTGTGTAAAACGATGTTTGGTTGTTAAAGAGATCGGGGACTCTTATTGGCATACTCTCTGTCAATATTGGAACCACTTTAACAACTGTGTACGTGGAGGAGACTCCAGAACAAAGTGGTTGGATTTGGCGTCGTTTGCTAGATTTGAAGAAAGAGAACGATTATGGATAGACCCCGACATTTGTGCCAATTTGAAATGACTAAAACAGGACGGCTTGACGAGGCCAAGCGGGCTACCTACCCCTAGCGGGCTACCTACCCCTAGCGGGCTAGCTACCCCTAGCGGGCTAGCTACCCCTAGCGGGCTTCCGTTCTTCGATTTTCTTCTTGGACCTGGTCCATACTATTACTTTTGATGTTGGTTTCGATTTGTGCACCTTGATTTGGGATGACCTCCCTTTGACTCTATATGGGATAGATGGGCGCGGTGGGCAATCATGGCTACGATGCATTACCACCAGCCCTGCGACCCGAACTGGTAGTATCCTACCTTGGGTATTGCCCCACGTGACTTGTCATACTTTTATCCCTATACGAGACCAATACAATTTTGGTTTAGTGTTGTCATATCACGGCGCATCCCTAACGATGTGCTACTGGGGCGTTATACGCAAACTGTACGATAATGCTTAAAAACTCGTTAAGGACATTTTGAGTTATTGCACGCACGTTATACACTGGATAGGAGATGTAAAACCCCGTAAACATCTCTGACGCTATTACACTCATGTTATGTGATATTGATTTGACTCACATAAGGATATTTTAGTCCTGACTCGAGTGTTTTTTCATAACGCTTGGGTCGGTCCTAAGTATTTCAGCGCATTGAAGATCATTTTCTAGAGGACGAAGACGAAGATTTGATATATTATTATTACTAGTATTATTCCACTGCATTGTTTGCTCCACTGCATTATTCTTTTGTTCTGTTGTATATATAATTCTGATAAATGTTGTATTAATTATAATCAAATGTATAGTATAAACAGCTTCATGATATGTTTATTTGATTATTGTGTTTTGTCATTCTTCTATGAGATTCTGTATTTGTTTTCTTCTTCTTTTCTTATTTTTCTTAATTAACCCCATTGATTATCTATGTTCTAGATTGTTTGGGTTGGACATGTGTGGATTATTGTCGATATAAACCTTTCGAAATGTGGATCGTCACAGTTGGTATCAGAGCTTTGGTTTAGCGATAACCTTATCTTTGGTGGGGTTTGACTCATTAGAGATAGGGTAGTAATACCCTATAATGAGTTGTTTGAGCGCGCGCGCGCATGTGTGTGTGTGTGTGTATGAGAGTGCATACTTGTTAGTGTTATAGATTGTTTTATATTGTGTTTACTTATCTGTTGAGTTGTTTATGAATTCTGGTCGGTGCGTGGGATGTCATGTTATTGATAGGGGTTTTTAATTACTTAAACGAGGCAAGTCGACATAATATTGTTTTGAAATAGGGTAAATGAAATAATTTTACCTAAATTATATTTTATATATAAAATGATAATTTTCACAAACCTGTATGATTATTGATGAAGTTGTTGTCAGGAGATGATAATATTTAGTTATCATCGATTATTGGTTGAATTAAACTAAAAATGAATACTTTGTGAACTCTATTTCACAAAGCATTTGATCATTAAATTGAATTGAGATCTAATTAAAATAAGAATTATTTACAATAACCAAAATGTAAATTAATGAAATGTTTTCAGAATAAGGTAATGGAATTGTATATGTATATTTATAATATAGCTTATAAATAGAAATGATTTAAAAGCTGAGAATTTTAGAATTTAAAATCCCGTTGATTTTCTAATTTGTTTTTAAAGCCTTCAAAATTAATAATAATATTATTTGATAGTGTTTTGACTAGAAATATATTTTGAAAAAGATTTTTAAAGAAATAAAAGCATTGACCTTGCTTTAGTCGTCGGGAAATAAATTATAGGGTCAACTGTAGCATCGCTAGTATTCATTTTCGAGTTTCTGAGTGAGAATTGCTACCAAAAGAAATTTATTTCCGATTAAAAAAAGTTTTGATTATGAAAAATATTCCAATTATGATTTGATAAATATATGAAAATAGATTTTAAACTTCTAAATTGAAAATAATATAGACAAGTAATAAGTTTATAACTTTTGAATTTGAAAAGGAAATTAAAACCGAATTTTAAAAACGGTTGAACATTTTTGTTTAGCAAACAAAAGAAAATTTGAACTTGAGATATGAAATAAAAGAATTAACCTAAAAAATGTTAAATAAATTGAGTTAGTGAAATGAAATAAATAAAATGAAGTTTAACTCAAGAAAGCTTAAATGAAAGTGAATTGTATTTGAAATGAATTAGATAAAATAATGAAATGAAATTTTAAGTGGATAAGTTTGTATAACTTATAGATTTGAGAAATATTAAGCTAAAACAAATTTTAAAATTTGTTGAATACAAATGATAAGAAAGGAAAAATTTCACTTAAATAAAATAAAATAAACCAAGTAATGGATTAAATAAAATAAAGTTTAACTTAATAAAGATTAAATGAATTGAATTGGATTTGAATTGAATTGGATGAATTTGTAAAGTGAATTAATTCCACTTAAGCTATAAAATGAATTAGTAGAATGAATATGAACTTGAATTATAAAATGAAATGTAATTTAGATGTGTAAGAAATTGAATTAGAATAAATGGGTGTAAGTAAAATTTATGTGAGCAATTGAATTGATTTAAATTGGATGTAAATAAATTGAATACAAATGGAATGAGTTTTATTAAAATTGAATGTTAACTAATTGAATATGAAATAAGTGAATGTTAAATAAAGAAATGTTGTTACACTTAAGTATAAGTGGTAAGAAATACTTTAAGTTTAAATTATGAAATGAACTAATGAAGTGAATCAATGAATTAATATAAACTTAAGTTATGAAGCAATAATAAACATGAGTTGCATTTTATAAAATGTTTACAATAAATTTAAATGATTTTATGAAATGGTTTAAAAATGATATTAGTATTAAAGAGAATATACTAAGTGGTAATGAAATAAAATTTAACTTAAATAAGTTTAAATGAAATGATTCATAAAATGGCCCAGAAACGGATTTATATGAAATGTGTAAACAAAAAGTGAAATAATTGAAATTTGAATAAATTGAATGTAAATGAAATATATGTGAATAAATTTGAAGCAAACCAATTAACTGTTAATAAAAATTGGATGTTAATAAGAAATGATAGTGCATTAATTAACTATTGACATTGGAAAATGTAAATTGTGATAGTTATGAATTAATTGAATGAATATTAATTGTTGGGTGATTTCTTTTGTTATAAATCATTATTATAACTGTTTTTGATTGCATATGATTGTTATGATGGTGTATTTGTGTTCGTGTTTATGATTTGGATTCAAAATTAACGTCATGTAATTATATTAAACTTATACATGTTTCTATATCTTTTATAAATGACAAATATTCTAACTTGAGTTGAGATTGGTACATACGAAGGCCATTTTGATGTGTACGCGGATTTATTTGCTTGCTTAATATGACCAAACTCGCTCGTATTAATAATAACAAGGTACATATCTCGGATTACATACCGCATTTTTATATTTTTCCCTACGGGATGCCTCATCATTGAGATGAAATGTATATTTGGTATATTTGTGATATATATTTGTATTGTAAATTTTTTCCAATCGAGCTGCGCAAAGGAGACTCTGCCGAAATTTTCCGTAAATCTGGATAGTAGAAAAATTTTGAGGTTTAAAAATTTTATAACTTGTTTTTATATATAAGTTGTAATTTTCGTAAAACCGATATCGAGGTGGCATAGTGGAAGCGTACTAAAGGTATTCAAATAAAATTCTAATGTTTTAAAAGTTGTTTATTTTGAATAAAATATATCCAATGTTAAATTTCTTACTTAACCCCTTTTCAAGGACGAAAAGTTTTGAGTGGGGGAGAGTGTAACGACCTGTATTTTTAAATATTTTAAATTATTGAATTTAATATGATTATTAAATAATAATGGTTAGAAATAAAAATTTAATTAATGATTTATTAATGTAGTTTATTGAATATGAACTTGAATAAAATTTCGAAATAAACAATTTCGAAGATTTAGGCAATAACAAGTATTGAAATGGTATTCTATGTATTGAATGTGTTTGAAATCAATAGCTGAAATTGGATAATAAATGTTGTATTATTTAGATGGAAATAAAATAATTGTTGATAATTGAAATTCATTTGAAATTTTATGATTTATTAATATAATTTATTGCATAATTAATGAAACACCCCACACCCCTTAGTATTCCTAAAAAGGGCACACCAAAGGATGTGGTGCGTTATAGGTATAGCTAAAGCATCACAGAGACTAAGATTGACAAGACAAATAAATAAAACCAGCGGAAAACATTTAAATAATAACCTATCATTCATAATTAAACTTCATCTCAAAATAAGTCATAAAAACATAACATGTCTTAAAAACTCAAAATCTCTCATGTCTCATGATAATACATCTAAGTCTCACATAATCAGAGTACAAAAATAACAATAATAATCCCTCTCACAAGTGCCAATCCATCATAAGCCAAATGAAAAAGATGAAAACAGAAGAATACATCTGAAATGAGAAAATTCTGGAAATGAATCTCCAAGCAACCTGAATCAACTATCCTCAACTTTGCTGGCCTATTGAGGAAAAAGGAAAGATAGAGGAGTGGGTCAGACAATAAGTCTCGTAAATGAAAGTAATTACTAGTATTTCTAAGCAAGATAAAGATAATAGACTAAGCAATAGTTCTAGCTTGAAAGGAAGATACAAAAAAGAAAAAACTTGCATAAAATATTGTTTCTGATTCTGTCTGACTGTTTGCTTTGATTGTTTGCACCTGTCTTAAACTGCCGTGATTAGGCTGAAACCCTAATCCTATCTCAACTGCTAACTTGATTAGGCTGAAATCCTAATCCTACCCATTGATTGGCCTTTTCTATCTCTGTTGTGCCACTATGAAACAATCCTGTTGGTCCCATAGCAAAAGACACCTCTTAGCGCTTAGGACGCAGTAGCGAATTATTTACCCTAATCGATGCCACACGCTCGGTCATCGCCGGTACACACTAACTATCACCCTATATTTGACCCTTTATTTACCGTAATTAGCATAAGCGTGCCCAGCTTCACCCCGTGTGAGACCATTAGTCCTCGACCTGAAAGGGAATGCTGCCGGTACTGGTCCTAACAAACAAATCTTCTAACTTTTGCGCCCCTTGCCCAAATCCCCAAATTTAAGCCTCTATCTATTGGCCACTTATTCACCCTAATCAGCATAAGCGTGCCCAGCCTCACCCACGTGTGAGACCATCAGTCCTAGACCTAAAAGGGAATGCTGTCGGTACGGGCCACTACTGCTATATTTGCTTATTAACTTAATCCAAGATCTAAGTTTTAAAATAAGCCCTTCTGTTATTTCTTTCTTTCTAATTATAACCTACGTGTTATAATGGTTCTTGCAACTGTTACTCTTCTATTTTCTCTTTTTAGTTATAACCACTTGTTATAATCATGCTTGTAAATATCTCAAATTTGCCTATTTCAGTTCATCTCTATTTTATTTCAGTTTTTCTCATTTTACATCCGATTTCTGTAAATTTATTGTTTTTCTATTTTAATCCATATTTGCGAATTCTTCTCTTTTTAATATTTTATTCGCATAAAAAAGGATTAAATCTCTATAAAAAGAAACTAACATTTACAGGCTAAATTCCAACTTAAAATAGATGTAAATAACTGCAAATAACTGCAAATAACTGAATAAAATAGCTGAATAAAAATAGACTACAAAGAACTTCTGAAATTTACTTAAAAACTGACTGTAAATAAACTTACATAAAAACCGTCTCAAAATTGTAGAAAAACTACAACTATTGAGAACCCTATTATTTTAAATTGCTACAAATCTAAAATAATTACAAAACACTCACCTGTGATCCTTAGCTCTAATCCTAGGCCTTCCTAGATCCACTTTTAAGGTGTAATTTTTTTTTAAAAGATTTCCTCCCTAGAATTTTTTTCTATTTAGGGTTCAACCTCAGGCAATGAACCAAATTAGGAGAAATTCTGAATGAAAAAAATAGCTAGGCATAGGGTTCTATTTATAGTGTGGCTTAGGGATCTCAAGCACTTAGATTGAAAGATTTAATCTGGTGCAACCACGTCATAGGCTCACACTGAACCATCGGATGTAGCTATGTACGCACAGGATTTCACCAAAAATTAGTTTTACAGTTTTCGGCTCGCACCTGGACGAAAAATCGTACAGGGAAGAATGCGCGTCGACCTGGCCAATAGGAGGGTCGACCTATGGGTCAACCCGACTCAGGCATGGGTCGACCCGTAACGGGTATTTTTTTTCCATTTTTGTTTATTTATATATATATAATTCTGATTTTCTTTGTTTCTCTCGTTACTTCTCCATACTGACTGGGATTTCAACAAGTTATATATGAAAATTGCTTAAAAAATTACCACGGACCCAATGGTCCAACTCACGTGGCTCAATTCTGACAATTTCCCAACCCTATTTTATTATTCGATTAATTTTTTAATTGATTATTATTACTCTAATTTTTCTGGTTGTTACAATTAAATTGTTTAAATTTAATATTAAAAATAGTTTAAATAATTGAATCTTGAATTGATATGGATGAAGATGATGTAAATTTGATTTAAATTTGATTTAAATAATAATGAAATTTTTTTACTTGTAAATTGAATTTAAAAGTGAATAAATAAAAATTTGAAATTTCTTGTTTTAACTAACGTGTAAAAATAGCCTTTTTGGGCACTATTTCGGATTTCGACAAAACTAGTTTCATCGGATCCGTAATAGTGAATTATTATAGGATTTCAAGTTTCGTAGCGATCAAACTTGTCATTTGGCCATGCGAGCTTGAAATGCAATGAAATCAATTAAAGGAATTTAATTAAAATAAGTTGATTTTGAAAAGCTAACTTCTAAATATGATGGAATTGGCTTCCGAAACTAGTTCCATTGTGTTCGGAATGGGGGTATAATATATAGAACGCCAAGCGGCTCGCTTCGTTGGAGTTTGGGAATTTTGGGCGTTAAAATTAGATATTTTCTAATTATAATATATATATATACTCACCCTCTCTCAACACTTCGTACACCCCGTGTATATTTTGTCACCCCTCATACATCCCCTCTCCCTCTCCTTTTCATTTTCTCAGAATAAATAAAAACAGAGAAAGAAAGAAAAAAAATGGGCGAAATCGAGAGACGTGCGCACGATGGCGTGCGAGAGGGGCCGCGTTTGTCTGCTATATTGAGTTTCTTGCTCGCGGTTCTGGGATGTACGCGACAGCACGAGTAGGGGCAGGGCAAGGCGGAGCTTTGGTTGGGTGTGACGGCTCTGATAGTCGTCGATCGAACGACGTTCGTTTATAAAAAAAAGAACGAGGCGGAGACGTGATCGAGCTAGAGGAAGAACACAGGCGACCTGGTAGCAGCGCTGAGAGAGGATTAGGAAAGGTTGTATAATTTTATTAATTTTGATAGTTAGTTTGTTAATTATGTTTTAATTATATTAATATTAATAAATTCATAACTTTTGCATACGAGGTCCGATTCGAGCGAAACGAGTTGCAGTGGATTCATATCGACATAGTCTATGCCATGGAATCAAATTGGAATTTATTTGAAGCTGAAATATTTCCAGTTTCAAATAAAGGTGAGTGTTTTAAATGCTCACGAATGATTAAAATATTTTTATGTTAGTTAAATTGAAATTATGAAGTAATTCAATTTTATTGACCGTTGTTTGATAATTTAACTTACAATTAAGTTGACGTCTGAATTGAACTGATATGAATTTAAATTGCCAGTTAGACACCCGATGTCACGACCGAAATTTTCGACTTTCGAAAATTCGACATCGATACTCACTTTATCGACTGCCGAGAAATCGAACGCCGGAAACTCCAATAGTGAGGGTTTTAGAAAGAAGAAGTAGAAGAAAAAGAGAAGAAGAAGAAAGAAAGCAGAAAAGAAGAACAACAGAACAACAGAACAGAAACAGAAAACAATATCAGAATCTCACATATCGCAGCGGAACAATATATAATAAATAAACACTAGTCTTTTAAAACAAAGAACTATATCAGTTTATACATACATCAATCATCAGAGTCAATATACAACAATGGACAGTTATATAACTTGTCCTTGTACAGAATACACAGCGGAATAAATAATATCAGATACAAATACTACGTCTCGAACTCCAGCTTATCTCCAAGCTCCAGAATATCCAGAATATCCTGATAATATAACTCTAGGCTGCCCGTGTGGAAATTGGTGGGCACCCAGAGTTTAGAAGGGAACAATAAACTCCGAGTCAGTCATGGTGACTGGTGTGAGATCGTAAAACAGTTATTCTTTTTAAAATAAACAACAGGATAATTTTAAAGTCAATTCGCAATGCTTTTGGAAAATGAAACTACCATAAGACCTCCCACCACACACACAATGCAAACGCAGACTTGGAGGAGATTTCTTCTTATGATAGTCAAAGATGCTTACTACGAAAAAATCAAATTCTTTTTGATATTATTATTAGTGCATAGTGGAAAACATTTCGAAAGTAGAATATAAATCTTAGCCAGCATAGGTACCATTATATTATGCCTGCTATAGCTGCCTCCTGAGGAGACAGGTTATACAATTGAAATCGTAAAGGCTCGTATTGTTTCTTTGGATTTCCAACAAATGGTCAGGCTAAGGAACTTCCTATCCACGATGGGTACGTCCCTGGAATAGACGACCCGAGAACCTAACCGGATCTCTGCCAACACAAGGTCGGGTTACCTCTGCAAAAATAGGTAACTACTGACACGCGTATGCCATCCCCCGATCGTCACCGATCTTCCCGAGGATCCCCGATTTCCAACAAACCACAAAGTAATAATAACTGTGCAGCAACCACAGAGGTTAAGTATCTGGGCTCCATACCATGATACCACCTTTATCCAGAAGGAATGACATACACTAAGGGGCGCTACTCCCTAGAACCTTGCTGCATTCGTCCTGTTTCGACCATTTCCGGGGTGTGAGGCTCGACGAAGTCTCATCCACAAAGCTACGCTTTCTCAAAAAGCCCTGCTTCGGGTCAAACAAAAATGATCAACCTATGATCACAAAGATATAAGATCAAACAAATGATCATATCACAAATGATCAAACACTGATCATTTCACAGCAACACTCAGTATGCCACGTTACCAAATTGGGATATATCGCTGATAAATTTCAACTACATAACCTCTGAGCTCGTACGTCTCAGAGAAGGGTGTTAAGCTAAGAGAATAAATTCTCCGCCACCAACAGAAATGTATTTGAAAGAAATCAGCTTTATATCTCAAATTGTAACGTCAGACACACAATCCATACAAGTCTGTTCCGGGATCGAACAGAACCGAAGGCACTTCTCACGAAGCCCTTGCATTTCCGGATAATTTTCAATCACGTCAGGACTTCCCGTCACTAAGGGTGATAAAACCTCTAAATCGAAGATCAGTCGATGTAGAGTAACTCGACGGTAATCCTTCCGTTTTCAAAAATATCCGGTCTTCAACACCGGTCTTCAAATGCAATTCATAACGACGTATCACAAATTCGGAATGGGTTATACGACCCCATGGTCCTTTCCCGGCTAACCCGAATAGTGAGCGATTATTTAAAAATAAGTGTGGCATTCAAATTCATCCAATTCACAACAAATACCTATCTAAAGGTAATTATTGATAGTCGGTTATTTAACTATCAATAAAGATGCGCAACATCACCAGATTCCAAAAAAATTTCCAAATTATTTCATCTTCAAAAATATCTTTACTAGATATAAAATTTCCACACTTCAAAAATAAATCAACGTTTATTTTTTCTAAACAGTTTCCATTTCCTTTATAAATTCCATAGTGAATTTATATCTTTCAAAATATCTACTGATATACAGTTTTCAATCGATTTCAATATTCACCTTCAATTTATCTTTACAAAGATAAATTCTAAAACGTTTCATTTATTTTGGAAAAGCATTTCCATACTTATTTAAAAATAAGTATTTCACAAATCATTTAATTTCAACACTTGGAAAATATTCGATATACTTAAATCAATATTAAGTATATATTTCATTCTTTGAGGAAATCATTTCTATAACACATTTATCTGAGTCAAAACGAATGTTGCGTAAAACATCGTTACGACGACTCAAAATCAATAGTATTGGGATTCGGAATTAAAATAGATATGTAAATCCCAATACTAGATAAAAACATTTTCTTTCGGAAATCATTTACTATAACAATAGTGTTATAGTCCACCATCTCCTCATTTTCTCGAAAACGTCTATTTCAACAATAAATGTTGAAATCTATGATTTCGATATCTAACACGTTTTAAAACATCTTTTAAAACAATTACCTCATTTTATAATATCGTTTCTCCAGAACATATCCATTTTTCTTAAGAGTATATTCACTATCCAAAATCGTGAATATAATTCACTTAACTAAATTTCAACCATCTCTACACATTTTATTTCAATAAAGATTCGCTATCCAAAATCGCGAATATATCTTCTTTAATGACCTATTCAATTCACAATTAAATTTTTCTACCACAATCCATATTATAAGTTAAATACTTATAATTTCTTTATTCCACAAAAATCATTTTCCATTTATAAGTTCACAATTTATAAATTTCATTTATTTATAATTCTTAAAAATTCATTTTTTAACACTTATAAAAACTCGTTTTATAATACCAACATTTTAAATTTATAAAGTGTCAACTTTATAAACCTTTTAAATAAACCGTTTATAATATTTTTAAAAATCTCAACTTAAACCATTTTATAAATCAATCAACTGTTTATTCCAAAAATCACTTTTCGGTTAGATTTCACAAAGGTCTTGACTTTTATAACTTTAAAATTTTAACGTTTATTTATTTAAAATAAATCACTTCAAAAATTTAATAAAACGTATAATTTCAAAGATCACTTTAAAAATCCTTTTAAATTAAAAGTCGTTATTTTTAAAACTTGAATCCGATGATGCTACAGCATCAAACAATCAATCACAACCATCAAATATCATATATCATCATATGATAACAGAATATATCACAATATCTGTAAATAAATAAATACAGTTGAGGAATCCAGTTGGATCCCTCCAACCTGTTTCCCTGCATCCAAAGACGTTAGCACAATACCAATTCCGCTCCAGTACGGAATTATCGCGGTATATAGGTTTTTATAAATCCGCTTACTAACGGCGCAATAGGGTCTCATCCGCTATACGAGGCGGGAATCAATCAATCCAATATATACATATGCCAATATGTATATACTGCTATATATATAGATATATCCTATCATATCTAATAGCACATCCAATAGCAATCAACACAATCAATAACTGCAATTCAAAATTTAATCTGAGTGAGAAGATCTCACCTTAGCTTTTTATTTTGCAATCCCATTTCCAAACCAATTTGTTTTTCTCCACTTTAACCTTGTATAAATAATTTATACAATCTATCAATATTCGAGATAATCGAATAACCAATTTTCTAACTTGATAAGTTTTAATTATACAATGAATTTTTTTATTTCAACAATTTTTTTTTTTTTTTAAACAAACTTATTTAACTAAAATGAAATTTAAAACTAAGTTTCTTTTAATAAATATTTTTATATGATGACAATAATTAATTGGACCATTTAAATCCAATTAGTTTTCTTCAAATCGAATAATTTATTTCTATTCCATAGTTATAACTTTCTAACTATTTAATTTTAAATGTAAATTTTCTTTGAAATCCTTTCACTTATAAAAATTCACTTGTAGAGATTTATACTTTATCTCCTTTCCTGTCTTCTGTTTTATCTATATATATGTTTACAAATTTCAATAAATTGAAATAGAAATAAATAAATAAAAACGAGATTTACCCTCACCTTGCAGTCTGGACTTCGTGGACCTCTACCCACTGCCTCGAAGGAATTCGCAGCCATCACCATGCCAACGCGAGCCTCGCCAAACCCACGCGACTTCTCCACTGTCCAGAATCGCCTCGACGAACTGCCCCACACGAGTCGCCCCTCCTTGCAGTCGCGGTTGATGACCATCGCGCGCCCGCGTTTCCAGGGGAACGAAACCCTATCGCCAGCTCAACGCCTCCATGCCCCATGCTGTCGCGCACGCCTCCCAGAACACTGCCCAGGCCATCGACGAACGCCGCCGCCTCCACAACGATGCCGCGCTCGCACTCGAACCCACATCGAACTCAGCTTCCACGCGAATCGAATCGCAGTCACGAACCTCCCAGGCTCCCCCGCCTCATCCCCAAATCGTGATGATCGCCTGCTTGAATCCCTATTTGACTTCCCCTTTCAATTTCGAGAAGAGGCTCTGGCCATTTTAATTTAAACGTTTAGAGCGAACGGGGAAGGGGACTTCGACTTAAATTCGAGGATGGAAGGGCTTCGGCCATTAATTTTTTACTTCATTTCTTTCGTTTGTTTTGAACTGAACGGAGGAGGGTACTTGAAAATGAAAGGAGATGGTTGGCACGATCCTTTTCGCGATTGCAGGCGCGATTTCAGGGAGGAGAACGTGGTGATGATTTTGACCATAAATTTAAAATTTAAAATTTAAATTTAAATCTCGATAAAAACTTCAATGCGTTTTCGTGTCGTACTCTCACATACGAACTCCGAAAAATACGAAAGTTGAAATCCGGCAATAATGCAACATTCCGGACCCAATGGAACTGGTTTCGTCGAATTCCGAGACTGTTTGAAAATTGACTATTTTATAAATATCGGTTCGAGTGATTTAATTTCAAAACTGAATAAACAGTTTTCAAATTCAATTATGAAGCTTCGATTATCTTCAGTATTATTAATACGAATTTTAAAAGTTTTCGAAATATTTTTCTTCAGCTTAAAACTGAAGATTCACATTTTTATTCAGCATTCAATCTATTAAATTTTATAATTTAATCGCCAATTTCAAAATTATATCGGGGATTCAAATCAAATCATCGTTCAAATATTTAAAATAAATTAAATATTCTCAATTTAATTCGTTCGAAATTCTGGGTCGTTACACCCGATGTTGATAACCAGCAAATTGTTTTGATATTCGACAAATTTGGATGTTGATTGCGATGGCTGCTATTGGTTGATAGTTTGGATGATTTGGATGTTTATTTATTTTTATATATCCTGTTATCACCCTGTAAATTATCTGACAGTATATAAACTGTTATTTGAATTATTTTGAATAAATTAAGAAATAGGTTAAAATGATATATACCTATGACACTTTGATTTGGATTGAAATGATATATATCCATCCCTGAAATTAAAATCGAAATAACTGATACTTGGCAATAGGATAAAAAATTATATACGGACACCGGATTGGTTAAATTAAATGATTCTTAAATTTTTGATTGAAATTATTTAAATGATTTTGATTTAAAGAAATAAAAATCGAATTTATGGAAATTGAATTATTTTTGAACTTGAGCTCGAAGAGTTGAAATTGAAATTTGTTAACAGGAATTGTTTAAAGAATCGAATTTGAAATTTGAAGTTATAACTGAAATATGATTTAAATTACGGAAATTGATTGTTTCAAAACTTTGAACTTTTATTCGAACTTTGAAATATTGCTAAGTAAAAGTGATATAAATCGATATTTCAAAATTGAGCTCGGAATTCAATTATTTTAAAGATTTGAATCTTAAATTGAATATTGAAGTTTAATTTGATTTAAGTGATTTAAATCGGTATTTTGAAATCGAACTCGAAATTGATATAAATTGAAATGGTTTGAAATAAGAATTGAATTGAAAATTAAACCATTGAATCGAATTGTTGAATCGAAATTGAAGTTAAAAATGAAAATCAAAACTGACATTGATTTGAATTGAAATTGAAATCGAAGTCAAATTCGAATTGAAATCAAAATTGAGTCGATTTAAATTGAATTGAAATTGAAAATGATTTGAATTTGAATAGTTGAAATTGAAATAGTTTGATTGGAATTTGGACTTGGGTTCAGATTTGTTGAATGGAAAGAGATAGTTTGATTTCAAACTATTTTCAAAATAAATTATTTTGATATAAAATGTTTAAAAATTTATCTTATTAAATATTTAAATTATTTTAATTTTCTAAACTATTTTACTATATAAATTATTTTCAATACTCAAACTATTTTATATTAAACAATTTTTAACTATCTAACTATTTAAACTATTTAAAAAATTTCAAACTATTTTCTAAAAATTCAAACTGGTCAGAGTGGGAACCGTTTATATTTAAATCGTGTATTTAAATGCGAATTGGGTTAAAAATGAAGTTATAACCTGAATTGTAATTCGAATTGAATTTTGAAGTAAAAATGATATATCGAACTGAATTGACATATTCTGAAGTGTATATGATGATTTTGAAACGAATGATATTTTTGAATCGAATATGATATTTTGATATCAAGTATGAATCGTTTTCGAAACGTAAAAGTACCAACTGGTGTGTAAAACGACGTTTGGTTGTTAAAGAGACTGGGGCCTCTTATTGGCATACTCTTTGTCAATATTGGAACCACTTTAACAACTATGTACGCGGAGGAGACTCCAGAATGAAGTGGTTAGATTTGGCGTCGTTTGCTGGATTCAAAGAAAAAGAATAGTGATGGATAGACCGCGACAATTGTGCCAATTTGAAATGACTAAAACAGGATGGCTTGACAGGGCCAAGTGGGCTAGCTACCCCAAGTGTACATCCGTTCTTCAATTTTCTTCTTGGACTTGGTCCATACTATTTATTTTGATGTTGGTTTCGATTGGTGCACCTTGATTTGGGTTGATCTCCCTTTGACTCGATATGGGATTGATGGGCACGGTGGGTGATCATGGCTACAATGTGTTACTACCAGCCCTACGACTCGAACTGGTAGTATCCTACCTTAGGCTTAGCCTCACGTGCCTTGTCATACTTTTATCCCTATATGAGACCACTATGATTTTGGTTTAGTATTGTCATATCACGACGCATCCCTATCCCCCGACGTGCTACTGGGGCGTTATATTCAAACTGTACGAAAATGCTTAAAAATGCGTTAATGGGGATTAATGTAAAGCTTAACGCTAAGAAAAATATTTATTTTACTGATTAGACATTACATATATAACATATTCTACTATATATAAATATTTTAATGGATCCTTAAGAGATGGAGAATCTCGTAACATCCCTTGAGTTATTGCACGCACGTTATACATTGGATAGGAGATCTAAAACCCTGTAAACATCTCTAACGCTATTACGCTCATGTTATGTGATATCGATTTGACTCACATAAGGATATTTTAGTCCTGGCTCGAGTGTTTTGTTTTTTTATAATACTCAGGTCAGTACTGAGTATTTCAGCACATTGAAGATCTTTTTCTGGAGGATGAAGATGAAGATTTGGTATATTATTATTACTAGTATTATTCCATTGCATTGTTTGTTACGCTGCATTATTCTTTTGTTCTGTTGTATATATAACTCTGATAAGTGTTGTATAAATTATAATCAAATGCATAGTATAAACAGCTTCATGAACTGTTTATTTGATTATTATATTTTGTCATTCCACTGTGAGATTCTATATTTTTTTCTTCTTCTTTTCTTATTTTTCTTAATTAACCCCATTGATTATCTGTGTTCCAAATTGTTTGGGTTGGACATGTGTGGATTATTGTCGATTTAAACCTTCCGAAATGTAGGTCATCACAAAAGTAATATATATAATACCTTTTAAAATTCTTATAAATAAGCTATAAATAATTATATAAACTATTATTTTAAAAATAATTACTTAATATTGATTTAAAAACCTTTTTCTATCAAAACAAAATAAACAAGTTATATATATATAATAAAAAAACCTTTACTTTAAAATTTCAAAATAAATTATTTAAAAATATATTCAAGCTTCAAATTTCATTTAAAATACTTATATACTTTTTATAAAACTCATTTGAAAATATGTTATAAAATATCAAAATGAAACAACATTTTAAACTTTACTAAAAATAAGGATTTTCAAAGGGCATCCATAGCGACTATCGCTATATGGACCATAACTTTTATAACTTTGTTTTATAAATTAAATAGCTTTTTAACTTAATTTATTACAATCTTTTATACTACTATAAGTGTAGAAAGAAAATAAAACATCTCATTCAAAAATCTTTCATATAAAGATAAGATAGAAGAGAGGAGATTTAAATTGCATTTATAGCGACTATTGCTATATGGACCATAACTTTTATAACTTTGTTTTATAAATTAAATAGCTTTTTAACTTAATTTATTACAATCTTTTATACTACTATAAGTGTAGAAATAAAATAAAACATCTCATTCAAAAATCTTTCATATAAAGATAAGATAGAAGAGAGGAGATTTAAATTGCATTTATAGCGACTATTGCTATATGACAAATTCTAAATCCAACTTGATTCATTCACATATACATTTAACAATTTTCTAATTCAAAAACACATCACAAAGAATCGTAGAAAAAATATATAGAATATACATAAATGAAAACACAATATTCAAACAATAATAGGATATACAACATCAAAGTGCTTCTATAGTGACCATCGCTATACGACCATTTTCATTTCCAAGTCCAAATCAATTCCGTCCCCTGCTAATCCTTATGTGCTTTGTTTCAAGGCCATGCAACATGTATAATCAAGTTAATAAGTCTATACACAATAGTTGCATATGTCATTGCATTCCAAAGCAAGAACCAAACAGTATCACAATATAAATTCAACTAACATTTATATATTTCAAACAACAACACAAGCACCATTATTATATTTTGATGGTGAGAAAACTCACCTATATTCAAACCAAACATAAGGACAAGATCCCACTTCTTACCTTTACTGGCAAGCCACCAAAACACCTCCTACCATTCAGCCTTGCTCACATCCAAGCTTAGGGAAACCCCAAAAAGCACTCGGCCAAGAATGAAATAAGGAGGAAGATTTTGAATCTTCTACTTCCAAGGTGATAGAATGATTTGAAATGATGTTCTAAGTCTTGCTTGAGAGTTTGGCTGTAACGAACCGGGATTTTTGACCCTCAAAAATCGACACTAATACATCCATTATATTACATGCCGAGAAATAGAATGCCGAAATCCTGATTGTTTTGGGAAAGAAAGAAGAAAGAAGATAAGGAGAAAACTAAACAACACAAAATCTCATAGCTGAACGAATAATCTATAATATACCATAAATCTTTACACAAAAACAAAACGGTAATATATGTATATATAGACATCAATCAGAGTGTACTAACCTATCTCAGTCTGTCCTTACAATTTGCTGATAAACACAACAATGAATATAGCGAAAATGTAACAACCCTGTATTTTTCAAATATTTTTTTAATTGATTTTTCCAGATTCAAAAGCTTTATTTATGAAAAGAATAAATTTTGTTATTTTAAATATAAACTTTGACTTTGATGTGGATTAGAATTCCAAATATGACTAAATTTAATATTTCCTGAAAATGTGAATTTTGGTCAATAGTCAAACTTTGACTTTTAAGTTTAAATTTTTAATAGTTTGAAATTATAAATTTTATCTTTTATTATGAAAATAGATTTAATAACTTGAACACCACTTTTCGTTTCGTTGAAAACGGAGTTAAAATGTAAAAGTTATGTACATTTCAATTTTTAGTATAATTTGTTTATTTGTGCAATTTTGCCTATTTTAAATTTTTTTAAATCATATTTTCTTTCTTATATTTTGTTTTAATATGTGTTAATATGTTTTTTATGTATATTTTGTCTTTTTATGTTTTTAAATTGATAATAGTATTTTTCCAAAATTTACTGTATTTATTTTTCATTTTTAAAGGCTGTTTTCCTATTTTCTGCTATTTTCTTCATTAAAAATTATATGTAAATTAAATTTTAAATATTTATTTTGTGAATATATTTTTATTTTATATATTATTTATGTTTAAAAATATATTGCAAGCTCATATGAATTTTCTAAAATTTTTTTCTATTCAATTTCAAAATTTTCTAGTCTAGTTCACCGTTTTAACTATTTTCCTTAATTCTACTTTATATAATCAATAAATATTATATATATTTTTATATTTTATCAAATTTTCGAATTTTTAACTGGAATTTCTGTTATTATCAGAAATATAAACTTATAAAAATGAATTAAAGAAATTTGAAAGGCCTTAAACTTTCTATCTTCCTAAGGCCCTTTTATTTTCTAACCCTTCTACTTTTTAACCTAACTTTTCATTCAATTGGCAACATCTCCTCATTTCTTCAGCCGCCACTTTTTTTTTCTCTCATTCACGAAATTCCAAAGCTCCTAAACCCTAAAAAAAAATGGCTTCCATTCTCCTCTTATCTTCTTCCTTTATCTCTTCTTTACTTCACAATTTCCATTGATTTTGCCTTCCTCCTCTTCTAGCTTTGCTTGGCCTCTACCACCTTCATCTCCACCATCCTCTCCACCTTCAGCCCCACCACCATCTACAGCAGCACCTCCTCCTCCTCCACTGACCATGACAAGCCATGCCCATCCATTTAAGTTAGCACCACAAAATTGCACAAAAACCCTTCCAAACAATGCCTAAACCACATATGCTTCACCACCACCTTCATCTATCACCTTGGCCACCTCTAGAACCACCACCACCAGCAACTACATGACCTTTGGCTGCTGCTGCACCATCACCCTCCACTGTCCAGACCTGTACCATGCATGGCTGAGCCAAGCAATGACCAAGTCGAGCCTTGTTGTGACCAAAACTTCACCTATTTGCCTTGTCCATTGATATTCTTCATGTTGCATCTCCTACCCTTCACATCACTTCATGTTGCCATGCTTAGGTGTGCTAAACCTGACCTATATGATGCTAACCTGAGCCCAAACACATCATGGCTGAGCACTTGATCCCCTATGGTCAAGCATTTGAATGGTAAAGGCAAAGTCTTGTCTTTATTGCTTTGTATTTCAATTTGTTCAACATTGTTTTATGTTAAGTATATTCATGTGCTATATTGTTTTGTCTTGTTTGGGTATTGTTTACAAGATGATATCTTGGCTATTTTCTCCACTCAAATCAAGGTCGTGCCTTCTGGATCCGTTGTGTCATTCTAATTGATATCTCCAGCATAAAAAGGTGAGTTATTCTCACCAGACAATATGTACCTATATAACTAGTAAATTGACACCCTGCGAATCTGTAGAAATATATTATCAAGTTTTATATGCTTATATTATTATCATATGATGTTCACACCTGTTATTATACCTGTTATATCATATGTTACTGTTATTTAATGTTATTCTGTTATTTATATCTGTTATCACCATTGCAAGTTCCCTGTAGATTAGAATCACTATGGGTTGAAATGATACATACCCGAACGAACTTTAGAATAGGGAAAAATTGTTATGTGCTGAAATGATAGGCCTGAACGATTTTTATTTAAATTATTTTAACTTGGGATTGCGGGTTTGAAATGATAGAACCCGGATTTTTCTTTTTAACTGCGGATTGAAATGATACATATCCGTATCACTTGACCTAGGTTAGAAAATTATATACAAGCCCGTGGTTATTTTATAAAGTGTTTTGGATATTTTTAAGTATTTTAAAAAAATATAAATTTATGAAATTTGATTTAAATAGATTTTGAAATGTTTTAAAATAAAGAATTATGATTTTTCTATGTGTTAAAAATGTAATTAATGAATGGTTTAACTGGATTTTTGAAATATAACTTAAGTTAGAAATTTGGAATTTTGGTTAAAAATGATATTTAAGTTATAGAAATAAAATGGATATTAAATTTTATTTGGAAATGGTAAATATGATAATTTGATTAAATTTGAATTTAAGTGATTTATTAAAGTATTATTGATTTTTCTATGAATTTAAGTGGTTAAATAAATGAATGTTTAAAAGTGATCTTTTAAAATATAACTTGACTTGGAAATGTGAAATTTGGTTTTAATTAAAGGTTTAAGTTAACTAAATAAAATTGGAAATTTAGTTAAATTTGTGAAATGGTAATTTAAATTTGAAGTGTTAAGTTATTTGTTGAAATGTGAAGAATTGGAAACTTTTACACTTAAATTTATTAAGTAAATTGTTGAAAATTGGATTTAATTATAAGAAATTTATTGTGAAAAAGATACATGTTAAATGATATGTAAATGAACATTTTAAATGTTAAAATATGATTTTTAAAATGTTTATGTGTTTTAAATTGCAGTTATTTAATTGCTGGAAATACACTAACACCTGAAATCTACTTTTAATAGCATTCAGAAATGCTATAGATTCTGTTTTGAACTAAAATTGTGTAAAAAGAGCTATTACAGCATTTCTGAAATGCTGTAGTTGCTGTAGTTGAACTTATAGGCTAATATTGAACTCAGGCCTATTATAGCATTCTCTGGAAATGTTATAATGGTCTGCAGTATTTGCTGAAACAAAATTTAACCCTTGTTTTGAAATCTGAACTACCGCAGCACTTTTGAAATGCTGTCTTTTCTGTTTTGAACTATAATTCAACTAAAACTGAGTTTTAACAGCAGTTTTAAGTGCTGTCTTTGCTGAATTAAAAATGTTTTCAAATATAATTTATAACAGTTGTTTTTAAATGCTGTGAAATGCTGAAATTTTAATAATTGGGGTTTTTGACTTAGTAAACGAACTCAGAATGGTTTGAAACTTTGGAAATTGAATACTTGATTTGAAAATATAATAATTATACTTTTAAAAGGTTTAAATGAATTATCTTGATTGGAATATAAACTATTTAAAGGTAATTTGAAATGATAGTAAATGAACGATATCTTTGAATTTAAAAGGTATTTAAAGTTGAATATTTGGATTTGAACTGATAGGATATTTTATTTTATTAAAATGATTTGAAATGAAGTTTTGTAAGGATATGATATTTTATTATATTAAAATGATTTGAAATGAAGTTTTGTAAGGATATGATATTTTATTATATTAAAATGATTTGAAATGAAGTTTTGAAATGATATGAAAATTTAAATATATGGAAATGGTTTGGAATTGATTTAATCTTTATTTTGATAAAGATATGGTTTGAAATGATATTTTATTTTGAAGTAAAGTATTGTTTTTAAAAGTTATAACCACGGGTTATAATAACGATTGGTTGGCAAAGAGACCGGGATCGGATATGGACATACTCTCTGTCGATACCGAAAACCACTTTGACAACCGTGTACGCGGTGGAGATTCCAGAATGAAGTAGGATGGTGGCGACGTTCTTAAGGTATGTTACGTGGACCCAACTCCCGTGAGTTGGCATAAGGTGGCTAAAACAGGAGCGATCTCGGACCAGTGAGGTAGCACCTCTTCTCGGACACATTTCTTCGATATTATACTCTTACTTGTGATTGATTAGATGGCCATCCTCCGATTTGGGAGTGTTGTTCGAGGTGGAACGGTAGTGGCTGCTATGCGTATCCATCAGTCCGTGTGCGTAATTGATATATCTACCCTGGCATTGCCTAGTTGTGCCGTGTCACCTACCATATCGAGCTTTACTACGATTATGATTTTAAGATCCGACCGCATTAAGGTTCTCCATCCCCTTAACGCTATTTTCTATATGATTATACTTTACTTATTTAGACACTATTATAATATCGAATATTACTACATAGTAGATAGTTTAACGGATCCTTAGAGGATGGGCGGTCCCAAGCATCTTCTAAGTTACTTGTACCTTTATTACAGTTCACTTGAGTTGGTTTACATTATATAAGTATATATTGTCCTGACTCGAGTGTTTTGTGTTTTGCTTTACGCTCGGGTCAGCCTGAGTTATTCACAGATTTGGATTTCCACTCGCTTGGAGATTTGAATCGCTGGAGATTATCTGCTTGTCTTGTCCTATCTATTTCAGTTCCGTTGTTCTACTCAGCTTGTACTTGGTTATTTTATTGAGACTTTTGTTGTACTCTATTTCTTCTGTTGTATCTTATGTAACTCTGACATATTTAGATAGTAGCTTCATGAACTACTATTTCTTTTACTTCCGCTGCATTATTTTACTCTGTGTCTGTGATCTGTGATTATATTTATTTACTGTATATTCTAAGATTTGCCAAATTTTAATTACAACGCGGTATTTTGAGCAATTCAACTCCGGCATGAGTGTCTACCTATACACTTATAATGGATGCGAATGGTTGAAAATATCGGGTCGTTACAATTGGTATCAGAGCTTTGGCTTTGAGGCAAAACTCAGCATATGGAGTAGATTTATTTACAGAATCACTTTCGTTCGAGTTTGAATCTTTTCCTCTTGATTCAAAATTCCTTTGAATTTTTGGAACGTTCCCTGCGGTTCCAAAATTCATTCTTGTCCCTCACTATTCATCTTCTTTTGATTTTGGAGTATCACATAACCCCACTTCGAATGATCTTTATAGTAAATTGGCGGTCTCGCCAATATTCTAATTTTCTTGTAAAGGGGTGAAAATCCTTTACAATCAGCATCGATTAACCAGAGATTTATATTTATCCTTGGTTTAGATTCTAATATCTTTTGTTATTCCAAACTCTATCTCTTGAGATCGAAGGTAGACTTACCCCAGAAAATCCACATTTGATCTTATCCATTAAGTCATGACCCGGTTAAGGTTGTCCGCGATTTATCTAAGCTTACCCATCTCTCTACTCTGTTTAATCATCTTGTCTTTTGTTCCAATCTATTTTCCAAACATTTTGAATTGTACTTGTAAATTAATGTTTTGTTTTATATTGTGTTGTTTGAGTTGTTGATGTTGATTTGGGTTTCCGATCGATTCGTCTGATCAACGCTATCGATAGGATTTCTAAAACACTTTGACAGAACAAACTGACACAATATTATTTTAAAATTTGGTTTATGAAATAAATTTGGATATATAATTTTATGGAACTTAATAAATTGATTTAAATTGATAATTTGAAATGATAATACTTGATTTATCATTTATTGTTCTACAAATGAATTTATAAATAGTTGTTTATAAATTTATTTGGGAACTGAAATGAATTTAAAACAAGAAAGTTAAAGAATTTAATTTCCGATGGTTTCAAACCTTGTGTTTAAAATTTTTAAAAGGATATTATTTAAAGTATTTTGAATAAAAATTTGTCTCTAAAGGATTTTAAAGTTTAAAAATTTAGTGCTCTTCTCTTTGTCGCTTGAAAATAATTTCGGTGATGACTGCAGCATCATCGACGTTCATTTTCGAGTTTCGAAGTGAAGAAACCATTCTGTAGTCTTGCTACAGCTTTGTTTTGGAAAATCTAATTGATTTGAATTTCTAAAATATGACTGGATTATAATATATATATATAGATATATGATTTAAATTTGATTTAACATATTATGTATATATAATTACTTATCTCCAAATGGTTTGAAGATGTTCGAAGATTCAAATTCTTAAATTTTATCTTGAAGAATAATTTCAATTATAAGAAGAAAAAATAAAAAATTTGGATAAATGATTCAAACTTGAGATAATTGAATTGGAAAGTTTTATTTGTATAATACAATTGCATTCAAATATAACTTACCTTAAATTTTTTTTGAAGTTAACAATGTAATTGGATAATATGCAGTACAGAAATGATTTTATAAATAAAATTTGAGTGGTTATAATAAATGTTATACACTTAAATTTTAGTTATAAAAGATTAACAGAGGTAAATAGTGAAAAAGGAATTTAAAGAGATTTTATTTAAATAACTTAATAATCAAATTTGATTTAATATGGAACCTTAAGTCTAACCTAGGAATTTTAATAATGGTTATTTCCTGAAACGAATATGTTGTATAATAAATAATGTATCTTTGAATAGATAAAATAAAATACATTGGAATTGGACATTTTGTAATAAAGTTTATTTAACTTGAATTCATAGTTTAATTGATGTCTAAATGAATAAATGTGTAAAGGAATTTGATTTTTATATTTGCTATGATAAATATTTTATTTATGAAATAGATATGTCTTGAAAAATGAATAATTATGATTTAAATAGTTAAAATGTATTTTAACATCACTAAAATTTGATAATTGAGAATTTGGTTTTCAAATGAAATTTTAAGTGTAACTTATTAAAGGAATATCTATTTATGAAATGGGTATTTTAAATAAAGTGTTAGGTTATGTGTTAAATTAAGAGCTAACTAAAATAGTGAACTTTTAACTTAATAAATGAAGTATAGTTTGATTTGAATATTCCATTCATAAAGTTTGTTTAATAAGTGATAAGTTAAATGATATCCAAATAAATATTTCTGGAATTGAACTGATTTGAAATATTAATATATCTACTGTAGCGTTTTATAAGTACTACTATTTTGAAAATACAATGTTTTGGAAATTTTTATAATTAAATGAACTTAGAAATGTTACAACTTTAAAATGAATATTATTTGACCTTGAATTAAAATGGTTTAAATGAAGATTACTTTTTTTAGGGTGTTATGATTTTCTAAGTATTATGTTTTTTTTTAAAAAAAAAGAATAACTTGTCCAAAGTGTTATGATTTTAGCAGTGTGATTTCCAAATGATAAACATTCCTAAATTGTTATGATTTCAAAGCATTATGGTTTAAATTTATTATCTGGTTTTGTTTTTTCCAAACTATCTTTTGGTTGTCCTTATTTCCCTTATCTTGTTATAGAATGGGAAGGCTATTGCTTATACCAGTCTATTTAGAAATCTTTCTGTAATCTATGATAATCTTTGTTACTCATCTGGATCTGAACACTGTTTTTCCATTCATAGACTGTCGGTCAAGTGAAAGGGAGATTCAGACTCTAGAGGATCTTTTTCGTGCTTATATTCTTGATTTGATCACCTCCATCTTGTTAAACTTACCTATAACAATAATTATCAGGTGTAATTCCAATCATCTTATCATCTTGTCTTAATTCTATTTCATTCTATCTTTTTCTGTGCTTTCCCGTACCTCGTTCCTTTTCGGGGACGAAAAGTTTTGAGTGGGGGAGAGTGTAACAACCCTGTATTTTTCAAATATTTTTTTAATTGATTTTTCCAGATTTAAAAGCTTTATTTATGAAAAGAATAAATTTTGTTATTTTAAATATAAACTTTGACTTTGATGTGGATTAGAATTCCAAATATGACTAAATTTAATATTTCCTGAAAATGTGAATTTTGGTCAATAGTCAAACTTTGACTTTTAAGTTTAAATTTTTAATAGTTTGAAATTATAAATTTTATCTTTTATTATGAAAATAGATTTAATAACTTGAACACCACTTTTCGTTTCGTTGAAAACGGAGTTAAAATGTAAAAGTTATGTACATTTCAATTTTTAGTATAATTTGTTTATTTGTGCAATTTTGCCTATTTTAAATTTTTTTTAAATCATATTTTCTTTCTTATATTTTGTTTTAATATGTGTTAATATGTTTTTTATGTATATTTTGTCTTTTTATGTTTTTAAATTGATAATAGTATTTTTCCAAAATTTACTGTATTTATTTTTCATTTTTAAAGGCTGTTTTCCTATTTTCTGCTATTTTCTTCATTAAAAATTATATGTAAATTAAATTTTAAATATTTATTTTGTGAATATATTTTTATTTTATATATTATTTATGTTTAAAAATATATTGCAAGCTCATATGAATTTTCTAAAAATTTTTTCTATTCAATTTCAAAATTTTCTAGTCTAGTTCACCGTTTTAACTATTTTCCTTAATTCTACTTTATATAATCAATAAATATTATATATATTTTTATATTTTATCAAACTTTCGAATTTTTAACTGGAATTTCTGTTATTATCAGAAATATAAACTTATAAAAATGAATTAAAGAAATTTGAAAGGCCTTAAACTTTCTATCTTCCTAAGGCCCTTTTATTTTCTAACCCTTCTACTTTTTAACCTAACTTTTCATTTAATTGGCAACATCTCCTCATTTCTTCAGCCGCCACTTTTTTTTTCTCTCATTCATGAAATTCCAAAGCTCCTAAACCCTAAAAAAAAATATGGCTTCCATTCTCCTCTTATCTTCTTCCTTTATCTCTTCTTTACTTCACAATTTCCATTGATTTTGCCTTCCTCCTCTTCTAGCTTTGCTTGGCCTCTACCACCTTCATCTCCACCATCCTCTCCACCTTCAGCCCCACCACCATCTACAGCAGCACCTCCTCCTCCTCCACTGACCATGACAAGCCATGCCCATCCATTTAAGTTAGCACCACAAAATTGCACAAAAACCCTTCCAAACAATGCCTAAACCACATATGCTTCACCACCACCTTCATCTATCACCTTGGCCACCCCTAGAACCACCACCACCAGCAACTACATGACCTTTGGCTGCTGCTGCACCATCACCCTCCACTGTCCAGACCTGTACCATGCATGGCTGAGCCAAGCAATGACCAAGTCGAGCCTTGTTGTGACCAAAACTTCACCTATTTGCCTTGTCCATTGATATTCTTCATGTTGCATCTCCTACCCTTCACATCACTTCATGTTGCCATGCTTAGGTGTGCTAAACCTGACCTATATGATGCTAACCTGAGCCCAAACACATCATGGCTGAGCACTTGATCCCCTATGGTCAAGCATTTGAATGGTAAAGGCAAAGTCTTGTCTTTATTGCTTTGTATTTCAATTTGTTCAACATTGTTTTATGTTAAGTATATTCATGTGCTATATTGTTTTGTCTTGTTTGGGTATTGTTTACAAGATGATATCTTGGCTATTTTCTCCACTCAAATCAAAGGTCGTGCCTTCTGGATCCGTTGTGTCATTCTAATTGATATCTCCAGCATAAAAAGGTGAGTTATTCTCACCAGACAATATGTACCTATATAACTAGTAAATTGACACCCTGCGAATCTGTAGAAATATATTATCAAGTTTTATATGCTTATATTATTATCATATGATGTTCACACCTGTTATTATACCTGTTATATCATATGTTACTGTTATTTAATGTTATTCTGTTATTTATATCTGTTATCACCATTGCAAGTTCCCTGTAGATTAGAATCACTATGGGTTGAAATGATACATACCCGAACGAACTTTAGAATAGGGAAAAATTGTTATGGGCTGAAATGATAGGCCTGAACGATTTTTATTTAAATTATTTTAACTTGGGATTGCGGGTTTGAAATGATAGAACCCGGATTTTTCTTTTTAACTGCGGATTGAAATGATACATATCCGTATCACTTGACCTAGGTTAGAAAATTATATACAAGCCCGTGGTTATTTTATAAAGTGTTTTGGATATTTTTAAGTATTTTAAAAAAATATAAATTTATGAAATTTGATTTAAATAGATTTTGAAATGTTTTAAAATAAAGAATTATGATTTTTCTATGTGTTAAAAATGTAATTAATGAATGGTTTAACTGGATTTTTGAAATATAACTTAAGTTAGAAATTTGGAATTTTGGTTAAAAATGATATTTAAGTTATAGAAATAAAATGGATATTAAATTTTATTTGGAAATGGTAAATATGATAATTTGATTAAATTTGAATTTAAGTGATTTATTAAAGTATTATTGATTTTTCTATGAATTTAAGTGGTTAAATAAATGAATGTTTAAAAGTGATCTTTTAAAATATAACTTGACTTTGAAATGTGAAATTTGGTTTTAATTAAAGGTTTAAGTTAACTAAATAAAATTGGAAATTTAGTTAAATTTGTGAAATGGTAATTTAAATTTGAAGTGTTAAGTTATTTGTTGAAATGTGAAGAATTGGAAACTTTTACACTTAAATTTATTAAGTAAATTGTTGAAAATTGGATTTAATTATAAGAAATTTATTGTGAAAAAGATACATGTTAAATGATATGTAAATGAACATTTTAAATGTTAAAATATGATTTTTAAAATGTTTATGTGTTTTAAATTGAAGTTATTTAATTGCTGGAAATATACTAACACCTGAAATCTACTTTTAATAGCATTCAGAAATGCTATAGATTCTGTTTTGAACTAAAATTGTGTAAAAAGAGCTATTACAGCATTTCTGAAATGCTGTAGTTGCTGTAGTTGAACTTATAGGCTAATATTGAACTCAGGCCTATTATAGCATTCTCTGGAAATGCTATAATGGTCTGCAGTATTTGCTGAAACAAAATTTAACCCTTGTTTTGAAATCTAAACTACCGCAGCACTTTTGAAATGCTGTCTTTTCTGTTTTGAACTATAATTCAACTAAAACTGAGTTTTAACAGCAGTTTTAAGTGCTGTCTTTGCTGAATTAAAAATGTTTTCAAATATAATTTATAACAGTTGTTTTTAAATGCTGTGAAATGCTGAAATTTTAATAATTGGGGTTTTTGACTTAGTAAACGAACTCAGAATGGTTTGAAACTTTGGAAATTGAATACTTGATTTGAAAATATAATAATTATACTTTTAAAAGGTTTAAATGAATTATCTTGATTGGAATATAAACTATTTAAAGGTAATTTGAAATGATAGTAAATGAACGATATCTTTGAATTTAAAAGGTATTTAAAGTTGAATATTTGGATTTGAACTGATAGGATATTTTATTTTATTAAGATGATTTGAAATGAAGTTTTGTAAGGATATGATATTTTATTATATTAAAATGATTTGAAATGAAGTTTTGTAAGGATATGATATTTTATTATATTAAAATGATTTGAAATGAAGTTTTGAAATGATATGAAAATTTAAATATATGGAAATGGTTTGGAATTGATTTAATCTTTATTTTGATAAAGATATGGTTTGAAATGATATTTTATTTTGAAGTAAAGTATTGTTTTTAAAAGTTATAACCACGGGTTATAATAACGATTGGTTGGCAAAGAGACCGGGATCGGATATGGACATACTCTCTGTCGATACCGAAAACCACTTTGACAACCGTGTACGCGGTGGAGATTCCAGAATGAAGTAGGATGGTGGCGACGTTCTTAAGGTATGTTACGTGGACCCAACTCCCGTGAGTTGGCATAAGGTGGCTAAAACAGGAGCGATCTCGGACCAGTGAGGTAGCACCTCTTCTCGGACACATTTCTTCGATATTATACTCTTACTTGTGATTGATTAGATGGCCATCCTCCGATTTGGGAGTGTTGTTCGAGGTGGAACGGTAGTGGCTGCTATGCGTATCCATCAGTCCGTGTGCGTAATTGGTATATCTACCCTGGCATTGCCTAGTTGTGCCGTGTCACCTACCATATCGAGCTTTACTACGATTATGATTTTAAGATCCGACCGCGTTAAGGTTCTCCATCCCCTTAACGCTATTTTCTATATGATTATACTTTACTTATTTAGACACTATTATAATATCGAATATTACTACATAGTAGATAGTTTAACGGATCCTTAGAGGATGGGCGGTCCCAAGCATCTTCTAAGTTACTTGTACCTTTATTACAGTTCACTTGAGTTGGTTTACATTATATAAGTATATATTGTCCTGACTCGAGTGTTTTGTGTTTTGCTTTACGCTCGGGTCAGCCTGAGTTATTCACAGATTTGGATTTCCACTCGCTTGGAGATTTGAATCGCTGGAGATTATCTGCTTGTCTTGTCCTATCTATTTCAGTTCCGTTGTTCTACTCAGCTTGTACTTGGTTATTTTATTGAGACTTTTGTTGTACTCTATTTCTTCTGTTGTATCTTATGTAACTCTGACATATTTAGATAGTAGCTTCATGAACTACTATTTCTTTTACTTCCGCTGCATTATTTTACTCTGTGTCTGTGATCTGTGATTATATTTATTTACTGTATATTCTAAGATTTGCCAAATTTTAATTACAACGTGGTATTTTGAGCAATTCAACTCCGGCATGAGTGTCTACCTATACACTTATAATGGATGCGAATGGTTGAAAATATCGGGTCGTTACAGAAAAATAACCATCTACGTGAATACGTCTCTGGGCCTCCAACTTGTCTCCTGAAGCTCCAAGCATCCAAACCAATCAGTAATATACTCGGTTTAACCAGAGCATTATACTAAAATAACACCCGAGTCAGTCTGGAAAACTAGCGTGAGAAAACACACTTAATTTGAATTTAATTATTTTCAAAAATCCTTTTGAAAAAGGTATCTCGTAAGACCACGTTACACATAGATACGATGGGTTTTTACCTTACGATAACCAAAACCTTTTATATCAAAATCGTCTGATATTATATTAGTGTCTATAGAAAATAAACTATAAAATAGCTAAAATGCTTGCATCTCACGTTTCAGCATATTGGTGTACAACTAAAACCGTACAGCGCTTATTGGAGAATGGATTCCATACAATGACCAGGCACTAGGGTACCACCTATCATAGTACATGTCTAGAAAATGTACCGATATCGAACCTATTGATTCCTGCCAACACAAGACCGGCCAACCCCATACTGGATAGTACCGAATATGTCATCACCCCGGTTGCTTTGTAACACTTTTGAGATCTCATGCACAACCAATCCATAAATATGTAGATGTAGGGTATCTAGAAAGGTGACAACATACCCTAATGGGTGCGACCCACATAGCCTTGCTGCATCTCTTCTGATTTTCAGTCATTCCCGGTTGATGAGGCTTGAGGCTACGTCTACCTTTCAAGAAATTTACTCTTAGAATGCTCATTGCCCACCAATGACAATGTGCTGATAGCATTCATCCATACAAGTTGTTCTGGGTCTGAACAAACTGAATCTCCAAGAACTCCATCTTCATTATCTTTATAGTATCACAATTCGTAACGCTCAAAGCGGATCGAAGTGGTTTTCGGATAATCAAATCCGATCCTGGTCTCTTCGAAACGATCAACGAAATATGCCATTTGATAGTCGATTATTTAACTATCAGATTACACATATAAGTAGTCATTAGGCCATATTCCAAATCTTTCAAAACATTTATTTCAAAATATCTTTACAAAGATATATATATTCAAATCTCTTCAAGTATTTCAATATTTGAAAATGATTTCAAATACTCAAATCCATAATAGGATATTCCAACCCATACCAACACTTAGAATTATTTCTAAATCCAGCTTATAATTAATTACTTAGAAAATCTTTATATATAAATCATTTCGTCGCTAAAATATCTCCAAGACCTTTAATTCCAATACCTAGGATAATATTATAAGTTCATTTCCCGAAATCATTTCTAATATCCATACTTAGGAAATATTTCATACTTATCTCATAAATCTCCGGAATTTTATTAATTTCCTTTACAATTTCCAAAAATTATCGATTATACATATTTATAATCCAACGATAAATTTATAACTCCTTTAATGAATTCTGATTCATTTCCGAAGTTCTCGTATCTAAACAGTTTGGAAATTTCCTTTTCTTAATTTTCTTAAGTTCCCGAATTCCATTATAAGATTTTCTCTTATAAAATCACATCCGTTAAATAAAATCCGGTTCACAAATCTCGAGAGCATTTATAAATAAATTTCAATCACTTACTTTTAAACTATATATAATAATAATAATAATAATGATAAATTTCAAAACAAGGTTAAATAGTTATTTAAAATATCAAGCACTTTTAAAATAACCGTCAATAACTAATTCCAATTCATTTATAAAATTTCTAATCGATTTTCAAAACTTGTTTATAAAACTTAGAATTCATTTCAACAAATACTAAATATTGAATGACCAACTTTCCAAAATATTTTAATCCAATTAATAGCTTTTTAAAACTACATAGTTTAATAAATAAAAATCCTTTTCAAAAAAAAACAAACCTTAACTTCTTGTGAAAACATTTTTAAAATTCAACATACCCATTTTTATACTTATAAATCTCTCTTGATTTATCACAAACCAATTTACATTTCCAATTTCATAACTATTCCCAAATTCCAGAATAGAATTTACTATTTCATTCTAAACCGATTTCCATACCTCATTTTAAATTCACGCTGTGAATTTATAATTCCAATTTATCAAATGATAATTGTTCCACTTATTTATAACATCATTTATAAGTTTATAAACTCAACTCTCATTTCTCTGTTAATAATAGATTTATATTAAACAACTTCATTTATAAATCGATTCCTATTTAAAATCCTATTTATAAATCCATTTCTTAATAATCCAAACTATATTCCAAAACCATCAAATTCTGATTTCGACTTCCATTCCATATTTTAAGAATCTCATTTAAAAATCCATCGTTTAAAAATCCTCAATTTAAAATTCTCTATTTGAAATCATTTTACGGGATAGCTAAATAAATATCCAAAATCCAATCGTTTATTTTACTCAAATCAATTTCCTTTTAAACAAGTCCAAAATTTAATATAATTATTTTCATTTCCAAAATCGCCTTTGAATTTCCTTTCCAAATTCAAAAATATTATTTATGGTATTTATAATACCAAAATCAAGGCCAGTGCTACTATAGCATCCAATAAATACAAATCATATCATAATCTATCGCAGATTATTCAAACATGTCATATATCACTGTATATGAAATAAAAAATCAACATTTTTGAGGAATCCAGTTGGATCCCTCCAACCTGTTTCATTGCATCCACAAATGTTATATAACATAAAATACCAATCCCGCTTCGAGGCGAAATATCGCGATAATATAGGGTCATCCGCTATTATGCGGGGCGCATAGTGTCTCATCCGCTCCAATCGACGGAAATATTCAATCCAACTACTAATATATATACTACTATATATAATATAACATCCATTTCATAATAATTTATAAATTCATCGAATCAACCAATAATTAATTTTTAACAATTATAAATTAAACCAGTTATCCAAATAAGTAAGATTTACTTACTTTGATTTTTGTTATCACTTCCGCGTTCTGGTTCCGACTAAATTCGAACGACATTCGAATTTAGCTAAAAATTCTAGAAGCTCTAAATTCAACCAATTTGATTCCATAGCAAAGATCTCTTTAATATGAACCTAACGTGATTGACCCCGTTGGATTAGGACTTAATTTTCTAATCCTTCTACCATTTCAAACAATTGCCGCTCTTCCTACATAAACCTTTCCCACCATGACGGCCCCTTCCTCCACCTCTCTCTCTCATCCTTGCATGAAAAATCACGAAACCACCACCGATGAGCGTCTCGCCACGTAGGCAACCCATTCCATTCAAAATCGACACACTCGCCCCTCATCTCCAATTCGCGACCTACTGCCTCCTCACCGTGACTATGGCAATGTTGCCCCCCAAACTTCGACTGCACCCTCCAATATTCCTCCCCTAGATGCTAAACGACCCCACAAATCCAAATATGAGCTCAAATTCACGAATCGTCGACCAGGATTTCCAAAAACTCTAATCCTAACTCAAAACCACTCGTCCGGCCTTTTCTATCGAGCCCAAAAATGACGACGCACCCCCAATCGAGCATACCAGATCAAAGCCATTTCCTAACTATGATTTTTAAAGCTCGTTCCATATTTTTTTGTTAAGTAGATCTTGAGAAATAGTTTTTTGAATTCAACAATTTTTTCTTCCTTTGTTTTATTTTCTTTTCTTTCTTTTTGTTTGAAAAAATGAAGAGAGGATGAATGTGGGTTTAAAATGAAGATGGGTACGATCATATGGTGGCTGGAATGAAGTATAAGTTGGGCTGAAATGAAGGATAGGGTGGCTGTGTCAATTCAAATGTGTATGTATATATATTTTAATCTCAAAAATATCTAGATATTAATTCCGAACCCCGATCGAGGTGTGCCACCTGGCGTTCCTAATGTTATACCCCTATTCTGAGCGCAATGGAACAAGTTTCGAAATCTAATTCGATCGTATGGAGAAGATAGCGTTTTGGAACCCATTATAATATTAAATTTCCGATATTAATTCAACGCGTTTCTATCCCGTACGACCGAACGGTAATCCCAAACGCTATGAAATTTGAAATCCGATAATAATACACTATTACGGATCCAATGGAACAGGTTTTGTCGAAATCCAAGACTGTGCCTCGGAAAGCTATTTTTACTTGTTAATTAAAACGATTTCAAAATCGAGTAAATCACCTTTGAATCAATTTTAAAAGTTTTATCATCTTCATTCTTATTAATAGAAATTTAATAATCCTTTAAATCATCTTTATCCAAATAAAATCCAAGATTTAAATTATTTAAACGATTTCTAATTTTCTAAATTTAGCAATTAAATTATCCAATAAATCATTATATTTAAAATTCAAGTTATTAAATCTATAAAATTAACTTTTAAATATTTAAAGTCAATTTAATATTCCAATTTTGAATAACCAAAATTCTGGGTCGTTACATTGGCAAAGCCTAGCTAAGAGGTTCTCTAATTAAAGAAAGTTTTTAGAAGAGAAAGAGAGGAATAAGAGTGTTTTCTTTTGTGGAACTAGTAACCAAACTAGTGAAGACCAAGGCATGAATTCATAGAGTTAGAAAATGTGGAAATGCCCCAGTATAGTTGTGACGCCCCACCTCTATACTCACACTAGCCAAGGACACTACGGGGTAATGCCGTCGACTAGCACGAAGAATAAGGCTGTTGAGGAGCGACCATCTGTGTAATTGCTTTGTGCGAGTACCGATATGTCAGATAGAATGACTTGCATTTCGTTTCAAGAGGAAATCCAACATATCAAATACAAACTCAAAGCTACTACACAGCGGCTCTGTGGGCTTCGGAAACAAATATAGAAATAAGCATAACACAAATCAGTCACAGATATTCATATCACAAAGGCGGAAACAGATATGAATATAACACATAAAAGTGTACATCAAAATAGTGGTCATACAAGATCCACTACATCACAAAAGAATATATCAAGTGCTAGACAAAAGAATATGTATACATCAAGGAGTCTCTATCTCGAATGTATAAAAACAAAAACTACTAAGCTAAGTAGTTAGCCAAAAGTCAGAAGCTAGTCCCTTCTAAGGGATCAAGTGGAAGCACCTGGAACACCTCGGTCTGACCTGAGTATTATTTAAGAAGAAAAATAATAGTCGGATCAGTCTAGTATAAATATCACATAAAATGACACAGGACAAGAGATATAACAGAAATGTATGATAACAATAAGGTTATACTGTGAGAAGTATATATTTGAAAACAACGAAAATCATACAATATCTCAATGCTACTCAAACACCCAAAAGGAATGTCATATTCTTTAACTTATTCACCAAACCCCAAATATTGACAAAACATATAAATGCCAATCGCAAAAATTGGTGAAACAAAAATTCTAGAAATCATCAATCAGAAATCCAGAAAAGAAAACACAAAAGGGGGGAGGCCTATCACAAATGGGAGCATGAAAACTCACCAACACGTGTATCACAAACGGAATGTTATTCCATGGTCGCTAACCATCAAGTTTGAGCTGAGGCTCCACAAACGACCTGAAGGTCATGGGTCGCTACCCCACCCATTTTGAGCTGGAGCTCCACAAACGGACAAAAGACCATGGGTCGTTAGCCCATAAAAATGAGACGAAGCTCCATAAAACGAGGTACAGTCCCCCACGTGGACAACGAGACATCGCATATCGCTAGTCTAAACCATAAAATGATCACCATTGATCAATAAAAGTGTAGATTACACTAAGCTAGTAAATAAATGAGTTTAGCTTCATGTCCCATAACCACTTGCTTAACTTAAATATTTACGAGCAAATTGTAGATTTCCACTCGAAGATTGTCACAAGATTTCAATCGAACAAGTCTAAGAATTAACCGATGAAGTAAACGCAAGCGTTTCATACCACTTGTTTTGCTAAGTCGTTTAATTAGATTTCTCGTACGAATGAAGTAAAGGTTTGTATATACTAATAGATTGGAAAACGGATTTAAAAACGAGGTTTGTATTAAAAATGGTATTGAAATCATCTTTGTGAAAGCATTTGAATATTTACTACTAGTATAGAAACCTTTGTATTTTTAAAAGTGACAAGTCACATAAATGATTGTAGAAATAATCAATCAACTAAAAATTCACATTCGATGACGTGAATCAAAACCATAGAAATCGATATCAAATCCATCAAATGGATATTCCCAAAAATCCCGAAAAGAAGTCATCGAAGTCGATAATAAATGACAACAACTAATCGGATCAACCAAAAATTGATTAAAATGGAAATCCACTCAAAATAGGCAATTTGGCTGAAATAAGCAACTCCAGACGTCTGGTAGACTTCCTAGACGTCTGAGCTGAAGCTTTGGAATTTTCTTCCAGATCGCCCAGACGTTTGGGAAGTAAGCTCAGTCGTCTGAACTGAAAGACTGGAATTTTATTCCCGTAGCATCAGACATCTGAGCTTATTACCAGACGTCTGAGCTGAAGCTCAAGGCAATTTTTGCCAAGGCCATTGATGGCCAAATCAAATTCGAAGCAAACGAATGAGCGACGATGGCTAGAGATCGATGTCAAGTGACAACCCAACCCTATAAACACATCAATACACTCCAAATAACATGTCCAAACATCCATATAAGGATTTTCATAGATTTTGTCTTCAAAATACCAAAAATTGGAAAATTCACCAATCCAATTCAATTCAAAAGCAAATGAACATGAAATAGGTGTTAGGAATTGATACCTAACAACTATCAAAGGTAGAAACATAGATGTGAGTTCAAAAACTCACCTTTAAACCCAAAAATAATGAATGAGAAGCTTTAAAACAAGGCAAGATCAACCACTCTTCAACTTCAACTCAAGAAGCTCCAAATCTAAGATCATAAGCAAATATTCCTAAATTAGGTTATAGGAAATTTCTGAAAATTGGAGAGGATTTGAGATGGAGAAGATGAAGAGGATGCTTACCAAAGCTTCTCCTTGATTTCTAGAGCATGAATTGGAATTTCATAAGAATCTAGGCTTAGGAATTTTGATTTCTTTTCTTTCCCCCCATTTTTTCTTTTAGGGCTTGAGTATTAGGAAATTGGAAATGAATGAAGAGGAGTTGGAGGAGGAGTTAGGGTATTGTGTTGGGTTAGTGGGCTGAAACCCAAACCCAAAGCCCAAAATAGAAAAATAGCAAAATTCTACTCAACTCCAAACATATCGATGTTTATACTCAAAAAGGTCCCACATGTCATTTTAGACTCAATGGAAGGGGTCTCGAGTCCTAATTCGACTGTTTACAAAAAGTAGCATTTCAGACTTTAATCCAACTAACGATGCCATATTTAAATTTCAATATTTAAATATACAATCACAAAATATGCGGGTTGTTACAGACTCCCCTCCTTAATTGTGTCCTCGCAATACTTAAGAATAAAAAATAAATAAAAAGTAACAACTTTACTAAGGCATAACAACAGAAAAGAAGAAATTTTGAAATGAGAAGTTCACCTTAAGGAGCATGAGAAAGTAAGTCCGGATGTGTTCGCTCTATGAATTCTCTAGATTCCCAAGAGCAATCCTTAGGATTTGAGGACCATTGAACTTTCACAAGAGGAACATTTTTATTTCGAAGACGTTTAACCTCCGTAGCAATGATGCGAATAGGATGTTGCTCATAAGTCAAATTAGGCGAAACTTCAATTTCTTCAATAACACCGGGCTCAAGAATAGAGTCGGAATCTCTAAGGCATTTCCATAATTGAGAGACGTGGAATACATCATGAATAGCAAAAAATTAAGCCGGTAATAAAAGGCGATAAGCCATGGAACAAATGCGTTCGGTGATGGGAAATGGACCAATATATCAAGGTGCTAATTTTCCCGATCGACTGAAACACACAACACCCTTCATAGGTGAAACACGAATGAACACCAAATCTCCCATAGAAAATTCTAATTTCCTTCTTCGATTATCAGCATAGGATTTTTGTCTACTTTGAGCTTCTTTCATCCTATGACGAATAAGGTCAATCTTTTCTGTGGCATCACGAATAAAATCTAGACCTAAAACCAGCTTCTCACCGGCTTCAAGCCAACACGAAGGAGATCGGCATGCCTTCCGTAGAGTTCCTCGAAAGGAGCCATACCAATACTAGATTGGAAGCTATTATTTTAAGAAAACTCAACCAAAGAAATATGATCTTCCCAACTTCCACCAAAATCAAGAACACATGCACGAAGAAGATCTTCAAGAGTTTGATTCACACGCTCGGTTTGTCCATCGGACTAAGGATGATAAGCGGTGCTAAAATTAAGCTTTATTCCCAAAGCTTTTTGAAGACCTTTCCAAAATCCACTAGTAAATAATGGATCACGATCACTAACAATAGAAGTTGGAACTCCATGCAATTTAACAATTTCTTTGACATAGAGTTTAGCCAAAAGAGGTACGGTCCGGTTGGACCGAACTGGAAGAAAATGGGTGGATTTTGTAAGTCTATCTACTATCACCCATAGGCTATCATGACCCGAACGAGAATAGGGAAGACTGTCAATAAAGTCCATAGAGACTGATCCCACTTCCAAATGGGAATGTCCAAAGGTTGCAATAACCCACCGGGCCTTTGATGCTCGGCCTTTATGAGTTGGCAAGTCATGCAACGCTTAATAAAGTTAGCAATATCAGATTTCATTCCATCCCAATAATAAAGTCGCTTCATGTCCACGTACATTTTACTACTATTGGGATGAATGGTAAATTTAGAACGATGAGAATCTTTTAAAATGTCTTTACGACGATCACTAATATTTGGCACGATAAGTCTACCAAATTTTCGAATACCATCACGAGCATCAATATAAAAGTCTTTCAAACCTTCAATATCAATTTTATCCCTACAACTTTGTTTAAGAAGAGCCAATTCGGGATCTTGCTTTTGAGCTTCAAGGATGCGGTCTAAAAGAGAAGGATGAGCCTCAAGGCTACATAAACAAGAGATGGACATGAATCAGATTCACGATCTCGAATCTCACAAGTGGATAAAGTCTCAAGATCATTCCATTCGGATATCATCATGGAAATAACCACTTGTTGCTTACGACTAAGGGCATCGGCAACCCGATTGCCCTTTCCAAGAGTATAGAGAATATCAAGATCATAAGATGCAAGGAACTCGAGCCAACATTGTTGACACAAATTAAGTTCCTTTTGAGAAAATAAATACTTCAATGATTTAGGATCGGTGTAGAGAAAAAATTTCTCTCCCAAAAGATAATGACGCCAAATTCTAAGGGCGAAAACAATAGCCGCGAGCTCTAAATCATGAGTGGTATATCTAGTCTCGGTAGGCTTTAATTGCCTAGAAGCATAAGCAATAACACATTCCCTTTGCATAAGAACGGCACCTAAACCAACACGACTAGCATCGGTATAAACAATAAAGTCTTGGTTTCCTACAAGAATCACAAGAATAGGAGCATCGGAAAGGAGTTCTTTTAATTTTTGAAAAGCAGTTTCACATTTGTCTGACCAAATGTATTTAACTCCCTTCTTTGTCAAACTAGTAAGAGGCACGGAAATTTTAGAAAAGTCTTTTATGAAACAACGGTAATAGCCCGCCAATCCAAGAAAACTACGGATTTCCGTCACACTCTCCGGTCTCTTCCAATTTTGAATCTCTTCAATCTTTGAAGGATCCACTGAAATTCCGAATTCAGAAATAATATGCCCCAAAAATTTCACATGAGATTGCCAAAAGTGGCACTTAGAAATTTTTTCTTTCAATTGATTGCTCCTAAGAGTTTCCAACACAATCCGAAGATGATTTTCATGCTCTTCCTCGGTTTTAGAATAAACAAGAATATCATCTATAAAGATGAGAACAAATCGATCGAGGAAGTCTTTGAAAATTCGATTCATAAGGTCAACGAAATAAGCTGGAGCATTCGTCAAACCAAATGGCATAACAAGCCATTCATAAGATACATAACGAGTTCGAAACGATGTCAAAGGAATGCTATCCTCTGCAATACGGAGCTGATGAAAACCGGTTGCTAAGTCTAATTGTGAAAAGACTCTAGCACCACTAAGTTGATCGAATAAATCATCAATCCGAGGTAAGGGATATTTATTCTTGATGGTGAGATCATTAAGCTTGCGGTAGTCAATGCAAAGCCTAAGTGTACCGTCAGATTTCTTCACAAAAATAGCCGAAGCTCCCCATGGAGAGGAACTAGAACGAATAAACTGCTTTCCTTCCAATTCGGATAATTGTTTACGCATCTCCTCATTTTCCTTATTGGACATACGATAAGGAGGACGAGTAATAGGTAGAGCTCCAGGGATTAGATTAATTCTGAACTCAATTGCTCACTTAGGTAGTAATCCTAAAACGGGCTCAAATATGTCGGGAAATTCACAAACAACGTGAATGAGGGAAATGACATCTTCCTCATCATCATTATCGTCATCATGTGGGTTTAGAGAATATAAGGGTGCTAACGAATTGGAATCTGAATCTTTAAGAACAATAGAAATCTGCTTAACAGATTGGGGATGTCGAAGATGAATAGTCCGCTCGGGACATAGGATATGGGCTTTATAACGATTAAGCCAATCCATTCCCAAAATCATTCTGAAACCTAAGTAGCGCATAACATGCAAATCAGCTCAGAAAGAATAATCACATAAAATAATCTCGCCATCTTTACAAAATAAACTGAGTGTTGTGGATCCACCAACCGGATTCGCAATTCTCAGTGAAGTCATCAAGCCCATAACATTTAAACACAAAGCATCAAAAAGTTCCATTGATATAAAAGAGTGGGATGCACCCGTATCAAAAAGAACTCGAATAGGATGATCACGAAACATAATAATGCCATCAAGGATAGAATGAGAAATACCTTGACCAAGAGAGGTGTTACTAGGGGCTTGCACAACATTTTGCTTCCCTTCCTTCTTGCTTTGAAGTTTGGGACATGAAGATATAGTATGACCCAAACTTTTGCAATAGCGACAAGTAAGGGGCTTCGGACACTTGTTTGCATAATGGTCCTTAGAACCACAATTGTAACATTCTCCACGACTAGAGGTAGGAGTCTTTGCTATCGAATTTGCTTACTTCCCTTTCTTGTTGGGATAAGGCTTGAACTTAAAAGGCCTCTTCTTATTGATGTTTTGTCTGACACCCATAACTTCAACATCACTTTCTTTATTGGCATCTTCGAGTCGAAAAGCGATATCAACAAACTGATCGAAAGAAACTTCTAGTTTCAGAAATAATGGCTTTTTGAGGTTCTTATTCAACCCATAGACAAACCTCTGATTTTTCTTCAATGGGGTATTAATATACTCGACCCCATATTTAGAAAGAGATTCAAAAGATGCGACATAGTCGGTCACAGAAGATTCACCTTGAACAAGGTCAATAAAGCGTCGAGCTAAAGTTACTTTTTCAGCTTCCGGCATAAACTTTAACTAGAACCTTTCCCGGAATTGCTCCCAAGTAAGATCCGCTTCAATAATTTCTGAGATCAAAAGCTCATACCAATCTAATGCTCTCTCCTGGAGCATACTAGAAGCCACTTGGACTTGATATAGATCAACAAGATTCATGCGAGAAAAGATGCGATCACATGTTCTAAGCCAAGCTTGGACTTCTATAACGCTTTCGGAACCCTTGAAAGGCCTTCCACCCAAGTTGGTGTAATCACTACACAAGCGTGCAAACCTAGATTTAGGATGAGTAGGCTCTGGAATGGGTCCGACACCTTGAGCATTCTTCACAAGATCTAAAAGCTGTTGGGCAGACATAAATACTGCATCCTGAGGAGTAGCACTGGATTGACCGGTGCTGGGACGACCTGGTCTAACCATTTCTCTTCTTTAAGAAAGAAAGAAAGAAGAGGAAAAATGTTATTCTCATAATGAATATCAAACAAACTTGATTGATAAAACAAGGCATCACAAAAGAAAATAGGATAGTACGGGTCCAATGACTCGAATTAAATCCTAAGGCACGACTCCAAAGAAAGACTTAGGACAGTGATCCTAGCTAGATTATTCTACATTGTTCCGAAGTTTGGCTCTGATACGAAGCCGTGACGCCCCACCTCTATACTCACACTAGCGAAGGACACTACGGGGTAATGCCGTCGACTAGCATGAAGAATAAGGCTGTTGAGGAGCAACCATCTATGTAATTGCTTTGTGTGAGTACCGATATGTTAGATAGAATGACTTGCATTTCGTTTCAAGACGAAATCTGACATATCAAATACAAAATCAAAGCTACTACACAATGGCTATGTGGGCTTCGAAAACAAATATAGAAATAAGCATAACACAAATCAGTCACAGATATTCATATCACAAAGGCGGAAACAGATATGAATATAACATATAAAAGTGTACATCAAAATAGTGGTCATACAAGATCCACTACATCACAAAAGAATAGATACAAGTGCTAGACAAAAGAATATGTATACATCAAGGAGTCTCTATCTCGAATGTATAAAAACAAAAACTACTAAGCTAAGTAGTTAGCCAAAAGTCAGAAGCTAGTCCCTGCTAAGGGATCAAGTGGAAGCACCTGGAACACCTCGGTCTGACCCGAGTATTATTTAAGAAGAAAAATAATAAACGAATTAGTCTAGCTATAAATATCACATAAAATGAGACAGGACAAGAGATATAATAGAAATGAATGATAACAATAAGGTTATATTGTGACAAGTATATATTTGAGAACAACGAAAATCATACAATATCTCAATTCTACTCAAACACCCAAAAAGAATGTCATATTCTTTAACTTATTTACCAAACCCCAAATATTGACAAAACATATAAATGAAAATCGCAAAAATTGGTGAAACACAAATTCTAGAAATCATCAATCAGAAATCCAGAAAAGAAAACACAAAAGTGGGGAGGCCTATAACAAACGGGAGCATGAAAACTCATCAACACGTGTATCACAAACGGAACGCTATTCCATGGTCGCTAACCATCAAGTTTGAGCCGAGGCTCCACAAACGGCTTGAAGGCCATGGGTCGCTACCCCACCAATTTTGAGCCGGAGCTCCACAAACGGTCAAAAGACATGGGTCGTTAGCCCATAAAAATGAGACGAAGCTCCATAAAACGAGGTACAGTCCCCCATGTGGACAAAGAGACATCACATATCGCTAGTCTAAACCATAAAATGATCACCATTGATCAATAAAAGTGTAGATTACACTAAGCTAGTAAATAAATGAGTTTAGCTTTATGTCCCATAACCACTGGCTTAAATTAAATATTTACGAGCAAATTGTAGATTTCCACTCGAAGATTGTCACAAGATTTCAATCGAACAAGTCTAAGAATTAACCGACGAAGTAAACGCAAGCGTTTCATACCACTTGTTCTTCCTAAGTCGTTTAATTGGATTTCTCGTACGAATGAAGTAAAGGTTTGTATATACTAATAGATTGGAAAACGGATTTAAAAACGAGTTTTGTATTAAAAATGGTATTGAAATCATCTTTGTGAAAGCGTTTGAATATTTACTACTAGTATAGAAACCTTTGTATTTTTAAAAGTGACAAGTCACAGAAATGATTGTAGAAACAATCAATCAACTAAAAATTCACATTCGATGACGTGAATCAAAACCATAGAAATCGATATCAATTCCATCAAATGGATATTCCCAAAAATCCCGAAAAGAAGTCATCGAAGTCGATAATAAATGACAATAACTAATCGGGTCAACCAAAAATCGGTTAAAACGGAAATCCACTCAAAATAGGCAATTTGGCTGAAATAAGCAGCTCCAAACGTCTGGTAAACTTCCTAGACGTCTGAGCTAAAGCTTTGGAATTTTCTTCCAGATCGCCTAGACGTCTGGGAAGTAAGCTTAGACGTCTGAGCTGAAAGACTGGAATTTTATTCCCGTAGCATCAAACGTCTGAGCTTATTACCAGACGTCTGAGCTGAAGCTCAGGGCAATTTTTGCCAAGGCCATTGATGGCCAAATCAAATTCGAAGCAAATGAATGAGCGGCGATGGCTAGAGATTGATGTCAAGCGACAACCAAACCCTATAAACAGATCAATACACTCCAAATAACATGTCCAAACATCCATATAAGGATTTTCATAGATTTTGACTTCAAAATACGAAAAATATGAAAATTCACTAATCCAATTCAATTCAAAAGCAAATGAACATGAAATAGGTGTTAGGAATTCATACCTAACAACTATCAAATGTATAGACATAGATGTGAGTTCAAAAACTCACCTTTAAACCCAAAAACAATGAATGCGAAGCTTTAAAACAAGGCAAGATCAACCACTCTTCAACTTCAACTCAAGTAGCTCCAAATCTAAGATCATAAGCAAATATTCCTAAATTAGGTGATAGGAAATTTCTGAAAATTGGAGAGGATTTGAGATGGAGAAGATGAAGAGAATGCTTACCTAAGCTTCTCCTTGATTTCTAGAGCTTGAATTGGAATTTCCTAAGAATCTAAACTTAGGAATTTTGATTTCTTTTCTTTTCCCCCATTTTTTCTTTTAGGGCTTGAGTATTAGGAAATTGGAAATGAATGAAGAGGAGTTGGAGGAGGAGTTAGGGTATTATGTTGGTTTAGTGGGCTGAAACCCAAACCCAAAGCCCAAAATAGAAAAATAGCAAAATTCTACTCAACTCCAAACATATCGATGTTTATACTCAAAAAGGTCGTAAACGTCATTTTGGACTCAATGGAATGGGTCTCGAGTCCTAATTTGACTGTTTACAAAAAGTAGCATTTCAAACTTTAATTCGACTAATGATGCCATATTTAAATTTCAACATTTAAATATACAATCGCAAAATATGCGGGTTGTTACAGACTCCCCTCCTTAAAGAAATTGCGTCCTCACAATACTTAAGAATAAAAAATAAATAAAAAGTAACAACCATACTAAGGCATAACAACACAAAAGAAGAAATTTTGAAATGAGAAGTTCACCTTAAGGAGCACGAGAAATTAAGTCCGGATGTGTTCGCTCGATGAATTATCTGGATTCCCAAGAGCAATCCTTAGGATTTGAGGACCATTGAACTTTCACAAGAGGAACATCTTTATTTCGAAGGCGTTTAACCTCCATAGCAATGATGCGAATAGGATGTTGCTCATAAGTCAAATTATGCGAAACTTCAATTTCTTCAATAACACCGGGCTCAAGAATAGAGTCGGAATCTCTAAGGCATTTCCGTAATTGAGAGACGTGGAATACGTCATGAATAGCAGAAAATTGAGCCGGTAATAAAAGGCGAAAGACACGAAACCAATGCGTTCTGTGATGGGAAATGGACCAATACATCGAGGTGCTAATTTTCCCGATCGACTGAAACGCACAACACCCTTCATAGGTGAAACACGAATGAACACCAAATCTCCCACATAAAATTCTAATTTCCTTCTTCGATTATCGGCATAGGATTTTTGTCTACCCAACCCATGTAGTGAAAAGGTAAAACCGCTCATAAACTAGTCGAGCACAATTCAAAAATCAACAAACAATAGTCCATGCTTATAAACTGGTCGAGCATAACATATCAAACAATAAGTGATAATAATTGAATATTATCATTCCCTAAAAAAAATAACTATATCAATTTTTGAAAATTATTCTTTATATATAAAATATAATCCTAGGTAAAATTATTTCATTTAACAATTTCAACATAATACTACATCGGTTTGTCTTGTTCAAGTGTTTAGAGATCCATATCAATAACATCAGCAACTTGCATTAACCAGAATCCATAAACAACTCAACAGACCAATCAACACAATAAAAAACATTTTTACGACAATTATATATATATATAATACACTCAACTCATAATAAGCATTCCATTACCCTATCTCTTAATGAGTTATACCCCACCAAAGCAAAGGTTCTCGCTTAATCTTTAGCTCCGATACCATGATGGAACAATGTGCCATTTTCAACCCTCGAATGTTGAAACTAATACATCAGCGATATTCACATACCGAGCACCCAAGTGCTAGAAAGATCGATTGTTAGGGTAAAAAAGAAGAAAAAAAGAACAGGGAAGAGGAGAACAAAAACATCAGAATCTCACAGCAGAATGCTAACATATAATATCAAAAGATAGTGCAAGGTGTTACTCTAATATACATAGCATGTTAAAGTTACTAATCTAAGTACCATCATCAGCCTGGACAGTTATAACAGCATGTCCTTACAATTACTGATATATACACATAAAGTAATGCAGCAGAAATAAATACTTCGATGGGTAATCATCCAGCTCCTCTTCAAGAGCTCCAATGAACATCAACGAAAACCTGCTTTCCTCGGACTGCTCAAAAGAGCATCCATGGAAATAAGAGAAAAACAAAACCATGGGTTAGACAAAAGGATGGTGTGAGAAATCAAGAAACATGTGTGATATATAACAACACCTTCTAAAACCAACCGGGTCATTGGATTTGGTTTTTCCCTCAAAAGAGCCAACTATCTAATAGTTACATATTTGACATAATAGATAGTGTCTATGGTGTAGAATATAAGTAAGGAAAATAGCTATGATGCGTGAAGTGCATAGAACAACAATAATATTTATACAATCAAAACAACCAAGGCACGTTCGCTAAATGGTGTAGGGTTTCCATGGAGATGCCCTCGATACAACAAGGTGGATCTCCTATATAAGGATCAAAGTTATCCTTCCAAACAGTGTACATCTCTAGAGAATGTAACATAAGGTAAACATAACTGACCTCAACGTCCGAACATATAGAACTACGCGGAACCAAGTGTCAACAACTCCAGGGCCTAACAACCGAAAGAATATCTAGTTATGGAGTTGATATACCCCTAAGTGTTAGATGAACCTAGGATTGTGCATCCTTACTGGTTTTTGTCATTACTAATGGTGAAGTCACATTCAACATCCCAACTATGAGCAACAACTCAAACAGATCTCGGAACCATACATGGATTCCAACAGCACAAACCTCCTCCAAAGCATAGATCACGCATATGGTTTTGAATTGGTTATGATTTCAAGTCATCTCATATAATCATACTCCCTCATTTACCGGGTAATCCGAAATCAATTGATAGGTTTTTGGTTAACTCAACTACGGTTCTTTCAGAAATAAACAGATAATACATAAGAGTGGAGATCCTCTCCTATCCGGACGTATTGCCTTATCATTTGTCTTAAAAGGAAAGTCAAGTTTATTTGTATGGTATAGCGTCATCTTGTGCCCCTTCTAGATATTTCCTAAGTTAATATTTGGTAAATTTCTAGCGCAGTAAGAATAATCACATAAGGAAACTAATTCCTGTAACGACCCAAAATTTCTCCGCTTTGATTTACGAATATTTAATTAATTTTATACTGAAAATAAATCTCTTTTAAATATAAATAATGATGGTGAAATAGTTTTCAAAATTAGTTACAAAAATATTTTAGTTCAAAGAAGAATCGAAAATGTTACCGAAATTCGTTTTCCGAATTTTCGACTTTTAGTTAGCTAAAAGTTGTCGGGAATGTCATAACACTATTGTTTGCATATATACTTACATTTATAAATAAATTTAGGTTTATTTATATATATACATACACTTAAAAATATTTAAAATTTGAAGTGACATTTTATGAAATTAAAATACAAACATAAACGATATTTGGACATGTAAAGACATTAGGAGGAAAATATGTTTAAGTACAAGTACTCATGCATTTAATGAGTATTAAAGCATATTTGGTCAATGTTGGCTCAAGGGGGGATATAACTTTTGAATTTTAATGAGGTGGAGGGGACAAAGTTTTTGAGGTGGCAACAAAGAGGTTGAGGGCATGTACCAAGGGCTAATTTGGTAATTTAGCTATCTCATTTTATATACAACCAATTTTTATATTTTTTTCTTTCTCATTTCATTTCATTTTCGCAATTCTAAAACCTTGTCCATTCTTTTTCAAGCTTTCTCAAGAAGCTCTAATGGCTACCTTAGTTTCATTCATTTTAATGCTTTAGAAAGCTTGTTTAAAACCTTTCGTCCTCTTGCTACAAACCCACCTCCTCCTTAAAACAAGTCCTCATCCACCCATTAAAGCCATGGCCGAATTCTTTTAGTGTATGGCCGAATTGTTTTAGGGCCTTAAGTCCTTCGAAGTCATATTTTTCCAAAGTTAGAGCCAAGCTCTAGGGTGGTTTCTAGTGATTAGTGGGAGGTTGGTTCGATTGGATAACTTTAGGGTGAGAAAACTAACAATTTTACTTAAAGTTTCTAAATTTAATTTTTATATATACATAGTTGTAAAAGTCATTTCTAAATTTTTTTTATGACGTTTATACGTATGCTTGGTTGTTATGTGATATGAACTTTTAAATAAAAAGTTAGCTAGTTAGTTTACAAGTTATAGTTTTACTAATTTATGCTTGTATATGAGTTAGGAAGTTGGATATGTAAATCTAAATGTTGTGATTAACTTTAAAGATGAGATCTTGCTTGTGGTTGTGGTAATAGCATGTTGGTTAAGTTGCGTAAGGTACATTATGTTGTATATGCTAGAAAAGTTTGCTCTTGACTTGATAAAGCGACCTGAGATCCTTTGGAAAAATAAAAATCATGTTTTATAAAGTTTAATTTACTAAAATAATTTCAAGTTTCTAACTTCGTCAGTTTCAAACCCTTTTAAATATGCCTTTACAAGTAAGTAAATTCATAAAAGATGGAGTTTTGAAAGTGATTTCGATTAATAAAAATAAGTTTCGAAAGTACGGATCATATAGCGATAGTTGCTATAAGTGTAGTTTGTAAAAACGAACTCTTTTTTGTAATTAAAAATTGTTTTCATCTTAAGTATATTCTGAAAAATGCTTCACTTAGAAATCTTTTTAGAAAATGTTTTAAAACATATATTAAGTAATGAAAGGTAATTATTTAATTAATTATTTATTTATGTAAGTAATGATTATTTAATTAATTAAGTAAGTAAGTTAATTAGTACTTAATAATTAATTAATTAATTAAGGAAATTTGTACTTAATTATAAATTAAATAAGATAATTATAATTAGTTAATTAATTAAAACCATTTTTATGTTAAAAATATTTTTGAAGTTAATTGAATACTTACTAAAATGATTGTTTAAAACTATTGTTTTATTAATATGGTTCAAAGATAATTAACTAAAGGATGTTTTTAAATAATAACTTATTGTGTAAAGTGTTTTAAGTAATCGTTTTGTTTATCAAAGGAACTTTATTAAATGAGATTTATTAAAGGAGTTTTGGTTTAAATAAGGAATATCTATAAGAAAGTTTTATAAATGATTTTGGAATTTTATAAAAGGAGTTTTATAAATAATTTTGGAAATCTATAAATAGTTATATAAATGGTTTTGATATTTATAAAAGATTTTTTTAAATTAACTTGGAGTTTTATAAAGAGTTTTATAATTGGGTTTGGAATTTAAGTAAAGGAGATTCCATAAATGAAAGAGATTTATTAAAAGGACTTATAGAAGCAAATTATAAAAGAATTTGAGATTTGGATTTCCTTTAACTGACCTTCTTAATTCCGGTGGTATGGACATTCATTTCATAATTAACACCGAAGGAATATTGTTTGAGGTTATCTTTATCTCTAATTTAAATAACATCTATTGATTCTTTTAATATGATTTTGAAAATAAGAAATCTTTCATAATGTTTTGTGAATAGACTTATGTCGGTGAGTTAAGTATATGAATATTTTGATAAATATTTTGAAAAGAGATTTACTAAATTAAGGATTTATTTAAATGAGGCTTAGTGGTTGCTATGGGTAATTAAATCTCTGAATTGTTGTTGCTTGATTATTTGATAGTTAAATAACTGATTATCAAATCTTGACCTGTTTTGACTCAGAAAATATGATTATATATTCAAGTTCCCCAGTGAGGACTCGAATACTTATTGCATACTTCTAAAAGAACATGTATGAGTCAATCGGAAATTATCGGTTGTTGGTTCGGAGAGAGTGGGATCAGATAAGTATAAATTTTCCGAAAACCACTTCAATCCAACTCAAGCGTTTCGAACTGAAGACATCTTAAAGAGTATGGAATCGAAGACAGAGCTTTTGAAGTCCAAAAGGCTACTTGCAACTAATCCTGAGGGTGATTCCAAAATAGATGTAGTAGAGGTAGTTCCTTCGGTTTCATTCAGACCCAGAACGAACTTGTATGGATGAATGCTGACATTGCATTCCTGATTGGAGGGCAGTATTAGCATTCCAAGATGGTTTTCTATGAGGAAATGGTTAGAGCATTGCCTCTCAAGCCTCACAACCTGGAAATGGCTAAAATGGGGTAGGCCGCAAGGCTATGTGGGTCACTCCCATTAGGGTATGATCATCGCTTTATCTAGAGTCAATATCCATGTATGCTTCGGGGCCCATTATGGTTGTTTGATCGCAATGAAGGGATGATCATATTCACTAATATCCAGTCAGGGATAGGCTGGTCTTGTCATGCCGACGTTGAAAGGATTTTGATATCACAATACATTTTATCTAGAGGGTGTACTGCTTTCCAAAGGTAGTCTCTTACCTTGCGATTGTTGGAAATCCATTCTCCAATAAGCACCTCCGGTTTTCGATTGTATATCCATCATTGTTATCATGTACACACATCACAACTACTTGGTTGTTAAATAGTTTAAACCGTAGACATTATTATAATATCATTGAATTTTATAATATAAAATGTTTTGGTTATCGTAAGGTAAAACCCATCCGTGTTTATGTGCGACGTAATCTTACGAGATACCTTTTATTTTGAAAAGGTTTTCAAATGAAGAAATTAATACGATTTGATTGAGTTTTATCATGCTGGGTTTACCAGACTGACTCGGGCGTTGTTTTTCTATGATGCTCAAGTCAGCCCGAGCATATTTTCTAGATTTAGCTGGACACTTTGGAGCTTTTAGGATACGAGCTGGATTCTCCAAGACGTATTCACATATATTCTATCTTTCACTGTTTTCATTTGTTTTATTTTTGTCTATAGCAATTGTAAGTACAGGCTATTATAACTGTCTAGGTTGATAATAAGTTAGTGTACTCTGATGTTGAGTATATAATAAAGATAATTTCTTTTTATAAAGACTTGTTCATATTATATATTACTCGTCATGTTTTGTGAGATTTTATTCTCTCTTTTCTTTCTTTCACACCAAACAACCTATCTTTCGGACACTTAAATGATTGGTATATGAATACGAGATGTATTAAGTGTCGTCTTTAGGTCTAAGAGAGGAAGATCTTTACATTTGGTATCAGAGCACAGGTTATGCAAGAACCTTGACCTTGGTAGGGTATACTCATTAAAAGATAAGGTAATGGAACGTCTTACAATGAGTTTGATTATTATATATGAGAGCTCTTACTTGTTAGTGATATAAAAATATTTTATATTGTGTTGTTTGATCTATTGAGTGGCTTGTAACGACCCGTAAATTTTAACTGTTTTAATAACGTAATTAGTTAAAATTTTATGAAATTTAAACAATAAAATTTTGAAATATAAATTTGATATTTGGAATGCGTCTAGTTAAACATAGCAACTGGTAAAGTTTCGTCCGAAAATATGAAAGTTTATTTCGTACGTAAATTCACTTCAATTTAATCAGTTAAAAAGCGATGAAAATAAAATGTTTTCGGAACCTAAATATTTTTACATAGAAAAATTCTAAACCATCTTCTGAGCAAACGTCATTTTTCGTTTTTCCAAATTCGGACTTCTTTGGCTCCGTCGATCTTATTTTTCTACGTTTTTCTTGCATTTTCCGCCAGTAGAAAAATTCGAATTTTTATAATTCAATCATACCACTGATATCAATATACCATTTTGATCGTCTCGTTGTATTGATCTCTATGGTAAATTCAATTGTCGATTTTGAAGTCCGGTGCGCCGTGCAACCTGCGAAACGCCTAAAGTACCGGTTCCGCAACCAAGCCTTGTAGGTTTCTTGTCCATTAATCTGTTCGGTGCTGAGATACCACTCGGTGGCTACCTTTTATATTCCCAAAATATAAACTTTTAACTTTTAACATTCCTTCGCCGAGTTCCAATATATGTTTGCTGTTATTTCTTTTATTTTATTTCTATTTGTTCACCTTCAGTCTGTTCATTTGAGAAAGAAATTATATAAACATAAAGTTTATGCATGTTGGCATAACAGTTGTCGATTCATTTCCTCTCCACCACATTGAATTCATTTAATTCATGCTTCAGAAAACAATATTAACTTATCTCCTTTCCCTTGCTGACCTCGTCATCTTCTCACCACTATTTTCTCCTCCTCCCTTTCTGTATCTATAATAATAATAAATAAAAAAATCTAACAGCCAATTCATGCAATACGCGCGCGACCTTCCTCCCTCTCCCCACGTCATCTATCACCGCCCCTCCACAAGCTCTCCGCCGATCACCTCTCCGCTTGCCTCTTCAACTCCTCCCCGTCATCCTCCGACCCCATTCTCCACTACCTCTGGCCGCGTCCAGCAATCATTTCCGCACCCTTCACTTTTCCACCGCATCTCGCACGAAACTTCAGCCGACCTTTGCATTTGCCAATCAACTCCGCAGCTCCTCCCTCCCTGACGTCAGCAACTCCATGCGAGCACCGCGACAACCTCTGACCCGGACCTCGCCTCGCACCCAAGTATCAGCAGCCGCCTCTCTTCCTCCTCCTCACCATCCAAACGCCGCTTCCTTTTTCTTGGCGAAATCTCTCTGCTCCCTCCTCCTCACTCATACCGCTTCTCAAATCTTTCGGCACACGGCTTTCCACCGCCATGATCCAGCATCGACCAAGTTTCACTAGCCGAGCATCCTTTTCGGTTGAGGTATATATAAATATATATATTAGTTTATATTATAATATGTTTAAACTTAGTTATGTGGATTTGTATATATGTCAGTTATAATATGTATGTTGATTTTTGGTTAGCCTCAGGTCTGCATATATATTTCTAATATTTATATATAAATTGGTTAGATTTCACAAAGTTTGTAGTAGTGTATTATGTATATTGATCAAGTAGTTCGGCCTATTTGCTTCTTTTATAGGTTTAAAGAATAGTGTATATATATTTTATTTCAAAGTATACTGGGGTCTAGTTGCAGTTTATAAAAAGGGTGGTTCCGGCTGTAATATAAAAGTATAGCAAGAGTTTTGATATGACTGAATATTAATAATATATAAAGTTGTTTTATATATATATATATATATTGTTAATTATTATTTTTCTAGTCTATGTATTGCATATGAGGTTACTGTATTATGTTTACAAAGTATATGAAAATGGATTTTGTTTAAATGGTTGGACTGTCTTTTATATATTTGTGTGATTTGAACAGGATAGATACAAGTTTAGTTATATAATTATATATATGTATATAGTATAATAATTTATAAGGGTATGTATGTATTGTATAAACTCTGTTTTACAGTAAGTTTGTATATATATATAGTTTTATATATAAGTCTTATTATGGTAGAACGTATGTTTCATTTCTAAGGCTGCTGCTGCCCCGTGCCCTATTTGCATTTTTGTTTGCATGTTTATTTATTTATTTATTTTTTATTTTTTTTCTGAACAGCAGTTAGACTTCATGTTCACGATATCATATCTCACTCATGTTTTATTGGAATGGGTTGATTCTATTTTTTAAAAAGAGTCGAAGTTACCTAGTTTATGCCTGTCAAATTTCAGCAAAATCCGACATCGTTTGATTAGTGGTCGAGGATCTAGAAGTTAGACCCAGGCAGCTGTTCTTTTGTACTTGAAATTATTTTACACTGCTGCAAACATGACCTGAGTTCATGTTTGACGCATCATACCTCTTCTGTCTTACGTCGGAATACAATGATTCCCTTTTTGTTTAAAAGATAAAGTTCTCTACTTTCTATATATAAAATTTTAGCTTCATACGAGGTGGTTCAGTCCTCTGTTTCTTACCTGAAAGTCAGACCCAGAGGGGTTTTCAGACCTGAACATTTGACAGTCGCAACATGGCATGAGTCTATGTTCGTGACATCGTAACTTTTCTCGTCTCTTGTCCAAATCAAGTGATTCTTTTGCAGTTTGAAATACAAGTTTTGATCTTTATTCATACCAAATTTCAAACCATTTTGATCTCGGTAGCACATAGAATTATATTGTTAAACTTTGACGTAGGACATGTTTTGAAATTGTTGCTATGTTGAATGTTTTGATTTGATTTCGGCAATTCCTTTTTAACATCTTTGCTCGTCGATTCGTGCCAATCTAGTTTATTTCGGAAGTCGTGCTTGCAATGCGTAACTCAACTTCGTTGTCTATTCTCGCTCCATAGCCTCGAAAGGTGAGCAATCACTCACGATTAATATTCTTTTATTTATTAAATTTGATTTCAATTGAAACGACAATTGAAATATGCTGCTATTAGTTAATTACACTATTATATATGCTATTACCTGTATCAGTTCACCTATGACATCGACACCATTAGCTGTTATTTTATACAGTGATAATCCAGTTTGGTTGATAAATGATTGATTGATTGATATTGACATTGGACGTTAATTTGTTAATGTTGTAAGTGATAAATAATATGAAATTGAAATTGATGTAGGATAGTTAGATTTGATATATGTGTTAATTTGATTGATGACATTTGTATAATATGACCTCTTTTAAATGTTAAATAAATTGACACGTAGAAATAGTATTAACCACACCTTGAACCATTGAATGTATATTGTAAAATTTATGTAGTATGAAATTGAATAAATGATATCAAATAAAGAACTGTATTAATATTATTGTAATAATCTTTAATCTACATGAAATGATAGTGTAGATTCTAGAAATAATTATATTAATTTGCACAAACAACAATGTAAATTAATACGATTATTTCGGGATTATTTGAATTGATTATTGGATTGATATTGATTGTTGTTATTGCTTGTTTATTTACTTTGACACCATCCCAGTTATCACACTGCAAGTTCCCTTTGCTATGTTTTGATTTTGAATTGAATTGGAATCGGGTTGAAATGATAAATACCCAAATGAACTTGACTTAGGATAGAGAATTAAATAAAACCCGATTGGTCAATAATTTGATTTAAAAATAAAATGAAGATTTTATTTGAATAAATAATATGGTTTTGAAACGAAGTTGGAATTTGAATTTTAATGAAAGGAAATGTTAATATTTAATAATCTGAATCAAAATATTAACATAGTAGTTGATGAAAGAACGTTGTGTAAAATTTGGAATGATTAATAATTAAGTTTTTGAAATTATTTAATAATTTAATAAGATGGAATTATTTAATAATTAAATGAAATTGAATTCTTTATTAAGTAAAATTGAACTTCTTGAATAAGTGAATTTAAGTTTCTTTATTAATTGAGTTTTAAAATTGTAACTAAGTGAATAAATAAGTGAAATTGAATTTCTCTAACAAGAAATAAAATGTGTTTTATTGAAATTAATGTAAGATTTGAAATGTAAAGAATTTGATTTGATGAATTTAATTTAATGAAATTTGTAAGTTTTGATACAATGAAGTTGAACTTAAGTAATTGATTTAGTGAATTGGAAATTTAATAGAAATTGTTTTGAATATAAATTAACTTAACGAATATTGAATGAAATCGATCAAGGAAGTTAAATTGATTTGAATGTTAAATTAAATTAATTTAAATGATTTCGGAATGAAACTTATATACGAACTCGAATCAATATTTGAATTGTTTTAAATAGAAATTGAAATTGAATTATAAGATTTTGAAATTATGAATGTGGAAGTTTTGAAATGTAAATTATGGAAATTGATTTGGAAAGACAAATGAAATGTTGATTTAAAAATTCTAATTGAAATTGTAATTGATTTGGTTTTGAAATTTATTGAACGACCAATCGGTGTAATAATTACGAAAGTTATTAAAGAGACCAGAATCGGTTAGGGACATACTCACTGTCTAAACCGAAAACCACTTTAATAACTATACACGGAGTGTGATCCAGAATGAAGTGGTTGGAATGATGTACGTGATGACTGAAGAAAGTGAACGATAATGGATAGCCTTGACACTTGTGTCAAATTGGAAATGACTAAAACAGGAGCCGTGCCGGGCCAAATGGGGGTTAGCTACCTCGAGCGAACACACTTCTTCGAAAACTACTCATTACTTATTGTCGATTGGTGCACCCTTGATTTTGGGAGTGTTGTTTCACGGTGTTGCGATCGCTGCGGCGATGCGTTCTCACCAGTCCGGATCAGGCAAACGGTAGTTTCACTACCTTGGGTGTTGCCTCATGTGCCTTGTCATACTTGTATCCCTATATACGCGACCACTACGATTTGTTTTGTGTTATACCTATGGAGTACTCCCTGATATCCCACTAGTTTACGGTGGAGTTTACAGTGCTATATAGACTATAACGCTTATAAAAATGTGTTAAGGGGGATAATGGTAACGCCTTAACACTATTTTGTTATCTTATATTACTGATAGGCATTATCTACTTATCGTACACTACTACATAGTAGATAGTTTAACGGATCCTTAAAGGATGGTTATTCCAAACATCCTTTGAGTATCTTGTATTTCAGTTGTTATTTCACTTGAGTTGGATTTATAAATATAAGAATGTTAATCCTGACTCGAGTGTTTTGTGTTTTCTTTATGCTCGGGTCAGACTGAGTGTACCAGTATTCGAGACTCACCTTTGGAGTTGGAGCTTCGCTTGGAGATCCAGCTATCTATCCAGCTTTCAGATATTCAGTTGATTCCAGTGATTGTATTCTGATTCTTGTATTTGGCTATTGTATTTGAGACTTCTGCTGTACCTTATTTAACTCTGATATGTATATAGTAGCTTCATGAACTACTATCTTTTGCTTCCGCTGCATTTATTACTCTCTGTCTGTGATCTGTGATTATTTATTTACTGTATATGCTCAATTTTGCCAAATATAATTAACAATTCGGTTTTTTGAATCATTCAAGTTCGACATGTGCGGATGCGAATGGTCCAAAATAGCGGGTCGTTACATGGCTTAAGAATTCTCGTCGATGCGTTTGGCCAACATTATCGATAGGGATTTCCTAAACACTTAAACAAGTTCAATCAACACAATATTATTTTAAAATTGGCGAATGAAATAATTTTACTTAGGACTATATTATATATATATAAAGGAAAAGTTTTCAAAAATTTATATAGTTATCTATGTTTTGGTTGTTATTAGGAGTTGATGATATTTAAGTATTATCATATAAGATTTGATTAGTCATGCTCATCCATTTTTGAGCATTGACTATTTTCTAATCTATCAGTAGGTTTTCTTTTAAAAACTCAACCCAAAGCCCTGATGAAATCGAAGGGATGGGAGGAGCCCCACCTGCCTAGTCCGACTACAGACAAGGGGTGTAACGACCCGTAATTTTTCCACTTTAAAAATTGGATATTTAATTCTTTTAAATATTCAAATGTAGAATTTTCAAACTTAGACAATCAAGTTTTATATGATAAATAAGAATGGCAAACTTATTTTTGATATTGAATAAAGATTTTGGATTTCCATTGTAAATTTGAAAAAAGTCGGATTTCGATAAAGTAGGACAAATATTTGAGTAATTTGTTTTAAAGAATAAATAATTATTTTCAAAAATATATAAACGATATCAAACTCATTTGATAATAATATTAATTTAATTTATAATGGTTCGATAAATATGTAAAACTTGTTTTATAAAAGTTGACAAATTTCCTCGCATATTAATAAGTCGATGTCGTATTTTTAAAAATAGACTTGGGTATTATTTTATATTATTTTATAACTCAAATATACTTGTTTTGATTATTTAAAGATAATAACAAATTTATTTTGAAGTTTAGTTTACATGAATAAATAGTTTAACAAAAACGTCAAAATGTGACCGTTAAACATTGTCGAAAATCAACATTTTGTCGATTAAAAGTTGTCGCAACGTTGTCGCACTTTATTTTCTTATATAAGATCATATATTCAAATAGTATAAGTATTAATTAATTCTAATCAAGTTTACTTTTACTAAATATAATTAGAAAACTTCTAGAAGTCATTAGTAAAAGTAAGTAAGAATTAACAAAAGTAAGAAAAAGTAAACATCAAATCACATCAAATCAAAGCCAACATAATTATGATATTCTTTAATTAATCGTTAAGTGATTAAGATATTGTAACGACCCTGGATTTTAATTAAATTTAAATTGATAATTATTTGAATTTTTGGAGACAATTTGTAAAATTAATCGATAAAAGTGATTGCGAGTTTCCTCGATCACCAATAATTTGGTATAAATCATTTAAATTTAATATTTTTGAATATATGTATATATTGAATATATATGTATACGGGAATATATGAGTAAAATTTGAAATTATATATATATATATTTGATTTGAATTTAAATTGTAAATAAATGGTTTAAAGAGAAATATAAAAATATAGTTTTATATAATGTAAAGTAAATATAGATCTTAATATCGTATTAATAAACCAATACGAAATAATACAAATAAAAATAGATACAAAAAAATAAAAATAAATGTACATGAGAATAGTATGCAAATATGAAAACAAGTAAACAAAAGCTTGTGATGGAAGCCATCATGTTATCTCAAACATTACAGCCGAGATGAAGACATAAAATATATATTGGTATAACTTTTAATTAATGAAGCCATCACAACACAACCCATCAGCCAACAAAAGAAAGAAATATCTCTGAAATGTTGTACAAAATGTATAACCAGTATTGTACAAAACAATATTTTAACCCTTAAGCTTTCTTTTATACATCAAGTTTTAAAATTAAAATTTATTTATTGCAAAGACAAAAGAAAGGATAAAAGTGTAAAAATATAAAGTGAATACAAAAGATAAAAATATAGTCAAGTATGAAACCAAAGAAAATATTAGATGTGTAATAGCTTGCAAAAGAAGGTAATGTTAATATCTTCAGCCGAAATGAAAACATAGAATAAGTATAAAGGTACATTAGCATTGAATGTTTGCATCCTCAAGTACACACAACAAATTATCATCAGCCTCTAATTGAAGGAAAAATCTCTGCGTGTGTTTGTACTGGAAGAAAATATCACCTGTACAAAGTTTTATACCCAGTGACTTCACTTTTCATATATCAATCTCTACTTCAGTTTCGTTCCATTCCAGCCGAGGAAACAAAAATAACATCATCTTAAACTAAACCAAAATTTCACCTAAAACAACAATCAAATCTGGAAGCATGCGATTTCAAAGCAAAGAATGCAAAAAGCTTTCACCTGGAACAGAGCTGCAGTTTTGTTAATGCAGTAGATTTCTGGAAAACAATCTAAAGTGATATCATCTAAAACAAATACCACTGTTCTCTACTTCATCCATATTCAAGTGAGCAAACCTTCTTTTAAACTAGCCTTCTTTATATCTTTTATCTTTGAGTAAACTAGAATTTTAAAGCTTTAAGTTATTTAAAAATAGATCAAGGTTCATTTATAATCTGGCTTATGTATATGTTGCTCTGTAAATATATTTCCCTATCACTTGATATATGATTCATGCTTCTGTTCAAACAAACATATTTAATCTGTAAGTTGTCAGCTAAAACAATATGTTTAAATTGAATTAAGATTTTAAAAGCTAATTAAAACTATGTTGTAAGAATATGCACTGTAAACTTGTTTATAGGAAATCAACTAACATTTTGATAAATTGGATTGTTGTAAAAAGCTAATTCAAGTTCATAACCTGAATCCTTACTGTAAATTAGGATTTTTAAAACAAAAACGAAGATTTTTAGATTTGTATTCTAAGAGCAGGGTGTATTTGAACAAAGTTTGCATTTTATCCATTTTCTCACAATCGAATCTATTATAAATGTTGAAATTTGTGTTGGAGCGGGTTTAAGCATTTGTGATTTCGTGAAAATTATCAGCAAATTTTTCTATTGTGTGAAATTAGAGTACGAGATCATATTAGGGTTTTAGATGGAGTTCTTGTTCATCTCTGTAACGAGACGCGTTCATCGACCATGGGTGATCGAGTGTCACGTGCGTTTGGGAAATGGAAGGTGGACGTGTTGTCGAGGTGTGGCCAAAGGATGAGGGTCTCAGGTGGTCTCTACGGCGGTGGCGAGGTCGTTTGTCAACTATGGTGGGCTTCAGATTTTCAACCAAAGGACCAAATTTCAATTTGTAAACTTTGAATGTGATTCGATTTTTGTTTTCGTGTTGATGGGGGATTTACGACTTGCTGATGATGGTGGGGTTCGCTGGAGTTGGGTCGTGCTGCCGTGCACGTGTACGGCGAGAGGATGTGTCAATGTCGTGATGATGAGGGTCGCGAGTTGTTCTCAAGCAATTTGGTGATTTCTTCGGGTATAGGTCGAGTTCGAGAGTTAGTTCCTGATGCTTAATTTATACTTTAGTTTCAAATTTAAAACTTACTAGAATAAAAAGAAAAGAAGAAGAAGAAGACGTGCTCGAGATTTTGCGGGGTCGACCCGAAGTGGTTCTCGCGTTTTCCTGAAGTCCACTCGAAGTATTTATGTTTTGGTCTCGGGTTGTTGTAATACCAGGTTTTAAATTTTTAAACTAAGTAAAATTTTAAACAGTTTATAAGTTTTATAAAAGCAAGTTTAAATTTAAATTAAATCTAGTTTAAACTCTTTACGATAAATGTTTTTTTCTTCTTAAAAGGAAATTATATGATTTGTTTAACTTAAATTTGTTAAGTTAAATGCTTAAGTTAGTTTAAACTCAAATTAAATGATTCAACTAAGTAAATTAATTATAAAGGTAAAATGTTAGATGTACATAATGATAACTAAGTTATTTAAAGTTAATTAACATTAAAGTTTTTTTTATAATAATTGATTTCGAAATAATTAAAGAAGATTTCTAAATTTTAGTTAAGACAAATAATTGTTATTAATTATTTAAAAAGAAAGGGGTAATTAAGAATAGTCAATTAATTGTAAAATTGTAATTAACTAAATGATCAGAGATTGATTAAGTTGAAACTAAAGATTGGTTAGTTAATATTTAAAATGATGGACTAATTTGTAATTACAGACTGTTAATTAAATAATTAAAGTTAATAATTTGTAGTTAATTTTGGATAATTAATTAAGAAATATTAGTCAAAGATTTAATTAATTTATTATTAAAAATAGTTAATCATTTTTTTAGATAAATCAAAAAAGTAGTTATGTGGTAAACTCTTTAAAATCACCTTTACCTTAAATTGAACATGATTGTCTATCATCGGATGTTGTTTGTTGAATTGATATTTCTGTTCTGTTGTGATTGTGATGCTTTGTGATATGAATTACTTTATACTGAATTGTGATTTGTGGTTTGTTTCTGTATATCTATGAAACCCTTGACCCGTAAAACGACACTTGAATTTCGATGCGACAGGGAGTCGGATTCCAGTTGGTTATCCGAAACCCACATCGAATTGTAAAAGTGAATCTTTGTGACCGATAAATTTATTTTATCTATGAATCTGTGAATGAAGATAAGCGTTATCGATTTTACCGCTTATCGATATATCTGTAATGATGGAATGATGTTGCACTATTGTGTTAAACCCCTGGACTACACTTTTACACACACAAATATGGAATCCACGAGGAAATCGGTTAAGTCACAGATAATTTAAATTTGATGTTTTTGAAGTTGAAATTTTAATTTCAATTGATTTTGAGATTGGAAATTTGGGTTTAAAGTGAAAAGCTTTTGAAATAGAATTTCCAAAGATAAAACTTATTTTCGAATAACTTGATTAAGTTTTGAAATTTAAATAATTTGACTTAAATTTGAATTCAAAATTTGAAATTGAATTCTGTGATTTGAAACTAGGGATTAAAGATGTTATACCCGTTATATAAGGGTTAAACTATTTTAAAAGTATTGACTTTGGAATGTGAATATAATTCAAGGGCTTTAACTCGTGCAAATAAAATTGGATTTTTCTTAAACGAAAACTATTTGTTTTCAAATAATAACAGCTTTCATATAAGAAGTGAACTTCCAATTTGTGTTGAAAGGTTTCAAATTTAAAATGAAATTGAAATATTTTGAAAAGTTATGAATGAATTCTTTTTGAAAGCTATGAATTGAATCTGTTTAATTTTAACAGATTTAAAATGATGATTTGTTTAAAACATTGAAATGGAATTGTTTTGAAAGCTATGAGTTAAATCTTTGTTTTAAAGATTTAATGAGTTAATCAAATTGAAAGGGAAATTAATTTGGAAAATCTGTGAATGAATCTTTTGTTTAATAGATTAAAGCGTGGAAATTGTTTAAACCGTTGAAGGTTGTTAAAATGAATCTTTTTGTTTTAAAAGATTTGAAATGGTAATTTGTTTAAACCATTTAAAGAAAAGTTTTGGGTAATAAGTTGTGACTTAATTGAAATCCCAATATCCATATGTTTTTAAAGATTGCGCTCATTATTCGGTTTAGCCGGGAGAGGACCTTTGTGTCGTATAACCCATTCTGAATAATGATACGTCGTATATGGATAGCATTTGAAGACCGGTGGTGAAGACCGGATATTTTCAAAAACGAAAGGACAACTCGTCGAATGTCTCTGCATCGACTGGTCCCCGGTATAGAGATTCTAGCATCCTTTGTGATGGGAAGTCCGGACGTGATTAGAAAATTATCCGGATTTGCAAGGGCTTCTTTGGAAGTGCCTTCGGTTCTGTTCGAACCCGGAACAGACTTGTATGGTTACATGTCTAACATTACACTTTGAGATATAAAGCCGATTTCTTTCGAATACATTTCTGTTGGTGGCGGAGAATTTATTCTCTTAGCTTAACACCCTTCTCTGAGACGTACGAGCTCAGAGGTTATGTAGTTGAAGGTTATCAGCGATATACTCCCAATTTGGTAATGTGACATGCTGAGTGTTGCTGTGTGATGATCATCGTTTGATCATTTGTGATATGATCATTTGTTTGATCATTTATCTTTGTGATCATTTCTTTGATCATCTGTTGACCCAAAGCATGGCTTTGTGACAAAGCGTAGCTTTGTGGACGAGACTTTGTCAGGGCCTCACAACCCAGAAATGGTTGAAACAGGAATGTTGCGGCAAGGTTATGAGGGTCGCACCATTTAGGGTATGTCATTTCCTTCTGGAAAAGGGTGGTATTATGGTATGGAGCCCTGATACTTACTCATGTGGACACACTTTATTTATTATGTGTGATGTTGGTTACCGAGCACTCGGATAAAGGTCCCAAAGGACCGGGAGGTGGCATATTTGTGAGTTACCTGTTATAGGGGTAACCCAGCCTTGTTGGCAGAGAGCAGTTTGTCTCTCAGGACGTCCAGTCAGAGGCGATCCCATGCGGCGGAAGGAAGTTCCTTAGCCTGACCATTTGTTGGAAATCCAAAGAAATAATACGAACCTTTACGATTGCAATTGTATAACCTGCTATGGAATGTGGCGGTAACTTGCTATTGAACATAGTAGCTATAGTAGGCATAAGTGCAGAATGCCTATGCTGGCTAAGATTAATATTATACTTTCGAAATGTTTTCTGCACTATGCACTAGTAAAAATATGGAAAAGAAATTCTCTCGTATCAAGCATCTTTGACTATCATAAGGAGAAATCTTCTCCGATTCTGCGTTTGCATTGTGTGTGCGTGCGGGAGGTGTAACGACCCGTAAATTTCAACTGTTTTAATAACGTAATTAGTTAAAATTTTGTGAAATTTTAAACGATAAAATTTTGAAATAAAAATTTGATATTTGGAATACGTCTAGTTAAACATAGCAACCGGTAAATTTTCGTCCGAAAATATGAAAGTTTATTTCGCGCGTAAGTTCACTTCAATTTAATCAGTTAAAAAAGCGTTGAAAATAAAATGTTTTCGAAACCTAAATATTTTTACATAGAAAAATTCTAAACCATCTTCTGAGCAAGATGTCAGTTCGTCATTTTTCCAAATTCGGACATCTATTGCTCCGTCGTTCTTATTTTCTGCAAAATAGCAGCATTTTCGGTACCGATATCGACTTTTGATCAGATGATCGTACCACTGATATCTGTATACCGTTTTGATCGTCTCGTTGTGCTGATCTTCGCAGTATATTTATTTCTGCGAATTGGAGTCCGGTTCACTGCGGAATCCGCGAAAACGGTAATCGTATCGGTACCGTAGATTGTGACCGTTGGCTTTCCTTGCCTTTCAAATTCAAACGTGCTGTCCAATCAGAAATCAATTGCTCTAATTGTTATTTTCTGAATCAACGTGTTGCTTTTATAACTCTCCTTAATTTAAGGTTCAGTTACTATTTCCAAAGTTAATTATTTCTTCTATTTCCATCCTCTACTCTTTTAAACTTCTCTTCCCTTTTTAAATTTTCTATTCCTCTGTCACCTTTCTTCTTCCTTTACCTGTACCCATTTCTTCACGCCCAGGCTTGGCCATTTTCTCCTTAAAGTTAATCATAATAATAATATAGCGACAACATCACGCACCCCACGAAGCACCGAGCATCACCACTGACTCTCGCCACCGACCGTCTGCCGTTCCTATTGCCGAGCCTCCACTCATCACCACCACGGCCTTCGCCTATTCCACCTCCTTCCCCTCCACATCTTCTCTTTTCATGCGCCGCAGCCGAGAGCCACGCGAGCACGCAATCGGCCACCATCCCCTCCGTGCATCGGCGTGCTCGATCTACGCAGCTAGTCATCACACGCCGCCTGACACAAGGCCGACTGCATCACTTCGCCCCGCCTCGGCATAAGATCCGCAGCCTCCCTTCCCACTGCCGCGCATCATCACCCGACTCACGCACGGCTCGTCTCTCCATTTTTCCATCTTCACCTCGGCCAGAACTGTCACACGCAGCAAGCACCACCACAACTCCGTCGCCACCACCCACCGCCGTCCACCCAGGCCTGATACACCGAGCTTCCAACTCAGATTCCACTTACCGAGCCTTCTTCATTTACGTAGATGTGAGGTATAATAAATATATCAATATGTTGGTAGTTATAATAGTTAGTCATATATATATATCTGTTGTGCACTTCTATAAGCATATTTGCTGAGTTAAAAATGGTTGTTCGTGTAAATGCTACAGTACATGCATTTTTAAATAAATAAGGCTTGTAGTATATATTATTTTATAAAGAGTATTATATATATGTTCTTTCCAGTAACGTGCTACTTACAATAGATATGTATAAGGTGTATAGTATAACCTTTGTAATTACTGTATATATATTTATATGTGTACAAGTTGTACATTTTATGAAAGTTTATATGTATAAAAAAAATTAAGCAAGTTGTATAAATTTGTTTCAAATAAATGTTTAGGGCATAACAAGTATGTAAGTATTTTGTATGTATGTATTTATTCCCAGATATATAATTTATATTGGAAAGTTATGGTTATGTCTGCATATGTGTTTACATATATAAGCATACTAGAAATTGCTTTTAAAATAGAAGTATTTACGTCAGTTGTCTACTTGCTACTACATATCAGTTTCATGAACAGTTATATAGGTTTGCATAGATTGGGACTTTCGAATATATAAGTTATACAGTGTATGTATTTTATATAAAGCATGTATGGGTCGGGCTGCACCTATGTTTAGCCAAATATTTATTTGTTGCATTTGGAAGGGGCTGCATATTTGTTATGGTCTGCATAGCAAGATATACTGATCCTGTTAAATATGATATCGTGTGTAATTTAAAAGCATAGCCTGAACACAATGGATATTGGCAAGTTTTGTACTACTTTGTATATAACTAAGCTAATAATCTTTTTAAGACAACTCTGTACTGGTCACATTTAAGTGTGTTCAGCCTAGGGTAACATTGATTATGGATTGTATGAGTGTGTGGTAAGAGTCAATGTTTTGTTAACTTGAGTGGTGCATAGTTGGATATGTTTTAAGTTGTATAGATTGGTTATGCTGTTAAGTTGTTCTTACTTATAACCGTAGTATATATATTAGTTTACAGATAATGTCATAGTTTTAAGTAATAATTTAACGTATCGTATTGTTAGTATAATACATATGTTATAAATTTATGTATTATTGTTTAAAATAATGAGTGGGAAATACCTATATATATCTCAATGTTTAAATATGTATTTTGATCTAAACATTCATTTTGGAAAGGAGTAATATGATAATAATAGAATATTCGTTTCAATTATATCAAGCTATTCTAATTCGTTCTCATCGATTCCCTTTATCAGCCTTTGTTCGCCGTGCCTGCTTTCTCCGTCAAATCATGTCCGTCTAGTTTGTTTTGAATTGGCGCTTGGATTTCGTAACTCGACTTCGTTGTCTATCTCTCTAGCCTCAAAAGGTGAGCACTCACTCACGATTAACGTTCTTTTATTTATTAAATTTGATTTCAATTGAAACGACAATTGAAATATGCTGCTGTTAGTTAAGTACACTGTTATATATGCTATTGCCTGTATCAGTTCACCTGTGACATCTGACACCATTATCTGTTGATTATTTATGCGATGATAATACAGTTTGGCTTATAATTGATTGATTGTTGATGTTTATATTGGACGTTAAATTGTTAATGTTAAAATGATAAATAGCATGCAATTGAACTTGATATAGGATAATTAAATGTTAAATTTGATTAAATGACATTTGTATAATATGACCCCTTTATCTGTTAAATTTATTGACACGTATGATTTGTTTAATTACATATTGAACCACTGAATGTATGTTGTTATATTGATGATGTATGAAATTGTAAATATATGACAAGTGAAAACCGTAATGTAATAATCTTTAATCTACATGAAATGATAGTGTAGATTCTAGAAATAATTATATTAATTCGTACAAATAACAATGCGAATTAATACGGTTATTTCGGGATTATTTGAATTGATTATTGGATTGATATTGATTGTTGTTATTGCTTGTTTATTTACTTTGACACCATCCCAGTTATCACACTGCAAGTTCCCTTTATTATGCTTTGTTTTGAATTAAATTGGAATCGGGTTGAAATGATAAATACCCAAAATTGAATTTTGACCTAAGATAGAAAATTAAATAAAAACCGATTGGTTAATAATTTGATTTAAAAATAAAACGAAGATTTTATTTGAATAAATAATATGGTTTTGAAACAAAGTTGGAAATTGAATTTAATGAAATTTAAACATGAATATTTAATAATCTGAAATGAAATATTAATAAAGAAATTGATGAAAGAAGGTTGTTAAATTTGAGAAATGATTGAATTAAGTTTGAAACAATTAAACTTTGAAATGATTTAATAATTAAGTTGAAATTATAATTAAGTTTGAAATTATTAAACTTTGAAATTATTTAATAATTAAGTTTTGATTATTTAATAATTAAATAAGATTGAATTATTTAATGATTAAATTGAATTGGATTCTTTAAAAAGAGAAATTGAATTTTTGAATAAGTGAATTTTACTTCGTAATAACTGAAATTGAGTTTCTTTATTAATTAAGTTTTGGAAAATTATTTAAGTAAGTAAATAAGGGAAATGGAATTTCTTTAACAGGAAATGAAAATGTGATATTTTTGGAATTAATGTAAGACTTGTAATTGAAAGAATTGTTTTGACGAATTTAGTTTAATTCAAAATTGTAAGTTTGATTTGATGAAGTTGAACTTAAGAATTGATTTAATGAATTGGAAATTTAGTAGAAATTGTTTTGAATGATAAAGTAACGAATATTGAATGAAATCGATAAATGGGTTTAAATTGATTCGAATGTTAAATAAAAATTTATTTAAATGATTTCGGAATGAAACTTATATATGAACTTGAATCAATATTGGAATCGTTTAAATAAAATTTGAAATTGTATTATAAGATTTTTGAAATGGTAATTTGGAAGTTTTGAAAACGTAAATATTGGAAATTGGTTTAGAAAGACAAATGAATTGTTGATTTACGAATTCTATTTGAAATTGAAATTGATTTGGTTTTTGAAATATATAAACGACCAATCGGTGTAATAATTACGAAAGTTATTAAAGAGACCGGGATCGGTAATGGATATACTCTCTATCTGAACCGAAACCACTTTAATAACTATACGCGGAGTGTTGATCCAGAACGAAGTGGATGGTTTTGATGAACGCGTTGACTGAAGAAAGAGGACGATTTTGGATGACCCTTGACATGACTAAAACAGGAGCCGCGCCGGGCCATTGAGGATCGCCATCTCTAGCGGACACACTTCTTCGATACCATATCTATTACTTTTGTGATTCGATTTGGGTGCACCCCTCGATTATGGGAGTGTTGTTTCGCGGTGTTGGGGTAGTAGCTGCTATGCCCAACATCAGTCCGGATCAGGCAACTACTAGTATCCTAGTTGGTATCGCCTCATGTACCTTGTCATACTGATTATCCTATTCGCGACCACTACGATTTTGATTTGTACCTTTAGTATATGGATTGCCCTCTGGTGACTTCCGGTTTTGGGGAAACTACGGTCTTGTATATGCTTTTGGGAATAAACAGGTTAAGAGGTGTATGGGCCCTGCTTAACCCTACTTTGATATCTTTATATTACTGATAGACATTATCTACTTAGCGTACATTACTACCTAGTAGATAGTTTAACGGATCCTTAAAGGATGGTTATTCCAAACATCCTTTGAGTTACTTGTATTTCAATTGCTATTTCACTTGAGTTGGATTTATTAATATAAGAATGTTAATCCTGACTCGAGTGTTCTGTGTTTTGCTTTACGCTCGGGTCAGACTGAGTAGTTCAGCTTTCGAGACTCACCTTTGGAGTTGGAGCTTCGCTTGGAGATCCAGCTATCTATCCAGCTTTCAGATATTCGATGATTCCAGTGATGTATTCGGATTTGTATCTGTTACTCTCCCGTTGTATCTGGTTTAACTCTGATGTATCGTATTACTCTTCTTTTGTAAACTCTGATGTATTTTATATATTCATATAGTAGCTTCATGAACTACTATCTCTTTTATTTCCGCTGCACTTATTACTTTGTGTCTGTGATCTGTGATTATTTATTTACCGTATATGTTCAGTTTTGCCAATTTAAATTAACAACGCGGTATTTTGAGCAATTCAACTCCGGCATGAGTGTCTACCTATACACTTATAATGGACGCGAATGGTCCAAAATATCGCGTCGTTACAGTTGGTATCAGAGCTTTGGTAGCTCTAGGCAAAACTCAACATATAGGGTAAATGTATTTACAGAATCACTCTCATTCGAGTTTCAATCTCTTCCCTTGACTTAATTCCTTTGAATTTTGGAACGTTTCCATCGGTTCCGAAATTCATTCGTGTCCTTCACTATTCGTCTTCTTTCAATTCTGGAGCACCCCATAACTCCATTTTGAATGATATCTATAATAGATCGGCGGTCTCGCCAATCTTCGAATGATTTGTAAAGGGGTGAAACTCCTTTACAATAGGCATTGATTTACCGGAGATTTCTGTATACTCGGTTTACGATGCTATCTATCTCCTGCTATACCTGAATTTTATTTCTTGAGATCGAATGTCGATTTACCTCGGAATTCTAGCATCGATCCTATTCTTGAAGTTACGGACGACCCGGTTAAGGTTGCCCGTGAATTAAATAAACTCATCCATCTCACAATTGTGGTAATTGAATCATCTTATCTTCTGTTTCAAACTTATTTTCGAATCAAAATTCTCTTTGATTTGATTTCCATCAAATTTGAATCTCTATACATGTTTTGAAATCGTTCTTGTATCCTCGAATGAGGAATTGTATTTATAAAATTATATTTAAAATGTTTTAAAATATATTGTGTTGTTTGAGTTGTTGATGTTGATTTGGGTTTCCGATCGATTCGTCTGATCAACGCTATCGATAGGATTTCCAAAACACTTGAACAGAGCAAACTGACACAATATTATTTTCAAATTTGGAAAATGAAATAAATTTGTTTGATTATATTGTGAAAATATAAGAATTTTTTTTTTGGAATTTAATAGGCAAATTAAATTGTTTGTTTGAAATGATAATATTTGATTATCATTTATTGTTCTAAATAAATTTATAAATACGGTTTATAAATTTATTTGGAATTTGAAATGAATTTAATTCAGAAATTTGAGAATTTAGTTTCCGGTGATTTCGAATTTTGGTTTTAAAATTTTAAAGTATATATGATTGAAAGTATTTTCAAATAGAAACCGTTTTCAAAGAATTTTAAAATAGTGAAACCAGTGCTCTTCTCTTTGTCGCTGGAAAATAATTTCGGTGATGGCGGCCGCATCATCGACATTCATTTTCGAGTTTCGAAGTGGAGATACTATCCTGTAGCCTTGCTACGGTTTTGTTTTAAAAAAAATATATTTTGATTTGAATTTCTTCAGTATATTTTGATTTACATATATAGGTATCTTGTTTTAAAATTAAATTTGATTTGATATAAATATATTATACTTATCTCTAAATTGTTTAAAGTTAATCGGAAATCTAAATCTTAAATTTTGTTAAAGGATGATTTTAATTAAAAAAATAAAACCAAAATTTAGAATAAATATTTAAACTTGAATAATTGAATTTGGAAAATTTTATTTGTATATTGTTCAACTGCATTCTAATACAACTTACCTAAATCGTTCAGAAGTTGAATATGTAATTGGATAATATATAAGATAAATTAAAATTATAAATAAATTTGAGTGTTTATAATAAATGTTATATACTAAATTTTGATTATAAAGATGTAAATAGAGTTAGATAGGATAATAAGTAAAACTCAGTTAATAATGAAATAAATTTGTTTTGAAGAATTAATAAATTGAAATTTGATCAACTTATGAAAATACTTTGAATTTAAAGGTAATTAGTGAATATAAATTTATTTAAATCGAAACTTTTATGGTTTAAATTAATTTATATGGGTTAAATATATGTAATAAGATATATTAAGTGGAACAAATCTAATAATAATTTGGAATAAAGAAGAATTAGATTTGTTGAATAAAATATGATTAAAATAAAGGACTATTCAAGTTTATGATTTTAGAAATTGTTAATAAAAGATAATTGGATAATAAAACAATGAATAAATGAGATAAATAAAATAAAATTTTGTTTTGAAGAAATCTTTTGGTATCAAATATGAATAAATTGGAATTAAATCAACTTATTGTAATACCTTGAATTTTAAATCAAATATTGAGTATTAATTAAGGTAAATTGAAATTTATACGGTTTAAGCCAATTGTTTTATTTTGTTTTCAATCTGTTTTCTTTCTGGTTGTTTCTATTCTCCTACCTTGTTCCTTTTCGGGGACGAAAAGTTTTGAGTGGGGGAGAGTGTAACGATCCGTAAATTTCAACTGTTTTAATAACGTAATTAGTTGAAATTTTGTGAAATTTTAAACGATAAAATTTTGAAATAAAAATTTGATATTTGGAATACGTCTAGTTAAACATAGCAACCGGTAAATTTTCGTCCGAAAATATGAAAGTTTATTTCGCGCGTAAGTTCACTTCAATTTAATCAGTTAAAAAAGCGTTGAAAATAAAATGTTTTCGAAACCTAAATATTTTTACATAGAAAAATTCTAAACCATCTTCTGAGCAAGATGTCAGTTCGTCATTTTTCCAAATTCGGACATCTATTGCTCCGTCGTTCTTATTTTCTGCAAAATAGCAGCATTTTCGGTACCGATATCGACTTTTGATCAGATGATCGTACCACTGATATCTGTATACCGTTTTGATCGTCTCGTTGTGCTGATCTTCGCAGTATATTTATTTCTGCGAATTGGAGTCCGGTTCACTGCGGAATCCGCGAAAACAGTAATCGTATCGGTACCGTAGATTGTGACCGTTGGCTTTCCTTGCCTTTCAAATTCAAACGTGCTGTCCAATCAGAAATCAATTGCTCTAATTGTTATTTTCTGAATCAACGTGTTGCTTTTATAACTCTCCTTAATTTAAGGTTCAGTTACTATTTCCAAAGTTAATTATTTCTTCTATTTCAATCCTCTACTCTTTTAAACTTCTCTTTGTCACGACCCGCCCTTCTCGACCCTCGAAAATCGACACAAAATACTCAACAGTATAATATGCCGACGATCGAATGCCGGAAAAGACAGATTGTAGGAAAAGAAAGAAGGTAGAAGAAGAAGAAGAATGAACTAAACAACATCAAAACCTCACAGTCGCAGCGGAATAAAATATAATATATAGAACAGAACTTTACACAAATCAAAACTATATCTGTTTATATACAATACATCATCATCAGAGTATATCAATACAACCAACCATAGCCAGTCAAACAGTCAATACAATCACAGCAGCGGAATAATACAAGTACGAGAAATACGTCTCGGACTCCAGCTCCTCTCCTGAGCTCCATAGCAACCTATCCTGAAATATACTCGGTCTGACCCGAGCATTATAATAAAATAACACCCGAGTCAGTCTGGAATACCAGCGCATCATAAATACATCCAAACTGATTATTAAAGTTCGAAAATCCTTTGAAACAAAAGCATCTCTTAAGACCACGCCACAAATAAACATGTCGGGTTTTTACCTTACGATAGCTAAAACACTTTTTATAAAAATCCTCTGATATTATAATAGTGTCTATTTACAAATACTTATTAAAATAGCTGAAATTGTTACATGATTAAATTCCAGCATACTAGGTATACAAACAAATACCGTACAAGGCACGTAGGGAAAATGGATTTCCAACGAATGACTAGGCACTGGGGTACCACCTGTCACAGTACGTGGCCTAGATCACAGTACCGAGGAGTATGCCCGCTCCCCTGCAACACAAGGCCGGAATCATCCCTTACTGGATAATTCCAAGTAAAATCACCCCACGGTTGGGATCAGCAACCGCACCACTAAGCCGAAATAAAAGGGACATCTAGACAGGGATGACCTTACTCTCAAGTGGGGGCTACCCACGAAGCCTTGCTGCATAACCCCTGATTTTCAGTCATTCCCGGTTGATGAGGCTTGAGGCTAAACGATACCTTTATAGCACATATCCCTTAGAATGCCCATCGTCCACCTGACGATGTCACGAAAGCATTCGTCCATACAAGTCCGTCCCGGGTCCGAACGGAACCGAAGGCACTACCCCTACTACATCCGTTTTGGAAATATCCTCAGGATTAGTAGCGACTAGCCCTTGCACTTCACTGCTTCATCTTCGACTCCGAACACGTTACACGAAACGTACAAACCGGATCGAAGTGGTTTTCGAGTCTCCAGACCTAGAATCCCGGTATATGGAAACTCGATCCCAGTCTCTTCGAAACGATCGCGTATTTGGCCAATATTGATAGTCGGTGATTTAACTATCAATTAATGTTCACAAACATCCATACACATCCATCACACAATAAATAATCTCCATATTATTTATTTGCCTCTAATATCTTTCAAAGATATATATTTCAAATTTTCAAAACTCGTTTGAAAATAGTTTCCCAAAACTCTTCCTTTACAAGGTAAATCCTTTACCCTTTATTCCCATCGGGAATAACCAAGTATAAAACAATTTGCATTTAAAACAGTTAAGAATACTTTATACTGAAATATACTTTAAAATGTGAAAATTTCTTCTATTTATTTACTCAAAATATAAATTTAAAATATGTGAAGAAAACTAGTTATTAACACATAAACTTTGATTTAAAGATAAGGGTTTAGTTTCACTAAATTCAAAATAGCGTTATAAGAAGAAAAATGCTAATTTTAACAGCTTAAGCTAAAACCAACTTTTAAATAAATCCATTTGTAAAATAATTGCTAATATACTCCCAAATTATTACGGTATTAAAAATTATTAATTCATTTCTTTAAAAATAACGATTTCTTAAAAATACTTTTAAAACGATTTAAAACTTAACCTTAGTTAAATAAAATCTTTTTATAAACATTTACTTGGTTTTCCCAGGGAAACACTTTCCCGTTTCAAAACATTTCCAAGTACCCTTTCATATAAATCCTCTGATTTATTTCAAGTCAATTTATGATTTCAACATAAATTCCCAATCCCATACTTAACTATAACTTCCTCCGAAGTTAAATCACAATTTTTCATTTCCGGAAATTCATTTTTAAATATAGTTTAAACATTTTTAAATAAACATTTTGGTGAATTTTCAATGGAAGCCAAATTTCCAATTCACTTAATTAAATTCCAATGAAATACGGCATTTCAAAACATTCATTTGAACTTGTTAATTTATAGTCGGAAACTTCATTTTAACATATTTTTAATTTCCGGATAACATTAGTCATTATTAAAATAAACACCGTTATTTTAAACAATTTATAATTTCATAAATTTAATCTCCAGAAAATTTATATTTTCCATTTACCCATTTCATAAACTTCCCATTATATTCAAAATCCCAATTTGGCCCAATTACATTTTTCCTTTCAAATCCGACTTCAAATTTTACTCTTTGAAATTCTAAATTTAACAATTCATTTTATTTCGTAGAAACACAATTTATCCATTTATAATTAAATTCTGTGATTACAATTTATACCACAATGTCACAGAACAACTAAATTTCCAGATTTATCAATCACATCATATAAACAGGTATTCACTAACAATTATAAAATAAATTGCTACAATTGTGAGGAATCCCGTTGGATCCCTCCAACCTGTTTCTCCCTGCATCACAGATGTTAGCACATCACAATATAAATATCAATCCAGCCAGATAACAGCAGTTAAAGTCAACCAATCATTCAGATATTTAAATACCAATTATTTATAATGTCTAGCATCCAGATGTGAGTGAGAAAAACTCACTTTGAGTTTCGGCGAACGTTCGAAATTTAAATTAAACCGAACGACGTTCGATTTAACCCAAATTTCTACTTGCCCGGAATGATTCCGGAACTGCACCATTTCGTAGCATGCGTTCCTGCGATTCCAACGCATCCAAAATCGCCTCAATCTGATATCGTATGAACACGTTATGGTTTTACAAAGTTTGAATAACGATTTAAAACAAATTTCTTCTATCAACTATTTACCAAACAGATCACGACCGTACGCTCCAACGAAGAAATCAAGGCCGCAGATTACGTTCTCCCTCTCGTACGCGAACACTACCAACAGGATCGAACCCATTTCGTCCTCTAGGGTTTGCCAACGCATCCACCACGCTTGATTAGCACGCGATCATTCGACTCCGCCTCGAAGCCCACGGCTTGCTCCGCCACCGCCCTAAGCTAGGGTCCACTCGGTCGCCTCCTTAGCTCAGAAACTGAGTACGAACGCACCCCCTATCTCGCCTGATTGACGGCGATTCCTTCAACCAAACCCGATCGCAGCCGGTCATTTCGAAGACCTCTCTCCCCTCTACACTTTTGTAGTTGAACCCTCTTGGCGATATGGCGTGGATAAGAAGAAAAATGGAAGTGAAAAGGGGAACGAACTGGCCATTGAACAATGAGGAAGATGGCGGCTGAACCTTTAAGCTAGGGTTTTGATTATAAATATAATATATTGTTTTAATATTATTTTATTAATAAAATTTCTCAATTTAACTGTTAATGCAAACGACCTCCAATTCTCACGTTCCGACAGGCTATCCTGGGGTTTTTCCACATTCCGGACGCAATGGAAGAGGTTTCGTAAGCTAATTTGATCGTATGAGCGAGATACGGGATTAAACGATCAATTAAAAATTAAATCGGTTAAATCGATTTCTAGACGTTTCGAGCTGCCACGGTCACACGACAACTCTGATTGCTACGAAAATTGAAATCCGATAATAACTAACTATTACGGATCCAATGGAACTAGTTTCGTCGAATTCCGAGACTGTGCCTCGGAAGGCTGTTTTAACTCGTCTTATTAAATCAGGCGATTTGTCAAAATTGACGAAAACGCGTAAAATTTCACTTTTAAAATTTTAATAACTCAATAATAAAACATATAAAATTTATAAACACATTAAAAATCATTCTGGCTCATTCTAGACCAAAATCTGATTAAATTGCATTTTAATAATATTAAATTCATTTTAAATTAATATAAAATCCCAAATATTAATTTATCGACTTTTAAATTCATCTAAAAATCCCATAATATTATTTATAACCATTCGAACCTAAAAATACATTTAAACATCATTTTACAGCTGTTTACACCCAAATCCCCAAATTTTCTTAGTCCAAATAATATTTTAAATATTATTTTTCCATTAATCAAATTCAACCAGAATTGCTATAAATTAAAATTATAGCTCATTTTCATTGATTGAACCCAAATCCATTCATTTCAAAATCAATTAAGGATCCACATTAAACATTTAAAATGAATTAAATGTTCAAATTCAATAGTTTAAAAATACGGGATGTTACATTCCTCCCCCCTTATAAAAATTTCGTCCCCGAAATTTGCTAAGGTAAAAATATACTTTCCAACTCAACTCACTTATCCCATTTGCTTAGTTAAAGGCTATATTCACTTCCAAAATACTTTAACTCAATTCTAAACCCATTTGCTTTATTCACATTCAAAAGCCTTTGAACTTTAACGTTTTCCAATAACTTTACTAGTTATAAAAAAATTTTCCCAAAACCCCAAAAATTTTCTAACTCCCAAAATTTCTGGAAAATTTTGGCGGAGTCTCCTTTGTACGGAGGAGCTTCTGCGATATCGCAGGATACACAAATATATATACATCGGCTCACATGGCCGGAAACCAAAATATATCACAATATATATATCATTTCCCAATTATATTTGCGTAAGCATACCTTTTAAGCAATTTTTAATAGCGAGCGGCTAATATATCGCATATACGCGCTCCAACACTCTCGAACGCCTCTCGTACCTGTACTTACTCAAGCAAACTCATCAGTTTCAAGATATGTGCATTTTCATAATATTTCCAATACAAATGCAAACCAAACATATTCATTGCATAACCAAACCAAGCAATTTCATAGTTTAACAATGTCACTATATTTTCCACAATCCAAAATTTTCAATCACTTCCGAATCACTTATTCAAGTCTACCTCATTTTATTTCACTTGAATGCCTTAAATTCAAGTTTTCAATCACCTTTCAAGTTACTTATTCAAGTCCAACTATTTTATTTCATTTGAATGATTTACATTCAAGTTTACTATATACCATTCATATTTATCTCAACCAATTCATTTCCACTTCAATATGATTACATATGCCTTTCTTACCTTTTAAATTTACTTACATTCCAAATTTGATTTACAATCAAACTTCATTTTAACTTGAAACATTTGCATTTCAGTTATGATCCATTTCCATTCATATGCAAAATCACTTAACAATATTTCAATCCATTCCAATTTATTCAAAACCAATTCCACTTGTCATTTAAACCAATTCACTTGCATTTATTTACAAAACTCTTTGAATTGGGTTCCCATTCATATCAATTTATTCACAATTCAATTCCAATTGCTTTTAAACACTCAATTGCAAATACATGCAAATTTCCATGTCATTCAAGCAAAACAATTGCCACTTAAGCTTATAACCATTTAAAATTAATTTCAACTTGGATGTGTATTAATTTTATTCAATTTTTGCATTGTTCACAATCCAAGTATTTTCTCTTTCCAATGCAATTGTTAAATTAAATTTCCCTTTCATCTCAATAATTAATTAATACAATGACACATGCATTTCCATTTTATTATTTAACAAATTGTATTCAAGATTACTTAATAAGCCCATTCAAAATCATTTTGTTTTTCTCTTCCAAGATGCTTAGGTTCTTCCACAAAATTTCCATCATCTTCTTATATCAATTTTATTTTATTTTCATTTGATTCTCATTCAAATAAAATTCAAATTCAAATTCATTTACAAAGTTTAATGCTCTTCGTTTATTTATCCAATCCATTTTAGATTTATTTTATCAACAAAGAGACCATTTAAATTATTTCTCTCATTTGAATTTACCTACAATTCAAACCATCACTATTATAATCTAATCCCATTATACATTCTCACTTCCAACATTTATTACCAAACTTAAATTTCATTCAACAACTGGATTTTTTTTTCCTTACTTTCTAAATTTTGACCAAACTATCAAAATCCTATTTATTGCAATACAAACTCCATTTAATTTAGCTTACACAAGATTTATTTCCAAACAATCATTTTGGATTTAGTTGAGTAAACATTACTTCATTCAACATCATTCAACTGAATTAAATTTCCATTAAACTCAATTCTTATCCCATTTTAATTCAAGGTTAACTAAATTATATATGCAATTTCAATTTAATTCCTTTCCAGAATTTATTCAACTTCTTCTAAATTTTATTTAGCCCACCTGAATTTAAACCATTTCCTTTACTACTTTAAATAAGAATTTAATTACATTCATTCTTATTCATAACACAACGGAATTTTAATATTCAGCTTAATTCCATTTTAGTCGAAGTTAAACCAAATTCAATTTAATCTTAATTCTCCATATCCAAGTTCAACTTATTTACTAACTTCAGTTCACTTACCTCTTTTATATTTTATAATTGTTTCACCTTACCTTGCATTCCATTTAAAATTAAGTTCGAATTCACCATTCCAATTTATTATTTCCATTTGTGATTATAATTCCATTTTTCTTGAGTTAAAATCAAATCTTCCATTCTCAAGTTCTCCAACTTATTTACTTGTAAGTTTATATTGCTCATTTCAAACCAATCCACATTTTTATAATCACAATGTCAAATTTTAACACTTAATAGCTTAAAAATATGAAGTTATTTGCACCATTTTGAATTCACAAATTTTAGATTGGAAGTATAATACTTAATAGCTTATGGGTACCATTGATTACACAATGACCCATAATTACAAAGTCATTTTACTTTCATCTTAACCCAAATCAAATTAATCCATTTCCAATTTTATTTAACTTATTCCAAGTTAAATTCCAATTTCTATTCACCTCAATAGCTTCATTCACTTCCATTTACCCAAATTAAATTTTAATTTCAGGATTAAAATTTCATTCCCTTTCTAACTTAAATCAACTTTACTTTCAACATTATAGTTGATTTATTTCAACCTTTTTACCTGTTTATTTTAAATAGAATTTCCAGAATTCAATTTACCCGGATTTATTTCAAAACCAATTTGAAATAAAAATCAACACATTTCTCTTTGATATTCAAATCAAATACCAAATTCCAAAACAAACTGCTTTTACCAAACAATTTTTTTCTTTTGAAAATTCCATAATCACTTGTTTCCCAAACAAGTCCAAACAATATCATAACCAACTATTTTGGTAGCAATCCATCACTTTAGAAACTCGAAAATGAATTCTAATGATGTGGCCAGCATCATCAGGATTATTTTCCAGCGACTGAAGTGAGTTCAATGCTTTCCACTTCCAAAATTCACCTCAAAACAATTTCTATTCAAAAATATTTCCCCAAAATATAATCCATTCCTTCAAATGCTTTTGAAAACATTTCTAACATTTCCACGAAGTCAAACTCCCAAAACTTTGTTTAATTCCATTTGAAATTCCTTTCAAAATTTCCGGGGTCAAAATTCTAGTTTAAATCAAATTTAAATTTCACTTTTCTTATTTAAGACATATTGAGTTAACTCTATTTGGTTATAAACCATTTTAATATTTTAACTTCTTATTTTCTTATATATATCATTTCAAATTTTAGATCATGTTTTAATTTCTTATTTGATTATAAAAGAAACAACCAAACAAGCATCCAATACATATAATAATTTAGAAAATTATTTCTTTATATCAAAAATATAGCTTTGGGTAAAATTATTTCATTTACCCACTTTAAGACAATACTATGTCGGTTTATCTTGTTTAAGAGTTTAGAAACCCCTATCGATACGGTTGTACTTCCCGCACCGACCAGAATTCATAAACACTCAACCGATAAGTCAACACAGTACAAAAACAATTTTATATCCACTAACAAGTACGCTCTCATAGCTATTATTACACTCAACTCGTTATAGAGTACTTCCGACTCTATTTAAAAATGAGTAATTTTCCCACCAAAGCCTAGGTTGTCGCCAATCTAAGCTCTGATACCAACTGTCACGACCCGCCCTTCTCGACCCTCGAAAATCGACACAAAATACTCAACAGTATAATATGCCGACGATCGAATGCCGGAAAAGACAGATTGTAGGAAAAGAAAGAAGGTAGAAGAAGAAGAAGAATGAACTAAACAACATCAAAACCTCACAGTCGCAGCGGAATAAAATATAATATATAGAACAGAACTTTACACAAATCAAAACTATATCTGTTTATATACAATACATCATCATCAGAGTATATCAATACAACCAACCATAGCCAGTCAAACAGTCAATACAATCACAGCAGCGGAATAATACAAGTACGAGAAATACGTCTCGGACTCCAGCTCCTCTCCTGAGCTCCATAGCAACCTATCCTGAAATATACTCGGTCTGACCCGAGCATTATAATAAAATAACACCCGAGTCAGTCTGGAATACCAGCGCATCATAAATACATCCAAACTGATTATTAAAGTTCGAAAATCCTTTGAAACAAAAGCATCTCGTAAGACCACGCCACAAATAAACATGTCGGGTTTTTACCTTACGATAGCTAAAACACTTTTTATAAAAATCCTCTGATATTATAATAGTGTCTATTTACAAATACTTATTAAAATAGCTGAAATTGTTACATGATTAAATTCCAGCATACTAGGTATACAAACAAATACCGTACAAGGCACGTAGGGAAAATGGATTTCCAACGAATGACTAGGCACTGGGGTACCACCTGTCACAGTACGTGGCCTAGATCACAGTACCGAGGAGTACGCCCGCTCCCCTGCAACACAAGGCCGGAATCATCCCTTACTGGATAATTCCAAGTAAAATCACCCTACGGTTGGGATCAGCAACCGCACCACTAAGCCGAAATAAAAGGGACATCTAGACAGGGATGACCTTACTCTCAAGTGGGGGCTACCCACGAAGCCTTGCTGCATAACCCCTGATTTTCAGTCATTCCCGGTTGATGAGGCTTGAGGCTAAACGATACCTTTATAGCACATATCCCTTAGAATGCCCATCGTCCACCTGACGATGTCACGAAAGCATTCGTCCATACAAGTCCGTCCCGGGTCCGAACGGAACCGAAGGCACTACCCCTACTACATCCGTTTTGGAAATATCCTCAGGATTAGTAGCGACTAGCCCTTGCACTTCACTGCTTCATCTTCGACTCCGAACACGTTACACGAAACGTACAAACCGGATCGAAGTGGTTTTCGAGTCTCCAGACCTAGAATCCCGGTATACGGAAACTCGATCCCGGTCTCTTCGAAACGATCGCGTATTTGGCCAATATTGATAGTCGGTGATTTAACTATCAATTAATGTTCACAAACATCCATACACATCCATCACACAATAAATAATCTCCATATTATTTATTTGCCTCTAATATCTTTCAAAGATATATATTTCAAATTTTCAAAACTCGTTTGAAAACAGTTTCCCAAAACTCTTCCTTTACAAGGTAAATCCTTTACCCTTTATTCCCATCGGGAATAACCAAGTATAAAACAATTTGCATTTAAAACAGTTAAGAATACTTTATACTGAAATATACTTTAAAATGTGAAAATTTCTTCTATTTATTTACTCAAAATATAAATTTAAAATATGTGAAGAAAACTAGTTATTAACACATAAACTTTGATTTAAAGATAAGGGTTTAGTTTCACTAAATTCAAAATAGCGTTATAAGAAGAAAAATGCTAATTTTAACAGCTTAAGCTAAAACCAATATTTAAATAAATCCATTTGTAAAATAATTGCTAATATACTCCCAAATTATTACGGTATTAAAAATTATTAATTCATTTCTTTAAAAATAACGATTTCTTAAAAATACTTTTAAAACGATTTAAAACTTAACCTTAGTTAAATAAAATCTTTTTATAAACATTTACTTGGTTTTCCCAGGGAAACACTTTCCCGTTTCAAATCATTTCCAAGTACCCTTTCATATAAATCCTCTGATTTATTTCAAGTCAATTTATGATTTCAACATAAATTCCCAATCCCATACTTAACTATAACTTCCTCCGAAGTTAAATCACAATTTTTCATTTCCGGAAATTCATTTTTAAATATAGTTTAAACATTTTTAAATAAACATTTTGGTGAATTTTCAATGGAAGCCAAATTTCCAATTCACTTAATTAAATTCCAATGAAATACGGCATTTCAAAACATTCATTTGAACTTGTTAATTTATAGTCGGAAACTTCATTTTTAACATATTTTTAATTTCCGGATAACATTAGTCATTATTAAAATAAACACCGTTATTTTAAACAATTTATAATTTCATAAATTTAATCTCCAGAAAATTTATATTTTCCATTTACCCATTTCATAAACTTCCCATTATATTCAAAATCCCAATTTGGCCCAATTACATTTTTCCTTTCAAATCCGACTTCAAATTTTACTCTTTGAAATTCTAAATTTAACAATTCATTTTATTTCGTAGAAACACAATTTATCCATTTATAATTAAATTCTGTGATTACAATTTATACCACAATGTCACAGATCAACTAAATTTCCAGATTTATCAATCACATCATATAAACAGGTATTCACTAACAATTATAAAATAAATTGCTACAATTGTGAGGAATCCCGTTGGATCCCTCCAACCTGTTTCTCCCTGCATCACAGATGTTAGCACATCACAATATAAATATCAATCCAGCCAGATAACAGCAGTTAAAGTCAACCAATCATTCAGATATTTAAATACCAATTATTTATAATGTCTAGCATCCAGATGTGAGTGAGAAAAACTCACTTTGAGTTTCGGCGAACGTTCGAAATTTAAATTAAACCGAACGACGTTCGATTTAACCCAAATTTCTACTTGCCCGGAATGATTCCGGAACTGCACCATTTCGTAGCATGCGTTCCTGCGATTCCAACGCATCCAAAATCGCCTCAATCTGATATCGTATGAACACGTTATGGTTTTACAAAGTTTGAATAACGATTTAAAACAAATTTCTTCTATCAACTATTTACCAAACAGATCACGACCGTACGCTCCAACGAAGAAATCAAGGCCGCAGATTACGTTCTCCCTCTCGTACGCGAACACTACCAACAGGATCGAACCCATTTCGTCCTCTAGGGTTTGCCAACGCATCCACCACGCTTGATTAGCACGCGATCATTCGACTCCGCCTCGAAGCCCACGGCTTGCTCCGCCACCGCCCTAAGCTAGGGTCCACTCGGTCGCCTCCTTAGCTCAGAAACTGAGTACGAACGCACCCCCTATCTCGCCTGATTGACGGCGATTCCTTCAACCAAACCCGATCGCAGCCGGTCATTTCGAAGACCTCTCTCCCCTCTACACTTTTGTAGTTGAACCCTCTTGGCGATATGGCGTGGATAAGAAGAAAAATGGAAGTGAAAAGGGGAACGAACTGGCCATTGAACAATGAGGAAGATGGCGGCTGAACCTTTAAGCTAGGGTTTTGATTATAAATATAATATATTGTTTTAATATTATTTTATTAATAAAATTTCTCAATTTAACTGTTAATGCAAACGACCTCCAATTCTCACGTTCCGACAGGCTATCCTGGGGTTTTTCCACATTCCGGACGCAATGGAAGAGGTTTCGTAAGCTAATTTGATCGTATGAGCGAGATACGGGATTAAACGATCAATTAAAAATTAAATCGGTTAAATCGATTTCTAGATGTTTCGAGTTGCCACGGTCACACGACAACTCCGATTGCTACGAAAATTGAAATCCGATAATAACTAACTATTACGGATCCAATGGAACTGGTTTCGTCGAATTCCGAGACTGTGCCTCGGAAGGCTGTTTTAACTCGTCTTATTAAATCAGGCGATTTGTCAAAATTGACGAAAACGCGTAAAATTTCACTTTTAAAATTTTAATAACTCAATAATAAAACATATAAAATTTATAAACACATTAAAAATCATTCTGGCTCATTCTAGACCAAAATCTGATTAAATTGCATTTTAATAATATTAAATTCATTTTAAATTAATATAAAATCCCAAATATTAATTTATCGACTTTTAAATTCATCTAAAAATCCCATAATATTATTTATAACCATTCGAACCTAAAAATACATTTAAACATCATTTTACAGCTGTTTACACCCAAATCCCCAAATTTTCTTAGTCCAAATAATATTTTAAATATTATTTTTCCATTAATCAAATTCAACCAGAATTGCTATAAATTAAAATTATAGCTCATTTTCATTGATTGAACCCAAATCCATTCATTTCAAAATCAATTAAGGATCCACATTAAACATTTAAAATGAATTAAATGTTCAAATTCAATAGTTTAAAAATACGGGATGTTACACTCTTCCCTTTTTAAATTTTCTATTCCTCTGTCACCTTTCTTCTTCCTTTACCTGTACCCATTTCTTCACGCCCAGGCTTGGCCATTTTCTCCTTAAAGTTAATCATAATAATAATATAGCGACAGCATCACGCACCCCACGAAGCGCCGAGCATCACCACTGACTCTCGCCACCGACCGTCTGCCGTTCCTATTGCCGAGCCTCCACTCATCACCACCACGGCCTTCGCCTATTCCACCTCCTTCCCCTCCACATCTTCTCTTTTCATGCGCCGCAGCCGAGAGCCACGCGAGCACGCAATCGGCCACCATCCCCTCCGTGCATCGGCATGCTCGATCTACGCAGCTAGTCATCACACGCTGCCTGACACAAGGCCGACTGCATCACTTCGCCCCGCCTCGGCATCAGATCCGCAGCCTCCCTTCCCACTGCCGCGCATCATCACCCGACTCACGCACGGCTCGTCTCTCCATTTTTCCATCTTCACCTCGGCCAGAACTGTCACACGCAGCAAGCACCACCACAACTCCGTCGCCACCACCCACCGCCGTCCACCCAGGCCTGATACACCGAGCTTCCAACTCAGATTCCACTTACCGAGCCTTCTTCATTTACGTAGATGTGAGGTATAATAAATATATCAATATGTTGGTAGTTATAATAGTTAGTCATATATATAGCTGTTGTGCACTTCTATAAGCATATTTGCTGAGTTAAAAATGGTTGTTCGTGTAAATGCTACAGTACATGCATTTTTAAATAAATAAGGCTTATAGTATATATTATTTTATAAAGAGTATTATATATATGTTCTTTCCAGTAACGTGCTACTTACAATAGATATGTATAAGGTGTATAGTATAACCTTTGTAATTACTGTATATATATTTATATGTGTACAAGTTGTACATTTTATGAAAGTTTATATGTGTAAAAAAATTAAGCAAGTTGTATAAATTTGTTTCAAATAAATGTTTAGGGCATAACAAGTATGTAAGTATTTTGTATGTATGTATTTATTCCCAGATATATAATTTATATTGGAAAGTTATGGTTATGTCTGCATATGTGTTTACATATATAAGCATACTAGAAATTGCTTTTAAAATAGAAGTATTTACGTCAGTTGTCTACTTGCTACTACATATCAGTTTCATGAACAATTATATAGGTTTGCATAGATTGGGACTTTCGAATATATAAGTTATACAGTGTATGTATTTTATATAAAGCATGTATGGGTCGGGCTGCACCTATGTTTAGCCAAATATTTATTTGTTGCATTTGGAAAGGGCTGCATATTTGTTATGGTCTGCATAGCAAGATATACTGATCCTGTTAAATATGATATCGTGTGTAATTTAAAAGCATAGCCTGAACACAATGGATATTGGCAAGTTTTGTACTACTTTGTTTATAACTAAGCTAATAATCTTTTTAAGACAACTCTGTACTGGTCACATTTAAGTGTGTTCAGCCTAGGGTAACATTGATTATGGATTGTATGAGTGTGTGGTAAGAGTCAATGTTTTGTTAACTTGAGTGGTGCATAGTTGGATATGTTTTAAGTTGTATAGATTGGTTATGCTGTTAAGTTGTTCTTACTTATAACCGTAGTATATATATTAGTTTACAGATAATGTCATAGTTTTAAGTAATAATTTAACGTATCGTATTGTTAGTATAATACATATGTTATAAATTTATGTATTATTGTTTAAAATAATGAGTGGGAAATACCTATATATATCTCAATGTTTAAATATGTATTTTGATCTAAACATTCATTTTGGAAAGGAGTAATAAGATAATAATAGAATATTCGTTTCAATTATATCAAGCTATTCTAATTCGTTCTCATCGATTCCCTTTATCAGCCTTTGTTCGCCGTGCCTGCTTTCTCCGTCAAATCATGTCCGTCTAGTTTGTTTTGAATTGGCGCTTGGATTTCGTAACTCGACTTCGTTGTCTATCTCTCTAGCCTCAAAAGGTGAGCACTCACTCACGATTAACGTTCTTTTATTTATTAAATTTGATTTCAATTGAAACGACAATTGAAATATGCTGCTGTTAGTTAAGTACACTGTTATATATGCTATTGCCTGTATCAGTTCACCTGTGACATCTGACACCATTATCTGTTGATTATTTATGCGATGATAATACAGTTTGGCTTATAATTGATTGATTGTTGATGTTTATATTGGACGTTAAAATGTTAATGTTAAAATGATAAATAGCATGCAATTGAACTTGATATAGGATAATTAAATGTTAAATTTGATTAAATGACATTTGTATAATATGACCCCTTTATCTGTTAAATTTATTGACACGTATGATTTGTTTAATTACATATTGAACCACTGAATGTATGTTGTTATATTGATGATGTATGAAATTGTAAATATATGACAAGTGAAAACCGTAATGTAATAATCTTTAATCTACATGAAATGATAGTGTAGATTCTAGAAATAATTATATTAATTTGTACAAATAACAATGCGAATTAATACGGTTATTTCGGGATTATTTGAATTGATTATTGGATTGATATTGATTGTTGTTATTGCTTGTTTATTTACTTTGACACCATCCCAGTTATCACACTGCAAGTTCCCTTTATTATGCTTTGTTTTGAATTAAATTGGAATCGGGTTGAAATGATAAATACCCAAAATTGAATTTTGACCTAAGATAGAAATTTAAATAAAAACCGATTGGTTAATAATTTGATTTAAAAATAAAACGAAGATTTTATTTGAATAAATAATATGGTTTTGAAACAAAGTTGGAAATTGAATTTAATGAAATTTAAACATGAATATTTAATAATCTGAAATGAAATATTAATAAAGAAATTGATGAAAGAAGGTTGTTAAATTTGAGAAATGATTGAATTAGGTTTGAAACAATTAAACTTTGAAATGATTTAATAATTAAGTTGAAATTATAATTAAGTTTGAAATTATTAAACTTTGAAATTATTTAATAATTAAGTTTTGATTATTTAATAATTAAATAAGATTGAATTATTTAATGATTAAATTGAATTGGATTCTTTAAAAAGAGAAATTGAATTTTTGAATAAGTGAATTTTACTTCGTAATAACTGAAATTGAGTTTCTTTATTAATTAAGTTTTGGAAAATTATTTAAGTAAGTAAATAAGGGAAATGGAATTTCTTTAACAGGAAATGAAAATGTGATATTTTTGGAATTAATGCAAGACTTGTAATTGAAAGAATTGATTTGACGAATTTAGTTTAATTCAAAATTGTAAGTTTGATTTGATGAAGTTGAACTTAAGAATTGATTTAATGAATTGGAAATTTAGTAGAAATTGTTTTGAATGATAAAGTAACGAATATTGAATGAAATCGATAAATGGGTTTAAATTGATTCGAATGTTAAATAAAAATTTATTTAAATGATTTCGGAATGAAACTTATATATGAACTTGAATCAATATTGGAATCGTTTAAATAAAATTTGAAATTGTATTATAAGATTTTTGAAATGGTAATTTGGAAGTTTTGAAAACGTAAATATTGGAAATTGGTTTAGAAAGACAAAATGAATTGTTGATTTACGAATTCTATTTGAAATTGAAATTGATTTGGTTTTTGAAATATATAAACGACCAATCGGTGTAATAATTACGAAAGTTATTAAAGAGACCGGGATCGGTAATGGATATACTCTCTATCTGAACCGAAACCACTTTAATAACTATACGCGGAGTGTTGATCCAGAACGAAGTGGATGGTTTTGATGAACGCGTTGACTGAAGAAAGAGGACGATTTTGGATGACCCTTGACATGACTAAAACAGGAGCCGCGCCGGGCCATTGAGGATCGCCATCTCTAGCGGACACACTTCTTCGATACCATATCTATTACTTTTGTGATTCGATTTGGGTGCACCCCTCGATTATGGGAGTGTTGTTTCGCGGTGTTGGGGTAGTAGCTGCTATGCCCAACATCAGTCCGGATCAGGCAACTACTAGTATCCTAGTTGGTATCGCCTCATGTACCTTGTCATACTGATTATCCTATTCGCGACCACTACGATTTTGATTTGTACCTTTAGTATATGGATTGCCCTCTGGTGACTTCCGGTTTTGGGGAAACTACGGTCTTGTATATGCTTTTGGGAATAAACAGGTTAAGAGGTGTATGGGCCCTGCTTAACCCTACTTTGATATCTTTATATTACTGATAGACATTATCTACTTAGCGTACATTACTACCTAGTAGATAGTTTAACGGATCCTTAAAGGATGGTTATTCCAAACATCCTTTGAGTTACTTGTATTTCAATTGCTATTTCACTTGAGTTGGATTTATTAATATAAGAATGTTAATCCTGACTCGAGTGTTTTGTGTTTTGCTTTACGCTCGGGTCAGACTGAGTAGTTCAGCTTTCGAGACTCACCTTTGGAGTTGGAGCTTCGCTTGGAGATCCAGCTATCTATCCAGCTTTCAGATATTCGATGATTCCAGTGATGTATTCGGATTTGTATTTGTTACTCTCCCGTTGTATCTGGTTTAACTCTGATGTATCGTATTACTCTTCTGTTGTAAACTCTGATGTATTTTATATATTCATATAGTAGCTTCATGAACTACTATCTCTTTTATTTCCGCTGCACTTATTACTCTGTGTCTGTGATCTGTGATTATTTATTTACTGTATATGTTCAGTTTTGCCAATTTAAATTAACAACGCGGTATTTTGAGCAATTCAACTCCGGCATGAGTGTCTACCTATACACTTATAATGGACGCGAATGGTCAAAAATATCGGGTCGTTACAGGAGGCCTTATGGTAGTTTCATTTTCCAAAAGCATTGCGGATTTCAATGTTTAAAGTTCTTTTGTGTTGTTTTAAAGATAAACTGTGTTTTTGTTACTCACACCAGTCCCACGACTGACTCGGAGTTTATTGTTCCTTTCCTAAACTCTGGGTGCTCACAATTTTCCACACGAGTAGTCTAGAGTTGGGTTTCTTAGATATTCAGGTTGAGTAGATTATCTGGAGCAAGTCAGTCCTTGGACGACTGACCTTGCTTTCCGCTAGCTATGGATTGGAGCATTCTATTGGAGATATTCTATCTGCTGCTGGTGTTATCTATTTTCTTTCCGCTGCTATTTCTTGTATCATATCTCTGATGTATAGTGATATCTGTTGTATCATTCTGTTGTATCATATTGTATCTGATTTTGTATCTGTCATTGTATCAATGTTATATATATGATATCATTGATTTCTTTATTCCGCTGTGTTGTTCTACTTAATGGTGTTATAAGCTCCGGGAAGCCGGATTCGGCGTTTGAATCTACGGCATTTTGAGTACGAGTGAAGTACGGGTGTGGATTTTCGAAGGTCGAGTTTTTGGAAAGTATAAGTATTAATTAATACTTATACTCTTGAGTACGAGTGAAGTACGGGACATGTAGGGGTAAGAGTCTCCCGTTCGCCACCAAACCGCGAAGCGAGAACCCCCTATCATGCTGTAATATAGCAAATGCGATCCATATACGACGTATCTTTATTCGGAATGGGTTATACGACACAAAGGTCCTCTCCCGGCTAAACCGAATAATGAGCGCAATCTTTAAAAACATATGGATATTGGGATTTCAATTAAGTCACAACTTATTACCCAAAACTTTTCTTTAAATGGTTTAAACAAATTACCATTTCAAATCTTTTAAAACAAAAAGATTCATTTTAACAACCTTCAAAGGTTTAAACAATTTCCACGCTTTAATCTTTTAAACAAAAGATTCATTCACAGATTTTCCAAATTAATTTCCCTTTCAATTTGATTAACTCATTAAATCTTTAAAACAAAGATTTAACTCATAGCTTTCAAAACAATTCCATTTCAATGGTTTAAACAAATCATCATTTTAAATCTGTTAAAATTAAACAGATTCAATTCATAGCTTTCAAAAAGAATTCATTCATAACTTTTCAAAACATTTCAATTTCATTTTAAATTTGAAACCTTTCAACACAAATTGGAAGTTCACTTCTTATATGAAAGCTGTTATTATTTAAAAACAAATAGTTTTCGTTTAAGAAAAATCCAATTTTATTTGCACGAGTTAAAGCCCTTGAATTATATTCACATTCCAAAATCAATACTTTTAAAATAGTTTAACCCTTATATAACGGGTATAACATCTTTAATCCCTAGTTTCAAATCACAGAATTCAATTTCAAATTTTGAATTCAAATTTAAGTCAAATTATTTAAATTTCAAAACTTAATCAAGTTATTCGAAAATAAGTTTTATCTTTGAAATTCTATTTCAAAAGCTTTTCACTTTAAACCCAAATTTCCAATCTCAAAATCAATTGTAATTAAAATTTCAACTTCAAAAACATCAAATTTAAATTATCTGTGACTTAACCGATTTCCTCGTGGAATCCATATTTGTGTGTGTAAAAGTGTAGTCCAGGGGTTTAACACAATAGTGCAACATCATTCCATCATTACAGATATATCGATAAGCGGTAAAATCGATAACGCTTATCTTCATTCACAGATTCATAGATAAAATAAATTTATCGGTCACAAAGATTCACTTTTACAATTCGATGTGGGTTTCGGATAACCAACTGGAATCCGACTCCCTGTCGCATCGAAATTCAAGTGTCGTTTTACGGGTCAAGGGTTTCATAGATATACAGAAACAAACCACAAATCACAATTCAGTATAAAGTAATTCATATCACAAAGCATCACAATCACAAATAGAACAGAAATATCAATTCAACAAACAACATCCGATGATAGACAATCATTTTCAATTTAAGGTAAAGGTGATTTTAAAGAGTTTACCACATAACTATTTTTTGATTTATCTAAATCAATGATTAACTATTTTTAATAATAAATTAATTAAATCTTTAATTAATATTTCTTAATTAATTATCCAAAATTAACTACAAATTATTAACTTTAATTATTTAATTAACGGTCTGTAATTACAAATTAGTCCATCATTTTAAATATTAACTAACCAATCTTTAGTTTCAACTTAATCAATCTCTGATCATTTAGTTAATTACAATTTTACAATTAATTGACTATTCTTAATTACCCCTTTCTTTTTAAATAATTAATAACAATTATTTGTCTTAACTAAAATTTAGAAATCTTCTTTAATTATTTCGAAATCAATTATTATAAAAAAAACTTTAATGTTAATTAACTTTAAATAACTTAGTTATCATTATATACATCTAACATTTTACCTTTATAATTAATTTACTTAGTTGAATCATTTAATTTGAGTTTAAACTAACTTAAGCATTTAACTTAACAAATTTAAGTTAAACAAATCATATAATTTCCTTTTAAGAAAAAAAACATTTATTGTAAAGAGTTTAAACTAGATTTAATTTAAATTTAAACTTGCTTTTATAAAACTTATAAACTGTTTAAAATTTTACTTAGTTTAAAAATTTAAAACCTGGTATTACAACAACCCGAGACCAAAACGTAAATACTTCGAGTGGACTTCAGGAAAACGCGAGAACCACTTCGGGTCGACCCCGTAAAATCTCGAGCACGTCTTCTTCTTCTTCTTTTCTTTTTATTCTAGTAAGTTTTAAATTTGAAACTAAAGTATAAATTAAGCATCAGGAACTCACTCTCGAACTCGACCTATACCCGAAGAAATCACCAAATTGCTCGAGAACAACTCGCGACCCTCATCATCATGACACTGACACATCCTCTCGCCGTACACGTGCACGGCAGCACGACCCAACTCCGGTGAACCCCACTATCATCAGCAAGTCGTAAATCCCCCATCAACACGAAAACCAAAATCGAATCACATTCAAAGTTTACAAATTGAAATTTGGTCCTTTGGTTGAAAATCTGAAGCCACCACAGTTGACAAACGACCTCGCCACCGCCGTAGAGACCACCTGAGACCCTCATCCTTTGGCCACACCTCGACAACACGTCCACCTTCCATTTCCCAAACGCACGTGACACTCGATCACCCATGGTCGATGAACGCGTCTCGTTACAGAGATGAACAAGAACTCCATCTAAAACCCTAATATGATCTCGTACTCTAATTTCACACAATAGAAAAATTACTGATAATTTTCACGAAATCACAAATGCTTAAACCCGCTCCAACACAAATTTCAACATTTATAATAGATTCGATTGTGAGAAAAGGGATAAAATGCAAACTTTGTTCAAATACACCCTGCTCTTAGAATACAAATCTAAAAATCTTCGTTTTTGTTTTAAAAATCCTAATTTACAGTAAGGATTCAGGTTATGAACTTGAATTAGCTTTTTACAACAATCCAATTTATCAAAATGTTAGTTGATTTCCTATAAAACAAGTTTACAGTGTATATTCTTACAACATAGTTTTAATTAGCTTTTAAAATCTTAATTCAATTTAAACATATTGTTTTAGCTGACAACTTACAGATTAAATATGTTTGTTTGAACAGAAGCATGAATCATATATCAAGTGACAGGGAAATATATTTACAGAGCAACATATACATAAGCCAGATTATAAATGAACCGTGATCTATTTTTAAATAACTTAAAGCTTTAAAATTCTTGTTTACTCAAAGATAAAAGATATAAAGAAGGCTAGTTTAAAAGAAGGTTTGCTCACTTGAATATGGATGAAGTAGAGAACAGTGGTATTTGTTTTAGATGATATCACTTTAGATTGTTTTCCAGAAATCTACTGCATTAACAAAACTGCAGCTCTGTTCCAGGTGAAAGCTTTTTGCATTCTTTGCTTTGAAATCGCATGCTTCCAGATTTGATTGTTGTTTTAGGTGAAATTTTGGTTTAGTTTAAGATGATGTTATTTTTGTTTCCTCAGTTGGAATGGAAGGAAACTGAAGTAGAGATTGATATATGAAAAGTGAAGTCACTGGGTATAAAACTTTGTACAGGTGATATTTTCTTCCAGTACAAACACACGCAGAGATTTTTCCTTCAATTGGAGGCTGATGATAATTTGTTGTGTGTACTTGAGGATGCAAACATTCAATGCTAATGTACCTTTATACTTATTCTATGTTTTCATTTCGGCTGAAGATATTAACATTACCTTCTTTTGCAAGCTATTACACATCTAATTTTTTCTTTGGTTTCATACTTGACTATATTTTTATCTTTTGTATTCACTTTATATTTTTACACTTTTATCCTTTCTTTTGTCTTTGCAATAAATAAATTTTAATTTTAAAACTTGATGTAAAAAAGAAAGCTTACAGGTTAAAATATTGTTTTGTACAATACTGGTTATACATTTTGTACAACATTTCAGAGATATTTCTTTCTTTTGTTGGCTGATGGGTTGTGTTGTGATGGCTTCATTAATTAAAAGTTGTACCAATATATATTTTATGTCTTCATCTCGGCTGTAATGTTTGAGATAACATGATGGCTTCCATCACAAGCTTTTGTTTACTTGTTTTCATATTTGCATACTATTCTCATGTACATTTATTTTTATTTTTTTGTATCTATTTTTATTTGTATTATTTCGTATTGATTTATTAATACGATATTAAGATCTATATTTTACTTTACATTATATAAAACTATATTTTTATATTTCTCTTTAAACCATTTATTTACAATTTAAATTCAAATCAAATATATATATATATATATATATATATATATAATTTCAAATTTTACTCATATATGCCCGTATACATATATATTCAATATATACATATATTCAAAAATATTAAATTTAAATGATTTATACCAAATTATTGGTGATCGAGGAAATTCGCAATCACTTTTATCGATTAATTTTACAAATTATCTCCAAAAATTCAATAAATTATCAATTTAAATTTAATTAAAATCCAGGGTCGTTACAGACTTCCCCCCTTAAAAGAATTTCGTCCTCGAAATTGCCAAGGAGATAAAAGGATAGATGAAGAATATTTCATCAACTCAAACTGAATATCTATTCTGCATTTAGCTTACCAAATCAGAATATCAATAATAAATACGAGAACAAATCTGTTGAATTCTTCACAAAAATACTCGGGTTATCCAGATCTACGAAATATACAGTGGTATTGGTTAGTTCAAAAGGATAACTAACCATTCGTAGAACATATCCGGACCCAAAGAATAGATAGATATATAGATACAATTCCAAACTTTTAGTCTAGAAACCAAAGTATACTTATCAAGCATAGCAACCAATGCAACCAATTCATCCATACAAACAATTTTGGTTCATCCGGAGTTTATGTCCCATATTAATATATCGAATCTCCTTCCTGGATCTACCAGGAACTATCGAAGAATTGAGGAAAGAGGCTGAACAAAAGAGATTGATAGAGAAAAGATTTCTTCCTTATTGTTACAGGATATTGACCATTTATAGTCGTATTCCCCTATCCCCTATCTCATCCTCTTCTTGCACTCATACTCACTATCAGTGAATAGTAAGAGAATTTACTGAGGCATACGGACGGATATCTGAGAATTACTCATTCTAGAGTTTACTTCACTCTATCTCTAATGAGCTACTTAACGTGTTATACTCCTGAGTTAAAGTTCAACCTTAGCTCTGATACCAAACCACGAAACATGTACGAGTTTACTTTATTCAAATAGTATAAGTATTAATTAATTCTAATCAAGTTTACTTTTACTAAATATAATTAGAAAACTTCTAGAAGTCATTAGTAAAAGTAAGTAAGAATTAACAAAAGTAAGAAAAAGTAAACATCAAATCACATAAAATCAAAGCCAACATAATTATGATATTCTTTAATTAATCGTTAAGTGATTAAGATATAAAGTAAGAAGTGAAAGGACGATGTTAAGTGTTGAAAAAGTGGAGTTTGCTTTAGGTTGAAGTAAGGATAGTCTGGTAATTTGGTAAGAGGTTTGATTGGTAAATTTACCATTTCTTTCTTTTTCTATACCCACCTCCTTCTTCACTTTCATTCACACTTCTTCTTCTTCTTTTCTCAAGATTCTTCACATTCTTCCTCTTTTCTTTAATGGCTTTCAAGCCATAGAAAAAAATTAGAAAGAAATAATGTCAAAATATTTAAAAAATATTCAAAAGAAATCAATGTTCATTCTCTTCAAATCAAACTCATCCTTTCTCCATATTTTACCTCTTCTTCTATCGGCCATAACTTCTTCAAAACAGAACCAAAATGCATTTTTTTTTCAAATCATGTATTTTCCAGTGGAAACAACTTTCTTGTTGATCACTTTGTCTCATTCTAAACTTAACTATGTCAAAAATCCACTTCTTTCCAGTGCATTCTCTGGCCCAGTTTTTAAGACAGAGAATAACCCTTTTTGTTTTGATCATAACTTGATCATAACTGATCCAAATTAAGAAAATAGTTTTTTCAAATCATATGAAATTATAGTGGCTACAACTTTAATTTTGATCACTTTTTACAATTTTGAGGTTTGCTATACCTGAAACTCAATTCTTTGAAGTGCATTTTCGAGCTTCATTTTTGTCAATCCGATAATACCTCTTCTTCATTCTATCATATCTCTCTCAAAACAACTTGGATTCAAATGATTCATTTTTTTAAATTAAAGAGAAAAGAATTTTCAAAAACTTTTTAGTCTAAAAAATTTCTATATTTTAAGATTTAGAGGGCCTAAAATTAGATATATGTTAACCTATTTTTTGGATCTAAATCTTGAAAATTCAAGTTCAAAGCTCTACCGCTTCTTCTCTATACTTTCAGCCAACCTCCATCTCAAGTCTCGGCCAAGCTACTGGAAGGGAGAGGGTGTTGTTTGCTAGTGTTTAATGGAGTAAGAAGTAGTCAGTGAAGTGTTGGTTGATTAGAATGTTGGTAGGAAGTTAATCGCTTTGGTTTATGGTGAGAAACTCTATTTAACATCTATATATATATACATGTTTGATATTGTGTTATGATTGATATGGATGATTATATATGCTTTGATCATCAAGTACTGATTTTTTGATATGATTGTTAAATTGTTTTACCAAGTCATGTTAATACACGTTGATAAGCACAAAGGAAATCACTTTCCTTTTGAAAATGAAATGTTGTATATGGAATGCTTAAACCTTTTGGAAATAGTTTTAAAACGAGTTAGAAATGTTTTATAAACATTTAAATATGTTCAAAGAAATAAAGAAAGAAACTCAAGATTTTATCTTGTAAATTTTAAAATATGTTCAAAACAATTATCCAAAAAAATCGCGCTTTTGCAGCAAAGTGGCCAAAGTTTAAAATTGATATTTTAAATGTTTTGAAAATATGAAATAAATCATAAAAATCCTTTAAAATATCTTAAAAGAGATTTAAGTTGAAAATATGGATTTCTAAATGATATAAAAGTCATTTTGAAGAATATAGGTTTTAAAACACTATTTGCAACACTTTTCGCAACGCTTTTCGCAACAGTTTTAAATAACTTTTGAAATGGAGTCTTAAACTTAACAATTCTTTCCTAAATCTATTGTGAATGAATTTAAAAGAATAATTAAGTAATTTAAAGATTATTTGGAAGTTTTAATAATAGTTTGAATAAATGGAAGAGGAATTGTTGATACCACTTAAACAAAAAGTAAAGAATATTGAATGTAATAAAAAATTGAGTATGCGAAAATGACTAGTACATTTATCCCACCTGTGAGATCTAGAAAGATAAAACAAGGTGTTTAACTAAGATTTGGAATGGAGCAACCAATGCCTTGAACTTACATGGACCATGTTTTCTCTTTTTAGGCGAGGGGTGGAACAGATCGAAAGGAAAGTCCGGATGCTCTAAAAAGATTATATTAAGTTTTTCAAAATAAAAGAAGATTGGTATTATCAAAAATTTAAGCAATCTCCAAAATGAATAAAATACAACTTGGATTGCATAGAGATAATCTTCTTATACTTGGACGAGTTTGCTAAGATTAATTTTAGGGTTTACAGTAAACAATGTCTTAAATAACATTGTTTTTGACCTGCCTAAAAGTTAAGGAATTTGGATCGAGTGTTAAGTGAGGAAATTTGAAATATTATCCAAAGCAAAAGAATGAATTAACTTAGAATTACTCTAAGACAAAAATAAATCTTTGATTAAGATTTAATAAATGATTTGGAAAAGATTTCCTAAGTAATAGAGAAAATGATTGGAATTATTCCAAGATCTAAAGAGGTTTAAAAAATTCAAATGATTTGATAAATGAGGCTTAATGATTCCATATAAACTTGAAAAGAAAATGGAATAAATTGAAAAGAATATATCTAAGAAAGATATTTTATAAAAGATGAAGTAATTGATTGATGATTGATATCCACTTATGAACTCAACATCTTTTTATCGATAATTGGATTTCGAAGTAACCGAGGTCGGATTTGGTTGACTCCTATCCGAAAACCACTTTGAACCAGTTTACATGTTCGAAGAATGAAGATGTTTGAAGATGGAGATATTGAGATGAATAATAACGAGGGGCTACTTGTTGATTAATTGGGGATAAACTCCCGATTCACTATATTGTAGCAGTGGTCTCTTTGTTATGAAAAAAATCTCAGAACCACAAGGACTACTCACCTAGTAATGGCCGAGGAAAGTACCTTCGGTTTGTCCTGTTCCTGGACAACTTGTATGGACGAATGTCTGACATTGCATTTCTAAGATCATAATGTTGATTTTTACAAACGTACATCGGCTTGGTGGTGGAGAAGGCATCTTATCTTAGCTTAACACCCTTCTCTGAGATGTACAAGCTCAAAGGTCGTATGTTCGTGAAAGTCAATAGTGTTATCAAAGGAATGGCAATGTGGCATTTAAAGTGAAGAATATGTGCTATGTGAAAGGTAATCGTTTACCTCAGGCCTCATCACCCGGAAATGACAGAAACATGGTAGAAGTAGCAAGGCTAAGTGGGTCGCTCCCAATTAGGAGATGTCATTATCCTTCTAGATTTACTCTACACATGTCTAAGTATGTGGTGAAAGTATGACTCGGGTGCCCATTAATGGTCGGTAACGACCGTGTTGATGACATATTCAGTACTATATATCCAGCGTGAGGGGTAGGCCGGTCTTGTGTTGGTTTGGGCGCCCAGTATCTAGACCCTAGGTACATCCATCTAGAGGTGTACTGTCAAAAGGTAGTCCCTTATCTTGTCATTTGTATGGAAATCCATTCTCCAATAAGTGCCTCTATGATTTTAGATGTAGAAAGCCTTGTATTACAAGGTGGTATGGTGGAATTTAATAATGCAACAATTTCGACTAAGATTAATAAGTTTATTTGAAAATGTCTTCAAATATATGTCATTAGAAACAATATCAAATGTTTTGATATATAAAAGTGTTTTGGTTATCATAAGGAAAAAACCCATCCGTGTTTATGTGTGGGAGTGGTTTTATGAGATACTCTTTCTTTTCAAAGGATTTTATTCCAAGGCTGATATATGACACTGTAATTTATATTTGAGTTTCTCACACTAGTTTATCAAGCCTGATCTAGGTATTTTCAATACTCGGGTCAGATCCGAGTAGTTTCAGGTTTAGAGAAGATGGTTGGAGTTTCCAGAGGAGAGCTAGAGATATTCATTTATGTATGGACGTATTCTATTATCCGCTGCAGTTGTTTGATGTTTGTCAGCATTTGTAAGGACAGATACTTATAACTGTCCAAGCTGAATTTAGGTTAGACTCTGATATATGTATCTTTAAAAAAATTCCACTGTAAGATACTGTTCAATATTATATATATTATTCCATTCGTATGAGATTCTGTTCTATCTTTATTTTCTTTTTCACCCCTTAAAGATCCGCTTATTCGTGGAATTTGAGTTGGACATGTGTGGTTTATTGTCAGCTCAAAGGGTTCGGAAATTCGGGCCTTTATAGGGGGGAGGTAAGCCAGCCCAGCATAGAGATTTGATGCCCCCAACCGGTTTTTATTTTGATTTAACGGGGACCCACCTCCGCGCCTTGAAATTGGGAGTAGGCAGACGGGAATCGAACCCACGACCTAATTACCAAGAAGCGGGTATCTTACCACTGCACCACTACTTGCGAACTCTATTAGTAGTTTTTCCTTTTAAGTATAGGTTGGGTAGATAGAATTTGTGGGAACATTGAATCGAACACCTTGTGAATTAAATTTCACAGTTTGACTATAAGGTATTCGATGATAATGCTAGGTTAAAATTTGATTTTTATAAAAGGTGTTCATTAAAAGAAATATTTCAGATGATTTTATAAAAAGTTGATTTTATAAATTAAAATTATAAAATATGTTTTAAAAATAAGATGGATTTTCAGAGAATTTAAATCCCGGTGGTTTTGATAAAATTTTCAAATGATTCTTGGAAAAATAGTATTACTAGAAAATATTTCAAAGTATAAATATTTTGAAACGGAAATTAAGAATAAGATTTTTCTTTGGATAGTTTGGGGAATGAGTCTCGATCTATTTTTGTGATGATCAAAATAATCTTCTAAGTGACAATCAGATGTTTGCTTAGGCAGACGTGATAGTGCACTTAGTAAATTATTCTCCTTTTAACTTTATGATCAAAATGAGTTCGAATCCGAATGAATCCAAAGCACATAGACGATAAATATTTTGTTAAAAACTATCTAGCTGAAATATCTATAGTATTAATTTGAAAGGGGATTTGAAAACAAGAAACATTATTATGATTAACTATTTCAAGCGACTCAAAAGTGACTAAAAATGGGCAGGAGATGTGTTAGGATGGTAAACACTTCTTTTGAGTGTTACCCTTCTAGGTAAAGGGATATATGATATTACTTGGTATACCCAGTTCCTTGATATCATTTTGAGGTTACTCGGGCTATAGGTATATTTCCATGTGTTAAAAATATAGTATCATTTCAAACGATTTTTGAAATAAAAACTGGGTATTAGCTCTTAAGTTTTCAAAATAATAAGGTATTCTGATTAAATAATGAGTTAATAAATGATGTTTTAATTGGGTTACATTTAATAATGAGGTTTAACAAACTTTGTTTATTTAAACCTTGTCTTTTGATTTTAACATCTAGGAAGTGAAAAATTATTTGATGTTATTGGACTGGCAAATAAAGTCTTTACCTTAGAGGTGTCTAAGAAAAAGTAAACTCTAGAATGGGTTTGGATACTAGCATCGTATTCTTCTTTGCTACTTACCAGACCAATTGGGTAAAGAGGTTGGATTGGTCGACTCGGTTTTGAGACCCAAATTATTTTAGGCCTACATCTAAATAACTAAAAGTGAATGGAATTAAAATCAGTTGTTTTGTATATACTCTTAGGATGTAGGAGAGTATCATACAAGTTAATAAGTTAAAATGATTTTTTTACAAAAGGGTTTTATAAATTAAGTTGTATCATTCAAAATGTTTGAACCGAAGTTGGAATTATTATGAAATATTTTCATAAATATTTTAGAAGGGTAGAAAGTAGTTGAATAATAAGAATCTTTAGATCAATACGTAGATCCTTTCTTTTTTTCACATAATTCTTGATCCATGATTCGAGTACATGACTTAAGGTGTTTCACACTATTCTGAAGAAGGATTTATTACTCAATTTTTTACGGCGAATATTGGGTTAGGGTTCTTAAAGTTTTCTATCATAGTATATGGCTATGTAAGGAGAACAAAGGTTTCTAATTAAGAAGCATGATCAGAGTCCGCACTAGGAAGTCGGGTGAGCGATACTAGTTCGGAAGTAAAACTATGTATTTGAGTAAGTGATCAAATCAGATCTTGCATATGAATGATCTATGTACATCATATGGACTAATGAGTGGTGTTAAGGGTTTCTAGGGTGTACAACTGTGGTAAAATTTCGGGGTCGAAATTCTTTTAAGGGGGGAGAGTGTGACGACCCAGAATTTCACCGCTTTGATTTGCGAATATTTAATTAATTTTAAATATTCAAATAATAGATTATATAATTAAAATAAATCTCTTTTAAATAATAAATAATGATGGTGAAATAGTTTTCAAAATTAGTTTATAAAAATATTTAGTTCAAAGAAGAATAAAAAATACGACCGGAATTCGTTTTTCGAATTTTCGACTTTCGTCGGCTAAAAAGTGTTCGGGAATGTCATAACACTATGTGTGTATATATACTTACATTTACAAAAAAAAGTTATGTTTATATATATATACACACTTAATTATATTTAAAATTTGAAGTACAGACATTTTATTTAAAATTTGAAGTGACATTTTATGAAATTCAAATGAAAACATAAATGATATTTAGACATGAAAAGACATTAGGAGGAAAACATGTTTAAGCATAAGTACTCATGCATTTAATGGGTATTAAAGCATGTTTGGTCAATGTTGGCTCAAAGAGGGACATAATTTTCGAATTTTGATGAGGTAAAGGGGATAAAGGTGGTGAGGTGGCAACAAAAAGGTGGAGGGCATGTACCAAGGGCTAATTTGGTAATTTAGCTATCTCATTATACATAAAACCAATTTTTTTTTCTCAATTCTAAAACCTTGTCCATTCTTTTCCAAACTTTCTCAAGAAGCTCTAATGAATACCTTAGTTTCATTTATTTTAATACTTTAGAAAAATTGTTTAAAACCTTTCTTCCTCTTGCTACAAACCTTCCTCCTCCTTACAGCAACTCCTCATCCACCCATTAAGGGCCATTGGCCGAATTCTTTTAGTGTATGGCCAAACTATTTTAGGGCCTTAAGGCCTTCGAATTCGTATTTTTCCAAAGTCAAAGCCAATCTCTAGGGTGGTTTCTAGTGATTAATGGGAGCTTGGTTCGATTGGATAGCTTTAGGGTGAGAAAACTAACCCTTTTACTTAAAGTTCCTATATTTAATTTTTATATATACACAGTTGTAAAAATCATTTCTATATTTGTTGGTTATGATGATGATATGTATGCTTGGTTGTTATGTGATATGAACTTGTAAATAAAAAGTAAGTTAGTTAGTTTACAACTTATAATTTCACTTATATATGCATGTATATGAGTTAGGAATTAGATTGGTAAATATAAATGTTGTGATTAAATTTGAAGATAAGATCTTGATTGTGGTTGTGGTAATAGCATGAAGGTTAAGTTGGATGAGGTACATTATGTTGTATATACTAAAAAGTTTGCTCTTGACTTGATAAAGCAACTTGAGATCCTTTGTAAAAATAAAAATCATGTTTTATAAAGTTTATTTTACTAAAAGAATTTCAAGTTTCTAACTTTGTCAGTTTCATACCCTTTTACTTATGTCTTTAAAGTAAGTAAATTCATAAAAGATAGAGTTTTGAAAGTGATTTCGATTCATAAAAACAAGTTTTGAAAGTACGGATCACACAGCGATACTTGCTATAAGTGCAATTCGTAAAATGAACTCATTTTTGAAATTAAAAATTGTTTTCATCTTAAGTATATTTCGAAAAAGTGTTTTCACTTAGACATCTTTTTGGAAAATGTTTCAAAATATATTAATTAATAAAAAGTAATTATTTAATTAATTAATTATTTATTTAATGATTAATTAATTAAGTTAATTAGTACTTAATCATTAATTAATTAAGGAAATTTATACTTAATTATGAATTAAGTAAGTTAATTATTATTAGTTAATTAAAGATAAATTTTTTATTTAATAATTTATTTGAAATTAATTACTATTTAATTAGGAATTAAGAATTAAATTATTATTTTATTAAAGAGAGGGTTTAATTTTTAATTAATTACTAATCAAGTTACATTTAAGTTAAGATTTAATTAAAACTTAATTATGATTTAATTATTTTAAATAAAAGTTTAATTTATTATTTAGGTTAATTAAGGATTAATTAATTAATTGAGATTAATTAATATTTTATTATTATTTAAAGGTTTAATATATTATTTTATTATTAATTAAAGATTAATTATGGTTTAATTATTAATTTGAAAGTTAACTATTATTTAAATATTTATTTAATGGATAATTATTATTTAGTTATTCATTTAAAGTTTAATTATTAAATTATTAATTAAAGGATTTAGTTATTAGTAAATAAAGAATTTAATGTTACTTATCTATTGAATAAAAGCTTTTGATTTTAAATCTCTTATCTTTAAAGGTCTTTGTTTTAAAAATTAAAAGGATATTTTATCCAAAGGATTTCTTTATTGACTACCTTTAAATGACCTCAAATGAATATAAAACCCAATGACATTTGTTTAGCAGGATAAATCATCGACCTATTAATTAAATTATGTTGGACATCTGTTTGGCAGAATTAATCACAGTTCTGCCAAAATTTCCCAAGTAGATTACAATGACATCTTTTTAAGCGGAAATAAATCCTCGTCTGCCATTTTGGTGACCTGGACATTTATCTATATGTTATTGATTGTGTATGTTAATTCCTTTTACATATTTGATTTCTAAGTAAATACCCATGTTATAACTTGGCTAAGTTAAACTCAATTAAACGAACCATTATGGTCACTAAGCCTCTGTTTGATTTTGTGAGGTCAAATATTTTATTTTATTCTTTTTGAAAAGGGTTTAAAGTTTATTATCATTTTAAATATGATATTCAATGGATAAGTAAGCAATGATTTTAAAAATGATTTTTGAAGTTAATTGAATACTTTTTAAAATGATTGTTTAAAACCATTGTTTTGTTAATATGGTTTAAAGATAATTAAGTGAAGGATATTTTTAAATAATAACTTGTTGTTTAAAGGAGTTTTAAATAATTTTTTTTATCAAAGGAACTTTATTAAATGAGATTTATTAAAGAGTTTTGTTTTAAATAAGGAATATTTATAAGAAAGTTTTATAAATGATTTTATAAAAGAAGTTTTATAAATAATTTTGGAGATTTATAAAGAGTTATATAAATGGTTTTGATATTTGTAAAAGAGTTTTGTAAATTAACTTGGAGTTTTATAAAGAGTTTATAAATCGGTTTGGAATTTAAGTAAAGGACATTCCATAAATGAAAGAGATTTATTAAAAGGATTTATAGAAGCAAATTATAAAAGAATTTGAGATTTGGATTTTCTTTAACTGGCCTTCTTAATTTTGGTGGTATGGACATTCGTTCCACACTTAACACTGAAGGAATAATGTTTTAGGTTATCTTTATCTTCAATTTAAGTAACATCTGTTAATCCTTTTTATATGACTTTGAAAAAAAGAAATCTTTCACAATGTTTTGTGAACATACTTATGTTAGTGGGATAAGTATATGAATATTTTGATAAATATTTTGAAAAGAGATTTGCCGAATTAAAGATTTATCTAAATGAGGCTTAATGGTTGCTTTGGGTAATTAAATCTCTGAATTGTTGTTATTTAATTATTTGATAGTTAAATAATCGACTATCAAATTTTGGTCTATTTTTACTCAGGAAGTATGATTATATATTCGAGTTCCCCGGTGAGGACTCGAATACTTGTTGCATACTTTTGAAAGAACCGGGAATTAGTCAATCGGCAATTATCGGTTGTTGGTTTGGAGAGGCCGGGATCGGATAAGTATAAACTATCCGAAAACCACTTCGATCCAACTCAAGCATTTCGAACTGAAGACATCTTGAAGAGTATGGAATCAAAGAAGGAGCTTTTGAAATGCAATGGCTAATGTCTACTAATTCTGAGGGTGATTCCCAAATGGATGTAGTAGAGGTAGTGCCTTTGGTTTCGTTCAGACCCAGAACGAACTTGAATTGATGAATGCTGGCATTGCCTTTCTGCTTGGAGGGCAGTTGTAACGACCCGTAAATTTCAACTGTTTTAATAACGTAATTAGTTGAAATTTTGTGAAATTTTTAACGATAAAATTTTGAAATAAAAATTTGATATTTGGAATACGTCTAGTTAAACATAGCAACTGGTAAAATTTCGTCCGAAAATATGAAAGTTTATTTCGCGCGTAAATTTACTTCAATTTAATCAGTTAAAAAGCGTTGAAAATAAAACGTTTTCAAAACCAAAATATTTTTATACACAAAAATTCTAAACCATCTTCTGAGCAAAATATCAGTTCGTCATTTTTCCAAATTCGGACATCTATTGCTCCGTCGTTCTTATTTTCTGCAAAATAGCAGCATTCTGGTACTGATATCGATTTTTATCGGATGAGCGTACCACTGATATTTTTATACCATTTTGGTCGTCTTGTCGTGCTGATATCTATGGTATGTTCATTCATACGTTTCGGAGTCCAGTACGCGGCTAAATCTGCGTAAACGGTAACCGTATCGGTACCCGTATCGATGTCTGTTAGGTTCCGGTGCCCATTCAAATTTACCTACGGTTGAAAATCAAATAGTAATTTGCATTGATTACTGCCCGAATTTCCATGCTAGCCTTTTACTATTCCCAGAATTTATTTGTGTTGACTGTTACCATTTCCATTCGTTTCATATTTTGGCCTTTCTACTTTACGTTTACATTTTCATTGTTTCATATTTTGCCTGTTCAAAACTGTACCATTTCCTCCTCTTCCCTATTATCTTTTCAGCCAAGCCAAGCTTTTGTTCTTCAACTTCACGCATCACCCAATTGCCAAGTGCTCTGCCTTCCTCTCCCCCTCAATGCCAGCAACTCCTCCACCCACCTCCGGCTTCTCTCCCCTCCCCTCGCGAACCCAAGCAGCCACAACTACCCTTGGCCGAGACCACCACCGCTTCCTCTTCTCCACCTCTACGTCATCACCTGGCAACCGAGCCTTCCCCTCAGATCCAACGCCATACTTCCGGCTCCGACCACATTCCAAACCCGCCATGTCACCTTCACCGTCCCATAGCCACCTCCACCAGCATGATGCTGTAAGCATCCATCTCACCGCGAACCTCTAACGCAAGGCCGACACTACCAACCACCGTACGCCGAGCTTCCACCGATCAGTGCCAAACCCACCTCTTTCCACCTCGCCCTGACATCTGAGCCGTACCGCCTTCTTTCCTTCCCTGACACTCCACCGTGCTGCCCAAATTGCTCTCGGCTGCGCTTCCTTCCTCCATGCCTTTCCACCAACAGCCCAGATCGCCAACTTCATCTCTCCTTGCTGCCATATCAACTCGCAGAACACCTTGTCTCCCATGTACTTATATATGATTCGCTATTGCATATATTTGTGAGGTATGAATTTTATTTTATATATGTAGTAAGTATATATGAAATCTCCTATAGGATCTCTTAGCTATTCTTTGGACTGCTTGTCTCCTTCCAGTTTGTTCTTGCTTATGGAAACACGTGTGACTATAATCTAAATTTTCATATAAAATATTCATATACGTTTAAAATTTGTGTTATGTTAGGTAAGCTTATATATGTTATGTAAGTATATATATTGATTATATACCTGTATAAATAAGTATATAGTTATTTATAAGTTATAGCTAGGTTGTCTGCATTTGGTTGTCTGCATAAAATTTATTTTACTGTTGTATGTATATATTGTATTACATTTATTTTGTTATGAGTATTACTTCAAGATTCAATAACTTGTTATGGTGATTTGATAATGAATATTGATTTTATTTATAACTTGTGAGTAAGTATGCATAAGTCTTTTTATTTGTTTGTCAATGAAATCGGTTCGTGGGTATCATTTGTTTTGTACGAGTATATATATATATATATGTAGTTTTTTTAGTGTTGCAGTTGTATGATATATTAGTATATCTACGTTTATAAACTGATACTTTATAATATGTACAGTACGTCATTGGCATGCCTGTTATATAATGTAAAAATGTTATTGAAGTATAAAGTAGTATGTACATATATTGATACGCATACTTGTATTTATCTGCATATATGTGGTTTAGGAAATATATTCATGTTATTATAGGCTATATATGAGATTTGAATTACGCTAGTGTAGGTTGCATCGGCATTTAACTATGATTATATATATAATAGTCTGCATACATTGGGTATGAGTTTGGCTTGTATATTTATTCATAGTCTGCACAAATTGTATTAGCTATAATGGTATTAGTTATATACAATATGTTGATTTACATATATAGATGTCTTGTAAGCTATCTGAGATCTATTGCTTTTATATGTACGTGAATTTAATGGTTTTGAACCGAATTGATTTTATTATTATAAGTATGTGTTTTATTTTAAATATACATAGATATATTTTATTTTAATTTTTTCTTAGATTAAAGTATTGATTTTTAAAATAATTTTTTTTTAATTGCATATATCAAACTGATTCTGATTCATTTTATCGACTCATCTTATCAACTTTGTTCATCAGATTCGTGCCAATCTCGTCTTGCTTTGAAAATCGTCATTTGGATTGGTCAATCTCGCAATTCAAACCGTAGCCTGTTATGTTGTCTATATTCTCTAGCCTCGGAAGGTGAGCACTCACTCACGATTAACGTTCTTTTATTTATTAAATTTGATTTCAATTGAAACGACTATTGAAATATGCTGCTGTTAGTTATTTACACTGTTATTACCTTTATCAATTCACCTGTGACATCTGACACCATTATCCGGTATTATTTATGTGATGATAATATAGTTTGGTTGATAATTTATTGATTGTTGATGTTTATATTGGACGTTAAATTGGTAATGTTAAAATGATAAATAGTATGAAATTGAACTTGATATAGGATGATTAAATGGTAAATTTGATTAACTGATATTTGTATAATATGACCTCTTTAACTGTTGAGTTTATTGACACGTAGGATTTGTTTAATTACATATTGAACCACTGAATGTATGTTGTTAAATTGATGATGTATGAAATTGGAATTGAATGACAAGTGAAACCGTAATGTTATAATCTTTAATCTACTTGAAATGATAGAGTAGATTCTAGAAATAATTATATTAATTCGTACAAATAACAATGCGAATTAATACGGTTATTTCGGGATTATTTGAATTGATTATTGGATTGTTATTGATTGTTGTTATTGCTTGTTTATTTACTTTGACACCATCCCAGTTATCACACTGCAAGTTCCCTTTGTTATGTTTTGATTTTTTTGAATTGAATTGGAATCGGGTTGAAATGATAAATACCCAAATTGAACTTTGACCTAGTATAGAGAATTAAATAAAACCCGATTGGTCAATAATTTGATTTAAAAATAAAATGAAGATTTTTTATTTGAATAAATAATATGGTTTTGAAATGAAGTTGAAATTCGAATTTTAATGAAGGGAAAATGTTAATATTAAAAAATCTGAAACAAAATATTAAAAATGAAATTGATGGAAGAACGATGTTAAATTTGAGAAAGGATTGAATTAAGTTGAAATGATTTGATAATTAAGTTTGAAATCATAATTAAGTTTGAAATTATTAAACTTTGTAATGATTTAATAATTAAGTTTGAAATGATTTAATAATTAAGTTTGAACTTATTAAACTTTGAAATTATTTAATAATTAAGTTTTGAATTATTTAATAATTAAATAAGATTGAATTATTTAATAATTAAATAAGTTTGAATTATTAAATGATTAAATTGAATTGAAGTTCTTTAATAAGAAAAATTAAACTTTTGAATAAGTGAATTTTACTTTGTAAATAATTGAAAATTGAGTTTTCTTTATTAAGTAAGTTTTGGAAATTATTTAAGAAATTAAATAAGTGAAATTGAATTTCTTTAACAAGAAATAAAAATGTGATAATTTTGGAATTAACGTAAGACTTGAAATTGAAAGAATTGATTTGACGAATTTAATTTAATTCAAAATATTAGATTTTGATTTAATGAAGTTGAACTTAAGAATTGATTTAATAAATTGGAAATTTAATAGAAATGGTTTTGAATGGAATATTTACTTAATGAATATTGAATGGAATCGATAAATGGATTTAAATTGATTTGATGTTAAATTAAAATTAATTTAAATGATTTTGAAATGAAACTGATATAAGAACTTGAATCAATATTTGAATTGAAATTGAATTATAAGATTTTGAAATGATAATTTGGAAGTTTTGAAACGTAAATTATGGAAATTGATTTGGAAAGACAAAGGAAATATTGATTTACGAATTGAAATTAAAATTGAATTTGATTTGGTTTTGAAATATATAAACGACCAATCGGTGTAATAATTACGGAAGTTATTAAAGAGACCAGAATTCGGTTATGGATATACTCTCTATCTAAACCGAAAACCACTTTAATAACTATACGCGAAGTGATGATCCAGAATGAAGTGGTTGGAATGGTGTTCGTGTTGACTGAAGAAAGAGAACGATAATGGATAACCTTGACACTTGTGTCAAATTGGAAATGACTAAAACAGGAGCTGTGCCGGGCCAATGGAGGATTGATACCTCAAGTGGACACACTTCTTCGAACTACTTATACTTGTTGTCGATTGGTGCACCCTTGATTTTGGGAGTGTTGTCTCACGGTGTTGCGGGCGCTGCGGCGTTGCGTTCTCACCAGTCCGGATCAGGCGAACGGTAGTATCACTACCTTGGGTATAGCCTCATGTGCCTTGTCATACTTGTATTCCATTTATGCGCGACCACTACGAATTTGTTTTGTACCTTGAGTATATGGATTGCCCTCTGGTGACTTCCGGTTTTGGGGAAACTACGGTCTTGTATATGCTTGTGGGAATAAAAATGTGTTAAGGGTGGAATGGGCCATGACTTAACGCTATTTTGATATCTTCTTATATTACTGATAGACATTATCTACTTAGCGTACATTACTACATAGTAGATAGTTTGACGGATCCTTAAAGGATGGTTATTCCAAACATCCTTTGAGTTACTTGTATTTCAATTGCTATTTCACTTGAGTTGGATTTATTAATATAAGAATGTTAATCCTGACTCGAGTGTCTTGTGTTTTGCTTTACGCTCGGGTCAGACTGAGTGGTTCAGCTTTCGAGACTCACCTTTGAAGTTGGAGCTTTGCTTGAAGATCCAGCCATCTATTCTGTTTCCAGTATTCGATGATTCCAGTGATGTATTCTGATTTGTATCTGATGTATCGTACTACTCTTCTGTTGTAAACTCTGATGTATTTTTATATATTCATATAGTAGCTTCATGAACTACTATCTCTTTTATTTCCGCTGCATTTATTACTCTGTGTCTGTGATCTGTGATTATATCTATTTACTGTATATGTTCAGTTTTGCCAAATTTAAATTAACAACGCGGTATTTTGAGCAATTCAACTCTGGCATGAGTGTCTACCTATACACTTATAATGGATGCGAATGGTCCAAAATTCCGGGTCGTTACAGCAGTGTTAGCATTCCAAGTTGGTTTGCTATGAGAAAATGGGAAGACCGTAGCCTCTCAAGCCTCACAACCCGAAAATGGCTAAAACAGAGTAGGCCGCAAGGCTATATGGGCCACTCCCATTATGATATGATCATCGCTTTAGCTAGAGTCGATATTCATCTATGCTTCGGGGTCCATTATTGTAACGACCTGCTATTTTGGACCATTCAAATCGACAATAAAACCACACATGTCTGACTTGAATAATTCAAAATACCGAATTTTTAATTTATATTTGGCAAAACTCAGAATATACAGTTAATAAATAATCACATATCACAGACACAGAGTAATATAATGCATCGGAAACAAAGAAATAGTAGTTCATGAAGCTACTATATAAATACATCAGAGTTAAGAAAGATACAACAGAAGTCTCAATATGAAAATCAAGTATAAATCAGAATACATCACTGGAATCAACTGGATAACTGAAAGTGAAATAGATTGCTGGATCTTCAAGCAAAGCTCCAACTCCGAATGTGAGTCTTGAATGCTTTATCACTCAGTTTGACCCGAGCGTAAAGCAAAACACAAAACACTCGAGTCAGGACATACATACTTATACAATGTAAACCAACTCAAGTGAACTGTAATATAAAAGTACAAGTAACTTAAAGAATGCTTGGGATCGCCCATTCTTTAAGGATCCGTTAAACTATCTACTATGTAGTAATATTCGCTATTATAATAATGTCTAATTAAAATAAACATACTTCTAAATAGCATTAAGGCTTTACATTTTCCACCTTAACACGTAATAGTCCCAGTAGTCTATCCAGTATTAGCATACTCCCAAAATGGGGGCTACCCTCGATACTCCACAGGCTACAGGAGAAATCACAGCTCGTAGTAAAGCTCGATATGGTAGGTGACACGTCACAACAAGGCAATGCCAGGGTAGATATACCAATTACGCATCCGGGCTGGTGGAAACGCATAGCATCCACTACCGCCCACCTCGAACAACACTCCCAAATCAAGGGGTGCACCCAATCAATCACAAAGTAATAGAATGGTATCGAAGAAGTGTGTCCGATCAGAGGTGCTACCTCATTGGCCCGAGAATCGCTCCTGTTTTTGCCACCTTATGCCAACTCACGGGAGTTGGGTCCACCTATATACCTTAGGAACGTCGCCACCATCCTACTTCATTCTGGAAACTCCACCGCGTACACAGTTGTTAAAGTGATTTTCGGTATCGACAAAGAGTATGTCCATATCCGATCCCGGTCTCTTTAACAACCAATCGTTATTATAACCCATGGTTATAAATTTCAAAATAGTTTATGTTTCAAATCAAAATACATCCTTTAATCTATTTCAAAATCATATCATTTATTTCAAAATAATACGTACTTTCAAACCCAAAACATATCCATTTCAAAACCAATTCAACAATATATCATTTCCAATTCAAAACCAATTCAATAATATATCATTTCCATTTCAAAAATCAAAGCAATAATATATCATTTAAATTCTAAACTAAATCAATATATTTCTTTCAATTTATTTAACTTGAAATATTCTTTTAAATCATATTAAACCAAACCACCTTATAAAGTCATATCCTTGAATCTTCAATTTCAACAAGTTTCAAATTAATATATATTTAAAGACAATTCTTAATTAAATACAATTCCAATTAATTTCATTTCCAAACCATAGTACTTTCAAAGTCATAACAATTCTGAAGCCAAACTTTTTGAAATCAAAATACTTGGAAATCATAATACTTGAAATATTGTCATTAGGACCTCATAATACTTAGAAAAATCATAATACTTCTAAATTAATATTCATTACCAAAGTTATAACATTTTAAGTTCATTCATTCAATTATACCAATTTCAAACATTGTATTAACTCATAAATTTCAAAGGGTTTATATTCAAATCAAAATAATTCATTTACACCATTTCAAAATGAAGTCATTATACTTACAAATCAAATATTCAATTCCAAAAAATTTAGCCTTTTCTGAGCTCATTTATTCACTTAAATACTTCAAACAATTTAAATTTCAACTTTCATAGCACTTAGAAAATGCTACGGAAAGTTACATTTGAAACAATTCAATTCAGCAAAGACAGCATTTAAAAACTGCTGTAATAGTTCAGCTTTAGTTGAAAAATAGTTTAATTCAGCAAAGACAGCATTTACAAAACTGCTGTAATAGTTCAGTTTTAGTTGAAAAATAGTTTAATTCAGCAAAGACAACATTTACAAAACTGCTGTAATAGTTCAGTTTTAGTTGAAAAATAGTTTAATTCAGCAAAGACAACATTTACAAAACTGCTGTAATAGCCCTTAGTGAATTTTAGCCTTTTAGTTCACTTCTGCAACTACAGCATTTACAAAGTGCTGCAGCTTCATTTAGTTCAGATTTTATTTATTATTCAGAAACGATAGCATTTCTGAAGTGCTACTAAAAGAATTTCCAGATTTTCAAAAAAATTTCAGCAACAAATAAACTTCAATTTAAATCATTTTTAACATATAAAAATCATATTTTCCTACTTCAAAATGGTCATTTTAAATACCCTTTAATCTAATGATTTTTATCAAGTAAATTTTTCAATAATTATCAATTTCTTTTCAATAATTCACCGATTAAATTCAAGTGTACAATTTTCCCATTTCTACATTTACTTAACACTTATATTTAAATTTCTATTTCATTAATAAAACTTAATTTCCATTTTTATTTTCTTTACTTAAAATTCCATTTTAAACCAAATCACAAATTTCCAAATTAGGTTATATTTCAAATCACAAATTTCCATTCATTTATTTAACATTTTTAATACATAGAAAATCATTTTTCACTTTACTAAATCATTTTAAAAACCAAATTTAAATCAAAATATCAAAATTTACATTTTCAAGATACTTAAAACTTCCAGAAAAATATATAAAATAACCACGGGTCTGTATAATATTTTCTAACCTAGGTCAAGTGATACGGATAATATATCACTTCAATCCGTAATTTACAAAGAAAATCCGGGTTCTATCATTTCAAACCCGCAATCCCAAGTTAAATAAAAATAATTAAAAATCGTTCAGGCCTATCATTTCAGCCCATAATGATTTTTCCCTATTCTAAAGTCCGTTTGGGTATGTATCATTTCAACCCATAGTGATTCTATTCTACAAGGAACTTGCAGTGTGAGAACAGAATATAAAATAAAGTATATAACAGAATATAACATAGCAGATGATGTGACAAGTTTATAACAGAGTTTAACATCATATAATATACAGCACAGGCATGTATAACATGATATAATAATTTCTACACATTCACTTGTTGTCGTTTCACAGTTTTTATAAGTATAAATGTCATGAGTGAATATTCACCTTTTTAAGCTGAAGTTTGCAAGTTAAAACACATAAACGGATTCCAAAAAGCACGATATAGCACGACTTTTGATTGGAGTGGAGAGAGCCAAGATATTAATCTTCTATTCACAACAAACAAAGCAAAATATAAATATAATTACAATACCAAAGTTTAAATTGAAATGAATGGAAATTAGGCTAGACAATTACATCACCTAGCTTTCAAACCATTTTTGCTTGACCACAACTCCATGTATGCTCGGCCATACATGCTTAGGGCTCGGCCTAGGATGTTTACAAGTGGTAATAGATCAGGTTTGGAACTGAAAATACATGGCTAGGCTTTAGAATAGGAAGGGTTTTGGGGTTACAAAATGAGGAAGGTCAAAAGGCAAGGCTAGGAAGGGTTTGGATCAAACATAGGCTCGGCCTATGTCACTTTTGGTCTCGGCTAGAGGCAAGTACAAGTCAGGTGCTGGGGTTAGGGTGGTGTTCAAAGGTGGTGCTTGCTGGTGGTGGAGGCTAAGGGGGTGGCCGTGGTCAACATGAAGGTGGATGTTGCAAATATGGTTCGGCTAGGCAAGTTTTCAAGGTGTTTTTGCATTGTTTTGTGGAAATTGGTTCATGGGATGGTCACGGCACTTTCAAGTCAGAGGAGGGGGATGTTAGGCCGTCTATGGTTAGAGGAGGAAGTGGTGGTGGTCGGTGGAGGAGATGGTGGAGGTGATAGTCCGAGTAACATGTGTGAAGTCAAGGCAAAACAAGGCAAAATCCAATGGAAAAGCAAAGAAGAAAAGTGGAAAAAAAGAGGAAGCCATTACCAATTTTTTCAGAGATGTTTAGCCATGAATAGCTGGGGAAAAGAGAAGTTTTCACGTGAAAAAATGAATAAGAAACTCACGGCTAATCAATAAAGAAGGAACGGCCAAAATGTGGAGGCCCAAAAATTTTGAGATAAAAATTAAATAATATATATATATATATATATGATAAATTGGTTAACAGAAAATAATTGAAGAATAAAATGATTTGAAAAGGGAATAAAATATTTCAACAAATAATGAGAAGGAAAGAAAAATTAACTAAGGTATGAATGAGTTTTAAATACACATACCTTATGAATACTATAAATTTATATGACCAGAAAAGTATTTGGGTAGTGAAATAATTCCTTTTAATAATTGAAATGCATACCAACCAGTCTGGTAACCTCTATAGGTATGAATGTATTTTTAAAAATAAATCAAGATAGATGACAAAAATTTGTTAGCTAAAAATCAAGCTTACAAAAGAAAAGAGAAAAAGAAATATAGGGCTGAGTCAAATAAAAATGATGTGCAAGGAAATCATGCAAATAGCCTGTGCACAGAAAAGTAACGAGGCAACTGTTTTACTGAAAATGGAAACCAAGAGAAAATGGCACTTATAGCCATAGAAATGCATACATTAATCCCTGAGTAAGGTAAGGACAGAATGGGTTTTTCCTCCATTTAAAACCCTAACAGAATGATTTAAATCAGGGGAGGAACAATAGTTGTCCAAGGGGGAGAAAACAGAATTAAAATAAAATAAACTTACATTGTCCTCAGACCTGAGCACTCCCGGAGAGAAGCAAAGGAAGGTGAGTGGTAATCACTTTGAGATTTATGGCACTAAGACCCATATTAAGGGCAGCCAAGTTATTTTCATGTATAAAATTTATTATGATTTTTAGTTTGATTTTATTCTCTGAATAAATGCATGCTAATTATGGGTGATGTTTTGATCGAACTTTTGGTTGGAGTTTTGATCTGTCTTTGTTTGTTAAGATGGTTTCAGTCTTTTGTTTTAAAATATAAGTAATCAAACATGTACTTAGATCATAGAAGTAGATTTAATGATCCAGTTTTATATAAGAAATAAACTGAATATTATACTGAGAAATGGGATATCAAAGGAAAAATAGCAGGCAGCATGAATAATGAGATTTATGCTTATGCCTAGTCTATATTAAAATGACATGAACAATACAGTATCATGAATAGGTGATGAGTTGTTCCTACTATAAGTTAATATGTTTTATGGGTTTATCTTAAAGAAAAATCATGTCCTATGTTCTCAATAAAAATAAATAGATAGGATATGGTTTCATCATATTTATGTGAGATATAGGAAAACTTCTATAGATATATATATATATATATAAATTTCAGAAACATGATTTGAATAAATTAACCTTGGGATGGGATTTGGTATTTGTGCATGAAAGCTTGTTATGTCTAATTAAAACCCCTGATGGAGTTTCTTAAACTATTGATTCTTGAGAGAAAAGGAAAAGAATGCAAAGCATTTCAAGTGATAATAAAATCCTCAGAAGATAAATAAGTATGGTCTCTAAATTATAAAAATAATTTAGGAATGGTGCCTTGATCTGCTCATCATCAGGAGGATGATGGGTATGTGCATGACTTGCTAAAGTCCTGTAGGCCTCTGTGAAAAGGGATAACAGAACTGAGCCCCTCTTCAATGCACACATAGTGTTCAATGGCAAGGAGTTAGACCAAACACAAAATGTAAAGAGAAATGAAATGAGATTGATCAGTCAGGCTATGGAATTGGAAATAATTTCATAGGAGTATGTATATGAAAATCTGGATGGAATGAGTGCATGGTTGTTTGAGTGTATGATTGATAGACAAGTTTACCAATGCTCAGATTTTAGGATGAATTTAGTTCTCATTAAATTGATATGTTTTCTATGTAGCATTAAGAATTTACAAAATGTTTAACATGTGATTTCACTCATACCAGAAATTTATTTTTGACCCTATTTGTTGCTTTGTAACATTTGGGGTGTCTCATTTTCGTTGAGGCAGCTCTGGATGTTGCTGCAGGAAAGGAAGCATAAGAATCTTGTTAGCATGGATACTTGAAGACCTACTTGCACTTAGAATGCTTAAGGAATCTGGCAGAAATATTGTAATAATTAGGCTAAGCAAAACTTCATTATGTTTTAGTATTTTTCTGGATTGATATGTGCTTATCTTTTTGAGTAAAGAATATGTAGAAACGTTTGTATTACATATATGTGTTATTGGTTTCTGTTTTAAATGACTGACCTGGATAACCTCTGGTGAGGTGATATAGGGGATCATGTCATATAATTTGATATGTGACCATGTCTCCCTTGGCAATGTCTGATTAGCTTTTAAAATGGTAAAGTAGAAGTAATTATAGAAAGAGATGAATATAGACATTTAGTAAATATTTTAAAGTCTGAGTTGAACCAAAACTGAGTTAATCAGAAATGCATGATCATGGCTTATAATTGATATAAGTACATGTCAAGCCTGATAATGAAACCTCAAATTCTTAGTTTAGGTACTTAAATTACAGTAGAAGTTTGCATTGATTTGTGAATTAGATCCATATGCATCTTTGTATTACCTGTAGTTCTCACAGCACTATGTTCAACATATCTCATAATCTAGGTACATGACTCAAGTCTGGATGCATTGGGTCATGATCAACTTGAGGTTGATTAAGTAACTAGTAGCTCTGTTTGCAATAGGCATGCCCATCACTTAACAACACCTTAGCTATTACCAATCAATATTAAAAAGAACATTAGTTGTCTACTAGATAAGTTCACCTGAGAATTTGTATTAATTTGGGTTGTAACTTAGCTTAAATCGTTTTGTCTCCAAATATATGCTAAGTCTTAGTGAAGTATGTGTGATGCATTTGTACCCTGCCTAAATGGATGAGTCTTCTCTGTTTGGTTTTCTACCCAATTTGTCTCTTGATCACTTACATGCTTCCTGCATACTAACAAAAATTAATATATGAGTATCCTTATCTAATACACAAATTTGTTTAATTAGGAATCATGAACCCTGGGTTAAACTAGAAGAAATGAGTTAATTTAAACACCCTCTCATTTAGCATAAAACAGTTTGTATCAAATTACAAAATCCCAGAATCTAAATATACATGGCTTTAAATCCAGGAATTAAACAACTGAGAAGTAAAGCAAGAAAAATAAGAAAAATGTTATTACTGGATCTTAAAATCAAGCTTGAGTTTAAAGTAAGAAAAATAAAGAAAAGAGGGGCTATGTGACACCAAAAACTCTGGAACAAGAGAAATAAGGTGTGATGAAATTTCTTTGCCAACTTCAAATTGCTCTGATAGGCAAAGAGTCATCTATATATCTTCATATATATAAATGATCTAATTTAATTTCATATACTGATATTTTTATATTGGTCAAATAAGGAATCTTGGGAAAAATGTGAAAAGGGAAGTGATCCATTGAAGTATATATATATATATGTATAGAGATATATACATATGAAAAAAAAAGTAAACTCAACAGAAAATTTCATTAAAAATAAATGAATAAGTTGAGGGTCACTTCAGTTGGTATCAGAGCTATGTTATTAAACATAGCAGAAATAAAGATCAGATTCTCTTATCAAAATAAAATTCTTATGAGACTAAATACATCACACAATTTTCAGTACAAATGAGATTACTGAAATAATTAAGTTACAAATTAAACTAACTAGTTATGTAAAAATTGTATAGCAAATCATGGTAGGAAGACCACCAAGTCATGGAGCAGGACCCTCCAATACAACACCAATGGTTAATTTGCAAGATTTGGTGAGGGCCTTTAGAGAAGGAGCAGTGCACAGGGAAGAGAATCCTCATGAGGAATTAGCTAAGCTATTAAAGACATTCTCAAACCTAGGAGGCAAGGACTTTGAAGGCACTGAAGGGGTTATGGGTGTGCATACATGGTTGAGAACTTTAGAAAGAATATTTGCAGACATGCAAATTAATGATCAAAGGAAAAGGAAGATAGCTTCAAGAAGGCTCAAAGGAGCAGCACTAGATTGGTGGGAGGTAATTATCACAGGAAGGCCAGAAGATGAGATAACATGGAATCAATTCAAGGAGATGCTTGTGGCAAGGTTTGTTCCAGCAACAGCTAAGGCAACATTGCTTGAGGAATTTATAAGGTTGAGGCAAGGACCAATGAGTGTGACTGAATACACTCAAAAATTTGAGAGTTTGTCCAAGTATGGAACTATGCTCATAGGGAATGAAGAATCAAAGAATTCAAGGTTCATTCAGGGACTCAATGCTGGTTTGAGTAGAGCAATGCTACCATATAAAGACAGAACATTTGATCAAGTCATAGATCTCACTCTTTCTTTTGAACAACATGACAATGCAAGGGAAAAGTTTAGAAACATGAGAACTAACAATCAAAAGAAAGGGAAGAATAGAGCACATCCTTATGACAAGAAGAATGTAGACAAGAAAGTTGAAGGAGCAGCCACTGGGGAGGTTAAGAAGAAGGTTACCTGCTACAATTGTGGCAAGGAAGGACACATGAGCAATAGGTGTCAAGCAGCTAAGAAAGCACCATTCAGCTGCTACAACTGTGGGAAAGAAGGTCACATTAAGAGGAACTGCCCAGAATTCAAGAAAGGGGCAAGGGTAGGAGCACTGGAAGCCAAGGCAAAGGCAAATGCAGTGGGAAACTTTGGACAATTGGAAGGTATACTTCTAATTAAAAATTACCCAATCACAGTTATATATGACACTGGAGCTACACATTCTCTGATATCACAAGACATAGTGGATAAATTAGCTCTCACATACAATACAGTTGAAAACCCCTTGTTTATTCAAAGCCCACTAGGTAGCTCTTGTCTGCTAGGATTAAAATGTTTGGGAGTAGAATTAAACATAGGAGGAAATATGTTTAAATCTGACTTGTTTGTGTTAAAATATCCTGGAATAGGAATTATTCTAGGAGTAGATTGGTTGAATAAATTCAAAGCAATTTTGAATTTAGAAAATTTTACAATTTCTTTGAAAATAGAAAATGGTAAAAACATCATAGTCATGAGTGAAGTAGCCAAAACAAATTGTCTTAATCAAATATGGAGTATGACTGAAAAGGAAGTGACCTTAAAAGACCAAAAAGTAGTAAATGAATATCCAGATGTTTTTGGGGAAGTTGTGGGAATTCCAAAAAATAGACCAGTGGAATTTCAGATAAGGCTGATCCCAGGATCAAGTCCTATCATCAAAAAGCCTACTAGAATGGGTCCAAAGGAATTAGTAGAATTAAAGCAACAGTTGGAGGAATTAGAGCAAAAAGGCTTCATAAGGCCTAGTAGTTCAAACTGGGGTTCTCCAGTTGTATTTGTGAAAAAGCATGATGGTACACTAAGAATGTGTATTGATTATAGAGAACTAAATAAAGTCACCATCAAGAACAAATACCCACTCCCCAGAATTGATGATCTATTCGATCAATTGAATGGAGCAAGGATTTTCTCAAGACTGGATTTAGCCTCTGGATTTCACCAAATGAAGGTTGAAGAGGAGAGCATTAAATACACTGCTTTTAATACAAGGTATGGCTTATATGAATTCTTGGTAATGCCTTTTGGATTGACAAATGCACCATCCTATTTTGTAGATTTAATGAATAGGACATTTAGAGACTTTCTAGACAAATTTGTGGTTGTTTTCATTGATGACATATTAGTGTTTTCAAAATCAGAAGAAGATCATGTAAAACATTTGCATCTGGTTTTGTCTAGACTGAGGACACATGATTTAAAGGCCAAATTCTCTAAATGTACATTTTGGCAAAATGAAGTAAAGTTTTTGGGGCATATTGTATCACAACAAGGAGTTAGTGTAGATCCAACTAAGGTGATAGCAGTGCAGTCATGGGATAGACCCAAATCAATGACTGAGGTGAGATTATTTTTAGGAATGGCAGGCTACTATAGAAGGTTTATAAAAGACTTTGCAAGAATAGCCATTCCATTGACCAAGTTAACTAAAAAGGAGCAACCCTATGTGTGGACAGAGAAGTGTGAACAAGCTTTTTCATCACTAAAGAAAGCACTGGTGGAAGCTCCAGTTTTGCAAGTGCCAGAGGGTAATGAAGGGCTAGTGGTTTATACAGATGCTAGTGGATCTGGATTAGGGGCAGTGCTCATGCAACATGGTAAAGTCATAGCATATGCATCAAGGCAACTCAAGCTAAATGAAACCAGGTATGCTACACATGATTTAGAACTAGCTGCTGTAGTATATGCATTGAAACTATGGAGACACTATTTATTAGGTGCTAAGTTTGAATTGTTTACTGATCATAAGTCACTTAAATACTTATTTTCTCAAAAAGACTTGAACATGAGGCAACATAGGTGGGTGGAATTCCTAGCTGCCCATGATCTTGATATATTATATACCCCTGGAAAAGCTAACAAAGTGGCAGATGCATTGAGTAGGCATCAAGCAAAATTTGAAAACTTAATGATGACTGAATTCAAGGGTTTGACCATCCTTAGTGAAGCAGAAGTAAAAGAAGGAATGGGGGTATCAGATGAAGCACACAATGATATGACCGAATATGGAAAACTAAGCCTCATTTCTTTAAGGTCAACTTTGGTTGATAAAATAGGACAAATGCAGGATCAAGACACAGATCTAAAGGAGAAGAAAGATATGATGTCACAAGGCATGACAGTGGAAAATTATGAAGTGGATGAAAAAGGTTATTTAAGGAAAAAGGGGAAACTCTGCATACCAAACATGGAGGAATTGAAGCAAGAAGTTATGAATGAACATCACAAAACAAAATATACAATACACCCAGGTGGTACAAAAATGTACCATGATCTCAAGAGAAATTACTGGTGGCCAGGGATGAAAGGAGCAGTGGCAAAATATGTGGCAAATTATTTAACATGCCAACTAGTTAAAGCAGATTATCAAAGACCCTCAGGCTTACTGCAGCCTTTGGAAGTTCCTACCTGGAAGTGGGAAAGCATTTCAATGGATTTTGTGGATGGTTTGCCAAGAACAAGAAGAGGCAATGATAGTGTTTAGGTGGTGGTTGATAGGCTTACAAAGACAGCACACTTCATCCCTATAAGTTCCAGCAGAAATGCTCATAAGCTAGCTCAATTATTTGTAAAAGAGATAGTGAGATTACATGGTATTCCTAAGACTATCATTAGTGACAGAGATACCCTATTTACCTCAAGATTTTGGAGTAGCTTTCAAGAAGCCATGGAACAGAACTAAGTCTAAGCACAGCCTACCACCCACAAACTGATGGGCAAACTGAAATTGTTAATAAAGTTTTAGAAGACTTACTTAGAGCATGCATACTTGATTTTGGTGGCAACTGGGAAGATCACCTATATTTAGCTGAGTTTGCTTATAATAACAGCTACCAGACCACCATAGGTATGGCTCCATTTGAGGCTTTGTATGGAAGGCCTTGCTTATCTCCTGCATGTTGGATGGAGGCAGGTGAAAGAGTATTGCTTGGACCAGAACATGTGAAGGAAACCTCTGCAAGAATTGAATTAGTGAGGCAAAGAATGAGAGTGGCACAAGAAAGACAGAAAGCATATGCAGACAAAAGAAGGAGGCCAGTAGATTTTGAAGTGGGGGATTATGTATTTCTCAAAGTTTCACCCATGAGGAAAATACTAAGGTTTGGCAAAGCTGGAAAGCTATCACCAAGGTATATAGGCCCATATGAAATTGTTCAAAGGATAGGAACTTTGGCTTATAAATTAAAGTTGCCAGAGGAATTGAGCAACATACATGATGTATTTCATGTATCTCAATTAAGAAAATGGGTGCATAACAAGGAAACTATTCTTGAATCCCCTACACATGTTGAAATTCAAGAAAACCTGGTTTATAAGAAGGAACCAGTAGGCATAGTGGCTAGAGAGGAGAAGAAATTGAGAAACAAAATAATAAAGTTGGTTAAAATACAGTGGAGTCTAGATGGAAATGATTGCACTTGGGAGGCTAAAGATAGGATGAAGGATAAATATCCTAGTCTATTTTCTGCATGAAGGTATGCCTGAAACTATAATAAATTTAAGTACTATTTAAACATATATATATTTGATTAGTTCTGGATGCATAAGTTTTTTTTTAAATTGCTTAGATAAAGATTAAAACTCTTGCACAGTGGAAAAGAGAGATATATTTATAATTGTGGGACACAATTCCTTTTAGGAGGAGAGTATGTGGAGACCCAAAAATTTTGAGATAAAAATTAAATAATATATATATATATATATGATAAATTGGTTAACAGAAAATAATTGAAGAATAAAATGATTTGAAAAGGGAATAAAATATTTCAACAAATAATGAGAAGGAAAGAAAAATAAACTAAGGTATGAATGAGTTTTAAATACACATACCTTATGAATACTATAAATTTATATGACCATAAAAGTATTTGGGTAGTGAAATAATTCCTTTTAATAATTGAAATGCATACCAACCAGTCTGGTAACCTCTATAGGTATGAATGTATTTTTAAAAATAAATCAAGATAGATGACAAAAATTTGTTAGCTAAAAATCAAGCTTACAAAAGAAAAGAGAAAAAGAAATATAGGGCTGAGTCACATAAAAAAGATGTGCAAGGAAATCATGCAAATAGCCTGTGCACAGAAAAGTAACGAGGCAACTGTTTTACTGAAAATGGAAACCAAGAGAAAATGGCACTTATAGCCATAGAAATGCATACATTAATCCCTGAGTAAGGTAAGGACAGAATGGGTTTTTCCTCCATTTAAAACCCTAACAGAATGATTTAAATCAGGGGAGGAACAATAGTTGTCCAAGGGGGAGAAAACAGAATTAAAATAAAATAAACTTACATTGTCCTCAGACCTGAGCACTCCCGGAGAGAAGCAAAGGAAGGTGAGTGGTAATCACTTTGAGATTTATGGCACTAAGACCCATATTAAGGGCAGCCAAGTTATTTTCATGTATAAAATTTATTATGATTTTTAGTTTGATTTTATTCTCTGAATAAATGCATGCTAATTATGGGTGATGTTTTGATCGAACTTTTGGTTGGAGTTTTGATCTGTCTTTGTTTGTTAAGATGGTTTCAGTCTTTTGTTTTAAAATATAAGTAATCAAACATGTACTTAGATCATAGAAGTAGATTTAATGATCCAGTTTTATATAAGAAATAAACTGAATATTATACTGAGAAATGGGATATCAAAGGAAAAATAGCAGGCAGCATGAATAATGAGATTTATGCTTATGCCTAGTCTATATTAAAATGACATGAACAATACAGTATCATGAATAGGTGATGAGTTGTTCCTACTATAAGTTAATATGTTTTATGGGTTTATCTTAAAGAAAAATCATGTCCTATGTTCTCAATAAAAATAAATAGATAGGATATGGTTTCATCATATTTATGTGAGATATAGGAAAACTTCTATAGATATATATATATATATATAAATTTCAGAAACATGATTTGAATAAATTAACCTTGGGATGGGATTTGGTATTTGTGCATGAAAGCTTGTTATGTCTAATTAAAACCCCTGATGGAGTTTCTTAAACTATTGATTCTTGAGAGAAAAGGAAAAGAATGCAAAGCATTTCAAGTGATAATAAAATCCTCGGAAGATAAATAAGTATGGTCTCTAAATTATAAAAATAATTTAGGAATGGTGCCTTGATCTGCTCATCATCAGGAGGATGATGGGTATGTGCATGACTTGCTAAAGTCCTGTAGGCCTCTGTGAAAAGGGATAACAGAACTGAGCCCCTCTTCAATGCACACATAGTGTTCAATGGCAAGGAGTTAGACCAAACACAAAATGTAAAGAGAAATGAAATGAGATTGATCAGTCAGGCTATGGAATTGGAAATAATTTCATAGGAGTATGTATATGAAAATCTGGATGGAATGAGTGCATGGTTGTTTGAGTGTATGATTGATAGACAAGTTTACCAATGCTCAGATTTTAGGATGAATTTAGTTCTCATTAAATTGATATGTTTTCTATGTAGCATTAAGAATTTAAAAAATGTTTAACATGTGATTTCACTCATACCAGAAATTTATTTCTGACCCTATTTGTTGCTTTGTAACATTTGGGGTGTCTCATTTTCGTTGAGGCAGCTCTGGATGTTGCTGCAGGAAAGGAAGCATAAGAATCTTGTTAGCATGGATACTTGAAGACCTACTTGCACTTAGAATGCTTAAGGAATCTGGCAGAAATATTGTAATAATTAGGCTAAGCAAAACTTCATTATGTTTAGTATTTTTCTGGATTGATATGTGCTTATCTTTTTGAGTAAAGAATATGTAGAAACTTTTGTATTACATATATGTGTTATTGGTTTCTGTTTTAAATGACTGACCTGGATAACCTCTGGTGAGGTATGATATAGGGGATCATGTCATATAATTTGATATGTGACCATGTCTCCCTTGGCAATGTCTGATTAGCTTTTAAAATGGTAAAGTAGAAGTAATTATAGAAAGAGATGAATATAGACATTTAGTAAATATTTTAAAGTCTGGGTTGAACCAAAATTGAGTTAATCAGAAATGCATGATCATGGCTTATAATTGATATAAGTACATGTCAAGCCTGATAATGAAACCTTAAATTCTTATTTTAGGTACTTAAATTACAGTAGAAGTTTGCATTGATTTGTGAATTAGATCCATATGCATCTTTGTATTACCTGTAGTTCTCACAGCACTATGTTCAACATATCTCATAATCTAGGTACATGACTCAAGTCTGGATGCATTGGGTCATGATCAACTTGAGGTTGATTAAGTAACTAGTAGCTCTGTTTGCAATAGGCATGCCCATCACTTAACAGCACCTTAGCTATTACCAATCAATATTAAAAAGAACATTAGTTGTCTACCAGATAAGTTCACCTGAGAATTTGTATTAATTTGGGTTGTAACTTAGCTTAAATCGTTTTGTCTCCAAATATATGCTAAGTCTTAGTGAAGTATGTGTGATGCATTTGTACCCTGCCTAAATGGATGAGTCTTCTCTGTTTGGTTTTCTACCCAATTTGTCTCTTGATCACTTACATGCTTCCTGCATACTAACAAAAATTAATATATGAGTATCCTTATCTAATACACAAATTTGTTTAATTAGGAATCATGAACCCTGGGTTAAACTAAAAGAAATGAGTTAATTTAAACACCCTCTCATTTAGCATAAAACAGTTTGTATCAAATTACAAAATCCCAGAATCTAAATATACATGGCTTTAAATCCAAGAATTAAACAACTGAGAAGTAAAGCAAGAAAAATAAGAAAAATGTTATTACTGGATCTTAAAATCAAGCTTGAGTTTAAAGTAAGAAAAATAAAGAAAAGAGGGGCTATGTGACACCAAAAACTCTGGAACAAGAGAAATAAGGTGTGATGAAATTTCTTTGCCAACTTCAAATTGTTCTGATAGGCAAAGAGCCATCTATATATCTTCATATATATAAATGATCTAATTTAATTTCATATACTGATATTTTTATATTGGTCAAATAAGGAATCTTGGGAAAAATGTGAAAAGGGAAGTGATCCATTGAAGTATATATATATATGTATAGAGATATATACATATGAAAAAAAAAGTTAAACTCAACAGAAAATTTCATTAAAAATAAATGAATAAGTTGAGGGTCACTTCACAAAATTTGAAGAGTCTAGCTAATGAAAAGTCATAGTTTTGAAGCTTTAGTCTCTTCAAATTTCCACTTTATATTTATACAAATAAATAAATAAAACTCAGTAAATAAAATAAAACAAACCGAAATAAAGTGAAAAAGAAATTTTTTTTAGGAAAATGCGAAGATAAATAAAGAAAATAGCTTAATATATTGAGACTAGTTTTAAAAATTGTAAACAAAATACACTTAACTTTGGAAAAATTATAACTATACTTTAAAAATGTTTTAAAAATAAAATATATATACATAACATGTTGTGTTACACATGAAGAAATAAATTAGAACATGACATGTCAGACAAAATATTAGTTATATAAATTAAAATAAACAATTTTGTTAAATAAAACAATTTACATACAATAGTGTAAAAAACATAACTTTCACTATATTAATCAGATTTCAACGAAACGAAAAGCAGTATACTTGAAATTTTATTTACTTTCATAATAAAAGATAAAATTCAAAAATTCAAACTTTTAAAATTTTAAATTAAAAGTCAAAGTTTGACCACATTGACAAAAATTCACATTTTTGGAAAATACTCTATTTATTCATGTTTGGAAATATAATTCACATAAAAATTGAAATTTATATTTAAAATAACAAAATTTATCCATTTTAATAAATAAAATAAAGTTTTTAAATCAGGAAATTCAATTTAAAATAATTACAAAATACAGGGTTGTTACACTCTCCCCCACTCAAAACTTTTCGTCCCCGAAAAGGAATGTGGTACGGGAAAACACAGAAAAAGATAGAATGAAATAGGATTAAGACAAGATGACAAGAAGATTGAAATTATACCTGATAACTATTGTTATAGGTAAGTTTAACAAGGTGGAGATGATCTTCCCAAGATCCTCCAGAATAAAAAACACAAGCACGAAAAAGTTCATCGAGAATCTGATTCACCCTTTCCGTTTGACCGTCGGTTTGTGGATGGTAAGCAGTGCTCAGATTCAGAATAGGGAGAAGTAAGAACCACAGAAGAGATAGAAAAGTTAAATGATGAAGGAAAAAGAGAAAGAAAGAAAGACTAGAACAAACTTATTAAGCACAATATGAAAAACACGATTCATCAAATCAACAAAGAGAGCAGGAGCATTAGTCAAACCAAAAGGCATGACTAACTATTCATAGAAAAAACCATTCTCAGTACGAAAAGCAGTCTCGGGAATACTTTCCTCAGCAACCCTGAGTTGGTGAAAATCAAAGGCAAGATCAAGCTGAAAGAGAACAGTAGCTCCAAGGCTAACCAATTCGAATTTGATTTCCTACTTAGAAGGTAGGAGAATGGAAACAACCAGAAAGAAAATAGATTGGAAAACATAATAAGATAATAAATTTAAAACCATGAAAATTTCAACTTACATTAATAATTAATTTCATCCATTTGATTTCACTTGAATTAAATAAATCTTAATTATTTTTAAATCTCATTATCTCATCATCAAATCAACAATTTATAAAGTCATGAATTTGAACAATCATTTATTATATTTCATCTTTATTCATTAAATTTCATTCTTCTTTATTCCACTTAATCTATCAAATCCTATATATATTAAGTGTATTTCACTTATTATAACTATTCCAATTTATTTATAATTTCTTTTAAATATCATTATATTGTAAACTATTCAATTAACCCTTCTATTTACCTCTATTGATCCTTTATAACTAAAATTTAAGTGGTTATAATAAATGTTATACACTTAAATTTTATTTATAAAATTCTCTTTATATTGTATATTATCCAATTACATATTCAACTTTTGAATAATTTAGGTAAGTTATATTGGAATGCAAGAGAATATTATACAAATAAAATTTTCTTAACTCAATTATCCAAGCTTAAATATTTACTCAAATTTTGATTTCCTTTTATAATTGAAATTATCCTTTAAGATTAAATTTAAGAATTAAATTTCCGATTAACTTCAAACTATTTTAGAGATAATTAAATATACACAATATATATCAAATCAACTCTTAAATCACATATATTATAAATCAAGTCATAATTAGAAAGCCAAATCAATTTAATTCTCCAAAGAAAAACTGTAGCAAAACTACAGGATGGTCTCTTCACTTCGAAACTCGAAAATGAATGTCGATGATGCTGCACTCATCACCGAAATTATTTTCCAGCGACAAAGAAAAGAGCACTGATTTACAAATTAAAAATCCTTTGAAACAATTTCTACTAGAAATACTTTTAAATAATATATCCTTTTAAAACTTTCAAAACAAAGTTCGAAATCATCGGAAATTAAATTCTCACATTCTTGATTTAAATCCATTTAAATTTCCAAATTAATTTATATGCATGTTTAATTATTTAGATAAGAAACTAAAGCCAATGATTATAAAATACATACAAAGTTAAATATTATTTCTTAACACCCAATTCCATTAATTATCAAATTTCAGAAAATTAACCTTATACATATTATAATTATACAAAATTTATCCGTATACTAAATTTAAAAAACCATATTGTGTCAGTTTGTTCTGTTCAAGTGTTTTGGAGATCCTATCGATAGCGTTGATCAGATGAACCGATCGGAAACCCAAATCAACATCAACAACTCAAACAACACAATATATAAAACATCTTTAAAATATAAAAAATTTCAAATACAAGATTAATTTTCAAAATAAGGATAGGGATTCAGATTTGATGGACTCAAATCAAAGAGAACTCTGATTTGAATATAAGTTGGACACAAAAGATAAGATGATTAAACAACAGAATAGGGAGTATGGATAAGCCTATATAAATCGCAGGTAACCTTAACCAGGTCAACCGTGACTTGACGAAAAGATCGTTGTGCATTTTCTAGGGTAAATCTATATTCGATCTCGAGAGATAGAATTCGGAATAATAAGAGATACTAGCATCTAAACCAAGGATATAGAAATCTTCGGTGAATCAATGCTTTTTGTAAAGTAGTTTCACCCCTTTACAAGGGGTTGGCGAGACCGTCGATTTATTACATAGATCATCCGAAGTGGAGTCATGGGATACTCCAGAATCAAGAGGACACGAATAGGGGAGGACAGGAATGGACTTGGAACCGAAGGGAACGTTCCAAAATTCAAAGGAAACCGAACCGAAGAAGAAGGAATTCAAGTTCGAACGAAAGTGATTCTGTAATTAAACTTACTCTATATGCTGAGTTTGCCTAAAACCAGAGCTCTGATACCAACTGTAACGACCCGCTATTTTGGACCATTCAAATCAAAAATAAAACCACACATGTCTAACATGAATAATTCAAAATACCGAATTGTTAGTTTATATTTGGCAAAACTCAAAATATACAGTAAATAAATAATCATAGATCACAGACACAGAGTAATATATTGCAGCGGAAATAAAGAAATAGTAGTTCATGAAGCTACTATATAAATACATCAGAGTTAAGTAAGATACAACAGAAGTCTCAATATGAAAATCAAGTATAAATCAGAATACATCACTGGAATCAACTGGATAACTGAAAGTGAAATAGACTGTTGGATCTTCAAGCAAAGCTCCAACTCCGAATGTGAGTCTTGAATGCTGTATCACTCAGTCTGGCCCGAGCGTAAAGCAAAACACAAAACACTCGAGTCAGGACATACATACTTATACAATATAAACCAACTCAAGGGAACTATAATATAAAAGTACAAGTAACTTAAAGAATGCTTGGGATCCCCCATTATTTAAGGATCCGTTAAACTATCTACTATGTAGCAATATTCGCTATTATAATAATGTCTAATTAAAATAAACATACTTTTAAATAGCATTAAGGCTTTACATTTTCCCCCTTAACACGTAATAGTCCCAGTAGTCTATCCAATATTAGCATACTCCCAAAATGGGGGCTACCCTCGATACTCCACAGGCTACGGGAGAAATCACAACTCGTAGTAAAGCTCGATATGGTAGGTGACATGGCACAACAAGGCAATGCCATGGTAGATATACCAATTACGCATCCGGGCTGGTGGAAACGCATAGCAAACACTACCGACCACCTCGAACAACACTCCCAAATCAAGGGGTGCGCCCAATCAATCACAAAGTAATAGAATGGTATCGAAGAAGTATGTCTGATCTGAGCTGCGACCTCATTGGCCCGAGAATCGCTCTTGTTTTAGCCACCTTATGCCAACTCACGGGAGTTGGGTCCACGTATATACCTTAGGATCGTTGCCACCGTCCTACTTCATTCTGGAAACTCCACCGCGTACACAGTTGTTAAAGTGGTTTTCGGTATCGACAAAGTGTATGTCCATATCCGATCCCGGTCTCTTTAACAACCAATCGTTATTATAACCCGTGGTTGTAAATTTCAAAATAGTTTATGTTTCAAATCAAAATACCGTTTAAACCATTTCAAAATCATATCATTTATTTCAAAATAATACATACTTTCAAACCCAAAACATATCCATTTCAAAAACAATTCAACAATATATCATTTCCATTTCAAAACCAATTCAATAATATATCATTTCCATTTCAAAAATCAAAGCAATAATATATCATTTAAATTCCAAACTAAATCAATATATTTCTTTCAATTTATTTAACTTGAAATATTCTTTTAAATCATATTAAACCAAACCACCTTATAAAGTCATATCCTTGAATCTTCAATTTCAACAAGTTTCAAATTAATATATATTTAAAGACAATTCTTAATTAAATACAATTCCAATTAATTTCATTTCCAAACCATAGTACTTTCAAAGTCCTAACAATTCTGAAACCAAACTTTTTGAAATCAAAATACTTGGAAATCATAACACTTGAAATATTGTCATTGGGACCTCGTAATACTTAGAAAAATCATAATACTTCTAAATTAATATTCATTACCAAAGTTATAACATTTTAAGTTCATTCATTCAATTATACCAATTTCAAACATTGTATTAACTCATAAATTTCAAAGGGTTATATTCAAATCAAAATAATTCATTTACACCATTTAAAAATGAAGTCATTATACTTACAAATCAAATATTCAATTCCCAAAAATTTAGCCTTTTCTGAGCTCATTTATTCATTTAAATACTTCAAACAATTTAAATTTCAGCTTTCGCAGCACTTAGAAAATGCTACGGTAAGTTACATTTGAAACAATTCAATTCAGCAAAGACAACATTTAAAAACTGCTGTAATAGTTCAGTTTTAGTTGAAAAATAGTTTAATTTAGCAAAGACAGCATTTAAAAAACTGCCGTAATAGTTCAGTTTTAGTTGAAAAATAGTTTAATTCAGCAAAGACATCATTTACAAAACTGCTGTAATAGCCCTTAGTCAATTTTAGCCTTTTAGTTCACTTCTGCAACTACAGCATTTACAAAATGCTGCAGATTCATTTAGTTCAAATTTTAGTTATTATTCAAAAACGATAGCATTTCTGAAGTGCTACTAAAAGAATTTCCAGATTTTCAAAAAAATTTCAACAACAAATAAACTTCAATTTAAATCATTTTTAACATATAAAAATCATATTTTCCCACTTCAAAATGGTCATTTTAAATACCCTTTAATCTTATGATTTTTATCAAGTGAATTTTTCAATAATTATCAATTTCCTTTCATTAATTCACTTATTAAATTCAAGTGTACAATTTTCCCATTTCTACATTTACTTAACACTTATATTTAAATTTCTATTTCATAAATAAGACTTAATTTCCATTTTTATTTTCTTTACTTAAAATTCCATTTTAAACCAAATCACAAATTTCCATTCATTTATTTAACATTTTTAATACATAGAAAATCATTTTTCACTTTATTAAATCATTTTAAAAACCAAATTTAAATCAAAATTTACATTTTCAAAATACTTAAAACTTCCAGAAAAATATATAAAATAACCACGGGTCTGTATAATATTTTCTAACCTAGGTCAAGTGATACGGATAATATATCATTTCAATCCGTAATTTACAAAGAAAATCCGGGTTCTATCATTTTTCCCTATTCTAAAGTCTGTTCGGGTATGTATCATTTCAACCCATAGTGATTCTATTCTACAGGGAACTTGCAGTGTGAGAACAGAATATAAAATAAACAATATAACAGAATATAACATAGCAGATGATGTGACAAGTTTATAACAGAGTTGAACATCATATAATATACATCACAGGCAGGTATAACATGATATAATAATTTTTACACATTCACTTGTTGTCATTTCACAGTTTCTATAAGTATAAATGTCATGAGTGAATACTCACCTTTTTAAGCTGAAGTTTGCAAATTAAAACACATAAACGGATTCCAGAAAGCACGATATAGCACGACTTTTGATTTGAGTGGAGAGAGTCAAGATATTAATCTTGTATTCACAACAAACAAAGAAAAATATAAATATAATTAAAATACCAAAGTTTAAATTGAAATGAATGGAAACTAGGCTAGACAATTACATCACCTAGCTTTAAAACCATTTTTGCTTGACCACAACTCCATGTATGCTCGGCCATACATGCTTAGGGCTCGGCCTAGGATGTTTACAAGTGGAAATAGATCAGGTTTTCAACTGAAAATACATGGCTAGGCTTGAGAAGAGGAAGGGTTTTGGGGTTACAAAGCGAGGAAGGTCAAAAGGCAAGGCTAGGAAGGATTTGGATCAAACATAGGCTCGGCCTATGTCACTTTTGGTCTCATCCAGAGGCAAGTACAAGTCAGGTGCTGGGGTTAGGGTGGTGTTCAGAGGTGCTGCTTGCTGGTGGTGGAGGCTGAGGGGGTGGCCGTGGTCAACATGAAGGTGGATGTTGCAAATATGGCTCGGCTAGGCAAGTTTTCCAGGTGTTTTTGCATTGTTTTGTGGAAATTGGTTCATGGGATGGTCACGGCACTTTCAGGTCAGAGGAGGGGGATGTCAGGCCGTCTATGGTTAGAGGAGGAAGTGGTGGTGGTCGGTGGAGGAGATGGTGGAGGTGATAGGCCGAGCAACATGTGTGAAGTCAAGGCAAAACAAGGCAAAATCCAATGGAAAAGCAAAGAAGAAAAGTGGAAAAAAAAAGAGGAAGCCATTACCAATTTTTTTCCGAGATGTTTGGCCATGAATAGCTGAGGAAATGAGAAGTTTTCACGTGAAAAAATGAATAAGAAACTCACGGCTAATCAATAAAGAAGGAACGGCCAAAATGTGAAGAGTCTAGCTAATGATTAGTCATAGTTTTGAAGCTTTAGTCTCTTCAAATTTCCACTTTATATTTATACAAATAAACAAATAAAACTCAGTAAATAAAATAAAACAAACCTAAATAAATTGAAAAAGAAAAAAAATTTGTTTTTGGAAAATAGGAAGATAAATAAAGAAAATAGCTTAATATATTGAGACTAGTTTTAAAAATTGTAAACAAAATACACTTAACTTTGGAAAAATTATAACTATACTTTAAAAATGTTTTGAAAATAAAATATATATACATAACATGTTGTGTTACACATGAAGACATAAATTAGAACATGACATGACAGACAAAATATTATTTATATAAATTAAAATAAACAATTTTGTTAAATAAAACAATTTACATACAATAGTGTAAAAAGCATAACTTTCACTTTATTAATCAGATTTCAACGGAACGAAAAGCAGTATTCTTGAAATTTTATTTACTTTCATTCAAAAATTCAAAAATTCAAACTTTTAAATTTTTAAATTAAAAGTCAAAGTTTGACCACATTGACAAAAATTCACATTTTTGGAAAATACTCTATTTATTCATGTTTGGAATTATAATTCACATAAAAATCGAAATTTATATTTAAAATAACAAAATTTATCCATTTTATTAAATAAAATAAAATTTTTAAATCAGGAAATTCAATTTAAAATAATTACAAAATACAGGGTTGTTACACTCTCCCCCACTCAAAACTTTTCGTCCCCGAAAAGGATTGAGGTACAGGAAAACACAGAAAAAGATAGAATGAAATAGAATTAAGACAAGATGACAAGAAGATTGAAATTATACCTGATAACTGTTATTATAGGTAAGTTTAACAAGGTGGAGATGATCTTCCCAAGATCCTCCAGAATCAAGAACACAAGCACGAAAAAGTTCATCGAGAATCTGATTCACCCTTTCCGTTTGACCGTCGGTCTGTGGATGGTAAGCATTGCTAAGATTCAGAATAGGGAGAAGTAAGAACCACAGAAGAGATAGAAAAGTTAAATGATGAAGGAAAAAGAGAAAGAAAGAAAGACTAGAACAAACTTATTAAGCACAATACGAAAAACACGATTCATCAAATCAACAAAGAGAGCAGGATCATTAGTCAAACCAAAAGGCATGACTAACTATTCATAGAAAAAACCATTCTCAGTACGGAAAGCAGTCTCGGGAATACTTTCCTCAGCAACCCTGAGTTGGTGAAAATCAGAGGCAAGATCAAGCTGAAAGAGAACAGTAGCTCCAAGGCTAACCAATTCGAATTTGATTTCCTACTTAGAAGGTAGGAGAATGGAAACAACCAGAAAGAAAATAGATTGGAAAACATAATAAGATAATAAATTTAAAACCATGAAAATTTCAACTTACATTAATAATTAATTTCATCCATTTGATTTCACTTGAGTTAAATAAATCTTAATTATTTTTTAATCTCATTATCTCATCATCAAATCAACAATTTATAAAGTCATGAATTTGAACAATCATTTATTAGAAATCACATATATTATAAATCAAGTCATAATTAGAAAGCCAAATCAATTTAATTCTCCAAAGAAAAACTGTAGCAAAACTACAGGATGGTCTCTTCGCTTCGAAACTCGAAAATGAATGTCGATGATGCTGCAGTCATCACCGAAATTATTTTCCAGTGACAAAGAAAAGAGCACTGATTTATGTTAGCACCAAAATTGGTCACTAACCTCGTTGAGAAAGTTTATGTAGAGAGATAAATGAAGAAAGTAAATTTAAATAGAGAACAATATGCTAAATTGAATGTAAAGACGAGAACACCAGATTTATAGTGGTTCGGCGTAATTGCCTATGTCCACTTTGAGGTTAATCTTTTATTGCTTTACTTGATAACTGATTACAGATACAATCCGTTCACCAACTACTCGAATACAGTTGCTAAGTAAAAAGAGCGAGTCTTGAAAACGGCAGAGTCTCCCCAGTGTTCTTGAAAAAATGTCCTTTTCACTGTGCCCCTGCCTCTCTATTTATAGACAAAGATGGGTTGGACTTCCCTGGTGGGCCTGGCAGCTGAATACCTCGGCCTAGAAAGAGTGAGTTCTGTGTGCCAAACCATAGACGCCGAACAGACTGACGCCGAACAGACTGGTGCCGAACAAACTGGTGCCGAACAGACTGGTGCCGAACAGACTGGTGCCGAACAGACTTGTGCCGAACAGACTGATGCCGAACAGAATGGTGCCGAATGAAGTGCTGTGCTGAGTGGAGAGTGCAGGCCGAGCAATAGTTGAAGCCGGTCAAGAGTGAGTTCTGAATGCCGAACACCCCTGGATGTCAATCATCTCTAGATGCCGAACAACACTGACTGCCGAACGAAGTGTGGATGCCGAGCAGTATGGAGCGCCGAACGCTCTTTCATGCCGATCACTCTAGAATGCCGAACGATATACAATACCGAACGACTCTTCATACCGAACGGTATGTAAGTGCCGAGTGCCTAGTTGCCTGGTCAAACCTTCAGGTAACGCTTGCCCTCCAAAGTGCATCATGTGGTTAAACGTGATGCGCTTTGAGTCGTGAATCCACCGTGCTTTGCTTCAAGCCGAGCACCCTGGATGCCGAACGGCATAGCCGATGCCGAACGATGTCGTTCTGACCGGTTCTACCCGTCATAGTCTCTTCGACTTCCTCTCCTCCCCTATAAAAGCTGGCATTCTTCTTCTCCTTCTCCTTTTCACTTTTTACCTCCGCGACCCTCCAAGAAACATAACTTTCCTCCCTTAAATTTTATTCACCTCCTACGATCCTTCCTTCTTACTTCGAATCCAACAAACTCTCTTCAAGTCAAGCTCGAACACTATGTCAATCTTAAGTCCACAGATTCTTAAGTTCCTGCCGTTCCCTTCGGTAAGAAACTCTCGATTTCCTTCTCGAATTAGGAAGCTTAACACAAAACTCGAATTCGTAAATTCGCCGTAGATTAAAGGAAGTAAGAGGGGTGTGGGTGATGAATTGGAGGTAAGGCCTAGTGAAGTGGTTCGGCATGACCGTGGTTTGACACGGCTTGTCGAAGGACTTGGTCACGCTGGTTGGGAGAGATGGAGGAAAAGAGGAGAAGTGATGGTAGGGGCAAAAGGCCGAGCGAATCGGCTCGGCATGACTTGTGGCATGCACTCATTTTCAAGCCGAACAGAATCTAAGCCGAACATAATTTAAGCCGAACAGAACTTAAGCCGATCAGAACTTAAGCAAAACAGAATCTAAGCCGAACAGAATCTAAGCCGAACAGAATCTAAGCCGAACAGAACTTAAGCCGATCAGAACTTAAGCCAAACAAAATCTAAGCCGAACAGAATCTAAGCCGAACAGAACTTAACAGAACTTAAGCTGAACAAAATTTAAGATGGACAGAACTTAAGCCGGACAGAACTTAAGCCGATCAGAACTTAAGCCAAACAGAATCTAAGCCGAACACAATCTAAGCCGAACAGAACTTAAGCCGATCAGAACTTAAGCCGAACAGAACTTAAGCTGAACAGAACTTAAGCCGATCAGAATTTAAGATGAACAAAACTTAAGCCGAACAGAATTTTGGCCGAACTCCTATTCATCTTACCTAATCATATAACAAACACAAGGACAAGGACCTAAGAACACTAGCATATCAAACTAATCTGGACTGATAACTTCCTAGTTTCAATAATCACAAGCCTGAACTCAAATCAATAAAAACAGACTAAAGCTTTTAACACGCAGTGCCAATGTCCGAGTTCAAAATTGAAAACATTGCAATGCAGGCTTTCGGAGACGGTCAGCGATGACGGTCTTCGAAGACGACAGTTCAAAGTTCAACTTTATGTCATTAATTTTGTGACTTGTAATTTCTCGGCGTTTACACCTGAATGATCGCACTAGTTCACACACTACACGGGGGGAATATTCGTATTGTTAAGTCTAACGTCGATTATTTTTTAAGTATAGTACGAACAGGTACTTTGCTAGACTCAATTTTTATCAGCGATGTCTCGGAAATCTAGCTCTGCCACGATTTCGGACAGGCCTGGGCCGTCCTCCTGATGAGAAGCCACAGATACTTCAAACCCATCAACTTCCCCTGCACATGACTTAGCTCCCGATGCTCTGGAGGCAGCAATTCTCTTGGACAACCCTATCGATTCACATGCTTCAAAGATCAATGAAAGTACGCTCCGTTGGATATGCTCTATCCACGAAATCCCCTTTGATGACGTGCTAGTTCCTTCGGGGCATGATCATCCACACTTTCCTCCAGCCCGATACACTGCTTGTAATAAATTCATGTGCTGGGTTGGCAGTGTGCCACCGTTCAACTTGTTTCTTCGGGATCTGCTGCAATATATTGACATTGCCCCATCGCAACTGCACCCGAATGGCCATGCATTCCTCTACGGTACCTGCATCCTCTTCATGAATGTGTTCTCTAGACTCCCAACTCCGAGCGATATCCGATACATATATTGCATCAAGAAGCGGAAGAATAGCCCATCATTCATGTTTCTCGAGCCGCATAACAAATGTCAAATCTTAACCGGGGCGTGGACCAAATTTGCCTTGTATAAACATGAATGGTTTTATGTGCGTTGTCCTCCCGGCTTTGCGAGTAGATGGCTTGAAGGAAGTAAGCCTTTTTCTTGGTCTGTTATTCATGTTTAGTCGAAGCCGTACCTTTTCTAAACTTTGCCAATCTTTTCAGGTATTAGCCCTCGTCCTGACGGCCGTGGATATTCTGATGCCGTCGAAGCCATTCGAGCCCTCCCTACCGAAGAATGGGACATTAGAAATCTCATTTCGAATGAGTCACTTACAAGGCTCGGACTGTTGGCAGAAGGCCATCGGATAAGCCTTCCTCAAGGCGTCACCATTCCCAGGCCTGGCTCTGGTAAAGGAAAAAAACAAGCTGAGTCTTCAGCACGCAACGCTCCTGATGCACTAGAAGAGGGGGAAATTAAGGAGACTGAGACGCCCGAAGTACATGGCGAGAATATTAGTCTGCCTCGGGGACCGACAGTTGAAGTTCATGACATAGAAACGTCGTCTTCCCCTTCGAAGAGCGAAAAGAAACTGACGCGCAAGTTGAGGAAGAAAACTATGGGCGGAACTTCTAAAGTCACCCTTCTTACAAAAAAAAAGAAACTTCCTTAGAGCACTTAGAAAGTTCTCTGAAGGGTCTGTCGAACCTCACCATTCCTGACGATTTACTCAACTACGGTTTCGACGATCCAGAGGCCCACAAGCTTCATTCGCCTGCTAGAGGCAGTACGGGAGTTCAAGCCCAAGTCCAGGGAGATAAAACTCCGATTAGTAAAGAAACTGGTCCGTCGAGGGGAAACACTAGGACACACACGGACACGTGCACTTCACCCTGCACTTCAATCTTAACCGTCACCCTTATCTTTTCTAAATTGTCGTTATTCTTATTCTATGCAGGTGACATAGGACGCTCCCACGGATTTGATCGCCTCCGTGGCTCTTCTATATTTCACCATCCTGGCCGGGATTCGGGCTCTGGTAAACGCCGGGACAGGGACAATTACGGAGATCGAGACAACCATCCCCGAGAGTCGTCTTATCGAAAGAAATCACACTCCCAATCTTCATACTCTCGCGATCCTCCTCCTCAAACAGAGCAAGGTAGAGAAAAGTCTTCGCTGAAGGGGTCTCAACCCGATTTTTCCCGAGATCAACATTCCGGCTCCTCAAGCACACGACAATCTCGGGAACATCGTAAGAGAATAGAACTTTCAAAACCTCCTCCCCCTGTTCCTGCGGTAGACCCAACGATATCGGAGAAACTGGTCGATCTTAAAGCTAAATTTCCCAAAATCTGCTTTGACGGTCTGAAGTTCCTCCCAGCTATTCATCACATTCCGGGGCATGTCAAGTAGAGTGCCATCGCTTGCAACAACGACGTCTATGTTCAACATGACGCGATCGTTCATTTAGTCGAAAAAGTCTCGGAAGTATCCGTTGAGCGTCAACAAGAAATCGACCGCTTGAAGCTCGAAGCTATCTTTGATAAAGACATCATCAAAAATCAAGATGAAGAGCTCGCTTCGTATAAGTCAAAGCTCGAGGCTGCAGAACAAAGTGCAAAAGACAGTGCCGAGGCTGTCACTCGTCTTGAGATGACCCATAAAAAGGAACTTGACGAAGCGGTCCAACGCAGTGGGGCTCTGGATTTAGAAAAAGACTCTATTCAGAAAGAAAGGGATGCACTCGCCCTGCAAGTCAAAGAGTTGAAAGAGCTATTCTCTAAGGAGAAAGAAGAGAAGATAGCCGCTCAAGAAGAGTCCCAACGATATTGCAACGAAATTGTTGCTACACGGCTCTTAAAAGCAAAGCTCGATGATGAGCTTTCTAAGGTTGAGACGATGAAGGACGAAGCCCGTGAGGAGGGCAAGAGAATAGCTTCCAAGGAGATTGACTCTCGCCTTGAAGCGGCAGCAGAGGCCGGAAGAGAAGAGGTCAAGTGTCTGTTTGACCCGCTGATCGCCGAATATAGTGCCCTCATCCTCATGCACCGGGACTTGACTTTCTTAGGCGAGGGCTATCTTGAATCTCTAGCCGAGGCCTGGGAGACTTTAATAAAGATTAGAAAGGTGGAGTCGGGCACCGAGGAGGTCGACGAGGATGCTTTAGTGAAAGAGTTTCTCAGAGGGAACGAGCCTTCGGACTTGTCTGCAGCTATGGCTCTCTTTAGCAAAGGCTCTTCTCCATCTAGGGAGAAAAATGACATAGCCGGCTCGTCTGGAACTGGGCCTTCAGCTCCTCCTCCTACTCAATCGGTCAACCGACTAGTTCTTGATCCCTTCGAACAACACGCTGGCTATAATGCAGAAGACTCGGTCTCGGCGTCCACATGCTATCTCCCATTTTAGAGGGTGAAACTCCATGCATAGCAGAAAGCCAACAAGAAGCCGATATAAAACTCTTCTTCTAGAAGTTCAAAGATCTGTCGCTTTCTGCGATCGGTTATTGGTTCTAATGTTCGTTCTTTATGTTTTTTATGCAGGCCGCTCTGACCCTGAACCGACTCCGAGGAGCGATGACACCAAGGAGGAGACGGGGAAAACAAGCGATGCTACTCACGTGGGAGTAACCCCCGGTCCTGATGCCCAGGTGATCGGGGCGCTAGATGATGATAAGTCTGACACTTCATCTCCCGTTGAAGGGAGTTATGAAATTGAAATCACATGCGCCTCAGAACACACTTCGAAGGTGAGTATGAAGGAGCGACTCGCGGAAGAGAAGAAAAAGAAAGTCGAGATCAAAGTCGAGTCTCAAGTACTAGAACTTACTGACCCGCTGAATAGGCCTCTGAAAGTCATTCTTCCCGGCAAATCCAAACCATTGGACGTTCCTCCTCCCACTCCTGACTCCGCTTCTTTGGCGAGCAAAAAGTCCAAGAGGAAGCGTGAGGGAGAGGAGTCATCTGAGAAAGCAAAGGAGGATAAGAAAAAGAAGCCGAAGAAGTAGCCACTACACTCGTTCAACGAGATTTTGCTTAGGTCATGTAACTACTTTTACTTTTTCGTTTTCGTAGTTTATGTAGATAGATTTTTGACTCCATGTTTTGGAGGAGTGGTTGTATAACCCCATTTTGGATTATTGAATAAAGTTTAGTTTATTTGTCATTTGAACGATTTCTGCTTTTTAGCCTTCTGTATAATTGTGGTCGAAACTCAAGTTCTTATGAGTTACATAAATTCCTAATCCATTCTTACATTTTTCGGACATTCTTTGGAATTGTACATCTCTTGTTTCACATTTCTGGTACTTAGAATATTTTCTAATCCGCGCTCTGGGGACTTAGAGTAATTCGGTCCGCATTCAGGGGACTCGGCAATTCAAGTCGTTCATACTCTAGTCCGCGCTTTGGGGACTAAGAGTACTCCGGTCCGCATTCAGGGGACTCGGAGATTCAAGTCATTCATACTCTAGTCCGCGCTCCGGGGACATAGAGTAATCCGGTCCGCATTCAGGTGACTCGGAGATTCAAGTCGTTTATACTCTAGTCTGCGCTCCGGGGACTTAGAGTACTCCGGTCCGCATTCAGGGGACTCGGAGATTCAAGTCGTTCATACTCTAGTCCGCGCTCCGGGGCTTAGAGTACTCCGGTCCGCATTCAGGGGACTCGGTGATTCAAGTCGTTTATACTCTAGTCCGCGCTCTGGGGACTTAGAGTACTCCGGTCCGCATTCAGGGGACTCGGAGATTCAAGTCGTTCATACTCTAGTCCGCACTCCGGGGACTTAGAGTACTCCGGTCCGCATTCAGGGGACTCGGAGATTCAAGTCGTTCATACTCTAGTCTGCGCTCCGGTGAGTTAGAGTACTCCGGTCCTCATTCAGGGGACTCGAAGATTCAAGTCATTTATACTCTAGTCCGTTCTCCGGGGACTTAGAGTACTCCGGTCCACATTCAGGGGACTCGGAGATTCAAGTCGTTTATACTCTAGTCCGCGCTCCGGGGACTTAGAGTACTCCAGTCCGCATTCAGGGGACTCGGAGATTCAAGTTGTTTATACTCTAGTCCGCGCTTCGGGGACATAGAGTACTCCGGTCCGCATTCAGGAGACTCGGAGATTCAAGTTGTTCATAGTCTAGTCTGTGCTCCGGGGACTTAGAGTACTCCGGTCCGCATTTAGGGGACTCGGAGATTCAAGTCATTCATACTCTAGTCCGCGTTCCGGGGACTTAGAGTACTCCGGTCCGCATTCAGGGGACTCGGAGATTCAAGTCATTCATAGTCTAGTCCGCGCTCCGGGGACTTAGAGTACTCCGGTCCGCATTCAGGGGACTCGGAGATTCAAGTCGTTTATACTCTAGTCCATGCTCCGGGGACTTAGAGTACTCCGGTCCGCATTCAGGGGACTTGGAGATTCAAGTCGTTTATACTCTAGTCCGCGCTCCGGGGACTTAGAGTAATCCGGTCCGCATTCAGGGAATCGGAGATTCAAGTCGTTTATACGAGTTCGTACGTCAGGTAGAATAATGCAACTTCAGTTGTTTGTCACCGGACTATAAGGTTCAAAAAAATCAATAATTCATAGAAAGGATGGCTTCAAGCCTTTATTAATGAAAACAAACTAAACCTTCGGATTACATGCTAAAAATGAAACTAAGAATCAATAGAATATAAACATACGGGAAACAATTTCACCTAAAATAGGAAAGAAACATGCTAAATATAATAACGTCGTAAATGTTCACTGTTCCACGCTCGTGGGAGTGTCACGCCATTAACGGTCGCTAGCTTGAAAGTTCCCTCTCCAAGCTTCCGTTCAACGACATACGGACCTTCCCAGTTGGGATTCATACATGATGGTACCGGGAAAACCCGTTTCAAAACGAGATCTCCCACATCAAAGATTCTTGGGCGGACTTTGTCATCGTAATATCGCTTGACTCGGTGCCTATATGCTGCCGCCCTTAATTCAGTCTCTTCACGTTTTTCATCGATGCAGTCCAGTGATTCCAACAAGAGATCCTGATTCGTCTTATGATCATAATATGTCACTCGATGCGATGGAACTTCAAGCTCCACGGGTATAACAGCTTCTTAGCCGTATGCCAATGCGAATGGAGTGTGGCCAATCGCGGACTTGTGGGTAGTTCTATAAGCCCATAGCGCTGTTGGAAGTTCGTCTACCCACTTGCCTCCAGCCTTCTCCAAACGCTTCTTCAATATGGACTTGATTATTTTGTTCACGGCCTCGACTTGTCCGTTAGCTTTTGGATGAGCAACGGCGGTGAACTTTTTCTCAACACCGTACTTTAAACAGAAATCTTTGAATTCTCTGCTTTCAAACTGAGTTCCGTTGTCCGTAATGATGGTTCGCGGGAGACCAAAGCGGCATATAATATTTCGTACAATGAAATTAATGACCTTCTTGGAGGTGATTGTGGCTAAAGGCTCTGCCTCGGCCCATTTTGTGAAATAGTCGACCGCAACTATCGCGTATTTTGCACCACCTTTGGATATATGCAAAGAACCAATTATGTCGATTCCCCAGATTGCAAACGGCCAGGAACTAACCATTTGTGTGAGTTCCGTTGGTGGAGCTCGGGATTTTCGGATATCTTTGACACTTGTCACATTTTCTTGCGTAATCTGCAGCATCCCGATTCACAGTTGGCCCATAGTATCCGCAGCGGAGGATCTTTTTTGCTAGTGTCTGCCCCCAAGTATGGTCGCCACATTCTCCTTCGTGAACCTCCTCAAAGACCCGCTTTGCCTCATCGCGAGCAATGCACCGTAGTAAAGGGACCGAGAACCCTTTCCGATACATTACTCCTCCCTGCATCACATATCGCGCGGCTTTGCGAATGACCTGTCGTCTTTCGCTTCTTCTTTCGGGCAAACTCCCATTTAGCAAGTATTGTTTGAATGGGGTCATCCACGACTTCTCCTCGATTTCCGTTTCCAATGCAAAATCAACTTCCATCACATCTATGCTTGGAGCATGTAAGGTTTCGACGGGAACTAATCCCATTTGCTGTGCATCGCCAGTGCTTGCGAATTTGGCCAACGAGTCAGCTTCCTTGTTCTGTTCACGCGGGACATGCGAAATGTCATAATGTTCGAAGTTCGCCAATAGTTCCTGAACCAGAGAAAGGTATGGAGCAAGCTTTTGTCCCCTTGCTTGGTAGTCTCCTTGCACTTGGTACACCACCAGCTGCGAGTCACAAAAGATTTCAACTGATTTTACCCCGAGTTCTCCAACGAGCTTTAAGCCAGCAATCAATGCTTCATATTCTGCTTCGTTATTCGTAGCCGGGAAATTTAGCTTCAAAGCATAACAAACCGATCGATTTTCTGGAGTCACAAGGACTACACCAGCCCCGGAGCAACGATTGTTTTATGCCCCATCGGTGTACAATTTCCATTGAATGGGAGGAATGATACTGTGACCATCTGGTTCGTCTGGCATAGTAAACTCAGCGATGAAATCTGCTAATGCTTGCCCCTGTATGGCTCTTCGCGGCAGGTAGGTAATATCGAACTGACTCAATTCGATATTCCATTTTAACATCCTTCCAGAAGTTTCTGGTCGTTGGAGTACCTGTTGCAAGGGCTGATCGGTATAAACATTGACTGAGTGTGCTTGAACGTACGGACGCAGCTTGCGTGATGCAATCACCAAGCAATAGGCCAATTTCTCAATTTTAGGGTAATTCCTCTCTGCCCCCGTTAAACGTTTACTAACGTAATACACCGGCTTTTGAACCCGGTCCTCCTCGCGGACCAAAGCCGCACTTATAGCATGCAGGGATACGGCCAAGTATACATACAGCATCTCTCTACTGGTTTTGACAGCACTGGAGGACTCTCCAAATGCCTCACCAGATCTCGAAACGCTTCCTCACAGCCGGATGTCCATTCAAAATTCCTCTTTCCTTTCTTTATCACATCGATGAAAGGAATGCACCTGCCTGTGGCTCTGGATATAAATCGACTCAGCGCGGCCACCATTCCATTCAAGCTTTGTACCTGTTTTATAGTTCTGGGCGCTTGCACATCTCGTATAGTTTTAATCTTTTCTGGGTTAGCTTCAATTCCCTTGGCATTAACAATGAATCCGAAAAACTTCCCCGACGCAACGCCAAAGGAACACTTCAGAGGGTTGATCTTCATCCCATAATATCTGAGTATACCGAACATCTCTGCTAAGTCTCGAATGTGGTCGTTTGACTGTCATGACTTAACGAGCATGTCATCTACATAGACTTCCATCGTTCTACCAATCTGGTCTTTGAACATTCGATTCACCAAACGGTGATAGGTCGCTCCCGCGTTTATCAATCCAAAAGGCATTACTACATAGCAATATATCCCAATGTCTGTGACGAAACTGGTGTGTTCCTGGTCCGGAATATGCATCGGGATCTGATTGTATCCCGAGTACGCATCCATGAATGACAACAACTCGTGTCCTGCAGTGGAGTCGACCAACTGATCAGTCCTAAGTAATGGGAAACTGTCCTTGGGGCATGCCTTGTTCAAATCGGAATAATCTACGCAAGTTCTCCATTTCCCGTTCGCCTTTTTCACCAGCACGGGGTTCGATATCCATTTAGGGTAGAGGGCGTCGCGGACGAACCCATTGGCTTTGAGTTTGTCCACCTCCTCTCTGAGTGCAGCGACCTCTCCGGGTCCATTCCTCTCCTCTTTTGTTTAATTGGGACGTACTTCGGGTCTATGTTCAACATACGACTCGTAATAGCGGGAGAAATCCCATTGTGACGACCTGGAATTTTTGTATATTTGAAATGGGAATATTTAATTTATTTTAAATATTCGAAGGTTAAATTTTAACTTTATTTTCAAATATACAGTATTTACTGGATGATAGATTTTTGAATTAAACAATCGAAGATAGGGTCAAATGAAGAATCCTGAGTTTTTAGCCTGTTAAAAATAGTTTAAAGGTTTAGAAAATTTATATTGTCAATATTGAAGGTAATAGAACTTTTAAAATTGAATTTATAAGTGTTTTGTTCAGTTTTGAAAATATATCGTTTAAATTGAATTTAAAATTAGCCTTCTGGGGCACAGTCTCGGAATTCGACGATACAAGTTCCATTGGATCCGTAATATTGTATTATTATCGGATTTCAAATTTCGCAGTGATCGGAGTTGTCGTGTGATCGTACGGTATATAAACGCCTAGAGTAATTGATTGTTTTAATTCAAAATATCGTACATCTTTTCATCTATCAAAAATCTTTCATCAGCCGTATTTTCTCTCAACTTCTCCAACACGCTTCTTTTGGCTTCTCGAACACACTTATCTTTTAAAACAAAAATATCCCGAGCCTTCCTCCTTTATACCACGCAGACTTCTTCTCCTCCCTTACAATTTCACGAAATCGAAAATTCCCTTTCTTTTTATTTTGTAAAGCTCGCAGATCATATTGGTTTTCGTTCAGAAATAATCAAATTTCCGTGGCCTTCATACTGTACGTGATATTTTTTCCCTCCTCTTCGATTTCCTCTGGCCAAATTCATTCACGCCCAAATACTCTTAATCAGATAAATTCTCGTTCGAGAATCATTAGTAGCCGTGTTCGAATTCAAGGGGACGATTCCACATAACCGCAGTCGATTCGCGAGCTTGGCATCGTCGCCGCGTCGTGATGGGGAGCGAGCTCGTCATTGATCAGAGGTTGATGGTGTTCGCGTGAAGGCTAGGGTTTAGGCTTCTCGAGTATGCGAGCAAATTGTCTGGAGATTTGGGGCACTGGGAACTCGCGAGTGGATCGCGCTGCCATCTTGGTCGATCGAAGGATGGGCGGCCATGGGATTAATCGAAGAGGAGGCTCTAGCGAAGGGAGCGACGTAGAGGTGTTGGGTGTCTCGCCTGGGCTTGAGGCGGTGATTCGTGAGGTACTTCTGCTTGGGTTTTAAATTAAATTTAAATATATCTAGTTTAAATAAATTATATATATAACAGTTCTTGATTTAGCAGTAAGCTATATTTGATATAAAATTTTCAATTAAAGAGATTTGTAAATGTTGAAGAGTTTACATAAAATTTGATTAAAGATCTATATAGATATTTTTATAAGTACATATGTAGTTTCAAAGGGAAATTAGCTTAATTAAATTATTGGTTAAGTAAATATATAAAAGGGAAATTTATTTGTTCGACTTGTTCACATATAAATAAATTGTTCGATAGTTCAAATATTAATAATCAAATGTTTGTTCAAGGTCGACATCTGAAAGGAAACAAACAAGGATGAAAATAAATGGTAATGGATGGCAAAATAAAAACAAAGGTGAGTTAATCTCACTCAGTTAAATTTAAATTTAAATGGTTAGATTTAAATAATTTATTGGATGATTGATTTGATGTGATGTGATATATATAGTAGTATATACAAATATATATATATTGGCATATGTATATATTGGAGTTGTTGATATTCCCACATTATATAGTGGATGAGACCCTATGCGCCGCATAATAGCGGATGATATTTTATAAAACCCATATACCACGATATTCCACCTCGAAGTGGAATTGGTATTGTGCTAACATTTGTGGATGCAGGGAAACCGGTTGGAGGGATCCAACTGGATTCCTCAAAATATTTAGTTTTGTTTAAATATTCTGTGATATGATTGTTGATATCCTGTGATGATTTATATTGGATAATCTGGTTGGATTGAATTTCCCAGTATAATGAGTTATCAAAAGTAATTGAATTGGATTTTTGGAAAGAAATAAAAGAGTAAAATTCAAGTTAAATAATTCTAGTGAATTCGAATAAATTAAATAAGGAATTGTAAAAGAAATAAAGAAATTTCTTAATTCGAACAAATATGGGAAAATAGGATTTTGGATTTAACAGTGAAGAAATAAATCTTTAACTAAAGTGATATTATCTAAAATATAAAAGGGTTGATTTTATTGAATTTAAAGATTTAATTTAATTAAAATATTAATTGAAGATGTTTGGAAATCCGAAATTGGTATTTTAGTTAAAAAGGTTTTAACGCATAATAAAGAAATAAAAGATAAAAGTTAATGTATTTGAAATAATTAAAGTAAATAGGGAAATTTATTTCAAAGTGAAGTAAAATGGAAATCAATTGGAAATTGATTTAAGTGTTTAAAAACTTGGATTTTTAAAAGAGAAATGAGATTTTGGAGATATAAACTGGGTTTATAAAGTGAAATGGAATATCAGAGGATATTTGAAATATAAATTCAAGGTGGGAATTTATAAAGGAATATGGATTTGGTTTAAAAATAAATGTTGATTTATTTTTAAAAGATGGGAATGAGAAGTGTATTTCTCTGGATAGCCAAGTACGTTTTCAAAGAAATTTTTTATATAAGTTAAAAGTTCTAATTGTGTTTTTAAAAGCATATTTTAGAAAATCTATTATTTCTAAATGTTAAAGCCTAAAGTAGTATTTTCAAAAATCTATTATTGTAGTAATTATATAAAAGTGATTTGGTATTATGTTTTAAAAAGAGAAATTTAGTTTATATTTGAAAAGTGGTTTCATTTTAGATATTCCTTAAGTATATATTTTGTTAAGGTATTAAAGTAGTTTTTAAATTTCAATATTATAAAGTATATTTATAGTAAAGTGCTTTTAAATTATTTTTAAATCTAAAGTATTTTGTACTTGGTGTTTCAGAGAAATAATTATTTGGGAAATGTGTTCCGTAAGCGGAAACTGTTTGAAATTGTTTTCAAAAGGAGTTTGAAAATAGAAATATATCTTGGAAAGATATTTGGGCAAATAAATAATGTGGGAAATTATTTATTGTGTGATGGTTGTTTGTGGATGTTAATTGATAGTTAAATAACCGACTATCAATATTGGCCCAATGCGTTGATCGTTTCGAAGAGACCGGGATCGGGTTTCCGTATACCGGGATTCTAGGTCTGGAGACTCGAATACCACTTCGATCCGGTTTGTACGTTTCGTGTAACGATTTCGGAGTCGAAGATGGAGCAGTGAAGTGCAAGGGCTAGTCGCTACTAATCCTGAGGATATTTCCAAAATGGATGTAGTAGGAATAGTGCCTTCGGTTCCGTTCGAACCCGGGACGGACTTGTATGGACGAATGCTTTCGTGACATCGTCAGGTGGACGATGGGCATTCTAAGGGATATGTTCTGAAAAGGTATCGTTTAGCCTCGAACCTCATCAACCGGGAATGACTGAAAATCAGGGGTTATGCAGCAAGGCTTCGTGGGTAGCCCCCACTTGAGAGTAAGGTCATCCCTGTCTAGATGTCCCTTTTTATTTCGGCTTAGTGTTGCGGTTGCTGATCCCAACCGTGGGGTGATTTTATTTGGAATTATCCAGTAAGGGATGATTCCGGCCTTGTGTTGCAGTGGAGCGGGCGTACTCCTCGGTACTGTGATCTAGGCCACGTACTGTGACAGGTGGTACCCCAGTGCCTAGTCATTCGTTGGAAATCCATTCTCCCTACGTGCCTTGTACGGTATTTGTTTGTATACCTAGTATGCTGGAATTTAATCATGTAACAATTTCAGCTATTTTAATAAGTATTTGTGAATAGACACTATTATAATATCAGAGGATTTTTATAGAAAGTGTTTTAGCTATCGTAAGGTAAAAACCCGACATGTTTATTTGTGCCGTGGTCTTACGAGATGCTTTTGATTTCAAAGGATTTTTGAAACTTAAATAATCAATTGAGTGTGATTTTCTCACGCTGGTATTCCAGACTGACTCGGGTATTGTTTTATATGATGCTCGGGTCAGACCAAGTATTATAGGTTACAGGATTTGATGCTGTGGAGCTCAGGAGATGAGCTGGATGGCGAGACGTATCTCCCGTACTTGTTTATATATATATATTCCGCTGTGTTGATTGTTGTACTCTGTTGTATTGAGGACATGATATGGTTATTGTCCAGTTGTATGTTATGTGTTCTCTGGTGTATACTCTGATGCTATATTATATAAAACTGATATAGTTTTGATTTGTGTAAAGATCTGTTAATATATATTATATTTTATTCTGCTGCGATGGTTAGATTCTGATTTTGTTTTCTATTTTTCTTCTTCTACCTCTTCTTCTTAACTAAAATGGTTCGATTTTCTGGGTCTGGAAAGTCGGGTCGTTACAGTGGTATCAGAGCTTAGGCTAGCGATAACCTTGGCTCTGGTGGGAATTTTGAGAGTATTAATAGATATGAGCGCGTATTTGTTAGTGAATATAAAATGATTTTATATTGTGTTGGTTGGTTTATTGAGTGGCATATGAACCTTCGTCGGCACAGTCTGGACAACTGTATCGAAGGGGTTTCTAAACACTTGAATAGAACAGTTCGACACAGTATTGTTTTAAATAGGGTGAATGAAATAATTTTGCCCAAATTATTTTTATATATAAAAGATAACTTTTGTAAATTAGATATTTGGTTGCTTGGTTGTTAGAAAGCGATGATATTAAATTATTATCATCATTGTGTAAAAATTGAATCAGAAATTGGAAAAGTATAACCAAAGGTGAAAGAATAAATTTATATAACAAATGGAATTTGAGAATGTAGATTATAAATGAAATTTATAAATTGAGATAAACTTTATATACAAATGTGAATTACAAATGTGATTTATAATCAAATGATATAAATTCATAAATATATGAAATTTGTAAATGTAAATTGTAAATGTGACTTATAACTTGAAATAAAATGTGATAGAATTCCAGAGTAATGTTTGGATATAAAATTGAATGGGTTTTGAATTTGAAGTTTTGGGAAAGGTTTAAATTCCTTTGGATTTAAGAATAGTTTTTAAAGGTTTTGGGGAAATAATGGTGATATTATTTCATGAATATTTTTGAAATTGAATTGAAATCTGGTGGGATTTGGGATTTAAAGATGTTTGAAATGTTTCCAAGTGATAAAAGCATTAAATTCTCTTTTGGTCGCTGGAAAATAATTTCGGTGATGACTGCAGCATCATCGATGTCTATTTTCGAGTTTCCAAAGAGAAATTGCTACCAAACTGTTTTAAATTGAAAGTGATTGTGAACTGGGTTGGTTTTGAAATTCAAAGGGAAAATTGTTTGGTAAAAGCAGATTATTTTGGAAATTGGGATTTGAGGTGATATACCAGATATGTATGAATTATTTATGGATTCAAAATGGTTTTTGAAATAAAACCGGGCAATTGGATTCTGGGAATTCTATTTAAAATTTAAATGTGGAAATTTAATTGAATCAATAATATAAAGTATAGAATGAAGTTGATTGAAATAAGAAGAGAATGAAAGTTTAATTCTGGGATTATAATTATGAGACGGAAATAACTCAATGAGTAATATAAGTTGGTAGATAAAAGAGTTAGAGAACTTGAAGGTGAATGCATTGTAAAACTTGTATAAAATTGTATCCTAGAATTAAAATTTAATTCGAGTATATGAAGGTGAATAAAATATATTTGAATTTAACTTAAGATAAGTTAAATAAAATTGAGAATTGGAATTGAATTAAATGTAAATAAGTTGAAGTCGAATTGAATTGGATATAAAGGTAATGTAAAATGCGAAATTCATATTCTTAAGTTCTTAAGTGTAATAATTTGAGATTTGATTATAAAGATGAAAATGGACTTAAATGAATAGTCGCAGGTCTTCAGCAAGTAAGTTAAAACTTATGAATAAAAAATGAAATTGTAAGTCATAAATGGGAATCCATTACTTTGAACCATTAAGAGTTATAATTTGAAATTGTAATTATCAAATGGAAACGACTAAGATGAGCAATCTTAATTTTTAAATAAATCCAAACTTGAATTATAAAATAAATTGAACTTAAGAAAATTAAGTGAAGTGATATTTGGAATTAAAAAGCAAGTATTTAATTTTAACCAGCGGAGGAACTAATTTGATAATAAATTAGTTAATGAAATTGAATTGTGAGTTAATGAAATTGGATTAATATAGTGATGGTTTGAATTGCGAATGAAATCCAAATAAGTGAAAACAAATTGGAAATGACCTGGTTATTAATAAAATAATTCTAGATGAATTGAGTATGGAAATTAAAATTCATAATGATTGAGTGAATGAACCAATTATATTAAATAAATAAATGGATGGAATTTGATTAAATAAGAATCAAATGAGAGATGGAAATAAAACTTTAAAGGGTTGGATAAATGGAAAATAAACTTAAGTTATTGACTTAAGTAAACGTTGAATGGAAACTGAACTCAAACAGAAGAGTGGTTTAAACAAGTTGAGAAATAGTTATTGAATGAATTAACTTGGATTGTTTTCGAGCTAAATAAAATTCAATTTTTGGAAGTTGGAGATGAATTGAATTTAAGGAAAAAATTGGAAATGAAGTAGTAAATTGAAGTAAGTTGAGATTCATATGAAATGGGAGTTCAATTTGAATATATACACACTTCAGTGGTGAAGTAGTAAATAAATATAAGAAAATTTATATTGAACTTAAGAATTGAAGAATGAAATTCTTAAGAAAATTGGTATTGGAAATATACTTAGTAATTTTGGAAAAAATGTATATATACTAAGTGAATAGTTGAATGAAGACTAAAACTGAAGTTGTGAAATGGGATAGTTGTGAATAAGGGGATAACAATAAAAAAGGAATGTGAATAAAAGAGAATTGATATAAGTGGTAATCAATTGAAATTTATACGTAAGATGTACGTATATTATTTTATTCGCATAGCTATTTGGTCCAGATGTCGAACACAGAATTTCGAGATAGTTTTATCGATCCGAATTAGGATTTTTTCACTCGATTTTCAACGGCGAGCCTGGATATGGATTGTTGATTGATTTTGGAAATTCTCTATCATAGTTGATGGCTATGCAAGGAGAATGACGGTTTTTGATCAAGAAACCAAATCTGAGTCCGCACTAGGAAGTCGGGTGGACAATACTAGTTCGGAAGTGAAATTGTGTGATCGAGTGAGCGATCGAATATGATATTGCGTACGGGTAATATATGTGCATCGTACGGGCTTAAGTAAAACAAATATTGTAAATTTGTAAAGGAAAGTATAAAATGACTTTGGAATTGTGATTGAATATTATTGCTTAGTAGGATATACAGGTGTCTAAAAGCAATGGATAAATTGGGATTTTTGATTTAGAAGATAAAATTTAATTGCCCGACAAAAAGGTATAAATTTGAATTTCTATATGAAATTTGATTGGGTTTTGATCCAGCCACTTGGCCTTTTGTTTTCTTTTTGAGATTGGGAGGCCGTAGAGCCATTTTGTAGTTGTACCGAGCTAGCCGCGCAAAGGAGACGCTGGAGAAATTTTTCGGAAATTTAGGGAGTTAGAAAATTTTGGAAAATTTTGATAAGTTAAAATTTTGAATTCAAATTTAAATTTGAATTGATAGGAAGTGATATGGGATACGACTTATGGGTATGTTTGGGAATGTTAGTAAGAGGGATAGTGTGTCTTTATTTAAAGAATTGTTATGGAAAGTTGTTAAAACTATCTGGATTGGGAAAATAGAACGGGTATCGAATCATTTCTCTTAACTGGTAATTTCGGGGACGAAATTCTTTTAAGGGGTGAGGAATGTGACGACCCGGAATTTTTGTCTATTTGAAATGGGAATATTTAATTTATTTTAAATATTCGAAGGTTAAATTTTAACTTTATTTTCAAATATACAGTATTTACTGGATGATAGATTTTTGAATTAAACAATCGAAGATAGGGTCAAATGAAGAATCCTGAGTTTTTAGCCTGTTAAAAATAGTTTAAAGGTTCAGAAAATTTATATTGTCAATATTGAAGGTAATAGAACTTTTAAAATTGAATTTATAAGTGTTTTGTTCAGTTTTGAAAATATATTGTTTAAATTGAATTTAAAATTAGCCTTCTGGGGCACAGTCTTGGAATTCGACGAAACAAGTTCCATTGGATCCGTAATATTGTATTATTATCGGATTTCAAATTTCGCAGTGATCGGAGTTGTCGTGTGATCGTACGGTATATAAACGCCTAGAGTAATTAATTGTTTTAATTCAAAATATCGTACATCTTTTCATCTATCAAAAATCTTTCATCAGCCGTATTTTCTCTCAGCTTCTCCAACACGCTTCTTTTGGCTTCTCGAACACACTTATCTTTTAAAACAAAAATATCCCGAGCCTTCCTCCTTTATACCACGCAGACTTCTTCTCCTCCCTTACAATTTCACGAAATCGAAAATTCCCTTTCTTTTTATTTTGTAAAGCTCGCAGATCATATTGGTTTTCGTTCAGAAACAATCAAATTTTCGTGGCCTTCATACTGTACGTGATATTTTTTCCCTCCTCTTCGATTTCCTCTGGCCAAATTCATTCACGCCCAAATACTCTTAATCAGATAAATTCTCGTTCGAGAATCATTAGTAGCCGTGTTCGAATTCAAGGGGACGATTCCACATAACCGCAGTCGATTCGCGAGCTTGGCATCGTCTCCGCGTCGTGATGGGGAGCGAGCTCGTCATTGATCAGAGGTTGATGGTGTTCGCGTGAAGGCTAGGGTTTAGGCTTCTCGAGTATGCGAGCAAATTGTCTGGAGATTTGGGGCACTGGGAACTCGCGAGTGGATCGCGCTGCCATCTTGGTCGATCGAAGGATGGGCGACCAGGGGATTAATCGAAGAGGAGGCTCTAGCGAAGGGAGCGACGTAGAGGTGTTGGGTGTCTCGCCTGGGCTTGAGGCGGTGATTCGTGAGGTACTTCTGCTTGGGTTTTAAATTAAATTTAAATATATCTAGTTTAAATAAAATATATATATAACAGTTCTTGATTTAGCAGTAAGCTATATTTGATATAAAATTTTCAATTAAAGAGATTTGTAAATGTTGAAGAGTTTACATAAAATTTGATTAAAGATATATATAGATATTTTTATAAGTACATATGTAGTTTCAAAGGGAAATTAGCTTAATTAAATTATTGGTTAAGTAAATATATAAAAGGGAAATTTATTTGTTCGACTTGTTCACATATAAATAAATTGTTCGATAGTTCAAATATTAATAATCAAATGTTTGTTCAAGGTCGACATCTGAAAGGAAACAAACGAGGATGAAAATAAATGGTAATGGATGGCAAAATAAAAACAAAGGTGAGTTAATCTCACTCAGTTAAATTTAAATTTAAATGGTTAGATTTAAATAATTTATTGGATGATTGATTTGATGTGATGTGATATATATAGTAGTATATACCAATATATATATATTGGCATATGTATATATTGGAGTTGTTGATATTCCCACATTATATAGTGGATGAGACCCTATGCGCCGCATAATAGCGGATGATATTTTATAAAACCCATATACCGCGATATTCCACCTCGAAGTGGAATTGGTATTGTGCTAACATTTGTGGATGCAGGGAAACAGGTTGTGTAACATCCCAGAAATTTTCGACTTTCGAAAATTCAACATCGATACTCACTTTATCGACTGCTGAGCCATCGAATGCCGGAAACCCGAAAAGTTATGGTTTTAAGAAAAAGAAAAAGGTAGAGGAAGAAGATAGAAGAAAAAGAAAGAAGAACAACAACAGAACAAGAGCAGAAACAGAAAACAATATCAGAATCTTACACATCGCAGCGGAACAATATATAATAGATAAATGAATAATCTTTAAACAAAGAACTATATCATTTTATAACATACATCAATCATCAGAGTCACTATACAACTCAGTACAACAATGGACAGTTATATAAACTTGTCCTCATACAGAATACACAGCGGAATAAATACTATCAAATACAAATACTACGTCCCGTCATCCAGCTTGCTTCCAAAGCTCCAGAATATCCAGAATATCCTGATAATATAACTCTAGGCTGCCCGTGTGGAAATTGGTGGGCACCCAGAGTTTAGGAGGGAAACAATAAACTCCGAGTCAGTCATGGTGACTGGTGTGAGATCGTAAAACAGTTATTTATCTTTAAAATAAATAGCAGAGAATTTTAAAGTCAATTCGCAATGCTTTTGGAAAATGAAACTACCATAAGACCTCCCACCACACACACAATGCAAACGCAGAATTGGAGGAGATTTCTTCTTATGATAGTCAAAGATGCTTACTACGCAAAAATCAAATTCTTTTTGATATTATTATTAGTGCATAGTGTAGAAACCATTTCGAAAGTATAATATTAATCTTAGCCAACATACGACCAGTATCGTATGCCTACTATAGCTACCATCTAAACAGTGGTGACCACCGTACGTAAATGGCAGGTTCTACAACTAATACCGTACAAATCACGTATTGGAGTTTGGATTTCCAACAAATGGTCAGGCTAAGGAACTTCCTTTTCCACGATGGGTACGTCCCTGGAATAGACGACCCGAGAACCTAACCGGATCTCTGCCAACACAAGGCCGGGTTACCTCTGCAAAAATAGGTAACTACTGACACGCGTATGCCATCCCCCGATCGTCACCGATCTTCCCGAGGATCCCCGATTCGCAACAAACCATATAGATAATAATAATGCAGTAACCACAGAGGTTAAGTATCTGGGCTCCATACCATGATACCACCTTTATCCAGAAGGAATGACATACACTAAGGGGCGCTACTCCCTAGAACCCTGCTGCATCCTTCCTGTTTCGACCATTTCCGGGGTGTGAGGCTCGATGAAGTCTCATCCACAAAGCTACGCTTTCTCAAAAAGCCCTGCTTCGGGTCAAACAAAATGATCAACCTATGATCACAAAGATATAAGATCAAACAAATGATCATATCACAAATGATCAAACACTGATCATTTCACAGCAACACTCAGTATGCCACGTTACCAAATTGGGATATATCGCTGATAAATTTCAACTACATAACCTCTGAGCTCGTACGTCTCAGAGAAGGGTGTTAAGCTAAGAGAATAAATTCTCCGCCACCAACAGAAATGTATTTGAAAGAAATCAGCTTTATATCTCAAATTGTAACGTCAGACACACAATCCATATAAGTCTGTTCCGGGATCGAACAGAACCGAAGGCACTTCTCACGAAGCCCTTGCAATTCCGGATAATTTTCAATCACGTCAGGACTTCCCGTCACTAAGGGTGATAAAACCTCTAAACCGGAGATCAGCCTATGTAGAGTAACTCGACGGTAATCCTTCCGTTTTCAAAAATATCCGGTCTTCAACACCGGTCTTCAAATGCAATTCATAACGACGTATCACATATTCGGAATGGGTTATACGACCCCATGGTCCTTTCCCGGCTAACCCGAATAGTGAGCGTTTATTCAAAAATAAGTGTGGCATTTAAATTCATCCAATTCACAACAAATACCTATCTAAAGGTAATTATTGATAGTCGGTTATTTAACTATCAATAAAGATGCGCGACATCACCAGATTCCAAATAATTTTCCCAAATTATTTATTTTCAAAAATATCCTTACTAGATATAAAATTTCCACACTTCTAAAATAAATCGATATTTATTTTTTAAACAGTCTCCCTTTTATAAATTCCATAGTGAATTTATATTTTTCAAATATCTACCAATATACGATTTTCAAATCGATTTCAATATTCAATTTTAATTTATCTTTACAAAGATAAATTCTCAAAACGTTCATTTCATTTTGGAAAAGAAATTTCATACTTATTTAAAAATAAGTATTTCACAAATCATTTATTTTCAACACTTGGAAAACCTTCGATATACTTAAATCAAATTAAGTATATATTTCATTCTTTAAGGAAGATTATTTTCTATAACAACATCAATTTGAGTCAAAACGAATGTTACGTAAAACATCGTTACGACGACTCAAAATCACTAGTATAGGGATTCGAAATTTAGATAGATATATAAATCCCAATACTATATAACATTTCCTTTCGGAAATCATTTACTATAACCACAGTGTTATAGTCCATCATTTCCTTATTTTTCGAAAACGTCTATTTCAACAATAAAATGTTGAAATCTATGTATTCGATTCATAATACATTTTAAAACATCTTTAAAATGTTTAACTTCATTTTTAATATCACTTTTTCAAAAATGAATCCATTTTACTTAACAATATATTCACTGTCCCAAAATCGTGAATATAACTTCTTTAATAACCTTCTATATTTAATTTATCACATTCAATCTATTTCGAATTTATAAACACGTTTATAAATTCTATTTCTCTTTTTAATAACAACTTTGACTTATAAACCTTCTTTTATCAACTTCTACATTTAACTTATCAAAATAAGTGACTTTAGGTTTATAAACGACTTTTATAATTTTTAATTCTATTTATAAAAACTTCAATCCCAAATCAATTTCAATATTGATTTCAAATTTTATTTATCACTACTAAGTGAATTCCTTATTTTCCTTCAAATTATTCAATATCCTGTTTTTAAATGGATTCTTTAAATTGAAATCATTTTACGTTGATTTCCCAGATCATTTCAATTTACCGATTTAAATTTCAAATTTGATTTCCAACTTATCTCTTTTTAAATAAATTCCTTTTTAAGAAAATAAATTTCAATCGTTTCTTTCAATCTATTTAAAAATCCAAGTTTAAATTAAATTCTTCAAATTATAATCACTATTTTACGAAATCCATTTATTTAACATTTTCACTTGATTATGGAATTAAATTCGATAAGATTATAAAAATTAACTTTTTATACTTTAAAATTCCTTTCTTCAAAATTTCTTCAATTTCAAAAATTGATTCGCTTAGAAATTTTCTACTTGAATTTCAAAAATTCAATTTCGTTTATCTTTGGAATCCAATGATGTCAAAACATCCATTCAGCTAAATTTTAGCATTCAAATAATTTCCAGATATCAATATGATTAATAGCATCACTATAATCATTCACAGATTCATATCACAATAGAAATCAATTCAATCAATGTGAGGGGTCCAGTTGGATCCCTCCAACCTGTTTCCCTGCATCCAAAGATGTTAGCACAATACCAATTCCGCTCCAGTACGGAATTATCGCGGTATATAGGTTTTTATAAATCCGCTTACTAACGGCGCAATAGGGTCTCATCCGCTATACGAGGCGGGAAATCAACAATCCAATATATACATATGCCAATATGTATATACTGCTATATATATAGATATATCCTATCATATCTAATAGCACATCAAATAGCAATCAACACAATCAATAACTGCAAATCAAAATTTTCCTTCGAGTGAGAAAATCTCACCTTAGATTTTAATTTGCCATCCACTTTCCATTTCAGTTTTGTTTTCTCGATTTTAACCTGGTATAAACAATTTATATTTTTCGTTAATATTCGAAATAAATCGAACAACCAATTACCGTTTAATAGTTTTAATCCAACTAATATGTGTTTTTTTAAAATTCCTTTTCAACCTTATATATTTTTCAAAGTCCTTTCCATATATAATTTTCTATTTGAAACTAAGCTTTTAATTCAACTAATAATTTATTATTTTTAAACAATATTTTCCTTACTGTAAATCCAATTTCAAATAACACTCCAAAAATTTTCCAAATTATTTAAAATCTTGTCTACCCAAATTATTTTTATACAATTCTCTGTAAACAACGAAACAACACATTTCTTTACTAAAAGTATATATATATCTACTTTACTTATACATATTAAAAATTAAATTTTTTTTCCTTTTGACATAAGGTATATATGTTCAGAATTAAACGAAATAGGTTATACCTTACTGCTCGCGAATTCAAACTTGAAAATACCATCGACGAAACCCAGCCGTGATCACAGCAGCTCGAATTTCCACGACTATCGCCTCCGATCGATCTATCTGCCACTGTCGCCATCGCGAAACCCCCAACCTGACCCTGGCCTGCCTCGCGACAGAGGCCACCACACCCAGACTTCACGTCGCCGCCGCCTACAACACCTCGTCGCTGACAGCTCGCGAATTTCACTGCTCGAACAAACCCTAGCCCAGCACCTCCCGGCCGAGCATCCTTCATCATGAAACGAAGTTCGCGCGCCTCCCCACCGGAATCACGACCACCGTGGTGCCATCGCAGCACCTCCTCGACGTCGCGACTTCACCAAATCGCGAACGCACACCAACCTTCTCGCATTCGACAAATGCCCCGATCGAATTCAAACTTCGCCCCTGCGCCTCCATTTCTTCCCTCGCGTGTACGAGTGAGCGAGCGCCAAAGCTCCGCCCCACCGTGCGCTTGATTTGAAGTCGAAGAAGGAAATCTGCCGTGAATGAATTGGTTTCGTTATCTAAACGAGGCTTCGGCTATCTATTTGTCTTGAACGAGAGAGAGGCGATTTTATTTTCGTTTCCTTTGATTTGAATGAATTCGAACTGAGGAATGGGGGAGAGGAATGTTTAAAATCAGAGGAGGCATGGTGTACACGATTAAATTTCGTGATTCTCGGCTTGAATCTAGGCGTGAGTTAAGGGAAATGATCGTGGTTTTGAACGTGCCCCTTTTCTTTTTGTTTATTATTATTAAATTTAAATTTTGTTTTCGATACGAATCTCAACGCGTTTACGTGTCATGTGCTCACAGAATAACTCCGAAAAACACGAAACTTGAAATCCGGTAATAATACAATATTACGGACCCAATGGAACCGGTTTTGTCGAATTCCGAGACTGCGCCCCGGACGGCTATTTTAAAATATCAATTCGAACGATAAAATTTTAAAACTGAACAAAACACTTTAAAATTCGATTCCGAAGCTGCTGTTATCTTCAGTGTTATCAATATAATTTTTACAAGCGTTCGAAATATTTTTCTTTAGCTTTAAATTGAAGATACAAATTTTTATTCAACTTCAATCGATTAAATTTTATAATTAAATCGTCAAATTCAAATTTATATCGAGGATTCAAATTAAATCATCGTTCGAATATTTAAAATAAATTAAATATTCTCAATTTAAATTCGTTAAAAATTCTGGGTCGTTACAAACTTCCCTCCTTAAAAGAATTTCGTCCTCGAAATTACAAGTTAGGAAAAGTGGTCCTTAACTCGTCTACTATTTTTCACAATCCAGATAGTTTTATCAATTTATCAAAACAAATCTTTCTATTAAAGATTCGTTATCATTCAACTCGTTTTCCAACTTCAATCATAAGTTTTAAACAACATTGCTTTACTTCAAAACTCAAATTTAAATTCAAATTTCAAATTTAAACTTTCAAAATTTCTCAAAAAATTTCTAACACCCTAAATTTCCGAAAAATTTCGCCAGCGTCTCCTTTGCACGGCTAATACGGCACGACTACAAAACGTCCCTACGGACTCTCAGATTTCAAAAAGAAAAAGAAAAAGCCAAGCGGCTAGACCAGAAATCAGTAAATCTCATATAGAAATTTAAATACATACCTTTTTCGAGCAATTCGAATTATCTGTGAAATAAATTTTCCAATCCCTTTATACACCTGTATATCCTACTAGCCATTATATCTAGTTACAGCATTCAAATCATTTTGCAAATTCAATTACAAATTTTCAATATAAGCTGCTTATACCACTTCTAGTCTACCATCGAAGTTACATATTCATTATCATTCAATTTTACATTTCTAATTTCATTTGAATTCAATTCACAATTTCAATTCAATTTGGATTCAATTTACCTTCAATTTTGAAATATTGAATTTATCAATTATCTTTTATTCATAACTGCACTATTTAAATTAGTTCCAATTACTAATTCATTCGTCTTCAATTTGAATTTCATTCCAATCAGATTTCAAATATTCTATAAGTTATCAACTTATTTACATCTTGATTTATACAATCATTTATACATTCACATTCACAATTCCATTTCATTAAGGAATTTTATTTTCAATTATCTTTTTGAATTCTATTCCAAGTTATAAATTCATTTACAATTTGAATTTCATTCCAATCAGATCTCAATATTTTATAAATATTTTTATATAGTATTCCAGAGTCTTTTCAACTTCAAAAATATCATTTTGAAAACAATTCAAATTTTCCTTTGAATTTTCTAAACAAAACTCAATTTTCCAAACAACTTTTATTTAAAACAATTTGGCAGCAATTTCTCTTTTGGAAACCCGAAAATGAACACCGGTGATGTGGCGATCATCATCGGAATTATTTTCTAGCGACCGAAAAGAGTTTAGAGCTTTCATCTCTTCAAAACATTTTTCAAACCTTTGAAATTCATTTTCAACTCCAAAAAGAATTTAAACTTTCTAAATCACCAAAATTTTCAAATTCTTTTCAAAACATTTTCAAAAACTTTTCTGGAATTCCGTTTTAAATTACAACTCACATTTATAATTTACATTCTTTAAATTTCATTTGTATGTGAATTTATTTCTTAACTCTGGAGTTATGATTTCAATTCAGTTTCAATAGTAATGATAACATTTCAATATCATCACTTTCCTAACAACCATGCATCCATATACTATGATAATTCATAGAAAAATCATTTCTTTTCTATAAAAAAAATAGTTTTGGGTAAAATTATTTCATCTACCCTATTTAAAACAATACTGTGCCGAATTGTTCTATTCGAGTGTTTAGAGATCCCTATCAATGATCGTTAATTACTCGTATTGACCAGAATCCATATACCACTCAATAAATCAATCATCACAATATAAAACAAATTTTTTTTATATTCAATAACAAATACGCGCTCATATCTATTATTACACTCAACTCATTCTAGAGTACTACTGACTCTATCTCTAATGAGTAACACCCAACAGAGCAGGGTTGTCGCTTAACCATATGCTCTGATACCAAATGTAACATCCCAGAAATTTTCGACTTTCGAAAATTCAACATCGATACTCACTTTATCGACTGCTGAGCCATCGAATGCCGGAAACCCGAAAAGTTATGGTTTTAAGAAAAAGAAAAAGGTAGAGGAAGAAGATAGAAGAAAAAGAAAGAAGAACAACAACAGAACAAGAGCAGAAACAGAAAACAATATCAGAATCTTACACATCGCAGCGGAACAATATATAATAGATAAATGAATAATCTTTAAACAAAGAACTATATCATTTTATAACATACATCAATCATCAGAGTCACTATACAACTCAGTACAACAATGGACAGTTATATAAACTTGTCCTCATACAGAATACACAGCGGAATAAATACTATCAAATACAAATACTACGTCCCGTCATCCAGCTTGCTTCCAAAGCTCCAGAATATCCAGAATATCCGGATAATATAACTCTAGGCTGCCCGTGTGGAAATTGGTGGGCACCCAGAGTTTAGGAGGGAAACAATAAACTCCGAGTCAGTCATGGTGACTGGTGTGAGATCGTAAAACAGTTATTTATCTTTAAAATAAATAGCAGAGAATTTTAAAGTCAATTCGCAATGCTTTTGGAAAATGAAACTACCATAAGACCTCCCACCACATACACAATGCAAACGCAGAATTGGAGGAGATTTCTTCTTATGATAGTCAAAGATGCTTACTACGCAAAAATCAAATTCTTTTTGATATTATTATTAGTGCATAGTGTAGAAACCATTTCGAAAGTATAATATTAATCTTAGCCAACATACGACCAGTATCGTATGCCTACTATAGCTACCATCTAAACAGTGGTGACCACCGTACGTAAATGGCAGGTTCTACAACTAATACCGTACAAATCACGTATTGGAGTTTGGATTTCCAACAAATGGTCAGGCTAAGGAACTTCCTTTTCCACGATGGGTACGTCCCTGGAATAGACGACCCGAGAACCTAACCGGATCTCTGCCAACACAAGGCCGGGTTACCTCTGCAAAAATAGGTAACTACTGACACGCGTATGCCATCCCCCGATCGTCACCGATCTTCCCGAGGATCTCCGATTCGCAACAAACCACATAGATAATAATAATGCAGTAACCACAGAGGTTAAGTATCTGGGCTCCATACCATGATACCACCTTTATCCAGAAGGAATGACATACACTAAGGGGCGCTACTCCCTAGAACCCTGCTGCATCCTTCCTGTTTCGACCATTTCCGGGGTGTGAGGCTCGACGAAGTCTCGTCCACAAAGCTACGCTTTCTCAAAAAGCCCTGCTTCGGGTCAAACAAAATGATCAACCTATGATCACAAAGATATAAGATCAAACAAATGATCATATCACAAATGATCAAACACTGATCATTTCACAGCAACACTCAGTATGCCACGTTACCAAATTGGGATATATCGCTGATAAATTTCAACTACATAACCTCTGAGCTCGTACGTCTCAGAGAAGGGTGTTAAGCTAAGAGAATAAATTCTCCGCCACCAACAGAAATGTATTTGAAAGAAATCAGCTTTATATCTCAAATTGTAACGTCAGACACACAATCCATATAAGTCTGTTCCGGGATCGAACAGAACCGAAGGCACTTCTCACGAAGCCCTTGCAATTCCGGATAATTTTCAATCACGTCAGGACTTCCCGTCACTAAGGGTGATAAAACCTCTAAACCGGAGATCAGCCGATGTAGAGTAACTCGACGGTAATCCTTCCGTTTTCAAAAATATCCGGTCTTCAACACCGGTCTTCAAATGCAATTCATAACGACGTATCACATATTCGGAATGGGTTATACGACCCCATGGTCCTTTCCCGGCTAACCCAAATAGTGAGCGTTTATTCAAAAATAAGTGTGGCATTTAAATTCATCCAATTCACAACAAATACCTATCTAAAGGTAATTATTGATAGTCGGTTATTTAACTATCAATAAAGATGCGCGACATCACCAGATTCCAAATAATTTTCCCAAATTATTTATTTTCAAAAATATCCTTACTAGATATAAAATTTCCACACTTCTAAAATAAATCGATATTTATTTTTTAAACAGTCTCCCTTTTATAAATTCCATAGTGAATTTATATTTTTCAAATATCTACCAATATACGATTTTCAAATCGATTTCAATATTCAATTTTAATTTATCTTTACAAAGATAAATTCTCAAAACGTTCATTTCATTTTGGAAAAGAAATTTCATACTTATTTAAAAATAAGTATTTCACAAATCATTTATTTTCAACACTTGGAAAACCTTCGATATACTTAAATCAAATTAAGTATATATTTCATTCTTTAAGGAAGATTATTTTCTATAACAACATCAATTTGAGTCAAAACGAATGTTACGTAAAACATCGTTACGACGACTCAAAATCACTAGTATAGGGATTCGAAATTTAGATAGATATATAAATCCCAATACTATATAACATTTCCTTTCGGAAATCATTTACTATAACCACAGTGTTATAGTCCATCATTTCCTTATTTTTCGAAAACGTCTATTTCAACAATAAAATGTTGAAATCTATGTATTCGATTCATAATACATTTTAAAACATCTTTAAAATGTTTAACTTCATTTTTAATATCACTTTTTCAAAAATGAATCCATTTTACTTAACAATATATTCACTGTCCCAAAATCGTGAATATAACTTCTTTAATAACCTTCTATATTTAATTTATCACATTCAATCTATTTCGAATTTATAAACACGTTTATAAATTCTATTTCTCTTTTTAATAACAACTTTGACTTATAAACCTTCTTTTATCAACTTCTACATTTAACTTATCAAAATAAGTGACTTTAGGTTTATAAACGACTTTTATAATTTTTAATTCTATTTATAAAAACTTCAATCCCAAATCAATTTCAATATTGATTTCAAATTTTATTTATCACTACTAAGTGAATTCCTTATTTTCCTTCAAATTATTCAATATCCTGTTTTTAAATGGATTCTTTAAATTGAAATCATTTTACGTTGATTTCCCAGATCATTTCAATTTACCGATTTAAATTTCAAATTTGATTTCCAACTTATCTCTTTTTAAATAAATTCCTTTTTAAGAAAATAAATTTCAATCGTTTCTTTCAATCTATTTAAAAATCCAAGTTTAAATTAAATTCTTCAAATTATAATCACTATTTTACGAAATCCATTTATTTAACATTTTCACTTGATTATGGAATTAAATTCGATAAGATTATAAAAATTAACTTTTTATACTTTAAAATTCCTTTCTTCAAAATTTCTTCAATTTCAAAAATTGATTCGCTTAGAAATTTTCTACTTGAATTTCAAAAATTCAATTTCGTTTATCTTTGGAATCCAATGATGTCAAAACATCCATTCAGCTAAATTTTAGCATTCAAATAATTTCCAGATATCAATATGATTAATAGCATCACTATAATCATTCACAGATTCATATCACAATAGAAATCAATTCAATCAATGTGAGGGGTCCAGTTGGATCCCTCCAACCTGTTTCCCTGCATCCAAAGATGTTAGCACAATACCAATTCCGCTCCAGTACGGAATTATCGCGGTATATAGGTTTTTATAAATCCGCTTACTAACGGCGCAATAGGGTCTCATCCGCTATACGAGGCGGGAAATCAACAATCCAATATATACATATGCCAATATGTATATACTGCTATATATATAGATATATCCTATCATATCTAATAGCACATCAAATAGCAATCAACACAATCAATAACTGCAAATCAAAATTTTCCTTCGAGTGAGAAAATCTCACCTTAGATTTTAATTTGCCATCCACTTTCCATTTCAGTTTTGTTTTCTCGATTTTAACCTGGTATAAACATTTATATTTTTCGTTAATATTCGAAATAAATCGAACAACCAATTACCGTTTAATAGTTTTAATCCAACTAATATGTGTTTTTTTAAAATTCCTTTTCAACCTTATATATTTTTCAAAGTCCTTTCCATATATAATTTTCTATTTGAAACTAAGCTTTTAATTCAACTAATAATTTATTATTTTTAAACAATATTTTCCTTACTGTAAATCCAATTTCAAATAACACTCCAAAAATTTTCCAAATTATTTAAAATCTTGTCTACCCAAATTATTTTTATACAATTCTCTGTAAACAACGAAACAACACATTTCTTTACTAAAAGTATATATATATCTACTTTACTTATACATATTAAAAATTAAATTTTTTTTCCTTTTGACATAAGGTATATATGTTCAGAATTAAACGAAATAGGTTATACCTTACTGCTCGCGAATTCAAACTTGAAAATACCATCGACGAAACCCAGCCGTGATCACAGCAGCTCGAATTTCCACGACTATCGCCTCCGATCGATCTATCTGCCACTGTCGCCATCGCGAAACCCCCAACCTGACCCTGGCCTGCCTCACGACAGAGGCCACCACACCCAGACTTCACATCGCCGCCGCCTACAACACCTCGTCGCTGACATCTCGCGAATTTCACTGCTCGAACAAACCCTAGCCCAGCACCTCCCGGCCGAGCATCCTTCTTCATGAAACGAAGTTCGCGCGCCTCCCCACCGGAATCACGACCACCGTGGTGCCATCGCAGCACCTCCTCGACGTCGCGACTTCACCAAATCGCGAACGCACACCAACCTTCTCGCATTCGACAAATGCCCCGATCGAATTCAAACTTCGCCCCTGCGCCTCCATTTCTTCCCTCGCGTGTACGAGTGAGCGAGCGCCAAAGCTCCGCCCCACCGCGCGCTTGATTTGAAGTCGAAGAAGGAAATCTGCCGTGAACGAATTGGTTTCGTTATCTAAACGAGGCTTCGGCTATCTATTTGTCTTGAACGAGAGAGAGGCGATTTTATTTTCGTTTCCTTTGATTTGAATGAATTCGAACTGAGGAATGGGGGAGAGGAATGTTTAAAATCAGAGGAGGCATGGTGTACACGATTAAATTTCGTGATTCTCGGCTTGAATCTAGGCATGAGTTAAGGGAAATGATCGTGGTTTTGAACGTGCCCCTTTTCTTTTTGTTTATTATTATTAAATTTAAATTTTGTTTTCGATACGAATCTCAACGCGTTTACGTGTCATGTGCTCACAGAATAACTCCGAAAAACATGAAACTTGAAATCCGGTAATAATACAATATTACGGACCCAATGGAACCGGTTTTGTCGAATTCCGAGACTACGCCCCGGACGGCTATTTTAAAATATCAATTCGAACGATAAAATTTTAAAACTGAACAAAACACTTTAAAATTCGATTCCGAAGCTGCTGTTATCTTCAGTGTTATCAATATAATTTTTACAAGCGTTCGAAATATTTTTCTTTAGCTTTAAATTGAAGATACAAATTTTTATTCAACTTCAATCGATTAAATTTTATAATTAAATCGTCAAATTCAAATTTATATCGAGGATTCAAATTAAATCATCGTTCGAATATTTAAAATAAATTAAATATTCTCAATTTAAATTCGTTAAAAATTCTGGGTCGTTACAGGTTGGAGGGATCCAACTGGATTCCTCAAAATATTTAGTTTTGTTTAAATATTCTGTGATATGATTGTTGATATCCTGTGATGATTTATATTGGATAATCTGGTTGGATTGAATTTCCCAGTATAATGAGTTATCAAAAGTAATTGAATTGGATTTTTGGAAAGAAATAAAAGAGTAAAATTCAAGTTAAATAATTCTAGTGAATTCGAATAAATTAAATAAGGAATTGTAAAAGAAATAAAGAAATTTCTTAATTCGAACAAATATGGAAAAAGAGGATTTTGGATTTAACAGTGAAGAAATAAATCTTTAACTAAAGTGATATTATCTAAAATATAAAAGGGTTGATTTTATTGAATTTAAAGATTTAATTTAATTAAAATATTAATTGAAGAAGTTTGGAAATCCGAAATTGGTATTTTAGTTAAAAAGGTTTTAACGCATAATAAAGAAATAAAAGATAAAAGTTAATGTATTTGAAATAATTAAAGTAAATAGGGAAATTTATTTCAAAGTGAAGTAAAATGGAAATCAATTGGAAATTGATTTAAGTGTTTAAAAACTTGGATTTTTAAAAGAGAAATGAGATTTTGGAGATATAAACTGGGTTTATAAAGTGAAATGGAATATCAGAGGATATTTGAAATATAAATTCAAGGTGGGAATTTATAAAGGAATATGGATTTGGTTTAAAAATAAATGTTGATTTATTTTTAAAAGATGGGAATGAGAAGTGTATTTCTCTGGATAGCCAAGTACGTTTTCAAAGAAATTTTTTATATAAGTTAAAAGTTCTAATTGTGTTTTTAAAAGCATATTTTAGAAAATCTATTATTTCTAAATGTTAAAGCCTAAAGTAGTATTTTCAAAAATCTATTATTGTAGTAATTATATAAAAGTGATTTGGTATTATGTTTTAAAAAGAGAAATTTAGTTTATATTTGAAAAGTGGTTTCATTTTAGATATTCCTTAAGTATATATTTTGTTAAGGTATTAAAGTAGTTTTTAAATTTCAATATTATAAAGTATATTTATAGTAAAGTGCTTTTAAATTATTTTTAAATCTAAAGTATTTTGTACTTGGTGTTTCAGAGAAATAATTATTTGGGAAATGTGTTCCATAAGCGGAAACTGTTTGAAATTGTTTTCAAAAGGAGTTTGAAAATAGAAATATATCTTGGAAAGATATTTGGGCAAATAAATAATGTGGGAAATTATTTATTGTGTGATGGTTGTTTGTGGATGTTAATTGATAGTTAAATAACCGACTATCAATATTGGCCCAATGCGTTGATCGTTTCGAAGAGACCGGGATCGGGTTTCCGTATACCGGGATTCTAGGTCTGGAGACTCGAATACCACTTCGATCCGGTTTGTACGTTTCGTGTAACGATTTCGGAGTCGAAGATGGAGCAGTGAAGTGCAAGGGCTAGTCGCTACTAATCCTGAGGATATTTCCTAAATTGATGTAGTAGGAATAGTGCATTCGGTTCCGTTCGAACCCGGGACGGACTTGTATGGACGAATGCTTTCGTGACATCGTCAGGTGGACGATGGGCATTCTAAGGGATATGTTCTGAAAAGGTATCGTTTAGCCTCGAACCTCATCAACCGGGAATGACTGAAAATCAGGGGTTATGCAGCAAGGCTTCGTGGGTAGCCCCCACTTGAGAGTAAGGTCATCCCTGTCTAGATGTCCCTTTTTATTTCGGCTTAGTGTTGCGGTTGCTGATCCCAACCGTGGGGTGATTTTATTTGGAATTATCCAGTAAGGGATGATTCCGGCCTTGTGTTGCAGTGGAGCGGGCGTACTCCTCGGTACTGTGATCTAGGCCACGTACTGTGACAGGTGGTACCCCAGTGCCTAGTCATTCGTTTGAAATCCATTCTCCCTACGTGCCTTGTACGGTATTTGTTTGTATACCTAGTATGCTGGAATTTAATCATGTAACAATTTCAGGTATTTTAATAAGTATTTGTGAATAGACACTATTATAATATCAGAGGATTTTTATAGAAAGTGTTTTAGCTATCGTAAGGTAAAAACCCGACATGTTTATTTGTGGCGTGGTCTTACGAGATGCTTTTGATTTCAAAGGATTTTTGAAACTTAAATAATCAATTGAGTGTGATTTTCTCACGCTGGTATTCCAGACTGACTCGGGTATTGTTTTATATGATGCTCGGGTCAGACCGAGTATTATAGGTTATAGGATTTGATGCTGTGGAGCTCAGGAGATGAGCTGGATGGCGAGACGTATCTCCCGTACTTGTTTATATATATATATTCCGCTGTGTTGATTGTTGTACTCTGTTGTATTGAGGACATGATATGGTTATTGTCCAGTTGTATGTTATGTGTTCTCTGGTGTATACTCTGATGCTATATTATATAAAACTGATATAGTTTTGATTTGTGTAAAGATCTGTTAATATATATTATATTTTATTCCGCTGCGATGGTTAGATTCTGATTTTGTTTTCTATTTTTCTTCTTCTACCTCTTCTTCTTAACTAAAATGGTTCGATTTTCTAGGTCTGGAAAGTCGGGTCGTTACACCCATACATGTCAGAATGTGTCCAAGCGAAAACATCGAGATTCGCTCGGAGGAAATTACTAAGGTCTTCAATCATTGCGGGGCTGAGCTGTGATCCGATCTTCAGTACTCGCGATGGGTCGTCTCGACTGACTGAAATGTCAATCGTCAGTTCAGCCGATGCTGCTTTTTCTTCCCTGGGTTCCTCATTGTCGTCTCTCGGATCTATGTCTTTGTAGATCCGAGAATTTTGCCCGAGCCAGGGCTCGGGCATTATTTGTCAATTGTCGGTATTCTGGATGCAGACGGAATTGTCTGCAACCTTTCCTTTCTCTCTCCGCTGAGCCTCTCGGAGCTCAGCCACATAACATGCACGACCGGTCGCCTGGTCGCCATGAACAACACCTACTCCTTTGTCAGTCGGAAACTTCAAAGTCAAACACCACGGGGCTAATGCTACCCTAAACTCAGCCAAGACCGGTCGGCCCAAAAACACATTGTACGGAGAATCCACATCCAAAACTACGAAAGGTAGGATCCGCACCCTCCTACGCTCACCTTGTCCCAGTTCAACTGGCAACTCAACATATCCCACTGCATCGGTCATTGCGCCATTAAAGCCATGTATAAGAGCTTTAGATGGCTTCAAATCCTTCGTCTCCATCTTCATCTGATCATAAGCCTTCTTGAAGATGATATTGATAGAACTTCCACAATCAATCAAAATTATTTTCACAAAAGATGGTCTGATTGTCGCAGATATGACCATCGGGTCAATGGTAGGAGCCTCCACCTGGTCAGCATCTCTGCTCCTGAATACTATATCGTCTATCATCATGCGTAGCTGTTTGGCGGGGGTCCCATCCTCCTCGTTGGAACAACACTCGAAGTCTGCGTGTCTCAGGGAATTAGCATACCGTTCCATCTCTTGCCAGTTCTTATCCGCAGGGTGAGGTCCGCCGATGATCGTGTTGATGATTAGTCTACCCACGGTCCGAGAAAGCTCCTCGGGATGACGTGAAGCTGGTGCACGACCGGGATTGGACGTTCCCTGTCCACCTTCTTGCGGATTCTTCACAAACTCCTGTAACTTTTACTGTCTAATCAACTTTTCTATAGCATCATGTAGGTGTCCGCACTCTTCAGTATTGTGCCCATAAGTTTCTTGGAAGTTGCAGTATTTCCCAGACCGCTTTTGTTCCTCGGTTGACTCCTTTGGGAGCGACTTTCTGTACTGAAAGGTATTGCAGGTCGATAGGTAAATGTTATCAAGACGCATTCAACGGGGTGTACTCGTTGTAGGTTGGAATCCTCGGCTTCTATTTCCCCGATTCTCTCTTCTTCCCTTGATTTCTTCCTCCGGATTCCTTAGATTGCCCGGGCTTATTCTGGACATTGACTTGAACTTTCCCCGTGTTGTCTCCGGACTGCTTCACAGCATTGTCACTTTTTACGGACTCCTGAACGGGCCCCGATGCCTTATCTCACCTTATCCACCTGGCTTCCTCTCTTCTTATGAACTTATGTGCCTTTGAGTAAAAACGCTCTAGCGTAGTTGGAGGCTTTCCTGCCAACCAATCTCCAAACTCTGAATCTGGATCCACACCTCGCATCACAGCCATAAGAATTGCATGATCATTGGGATTACTGACTTCAGTAGCCGCAACATGGAATCTCTGTAAATACTCCTTCAATGACTTCCCAGGAGCTTGGATTACACTTCATAGAGACATCACGTCCTTTGGACGAGTAGTATGTATCCTGAACTATTCTATAAATTTCTTCGCCAACTCCTCGAAACTGGATACGGACCGCGAAGGAAGTCGGGTGAACCACATGGTAGCGATCCCAGATAGGGTTATTGGATAGCACCTGCACTTGGTTGCATCATTCGCTCTAGCTGAATCCATCATCCATTTGTACGTCATTACATGCTGCCTGGGATCAGTCTTTCCTTCATAAGCCGAGATAGTTGGCATGCTGAACTTCCTGGGGTACTCCGCCTATAGAACAACTTCTATGAACGGAGTATGACTTCTGGACACTCCCCAATCGTCGTTTGATAAGCCTTGATTCTCTTTCATCAACTGTCTGATCATGGCTGTCAGGTCGGGGGTTTGTATGGAAGGTGGAAGGTTGGAGTCTGTCCTACGGGATTGATCAGGCTGATGCCTCCTCTGCTGGCGTTTAGCCAAACGTGCATCTTGAGGTTCGATATCATTAGCATCTTGATGAGCCGGGCATCCAGCCTCCACCTGCACTCCAGCTCCTAAGTTTCCAGTTCCTGCTTAGTCACGGTCTCCGAGGTGTAAATGGTCCCCAACAATTCGGAGAGCAGCACCTGCCTGCGTAGTTTCAGTCTTGCGGCGTCTACGCCTGGGAGGTTCATCGGATGAAGTCGAGCTGTCAGATGAAGAATAAGGAGCTGGATTGCCCCCAGCATTCTGATGCTGTTGTAGAGTGAGTTGTGCCATGAGGTTGGCGTTGGCTTGCATCTGCTCTCTGAGTTGTCTCCTGCTTTCCCTGAGCTCTCTCATCAAGTCGTTGAACTCTATTCTAGTGACAACTGGCATCTGGTCCTAGGCGGTAGTCCCTGTACCTAGATTTGCTTGCTGATTGCTAGGCCCTGCCTGTTGCACGCTAGCAGTCTCATGGGCGTCCGCATTATGAGAGGCTGATCTGGTACGCGGTCTTGCCATTGTAGAGCTATTGGTATGAACTCTGAGTAGAATCAACGGACGTCCTACGAATGACTCGGATCTTCTTCGGGGGATTTATCCAATCCAGTAGCTTCAAAGCAGATCCTTGAGGTCTGAGAATTCGATTCTCAGTGAAAGCACCAAAGTGTTAGCACCAAAATTGGTCACTAACCTCGTTGAGAAAGTTTATGTAGAGAGATAAATGAAGAAAGTAAATTTAAACAGAGAACAATATGCTAAATTGAATGTAAAGACGAGAACACCAGATTTATAGTGGTTCAGCGTAATTGCCTACGTCCACTTTGAGGTTAATCTTTTATTGCTTTACTTGATAACTGATTACAGATACAATCCATTCACCAACTACTCGAATACAGTTGCTAAGTAAAAAGAGCGAGTCTTGAAAGCGGCAGAGTCTCCCCAGTGTTCTTGAAAAAAGATCCTTTTCACTGTGCCCCTGCCTCTCTATTTATAGACAAAGATGGGTTGGACTTCCCTGGTGGGCCTGGCAGCTGAATACCTCGGCCCAGAAAGAGTGAGTTCTGTGTGCCGAACCATAGACGCCGAACAAACTGATGCTGAACAGACTGATGCCGAACAAACTAGTGCCGAACAGACTGATGCTGAACAGACTGATGTCGAATAGACTGATGCCGAACAAACTGATGCCGAACAAACTGGTGCCGAACAAACTGGTGCCGAACAGACTAATGCCGAACAGACTGATGCCGAACAAACTGGTGCCGAACAGACTGGTGCCGAACAGACTGGTGCCGAACAGACTGATGCCGAACGAAGTGCTGTGCTGAGTGGAGAGTGCAGGCCGAGCAATAGTTGAAGTCGGTCAAGAGTGAGTTCTGAATGCCGAACACCCCTGGATGTCAATCATCTGTAGATGCCGAACAACACTGACTGTCGAACGAAGTGTGGATGCCGAGAAGTATGGAGCGCTGAACGCTCTTTCATGTCGATCACTCTAGAATGCCGAACGATATACAATACCGAATGACTCTCCATGCCGAACGGTATGTAAGTGCCGAGTGCCTAGTTGCCTGGTCAAACCTTCAAGTAACAATTTACAAATTAAAAATCCTTTGAAACAATTTCTACTAGAAATACTTTTAAATAATATATCCTTTTAAAACTTTCAAAACAAAGTTTGAAATCATCGGAAATTAAATTCTCACATTCTTGATTTAAATCCATTTAATTTCCAAATTAATTTATAACCATGTTTAGTTATTTAGATATGAAACTAAAGCCAATGATTATAAAATACATACAAAATTAAATATTATTTCTTAACACCCAATTCCATTAATTATCAAATTTCAGAAAATTAACCTTATACATATTATAATTATACAAAATTTATCCATCTACTAAATTTAAAAAACTATATTGTGTTAGTTTGTTCTGTTCAAGTGTTTTGGAGATCCTATCGATAGCGTTATTAGACGAACCGATCGAAAACCCAAATCAACATCAATAACTCAAACAACACAATATATAAAACATCTTTAAAATATAAAAAATTTCAAATACAAGATTAATTTTCAAAATAAGGATAGGGATTCAGATTTGATGGACTCAAATCAAAGAGAACTCTGATTTGAATATAAGTTGGAGACAAAAGATAAGATGGTTAAACAATAGAATAGGGAGTATGGATAATCCTGTATAAATCGCGAGTAACCTTAACCAGGTCAACCGTGACTTGACGAAAAGATCGTTGTGGATTTTCTAGGGTAAATCTATATTCGATCTCGAGAGATAGAATTCGGAATAATAAGAGATACTAGCATCTAAACCGAGGATATAGAAATCTTCGGTGAATCAATGCTTTTTGTAAAGGAGTTTCACCCCTTTACAAGTCATTCTGGGGTTGGCGAGACCGCCGATTTATTACAGAGATCATTCGAAGTGAAGTCATAGGATACTCCAGAATCAAGAGGACACGAATAGGGGAGGACAGGAATGGACTTGGAACCGAAGGGAACGTTCCAAAATTCAAAGGAAACCGAATCGAAGAAGAAGGAGTTCAAGTTCGAACGAAAGTGATTATGTAATTAAACTTACTCTATATGCTGAGTTTGCCTAAAACCAGAGCTCTGATACCAACTGTAACGACCCGCTATTTTGGACCATTCAAATAGACAATAAAACCACACATGTCCGACTTGAATAATTCAAAATACCGAATTGTTAATTTATATTTGGCAAAACTCAGAATATACAGTAAATAAATAATCACATATCACATACACAGAGTAATATAATGCAGCGGAAACAAAGAAATAGTAGTTCATGAAGCTACTATATAAATACATCAGAGTTAAGTAAGATAAAACAGAAGTCTCAATATGAAAATCAAGTATAAATCAGAATACATCACTGGAATCAACTGGATAACTGAAAGTGAAATAGATTGCTGGATCTTCAAGCAAAGCTCCAACTCCAAATGTGAGTCTTGAATGTTGTATCACTCAGTCTGACCCGAGCGTAAAGCAAAACACAAAACACTCGAGTCAGGACATACATACTTATACAATGTAAACCAACTCAAGGGAACTGTAATATAAAAGTACAAGTAACATAAAGAATGCTTGGGATCGCACATTCTTTAAGGATCCGTTAAACTATCTACTGTGTAGTAATATTCGCTATTATAATAATGTCTAATTAAAATAAACATACTTTTAAATAGCATTAAGGCTTTACATTTTCCACCTTAACACGTAATAGTCCCAGTAGTCTATCCAGTATTAGCATACTCCCAAAATGGGGGCTACCCTCGATATTCCACATGCTACGGGAGAAATCACAACTCGTAGTAAAGCTCGATATGGTAGGTGACACGGCACAACAAGGCAATGCCAGGGTAGATATACCAATTACGCATCCGGGCTGGTGGAAACGCATAGCAGCCACTACCGCCCACCTCGAACAACACTCCCAAATCAAGGGGTGCACCCAATCAATCACAAAGTAATAGAATGGTATCGAAGAAGTGTGTCCGATCAGAGGTGCTACCTCATTGGCCCGAGAATCGCTCCTGTTTTAGCCACCTTATGCCAACTCACGGGAGTTGGGTCCACGTATATACCTTAGGATCGTCGCCACCATCCTATTTCATTCTGGAAACTCCACCGCGTACACAGTTGTTAAAGTGGTTTTCAGTATCGACAGAGAGTATGTCCATATTCGATCCCGGTCTCTTTAACAACCAATCGTTATTATAACCCATGGTTATAAATTTCAAATAGTTTATGTTTCAAATCAAAATACATCCTTTAAACCATTTCAAAATCATATCATTTATTTCAAAATAATACGTACTTTCTAACCCAAAACATATCCATTTCAAAACCAATTCAACAATATATCATTTCCATTTCAAAACCAATTCAATAATATATCATTTCCATTTCAAAAATCAAAGCAATAATATATCATTTAAATTCCAAACTAAATCAATATATTTCTTTCAATTTATTTAACTTGAAATATTCTTTTAAATCATATTAAACCAAACCACCTTATAAAGTCATATCCTTGAATCTTCAATTTCAACAAGTTTCAAATTAATATATATTTAAAGACAATTCTTAATTAAATACAATTCCAATTAATTTCATTTCCAAACCATAGTACTTTCAAAGTCATAACAATTCTGAAACCAAACTTTTTGAAATCAAAATACTTGGAAATCATAACACTTGAAATATTGTCATTAGGACCTCATAATACTTAGAAAAATCATAATACTTCTAAATTAATATTCATTACCAAAGTTATAACATTTTAAGTTCATTCATTCAATTATACCAATTTCAAACATTATATTAACTCATAAATTTCAAAGGTTTTATATTCAAATCAGAATAATTCATTTACACCATTTAAAAATGAAGTCATTATACTTACAAATCAAATATTCAATTCCCAAAAATTTAGCCTTTTCTGAGCTCATTTATTCACTTAAATACTTCAAACAATTTAAATTTCAGCTTTCCCAGCACTTAGAAAATGCTACGGTAAGTTACATTTGAAACAATTCAATTCAGCAAAGACAGCATTTAAAAACTGCTGTAATAGTTCAATTTTAGTTGAAAAATAGTTTAATTCAGCAAAGACAGCATTTACAAAACTGCTGTAATAGTTCAGTTTTAGTTGAAAAATAGTTTAATTCAGCAAAGACATCATTTACAAAACTGCTGTAATAGTTCAGTTTTAGTTGAAAAATAGTTTAATTCAGCAAAGACATCATTTACAAAACTGCTGTAATAGCCCTTAGTCAATTTTAGCCTTTTAGTTCACTTCTGCAACTACAGCATTTACAAAGTGCTGCAGATTCATTTAGTCCAGATTTTAGTTATTATTCAGAAACGATAGCATTTCTGAAGTGCTACTAAAAGAATTTCTAGATTTTCAAAAAAATTTCAGCAACAAATAAACTTCAATTTAAATCATTTTTAACATATAAAAATCATATTTTCCCACTTCAAAATGGTCATTTTAAATACCCTTTAATCTTAAGATTTTTATCAGTTAAATTTTTCAATAAGTATCAATTTCCTTTCAATAATTCACTTATTAAATTCAAGTGTACAATTTTCCCATTTCTACATTTACTTAACACTTATATTTAAATTTCTATTTCATAAATAAGACTTAATTTCCATTTTTATTTTCTTTACTTAAATTTCCATTTTAAACCAAATCACAAATTTCCAAATTAGGTTATATTTCAAATCACAAATTTCCATTCATTTATTTAACATTTTTAATACATAGAAAATCATTTTTCACTTTATTAAATCATTTTAAAAACCAAATTTAAATCAAAATATCAAAATTTACATTTTCAAAATACTTAAAACTTCCAGAAAAATATATAAAATAACCACGGGTCTGTATAATATTTTCTAACCTAGGTCAAGTGATACGGATAATATATCATTTCAATCCGTAATTTACAAAGGAAATCCGGGTTCTATCATTTCAAACCCACAATCCCAAGTTAAATAAAAATAAATAAAAATCGCTCAGGCCTATCATTTCAGCCCATAATGATTTTTCCCTATTCTAAAGTCCGTTCGGGTATGTATCATTTCAACCCATAGTGATTCTATTCTACAGGGAACTTGCAGTGTGAGAACAGAATATAAAATAAACAATATAACAGAATATAACATAGCAGATGACGTGACAAGTTTATAACAGAGTTTAACATCATATAATATACATCACAGGCATGTATAACATGATATAATAATTTCTACACATTCACTTGTTGTCGTTTCACAGTTTCTATAAGTATAAATGTCATGAGTGAATACTCACCTTTTTAAGCTGAAGTTTGCAAATTAAAACACATAAACGGATTCCAGAAAGCACGATATATCACGAATTTTGATTTGAGTGGAGAGATCCAAGATATTAATCTTGTATTCACAACAAACAAAGCAAAATATAAATATAATTACAATACCAAAGTTTAAATTGAAATGAATGGAAACTAGGCTAGACAATTACATCACCTAGCTTTCAAACCATTTTTGCTTGACCACAACTCTATGTATGCTCGGCGATACATGCTTAGGGCTCGGCCTAGGATGTTTACAAGTGGAAATAGATCAGGTTTGGAAATTCAAATACATGGCTAGGCTTGAGAAGAGGAAGGGTTTTGGGGTTACAAAGTGAGGAAGGTCAAAAGGCAAGGCTAGGAAGGGTTTGGATCAAACATAGGCTCGGCCTATGTCACTTTGGTCTCGGCCAGAGGCAAGTACAGTTTAGGTGCTAGGGTTAGGGTGGTGTTCAGAGGTGGTGCTTGCTGGTGGTGGAGGCTAAGGGGGTGGCCGTGGTCAACATGAAGGTGGATGTTGCAAATATAGCTCGGCTAGGCAAGTTTTCAAGGTGTTTTTGCATTGTTTTGTGGAAATTGGTTCATGGGATGGTCACGGCACTTTCAGGTCAGAGGAGGGGGATGTCAGGCCGTCTATGGTCAGAGGAGGAAGTGGTGGTGGTCGGTGGAGGAGATGGTGGAGGTGATAGGCCGAGCAACATGTGTGAAGTCAAGGCAAAACAAGGCAAAATCCAATGGAAAAGCAAAGAATAAAAGTGGAAAAAAAGAGGAAGCCTTTACCAAATTTTCAGAGATGTTTGGCCATGAATAGCTGAGGAAAAGAGAAGTTTTCACATGAAAAAATGAATAAGAAACTCACGGCTAATCAATAAAGAAGGAACGGCCAAAATGTGAAGAGTCTAGCTAATGAAAATTCGTAGTTTTGAAGCTTTAGTCTCTTTAAATTTCCACTTTATATTTATACAAATAAACAAATAAAACTCAGTAAATAAAATAAAACAAACTGAAATAAAGTGAAAAAGAAAAAAAATTGTTTTAGGAAAATAGGAAGACAAATAAAGAAAATAGCTTAATATATTGAGACTAGTTTTAAAAATTGTAAACAAAATACACTTAACTTTGGAAAAATTATAACTATACTTTAAAATTGTTTTAAAAATAAAATATATATACATAACATGTTGTGTTACACATGAAGAAATTAATTAGAACATGACATGACAGACAAAATATTATTTATATAAATTAAAATAAACAATTTTGTTAAATAAAATAATTTACATACAATAGTGTAAAAAGCATAACTTTCACTATATTAATCAGATTTCAACGAAACGAAAAGCAGTATACTTGAAATTTTATTTACTTTCATAATAAAAGATAAAATTCAAAAATTCAAACTTTTAAAATTTTAAATTAAAAGTCAAAGTTTGACCACATTGTCAAAGATTCACATTTCTGGAAAATACTCTATTTATTCATGTTTGGAATTATAATTCACATAAAAATCAAAATTTATATTTCAAATAACAAAATTTGTCCATTTTAATAAATAAAATAAAGTTTTTAAATCAGGAAATTCAATTTAAAATAATTACAAAATACAGGGTTGTTACAATTATGGTTGTTTGTTCAACCAAGGGTGATCATATTCGGTACTATCCAGTCAGGGGTAGACCGGTCTTGTCATGCCGAGGTCAAAAGTTTTTTGATCTCACGGTACATTTTATCTAGAGGTGTACTGCTTTCGGAAGGTTGTCCTTTACCTTGCTATTGTTGGAAATCCATTCTACAATAAGCACCTACAGTTTTGATTGTATATCTATTATTGCTGTCATGTACACGCATCACAGCTACTTAGTTATTAAATTGTTTAAATCCTAGACATTATTATAATACCACTAGATTTTATAAGATAAAATGTTTTGGATATCGTAAGGTAAAAAATCGTGCATGTTTATGTACAGCGTGGTCTTACGAGATACCTTTTATTTTGAGAAGGTTTTCAAATGAAGAAATCAATACGATTTGATTGAGTTTTCTCGCACTGGTTTTACCACACTAACCCGGGCGTTGTTTTTCTATAATTCTCGGGTCTGCCCAAGCATATTTTCCAGATTTAGCTAGACACTTTGGAGCTTTCAGGAGATGAGCTGGATTCTCTAAGATGTATTCACATATCTTCTATCTTCCACTGTTTTCATTTGTTTTGTTTTTGTCTATATTTATCAGCAATTGTAAGTACGACCTATTACAACTGTCCAGACTGATAATAGGTTAGTGTACTTTGATGTTGAGTATCTAATAAAGATGATTTCTTTTTATAAAGGTTTGTTTATATTATATATTACTCGTCACGTTTTGTGAGATTCTGTTCAGTCTTTTCTTTCTTTCACCCTAAATGACCTATCTTTTGGACACTTAAATGATCGACATATGAATATCGAGGATGTATTAAGTGTCGTCTTTAGGTGTAAGAAAGGAAGATCATTTCATTTGGTATTAGAGCGTAAGGTTAAGTGAGAACCTTGGCCCTGGTGGGGTATACTCATTAAGTGATATGGTAATAGAATGCGTTATTATAAGTTTGAGTATTCTATATGAGAGCCTGTACTTGTTAGTGATATAAAAATATTTTGTATTGTGTTGTTTGATCTGTTGAGTAGCTTAAGAATTCTGGTCGATGTATTTGACCAACGTTATCGATAGGGATTTCTTAGACACTTAAAAAAGTTCAATCGACACAATATTATTTTAAAAGAGGGAACTAGGGAGAAGGACAAACTTTGGAAAAATATTAGACTGAAGGACACCGAGTTTTATTTTTGGGCTGAAGGAAAAATTTTGAAAAAAAAATAAGCTGAAAGATAATGGTAGTTATAACTAGCATTATATTCAGCTTTTACACTGTACAAAATGCTAGTTATGGTTTTACACTACACAAAATGCTAACTATAATTAGCATTGTCCTTCAGCCTAATGTTTTTCAAAGTTTGTCCTTCAACCCAAAAATGAAACTTATTGTCCTTCAGCCTAATTTTTTTTCAAAGTTTGTTCTTGTGCCGATTTTCCACATTTTAATATTGGTGAATGAAATAATTTTATATAGGACTGTATTTTATATATGTAAAGGAAAAAATTTCAAGAACTTATATAGTTATCTATGTTTTGGTTGTTGCTAGGAGTTGATAATATTTAATTATTATCATATAGGATTTGATTAGTCACGCTCGTCCATTTTTTAGCATTGACTATTTTCTAATCTATTAGTAGTTTTTCCTTTTAAATATAGGTTGGGTAGATAGAATTTGTGGGAACATTGAATCGAACACCTTGGGAATTAAGTTTCATAGTTTGACTATAAGGAGTTCGTTGATAATGTTGGGTTAAAATTTGATTTTAATAAAAGGTGTTCATTAAAAGAAATATTTTAGATGATTTTATAAAAAGTTGATTTTATAAATCAGAATTATAAAATATGTTTTGAAAATAAGATGAATTTTCGGAGAATTTAAATCCCGGTGGTTTTGATAAAATTTTCAAATGATTTTAGGAAAAATAGTATTACTAGAAAATATTTTAAAGTACAAATATTTTGAAAGGGAATTTGAGAATAAGATTTGTCTTTTGATAGTGTAGGGAATAAGTCTCAATCTGTTTTATGATGATCAAAATAATCATCTAAGTGAAATCAGATGTTTACTTAGGCAGACATGATAGTGCACTTAGTAAATTATTCTCTTTGTCACTTTACGATTGAAACGAGTTCCCGAATGAATTCAAAGAAAGTGGATGATAAATATTTTGGTAAAAACTATTTGTAATAACCAGAAATTTAGTCATTTGTAATTGGAATATTTAATTGATTTTAAATATTGTGAAGTTAATTTTATAAGTTAAATAACTTAAATTTCAAGTATATCGATTTGTCTTATAATTTAATTGTAAAATTTAATATTTGGAATTCTTTAAATAATTAAATCCTGAATTTAATGTGAAAGAAATGATTTCGAAAGTTGATTTAAAATTTATTTTAATAAGAATGAAGATTGTAAACTTTTAATTTAAAATTAAAAGTGATTTGTTTGGTTTTTACAATAATCATTTTAATTAACCTGTGAAAATAGCCTTCCAAGGCATTGTCTCTTATTTCGACGAAACCAGTTTCATTGGATCCGTAATAGTGAATTATTGTAAGCTAACGATTTTCGTAGCAATCGGATGTATCGTTTGGATGTGCGAGATTGAAACGCATAGAAATTAATTTCAGAATTTATATAATATAACTGGGTTTGAAAAGCTATCTTCTTTATATGACAAAATTAAGTCTCGAGACTAGTTCCATTAAGTTCAAAATAGGGGTATTATGTATATTTAACGAACGATGATTTTCGACCCTCGAAAATCGACATCAACGCGTCCACTGTATAGAATGTCGAGCAATCGAGTGCCGGAAACACCAGTTCATTTAGGGTGAAGAAGAAAAGGTAGAAGAAGAAGAAAACAGAAAAAAAAACACAGAATCTCATAATCGCAGCTGAACAAAATATAATATATAATAACAGATTTTAAATACAAGAACTGTATTGTTAATATACATACCATTATCATAGTACAATAGACAACAATCAATCTAGATAGTTTAATAACTTTTCCTCACACAGCGGAAAAACAAATCAAGTACAGAAAATACGTCTTTGTCATCCAGCTCGTCTCCTGAGCTCCATAGCATCCTAACCTGAATCTGTAATACTTGGTCTAACCCAAGTATTATAATAAAATAACACCCGAGTCAGTCTAGAAAACCAGCGTGAGAAAAACACACTCAATTTGAATTGTTTAAGTTATCAAAATCCTTTGAAAACAAAGGTATCTCGTAAGACCGCGTCACACATAAACACGACGGGTTTTTACCTTATGATAACCAAAACATTTATATCAAAATCGTCTGATATTATATAGTGTCTAAACAAAATAAATAGAAAATAGCTGAAATGCTTGCATCTTACGTTTCAGCATAGTTGGGCAGAATCAAAACCGTACGGCGCTTATTGGAGAATGGATTCCATACAATGACTAGGCACTGGGTTACCACGTATCACAGTACACTTCTAGAAAAATGTACCGAGGACCTCGACGGGATCCTCTACAACACAAGACCGGCCCTGTCCCTAACCTGGATAGAACCGAATACGTTATCACCTAGGGTGTTCCCACCCTTATCGAGAGCTCTTTTGCATGCACCACTGTATCTATGTGACGACCGCCCATGACCCCTGCACTGAACCTAGAGATAGTGCGCTGTAAAGTGTGCCACGCGACCATGGACGATTGTCAGGGTAAATTAAAACAACAGAATCTATCGTATTACTCACAGCGCATGGACAAAATACAATAGAACATATATATAGTGAAGCTTCACAGAATAGAATCTCATCAATAAAACTTCATAATAGTTGAATACAGACATCAGAATAGTCAATACAACAAGCCTCACTACATAACACTCAGAGAAAATACAAACAGCGGAACACCCAGTACATATAATAAGAAGATAATATGCAACACTCCAGCTCGTCTTCGATATCAACACCGTGGAAAGCAAGAACAGCACCTGTCACCTGCTACCTAGTTTGCCCGTCCCAAAAATGGACGAACAGCCCAAGGCAATAAGAGTTAAAACATAAAGCCTTGAGTCAGACAACAGTCTTAGTGAGCGGTAAATTAACTAACAACATACCAAAAGAACATAAAGGAAAAAGGAATAGGAATACAACCCTCCCACTCCACCTCTTTCTACAGTGATAGCCCCCAGACACACACTAAGCAGAAGCAAACATAGCAGAGCATACAATTTAAAGTAAAGCAATTGTCACTCGAGTCAAGGGCGATGTTTTCCAAGCACAAACCCCCAAGGCCTAAACCAAGATCAGATAAGCACCTAGAAAACACTACTCTTGAGACCGAATGACGATACAACCAAACATCCATGACTCTGGCTATCACTGTTATCATTGCTTCGATATCATCGTTAATTGAATGACCGGCTCATTCTTTCATCCGTCCGTCAAGGGCTAATGGAAACCCCGGTTCTAGACATTACTCCCGCACGTCATCGTGACCCGTGCCTAGGACTATCGAATCTGCCCATAGTACTTGACTACCAATTAGTAGCCTTCAGGGACTATCGAATCTGCCCAGCGTACTCTTGCTTTGAGCATGCTAGAACCTTCAACAACGATGAGATCTCAGCCTTCTAGTCATCCTCCTCGACGACTATTTCCATACTAGCTCAAGCGCCTCTCGAGCAAACCATTATCCTTAACTCGAACCATTTCACCGAGTTATCAACATGCTTGGAATGATCCCGTCTGGATTAGACCAAGGCTATCTCATATCATGCTTCGCCTCATCATCATCATCATAGCAAAGCTTCATCTCAACATCATCATCAAATCTATCCATATGAGCTTCATCATCCGCTACATATGCCACGAGCAGCTTTTCCAATTCAAGAGCCTTTCCCTTAGCTTTTGAATCATCTTCGACCAACTTGTCTAAATCAAATCATCAATCATCTAATTCATAGCAATCAATCAAGTCAAACATTAATCCAAGTAATCAAGCATTCAAATATGATCTAAATAGACAATTATAACAATAATGGCAATTTCGTAATTAAAGAGTCAAAAGTCTAACAAGCATGAAATCATGAGCAATGTCTCTATAATCTTGATGAATGAACTTGCATAGGCTAACATGTAGTAAAATGGTTGTCAAATCATCATGAACAATGGATCTATATGGATCTACACATATGATTAGGAAAATGCATAGAAATCACTACTTTAACACCAAATCAAGCCAACAATCCGATATACTCCTTTGGATCCGTGTGAGAGATAATCACCACTCACCAAATCACCTAAACACCTTAAAAGAAACCCATTTCAGATCTGGACAGCGAAGGATCTAACTTGATCTATCACCAATCCGCTTCAAACGATGAAATCTATCTTTGATGAATGTAGATCTTCAATCTAAGCTCTTGAATCTTCAATTTGATCTTCAACTTGGATGGATGGAATCACTAGATTAGAGTGGATAAAAGAAGTGAAGAAGTGTAGAAGTCGAGCTCTCAAAATGGCAGCACTTCGTCGCTTCGAAATCCGGATCCCAAAAAGTGAGAAAAACCCTCCTATTTATAGGCTGATTTCCCCTTAGGTCGCTCGGAGTTAGGTCGTCCATGACTTACGACCTAAAACCCCCACGACCTAAAAAGCCCACGACTCAACATCATCACGACCTACGACTTAGCCAACCTTCCGACCTAACACAATGCGCGACTTAACTATGCGCGACTTACGACCTAACACATAAGCGCATCCATACGCGACCTACCAGACCCACCTGTCTACGACTTACGACTTAGCAGCTTAACTCCTAAGTCGCTCACGACCTAACACTCAGCCAAAACCAAGCGACCTAACGCAGACACACCTCCTCGCGACCTAACAACTCAACAGAGTTACAAACTATGACTTAACTGAGACGCGACCTAACTAACTTAGCCAGGATACGACCTAACTCCTTAAGTCGTCTAACTCTTAGGTCGCTAACTCGCTAACCCTCTTAGGTCGCTAACTCGCTAACCCTCTTAGGTCGCTAACATCCTATAGGTTGCTCCAAACTAACACACGACCTAAACCACTATACGACCTAACTGCTAGGTCGTTAACTCTCTTAAGTCGTCTACTGCATAAGTCGTCCACTCCTTAAGTCGCTCAATTCCTAAGACTGCCAACTCCCCTTAGGTCGTCAACCCTGTTAAGTCGCTAACCCTTAGGTCGTCCACTACCTTAGGTCGCTCCAACACCCTACGACCTAAGCCACACACGACTCATCTCCAGTCGACCTAAGCCACACACGACTTAACTTCCAAACGACTTAAGCTCTAGATGACTCATCAACAATGCGACCAAATGATAATTGTTTTACGATGTTTCGATCCGTAGAAATACGGGTCGTTACAATCTATAATTTATAATATATCAGAGGGTATCTAGAAAGGTGATAACATACCCTAATTAGGTGCGTCCGACTTAGCCTTGCTGCATCTTCCCTGATTTTCAGTCATTCCATTTGATGAGGCTTGAGGCTAAGGTTACCTTTCAAGAACAATTTCACTTAGAATGCTCATCGTCCTACACTGACAATGTTCTAATAGCATTCGTCCATACAAGTTGTCCTGGGTCTATGTTCGTAATAATTAACGCTATCGATTACAGTTGGTATCAGAGCTTTGGTAGCTCTAGGCAAAACTCAACATATAGGGTAAATGTATTTACAGAATCACATAATTAGACGGATACCATTTGCATCCGCACATGTCGGACTTGAATAATTCAAAATACTGGGTCGTTACAGTTGGTATCAGAGCTTTGGTAGCTCTAGGCAAAACTCAACATATAGGGTAAATGTATTTACGGAATCACTCTCATTTGAGTTTCAATCTCTTCCTTTTGACTCGATTCCTTTGAATTTTGGAACGTTCCCTGCGGTTCCAAAAATTCATTCGTGTCCCTCACTATTCGTCTTCTTTCAATTCTGGAGCACCCCATAACTCCATTTTGAATGATATCTATAATAGATCGGCGGTCTCGCCAATCTTCGAATGATTTGTATAGGGGTGAAACTCCTTTACAATAGGCATTGATTTACCGGAGATTTCTGTATCCTCGGTTTACGATGCTATCTATCTCCTGCTATACCTGAATTTTATTTCTTGAGATCGAATGTCGATTTACCTTGGAATTCTACAACGATATTATTCTTGAAGTCACGGTCGACCCGGTTAAGGTTGCCCGCGATTTATATAAACTTATCAATCTTCCTACTTTGCTATTAATCATCATATCTTGTTTTGAACTTATCTTCGAATCAAATTTCTCTTTGATTTAAGTCCATCAAATTTGAAACCCTATCCTTATTTTGAAAATTCATTCCTGTATCGTCGAGCAAAGAAATGTATTTGTAAACTAATATATATAAATGGTTTAAATATATGCTGTGTTGTTTGAGTTGTTGAGGTTGATTTGGGTTTCCGATCGATTCGTCTAATCAACGCTATCGATAGGATTTCCAAAACACTTTAGCAGAGCAAGCTGACACAATGTTGTTTTCAAATTTGGAAAATAAAATAAAGTTTGTATGATTTTACTATATATATAAGTATGAAATTTTCTTTAACCAAACTGTAATAAATTAATTGTTGGAGTGATCGTTAGCGCCAAAATTGGTCACTAACCCCCAAATCCAGATGAAAGCACCAAATACCAATCACAGCTCAGAGATAGAATGTATGTAGAGAGCAATAATGTGAAGTACAGTTAAAACTGAAATGAAAGCAGTAAAGAACAATAGATTTTATAGTGGTTCGGCTAACTCCGGCCTACGTCCACTCCAGAAGTTTGTTTTTTATTGCTGTAATAATCGATTACAGTTACAAAATGGCAGAGTTGCCTTAGCCTTAGAAAAGAGAAAGTAAGAGAGCAGAAAGAAGATCCCCTTTTATTGTGCCCCTGCCTCTCTATTTATAGACAAAGATGGGTTGGACTTCCCTGGTGGGCCTGGCAGCCGAGTACCTCAGCCCAAATGGAGTGGTCTCCATATGCCGAACCATAGATGTCGAACGCTGAATGCCGAACAAGGTGTGAATGCCGAACGATCTCCTCATGCCGAACGTTGGGAGGTGCGAGGTACCGAGGTACCAAGGTATCGAGGTACGGAGGTGCGAGGTACCGAGGTATGGAGGTGCGAGGTACAGAGGTATGGAGGTGCGAGGTACCGAGACATGGAGGTGCGAGGTACCGAGACATGGAGGTGCGAGGTACCGGGGTATCGAGGTGCGAGGTACCGGGGTATGGAGGTGCGAGGTGCAATGCCGAGCGAGGTGAGGTATGCCGAACGACCCATCCAATGTCGAACGCTCCCTAATGCCGAACGATCCATCCAATGTCAAACGAGATTTATGCCGAGTGCTCCATCCAATGCCGAACGATACTTAATGCCGAACCTCTGTCATGCCGAAACATGTCTAATGCCGAAAAGTTTCTAATGCCGAGCGCCCATCATGCCGAACGATCTCTAATGCCGAGCGCCTCTAAATGTCGAGCGCTCCTGGATGCCGAGTGCTACTGAATGCCGAGTGCTCCTGGAATGCCGAACGATCCCTCTATGTCGAACGACGATCTCTCTATGCCGAACAGCCTCCAACGCCGAACCATCCCAATGCCGAGCGACATCTGCCAAACTGCCTATCATCATTTTAAACCGAACCCATCATACTTTAGTCTCGATAGTTGTGAAGTTGTTTAAGTTAAATCCGTCTGTCCGCGGCCTTGCCAAAAGGCGGGTTAACACTTGCCCCCCAAAACATGCCTTGCTGTGAAAGGTGTGTTTTGAATAGCCTCAAGTCCAATATCCCAAGTATGTATGTTATCCACATCCATACTTTCCGATTCATAACCCAATCCATTACCAAGCCATCTTATCCGAGTCCCACGGCCATATCTTGATCCATTTCCACGACTGTTCCGAGTCGATGTCTGATTCTTATCCAGTAACCAAGTCCTTACCCAATTCCACATCCATATGAACCCGACTACCGAGTTCCAATCCATCCATATCCAATAACCTATAACCATATCCATGACCTCTCCGGGTCGATATCCAAATCCGGGACCGCTCCGGGTCCTTGTCCGAATCCTTAGCTATTCATAGCCAATATCCAAATCCATAACCTCTCCGGGTTCTTGCCAAGCGCAATCCACACTTGATGACCTACGTTAAGTAATTCCATGGTGTTCATGGTTCAGTGTCCCTGAACGTCGAAGAATGTCGTGGCTTAAGTCCTAAGCCGAATCCTGGTCACTTCGGACCCTTGCCGAGCATAGTCCATACTCGACGATCTAAAATAGTAACCGATAATATATGGCCTAAGTCCTAGGCCGAATCCTGGTCTCTTCGGACCCTTGCCGAGCATAGTCCATACTCGACGACCTTTTAGCCAAAATCCAGAGAAAATCCAATCAAAATCCGATCCGAAATCCAAATCCAAAATAGAAAACCAGAAACCCATATCGAAAATCCATACCAAAAAACAAACATCCAAACCAGAATCCAAACCAGAAAACGAGCAAAACAGGGAGTTCAAACCAAACTCCAAAACCAAACCAGAAAAAGCAAATGTCCAAGTCAAAGGAAAAAACAGATTTCGCAAACCCGGGCGTCTCGGTAAGCCATCATCTCAGAGCATGCCTGAGGGTTATCTCCGACCCCGTACATGAGTAAGTGATTTAACCGTTTGCCCGGAGTTTGTTACTTATTCCAAACCATTAAAATTAGTTGATGACCAATCGGCCACCATTCCTGGGCCTCATGCCCTCGTCGTTTAAGGTAGGCGGTGGATGTTCCTGTTCCACCACCGAATTCCGAGTTCCGACATACTGTCGCAACTGACCATTCCTTATATGCTCCTCAATTATATCCTTTAGATGCCGGCAGCTGTTAGTGTCATGCCCGTCCAGGTCATGAAAAAGACAGTGCCTTCCTGACGCCTTTTCTCGTTCTGAGGGTTCCCTCCTTGCTGGCCTTCGATAAGAAAGGCGATCTCGAGTATCTAAGAAAATCCGTTCCAACGTTGCATTCAATCCTGTGTAAGTGGAGAACTTTGGTTCTCCCCAGCGCTTCCTTTTACCTTTATCCTCGCCCCCACCCAAGCTTTTACCGGGTAGTTCTCCATCCTTAGTCGTGTTTACTTCCTTTGGCCTCATGTCCAAACATGCATCTTCTTGTCGAAGAAATCTTTCAGCTTCATGAAAGAATTCCCCAAGATCCAACGGTGGGTCCCGTATAAACGATACTTTGAAATCCGAATTATCTCTGACTCCTAATACCGCAGCCATCAGAACCATTGATGGATCTGGCCGATCCACCGAGGCAACTGCTGCATTAAATCGAGTTAAGAATGTCCTAAGCGATTCATCTGCCCCCTGTTTGACTGACGTTAGCGTCATCACGTTCTTTGGCCTTTTTATGTGAACTCGAAACTGACTTAAGAACTTGTCCACCAGTTTTGTCCATGTTCCAATGGATCCATCCTCCAGTTGTCTAAACCACATAGCAGCAATTTCAGTCAAGTAGAGGGGGAAACATCGGGCCATAACCTCCTCCGTTGCCCCCAGCACTTCCATATGCCTAGTGTACCTCATCAAGTGGTCAGTGGGATCCGTCTTCCCGTTGTATACTTCCAAAGTGGGTAGTTTGAAATCGGACGGATTCCTAGCTATCCTGATGTTCCGGGTAAACGGACTTTTGTTAACTCCCTCTGAATCCCTGTTTGTCAGACCTCCGCGAATAGTCCGCCTGATAATGTCAGCCAATACAGTGTTTCCAACCAATCCAGACTGCCCCCCAAGTCCCCGAGGAAATTCTGGCACATATTCTTCATCACGTACTCCTGTATTCCTATCGATTCCAGGCCGCGTAGCGTTATCCGGTATCCCTCCATGAACTGGTCCAGCATCACCTGGTGGTGTGCCCCCGAGTCTAGGTCCATCTAGATTGTTAACTGTTTGTTGATTGGGAGCTGCCCCCTGCTGATTCACTCCGTCTGTCCGTTGGTTGAGTTCCTCTGGTCCAGCTCCACGATCTTGAGCAACTGTAGTTCCTGGTTGTCCAAATTGCCTAAGAAGAGCCTGCATCATCTCCTCTTGCCGTTTCATCATCTGCTCTTGCATAGAATTCATCATCACTTGCATCTCGTCCCGAGTTATGTAGATGGATGCATGACCCTCCCCAGCTCCAGAAGATGCCGCTTGACTTCCTTCCTGATTGCTCCTTTCCACTGCTTGCTTCCTCGTTGGTGGTCTTGCCATTGCTTTCTAAGATCCAAGTTCCTAACTCCAAAATTCCTGAGTGTTTCAATTCTCAGTGAAAGCACCAAAGTGTTAGCGCCAAAATTGGTCAGTAACCCCCAAATCCAGATGAAAGCACCAAATACCAATCATAGCTCAGAGATAGAATGTATGTAGAGAGCAATAATGTGAAGAACAGTTAAAACTGAAATGAAAGCAGTAAAGAACAATAGATTTTATAGTGGTTCGACTAACTCCGGCCTACGTCCACTCCAGAAGTTTGCTTTTTATTGCTGTAATAATCGATTACAGTTACAAAATGGCAGAGTTGCCTTAGCCTTAGAAAAGAGAAAGTAAGAGAGCAGAAAGAAGATCCCCTTTTACTGTGCCCCTGCCTCTCTATTTATAGACAAAGATGGGTTGGACTTCCCTGGTGGGCCTTGCAGCCGAGTACCTCAGCCCAAATAGAGTGGTCTCCATATGCCGAACCATAGATGCCGAACGCTGAATGCCGAACAAGGTGTGAATGCCGAACGATCTCCTCATGCCGAACGTTGGGAGGTGCGAGGTACCGAGGTACCAAGGTATCGAGGTACGGAGGTGCGAGGTACCGAGGTATGGAGGTGCGAGGTACTGAGGTATGGAGGTGCGAGGTACCGAGACATGGAGGTGCGAGGTACCGAGACATGGAGGTGCGAGGTACCGGGGTATCGAGGTGCGAGGTACCGGGGTATGGAGGTGCGAGGTGCAATGCCGAGCGAGGTGAGGCATGCCGACCGAGGTGAGGTATGCCGAACGACCAATCCAATGTCGAACGCTCCCTAATGCCGAACGATCCATCCAATGCCGAACGAGATTTATGCCGAGTGCTCCATCCAATGCCAAACGATACTTAATGCCGAACCTCCGTCATGCCGAACCATGTCTGATGCCGAATAGTTTCTAATGCCGAGCGCCCATCATGCCGAACGATCTCTAATGCCGAGCGCCTCTAAATGCCGAGCGCTCCTGGATGCCGAGTGCTACTGAATGCCGAGTGCTCCTGGAATGCCGAACGATCCCTCTATGTCGAACGACGATCTCTCTATGCCGAACAGCCTCCAACGCCGAACCATCCCAATGCCGAGCGACATCTGCCAAACTGCCTATCATCATTTTAAACCGAACCCATCATACTTTAGTCTCGATAGTTGTGAAGTTGTTTAAGTTAAATCCGTCTGTCCGCGGACTTTTAACTTAAACAACTTCACAACTATCGAGACTAAAGTATGATGGGTTCGGTTTAAAATGATGATAGGCAGTTTGGCAGATGTCGCTCGGCATTGGGATGGTTCGGCGTTGGAGGCTGTTCGGCATAGAGAGATCGTCGTTCGACATAGAGGGATCGTTCGGCATTCCAGGAGCACTCGGCATTCAGTAGCACTCGGCATCCAGGAGCGATCAGCATTTAGAGGCACTCGGCATTAGAGATCGTTCGGCATGATGGACGCTCGGCATTAGAAACTGTTCGGCATCAGACTTGGTTCGGCATGACGGAGGTTTGGCATTAAGTATCGTTCGGCATTGGATGGAGCACTCGACATAAATCTCGTTCGGCATTGGATGGATCGTTCGGCATTAGGGAGCGTTCGACATTGGATGGGTCGTTCGGCATACCTCACCTCGCTCGGCATACCTCACCTCGCTTGGCATTGCACCTCGCACCTCCATACTCCGGTACCTCGCACCTCCATGTCTCGGTACCTTGCACCTCCATGTCTCGGTACCTCGCACCTCCATACCTCGGTACCTCGCACCTCCATACCCCGGTACCTCGCACCTCCATGTCTCGGTACCTTGCACCTCCATGTCTCGGTACCTCGCACCTCCATACCTCGGTACCTCGCACCTCCATACCTCGGTACCTCGCACCTCCGTACCTCGATACCTTGGTACCTCGGTACCTCGCACCTCCCAACGTTCGGCATGAGGAGATCGTTCGGCATTCACACCTTGTTCGGCATTCAGCGTTCGGCATCTATGGTTCGGCATATGGAGACCACTCCATTTGGGCTGAGGTACTCGGCTGCCAGGCCCACCAGGGAAGTCCAACCCATCTTTGTCTATAAATAGAGAGGCAGGGGCATAGTAAAAGGGGATCTTCTTTCTGCTCTCTTACTTTCTCTTTTCTAAGGCTAAGGCAACTCTGCCATTTTGTAACTGTAATCGATTATTACAGCAATAAAAAGCAAACTTCTGGAGTGGACATAGGCCGGAGTTAGCCGAACCACTATAAAATCTATTGTTCTTTACTGCTTTCATTTCAGTTTTAACTGTTCTTCACATTATTGCTCTCTACATACATTCTATCTCTGAGCTGTGATTGGTATTTGGTGCTTTCATCTGGATTTGGGGGTTAGTGACCAATTTTGGCGCTAACACTTTGGTGCTTTCACTGAGAATTTAAACACTCAGGAATTTTGGAGTTAGGGACTTGGATCTTAGAAAGCAATGGCAAGACCACCAACGAGGAAGCAAGCAGTGGAAAGGAGCAATCATGAAGGAAGTCAAGCGGCATCTTCTGGAGCTGGGGAGGGTCATGCATCCATCTACATAACTCAAGACGAGATGCAAGTGATGATGAATTCTATGCAAGAGCAGATGATGAAACGGCAAGAGGAGATGATGCAGGCTCTTCTTAGGCAATTTGGACAACCAGGAACTGCAGTTGCTCAAGATCGTGGAGCTGGACCAGAGGAACTCAACCAACGGACAGATGGAGTGAATCAGCAGGGGGCAACTCCCAATCAACAAACAGTTAACAATCTAGATGGACCTAGAATCGGGGGCACACCACCAGGTGATGCTGGACCAGTTCATGGAGGGATACCGGATAACGCTACGCGGCCTGGCATCGATAGGAATACATGAGTACATGATGAAGAATATGTGCCAGAATTTCCTCGGGGACTTGGGGGGCAGTCTGGATTGGTTGGAAACACTGGATTGGCTGACATTATCAGGCGGACTATTCGTGGAGGTCTGACAAACAGGGATTCAGAGGGAGTTAACAAAAGTCCGTTTACCCGGAACATCAGGACAGCTAGGAATCCGTCCGATTTCAAACTACCCACTCTGGAAGTATACAACGGGAAGACGGATCCCACCGACCACTTGATGAGGTACACTAGGCATATGGAAGTGCTGGGGGCAACGGAGAAGGTTATGGCCCGATGTTTCCCCCTGTACTTGACTGAAATTGCTGCTATGTGGTTTAGACAGCTGGAGGATGGATCCATTGGAACATGGACAGAACTGGTGGACAAGTTCTTAAGTCAGTTTCGAGTTCACATAAAAAGGCCAAAGAACGTGATGACGCTAACGTCAGTCAAACAGGGGGCAGATGAATCGCTCAGGACATTCTTAACTCGATTTAATGCAGCAGTTGCCTCGGTGGATCGGCCAGATCCATCAATGGTTCTGATGGCTGCGGTATCAGGAGTCAGAGATAATTCGGATTTCAAAGTATCGTTGATACGGGACCCACCGTTGGATCTTGGGGAATTCTTTCATGAAGCTGAAAGATTTCTTCGATAAGAAGATGCATGTTTGGACATGAGGCCAAAGGAAGTAAACACGACTAAGGATGGAGGACTACTCGGTAAAAGCTTGGGTGGGGTCGAGGATAAAGGTAAAAGGAAGCGCTGGGGAGAACCAAAGTTCTCCACTTACACAGGATTGAATGCAACGTTGGAACGGATTTTCTTAGATACTCAAGATCGCCTTTCTTATCGAAGGCCAGCAAGGAGGGAACCCTCAGAACGAGAAAGGGCATCAGGAAGGCACCGTCTTTTTCATGACCTGGATGGGCAGGACACTAACAGCTGCCGGCATCTAAAGGATATAATCGAGGAGCATATAAGGAATGGTCAGTTGCGACAGTATGTCGGAACTCGGAATGCGGCGGTGGAACAGGAACAGCCACCGCCTACCTTGAACGATGAGGGCATGAGGCCCAGGAATGGTGGCCGATTGGTCATCAACTAATTTTAATGGTTTGGAATAAGTAACAAACTCCGGGCAAACGGTTAAATCACTTACTCATGTACGGGGTCGGAGATAACCCTCAGGCATGCTCTGAGATGATGGCTTACCGAGACGCTCGGGTTTGCGAAATCTGTTTTTTCCTTTGACTTGGACATTTGCTTTTTCTGGTTTGGTTTTGGAGTATGGTTTGAACTCCCTGTTTTGCTCGTTTTCTGGTTTGGATTCTGGTTTGGATGTTTGTTTTTTGGTATGGATTTTCGATATGGGTTTCTGGTTTTCTATTTTGGATTTGGATTTCGGATCGGATTTTGATTAGATTTTCTCTGGATTTTGGCTAAAAGGTCGTCGAGTATGGACTATGCTCGGCAAGGGTCCGAAGAGACCAGGATTCGGGGTAGGACTTAGGCCATATATTATCGGTTACTATTTTAGATCGTCGAGTATGGACTATGCTCGGCAAGGGTCCGGAGTGACCAGGATTCGGCTTAGGACTTAAGCCACGGCATTCTTCGACGTTCAAGGACACTGAACCATGAACACCATGGAATTACTTAACGTAGGTCGTCAAGTGTGGATTGCGCTTGGCAAGAACCCGAAGAGGTTACGGATTTGGATATTGGCTATGAATAGCTAAGGATTCGGACAAGGACCCGGAGCGGTCCCGGATTTGGATATCGACCCGGAGAGGTCATGGATATGGTTGTAGGTTATTGGATATGGATGGATTGGAACTCGGTAGTCGGGTTCAGATGGATGTGGAATTGGGTAAGGACTTGGTTACTGGATAAGAATCAGACATCGACTCGGAACAGTCGCGGAAATGGATCAAGATATGGCCGTGGTACTCGGATAAGATGGCTTGGTAATGGATTGGGTTATGAATCGGAAAGTATGGATGTGGATAACATACATACTTGGGATATTGGACTTGAGGCTATTCAAAACACACCTTTCACAGTAAGGCATGTTTTGGGGGGCAAGTGTTAACCCGCCTTTTGGCAAGGCCGCGGACAGACGGATTTAACTTAAACAACTTCACAACTATCGAGACTAAAGTATGATGGGTTCGGTTTAAAATGATGATAGGCAGTTTGGCAGATGTCGCTCGGCATTGGGATGGTTCGGCGTTGGAGGCTGTTCGGCATAGAGAGATCGTCGTTCGACATAGAGGGATCGTTCGGCATTCTAGGAGCACTCGGCATTCAGTAGCACTCGACATCCAGGAGCGCTCGGCATTTAGAGGCGCTCGGCATTAGAGATCGTTCGGCATGATGGGCGCTCGGCATCAGACATGGTTCGACATCAGACATGGTTCGACATGACGGAGGTTCGGCATTAAGTATCGTTCGGCATTGGATGGAGCACTCGGCATAAATCTCGTTCGGCATTGGATGGATCGTTCGGCATTAGGGAGCGTTCGACATTGGATGGGTCGTTCGGCATACCTCACCTCACTCGGCATTGCACCTAGCACCTCCATACCCCGGTACCTCGCACCTCGATACCCCGGTACCTCGCACCTCCATGTCTCGGTACCTCGCACCTCCATGTCTCGGTACCTCGCACCTCCATACCTCTGTACCTCGCACCTCCATACCTCGATACCTTGGTACCTCGGTACCTCGCACCTCCAAACGTTCGGCATGAGGAGATCGTTCGGCATTCACACCTTGTTCGGCATTCAGCGTTCGACATCTATGGTTCGGCATATGGAGACCACTCCATTTGGGCTGAGGTACTCGGCTGCTAGGCCCACCAGGGAAGTCCAACCCATCTTTGTCTATAAATAGAGAGGCAGAGGCACAGTAAAAGGGGATCTTCTTTCTGCTCTCTTACTTTCTCTTTTCTAAGGCTAAGGCAACTCTGCCATTTTGTAACTGTAATTGATTATTACAGCAATAAAAAGCAAACTTCTGGAGTGGACATAGGCCGGAGTTAGCCGAACCACCATAAAATCTATTGTTCTTTACTGCTTTCATTTCAGTTTTAACTGTTCTTCACATTATTGCTCTCTACATACATTCTATCTCTGAGCTGTGATTGGTATTTTGTGCTTTCATCTGGATTTGGGGGTTAGTGACCAATTTTCTTTAACCAAACTGTAATAAATTAATTGTTGGAGTGATAATATTTGATTATCATTTATTGTTTTGTAAACAATTGACTATTGCAATATAAATAATTGAAGTTATAAACCTGGCTATAATGCAAATTTGAAATCTGAAATGTATTTAAATCTAGAATTTGAGAAATTAAATTTTTGGGTGATTTCAATTTGGTTTTTAAGTTTTAAAGTGTATAGTATTTAAAATATTTTCAAATAGAAATCGTTTTCAAAGAATTTTTAAATGTTGAAATCAGTGCTCTTCTCTTTGTCGCTGGAAAATAATTTCGGTGATGGCGGCCGTATCATCGACATTCATTTTCGAGTTTCGAAGTGGAGAAACCATTCTGTAGCTTTGCTACGGTTTTGTTTTGAGAAATTTTTTTTATTTTGATTTGAATTTCTTCAGTATATTTTGAATTACATATATATAGGTATCTTATTTTAAAATTTAATTTGATTTGATATAAATATATTATATATATTTCTAAATTGTTTAAAGTTAATCGGAAATCTAATTCTTAAATTTTGTTAAAGGATGATTTTAATTATAAATAAAACCAAAATTTGGAATAAATATTTAAACTTGAATAATTGAATTGGGAAAATTTTATTTGTATATTGTTCAACTGCATTCTAATACAACTTACCTAAATCATTCAGAAGTTGAATATGTAATTGGATAATATATAAGATAAATTGAATTTATAAATAAAATTTGAGTGTTTATAATAAATGTTATACACTAAATTTTGATTATAAAGATGTTAATAGAGTTAGATAGGATAATAAGTAAACTCAGTTAATAATGAAATAAATTTGTTTTGAAAGAATTAATAAATTTGTTTTGAAAGAATTAATAAATTGAAATTTGATCAACATATGAAAATACCTTGAATTTAAAAGAAATTAATAGATGTAAATTAATTTAAATCGAAACTTTTATGTTTTAAATTAATTTATATGGGTTAAATATATGTGAGTAGATATATTAAGTAGGATAAATTTAACAGTAATTTGGAATAAAGAAGAATTTAAAATTGTTGAAGAAAATATGATTATAATAAAAGACTATTCAAATTTATGGTTTGAGAAATTGTAAATTGAAGAAAATGGGATAATAAGATAATGAATTTAGAAATAGTTGAGATTGATTTTAGTGAAATCAAATGGATTAAATCAATTATTGAATATCAATTAATTTAAATTTGAATTTATATGGTTTAAATTAATTGTTATTTTGTATTTCAAATCTTTTTTTCTTTCTGGTCGTTTCTATTCTCCTACCTCGTTCCTTTTCGGGGACAAAAAGTTTTGAGTGGAGGAGAGTGTAACGACCTGTAAATTTCAACTGTTTTAATATCGTAATTAGTTGAAATTTTGTGAAATTTTAAACGATAAAATTTTGAAATATAAATTTGATATTTGGAATGCGTTTAGTTAAACATAGCAACTGGTAAATTTTCGTCCAAAAATATGGAAGTTTATTTCGCGCGTAAATTTACTTCAATTTAATCAGTTAAAAAGCGATGAAAATAAAATGTTTCCGAAACCTAAATATTTTTACATAGAAAATTTCTAAACCATCTTCTGAGCAAGATGTCAGTTTGTCGTTTTTCCAAATTCGGACATCTTTGGCTCCGTCGATCTTATTTTTCAGCGTTTTTCTTGCATTTTCCGCTATTAGAAAATTCGAATTTTTATAATTCAATCATGCCACTGATATCTGTATACCATTTTGATCGTCTCGTCGTGCTGAGCACTGCGGTATATTCATTCGTGTGTTTTGGTGCTTGATACGCGGTGAAGTCCGTGAAAACGATTAAACGTATCGGCGTCCATTTTGAGCTTTTGATATTCAGTGGCCATTCAAATTTCAAACGGCCACTAACATTTATTTATTTTCAGTTTTGACTTTTGCTTTCCACACTGGTTCTAACGTTTTCTGATACGTTCCATCATTTCATTTATTAATAGTCGGTTCGTTCATTCCCTGGGTCTCTTTGTTTCTGTCTCTGAGTTGTGCATACTTTACAACTATATTATATTATATATCTTACTCTTCTTCTTCTTTTCATCTGAAACTTTGAAATAATATATCCAGCCACCTCCTCAAATTTTTCCCACTTTCTCTCTCTCAACTCGCGGCCGCACTGCCTTCCCACTCTCCACCACCCGCCTCCTCTCCGCAACCTTCCATCCTCATCCGGCCTCGCCTCCATGACCTCGCAGCGACCCGAGACCGCCTTCAGCCCCACCATGCAGCCATGGCCGCCTACACATCCTCCTACCTGCCGTGCTCCACCACTCACCCCACTCGACCCAACCACCTTCATAGATCCGTACTTCCTCTCCTGTAGCAGTCTGGACCAACGCCAAAGGAAACCGGCAGCCCGACTACCTGTCAAACTCCAAACGCCGACCTCCCCTGTATACTTTTACCATCGGCCACCATCCCAATCTAGTCCACCATTTTCCACCTCACCCGTGCCTACTTACAGCCAAGCCACCTTGCACCGCCTTTCGCCATTCCAAGGCTCAGCATAACCCTTATTGAATCAGTAAGTGATTATATATGCTAATATATTTGTTTATATCTAATATTTATAAAATTATTAATTTACCTGTTACTTGATATGGAGTATTAAGCATTATACTATACTATATAATATATGTTATTATACTATATCATATTACAGTTGTATTTTAAATGCTTTTGCCGGCTTCATATGTATATATTCTGTTAGTGTAGATGCAGGTTAGCTATATATAATAGTATATATGAAAGTTTTGAAAAGTTGTTTACAGCTATTTTGGGTTTTATAATATTGAGTTTAAAACTTCTATATATTGTATATAAACTTTACCTTTAAAATTTTACCTTCTGTCTGCATGCATTTTGTCTCTTTTGTGTCTACATATATAGAATGCTGTGTATATGTTTGTTTCGGTCTGTTAGTTATTACAATTTGTATATATATACATATATATTACGTGTTTAGTATACATGCTTAAAAAAAACTAATTTGTATTGTGTTTATACACGTGTTACATAAAGTAGAATCTAGTTTCGAACTATCATATATTGGGCATATAAAGTATATACATGTGGGGTAGCTGTCTGCATATGTTGGTTTGGATATTGAATATCTATGTGAGTCTGTAATATATTACGCCATACTGGATTTCATATAGATGATGACAGTTTATATTTATTTTATATTTATTTCATATTTTTTATGCAAATTTTGAAATCGGCATGTTGTTTATAGTTGGATTTATATTATACTAGTTTCAATAAGAATTGACTTTAAAATAAAATGATTTTTCATACTTTCAGTTGCACTTGGAATTTATTCGCGTTGTTACAAACACGATCAGTGTCCATGTTTGACGCAGCGTATCTCTTTCATTTCCTATCGAAATTCAACGATTTTTTTTTGATTGAAAGATGAGATTCTCTAGTTTATGCATGTAAAATTTCAGTCCAATTCAAGGCCGTTTGGTCCTCTGTTTTATACCTGAAAGTTGCAACCAAACTGATTTTGCACTTGTTTGCATGTTTATTTTTTTTTCCTGAACAACAGTTAGACTTCATGTTCACGATATCATATCTCACTCATGTTTTATCGGAATGGGTTGATTCTATTTTTAAAAAAGAGTCGAAGTTACCTAATTTATGCCTGTCAAATTTTAATAAAATCCGACATCGTTTGATTAGTGGTCGAGGATCTGGAAGTTAGACCCAGGCAGTTGTTCTTTTGTACTTGAAATTATTTTACACTGCTGCAAACACGACCTGAGTTCATGTTTGACGCATCTTATCTCTTCCGTCTTACATCGGAATACAGTGATTCCCTTTTTGTTTCAAAGACAAAGTTTTCTACTTTCTATATATAAAATTTTTAGCTTCATACGAGGTGGTTCAGTCCTCTGTTTCTTACCTGAAAGTCAGACCTAGATGGGTTTTCAGACCTGAACATTTGACAGTCGCAACATGGCCTGAGTCTATGTTTGTGACATCGTAACTTTTCTCGTCTCTTGTCCAAATCAAGAGATTCTTTTGCAGTTTGAAATACAAGTTTTAATCTTTATTCATACCAAATTTCAGACCATTTCGATCTCGGTAGCACATAGAATTATATTGTTAAACTTTGACGCAGGACATGTTTTTTTATTTGTTGCTATGTTGAATGTTTTGATTTGATTTCATCGATTTCTGTTATCAGCTTTGATCGTTGAATTCGTGCCGATTTGTTTTGCTTGGATTCGTAACTCAACCTCTATGTCTGTATCAGTGTGCATATCCATGTCATCTTCTCGTGCATCTCTAGCCTCGAAAGGTGAGCAATCACTCACGATTAATGTTTTTTATTTATTAAATTTAATTTCAATTGAAACGACAATTGAAATATGCTGCTATGGTGATTTACACTATTATATATATTATTACCTGTATCAGTTCACTTGTGACATCTGACACCATTATCTGTTAATTATTTATGTGATGATAATACAGTTTGGCTGATAATTGATTGATTGTTGATGTTTATATTGGACGTCAAATTGTTAGTGTTAAATGATAAATAGTATGCAAAATTGAAATGGATATAGGATAGTTAAAAATTTTAAAACTGATTTATAAGTTAAATTTGATTAGTGAATATGACCCCTTTTAATTGTTAAATTAATTGACATGTAGAATAGTGATAATTACACTTTGAACCATCGACGTATATTGGATTAATTGTTGTAGTGTAAAATTGAAATTGAATGACAAGTGAAGAACCGTATAAATAATTAGTGGAATAATCTTTAATCTACATGAAATGATAGTGTAGATTCTAGAAATAATTAAATTAATTTGCATAAACAACAATGTGAATTAATACGATTATTTCGGGATTATCTGAATTGATTATTGGATTGATATTGATTGTTGTTATTGCTTGTTTATTTTGACACCATCCCAGTTATCACACTGCAAGTTCCCTTTTGTTATGCTCTGATTTTTGAATTGAATTGGAATCGGGTTGAAATGATAAATACCCAAATGAACTTGACTTAGGATAGAGAATTAAATAAAACCCGATTGGTCAATGATTTGATTTAATAATAAAATAAAGATTTGATTTGAATAAATGATAAGGTTTTGAAATGAAGTTGGAATTTGAATTTTTATGAAAGGAAAATGTTAATATTTAATATTATGAAACAAAATATTAACAATGTAATTGATGAAAGAACGTTGTTTAATTTGAGAAACGATTGAATTAAGTTTTGAAATTATTTAATAATTAAGTTTGAAATTATTTAATTATTGAGTCTGAAATTATTAATAATTAAGTTTTTGAAATTATTTAATAATTAAATAAGATTGAATTATTTAATAATTAAATGAAATTGAATTCTTGTTATACGAAATTGAACTTCGTAATAAGTGAAATTGAACTTCTTTAATAAGTAAAGTTGAGTTATGAAATAATTAAGTTTTGAAATTTGTAACTAAGTAAATGAATAAGTGAAATCGAATTTCTTTAACAAGAAATAAAATGTGATTTATTGAAATTAATGTAAGACTTGTAATTTAAAGAATTGATTTGACAAATCTAATTTATTTCAATTTGAAGTTTTGATATAATGAAGTTGAACTTAAGTAATTGATTTAATGAATTGGAAATTAATAGAAATTGTTTTGAATGACAAATTAACTTAACGAGTATTGAATGAAATCGATAAATGAAGTTAAATTGATTTGAATGTAAAATTAAATTAATTTAAATGATTTCGGAATGAAACTTATATACGAACTTGAATCAATATTTGAATTGTTTAAAGTAGAAATAGAAATTGAATTATAAGATTTTGAAATTATGAATGTGGAAGTTTTGAATCGTAAATTATGGAAATTGATTTAGAAAAACAAATGAAATGTTGATTTACAAATTCTAATTGAAATTGTAATTGATTTGGTTTTGAAATTTATTAAACGACCAATCGGTGTAATAATTACGAAAGTTAGAAGAGACCGTAATCGGTTAAGGACATACTCACTGTCTAAACCGAAAACCACTTTAATAACTATACGCGGAGTGTGATCCAGAATGAAGTGGTTGGAATGATGTACGTGATGACTGAAGAAAGGGAACGATGATGGATAGCCTTGACACTTGTGTCAAATTGGAAATGACTAAAACAGAAGCCGTGCCGGGCCAAATGAGGGCTAGCTACCTCGAGCGAACACACTTCTTCGAACTACTCATTACTTGTTGTCGATTGGTGCACCCTTGATTTTGGGAGTGTTGTTTCGCGGTGTTGCGATCGCTGCGGCGATGCGTTCTCACCAGTCCGGATCAGGCAAACGGTATTTTCACTACCTTGGGTATTGCCTCATGTGCCTTGTCATACTTGGATCCCTATATACGCGACCACTACGATTTGTTTTGTGTTATACCTATGGAGTACTCCCTGATAGCCCACTAGTTTACGGTGGAGTTTACAGTGCTGTATAGTCTATAACGCTTATATAAAATGTGTTAAGGGGGATAATGGTAACGCCTTAACACTATTTTGATACTTTATATTACTGATAGGCATTATCTACTTATCGTACACTACTACATAGTAGATAGTTTAATGGATCCTTAAAGGATGGTTATTCCAACATCCTTTGAGTTACCTGTATTTTAATTGCTATTTCACTTGAGTTGGATTTATTGATATAAGAATGTTAATCCCGACTCGAGTGTTTTGTGTTTTGCTTTACGCTCGGGTCAGACTGAGTGTACCAGTATTCGAGACTCACCTTTGAAGTTGGAGCTTTGCTTGAAAATCCAGTCATCTATTCTACTTTCAGTATTCGATGATTCCAGTGATGTATTCTGATTTGTATCTGATGTATCGTATTACTCTTCCGTTGTATCTGGTTTAACTCTGATGTAACTTATATATTTATATAGTAGCTTCATGAACTACTATCTCTTTTATTTCCGCTGCATTTATTACTCTGTGTCTATGATCTGTGATTACTTATTTACTGTATATGTTCAGTTTTGCCAAATTTAAATTAACAACGCGGTATTTTGAATTATTCAAGTCCGACATGTGCGGATGCGAATGGTCCAAAATACTGGGTCGTTACATATGATCCCGGCCTCTTCGAAACGTTCAACGAAATTGGCCAATATAGAGAGTCGGTTATTTAACTATCAAATAACATCCATAAGCAGTCACTGGGCCCATATTATAATTTTATTCCAAAATATTCATTACAAAATACCTTTACAAAGGTATATATTTAAATTCCTTTCAACTTCATCAGTATTTGAAAACATTTCCGAATACTTGTTTCCATGACGGGATATTTCCACCCGTACCTCACTTCGAAACTTAGTGAAATATTTCCAACTTTGATTTATAATCCATTACTTAGAAAATATCTCGATATAAATCCTTCATCTCTAAATGTTTTTTTCCAACAACCTTCCATTTCAACACATAGGAAAATATTCTAAGTCCATTTTCCGAAATCATTTTTAATATCAATACTTAGGAGTTTTCTTATCCCATCTCCTACATTTCTGGAATTTATATTAATTCCTTTTACATTTTCCAAAGTCGATTATACGCACTTATCATCTCGTCTATCCATTTACAACTTCTAAAAATCATATCCATTTTCACATCTCGAGAGAGTTTATAAATAAATTAAAAATCATTTTCAGTTTATAATAAGTATTTTTAAAAAATGGTAATTTATTTTTTTAACACGTTTAAGTAATTATTTAAATTTTTTAAAATACTTTAATAAACATTGATACTTCATTCCCTATTTCATTTTCAAATAACAAATTGATTTGCAAAGCTTATTATAAAAATTAGAAATGTATTTCAACTAATATTAAATATTTGAAAAATCCACTTTCGAAGAATTTTATTACTAAAGCAGCTTTAAATTACATAGTTTGAATAAATAAAAATTCTCTTTTAAAACAATTTAACTTCTCGATAAAAAAATATACTTTTTTAAAATCCCAATAACCAATTCAATTTATAAATCCCTCTCGATTTACAACACATCGATCTCATTTCGATTCTCTAACCATCCTCACTTTTCAAAAATAAAATTCACTATTTTTCCTCAAAAACTATTTTCATATCTTGATATAAATTCACCCTGTGAAATTATATTCCAATTTATCAATTGATGTCATTTTCCCTTATTTGTAAACACCGTTTATAAATTTATAACTCCTTTGACTTTTACTTGTTCACAAAACTAATCCCATTTATAAAATTCCATTTCATAAATCCATTTCTTAATTAATTCCATATATTTTACAAATCTATCTAAAATATCGATCTCAAACTCCTTTTCACATTTTCCAGAAATATCGTTTAATAATCCATCATTTAAAAACCCTTTATATAAATTACTTTAAAATCTCAATTTAAAATATACTTTTCCGAATAGTTACGTACAACCTAAAATCAATTATTGTTTTTATCCAAATCAATTCTTTAAAAATAATCCAAATTTCGATATAAATATTTCTATATTCACAATCTCCTTTAAATCTTTTCCAATTTCAAAAATAATATTTTATGGTATTTAAAATACCAAAAGTTATGCCAATGCTACTATAGCATCCAATAATTCACATCACAACAATAATCTATGACAGATTATTCTAACACATCATATATTATTATATATGAAAACAATCAATATAAATTTGAGGAATCCAGTTGGATCCCTCCATCCCGTTTCCCTGCATCCACAGATGTTTATACAACATAAAAATACCAATCCCACTTCGAGGGGGATATCGCGGTATATAGGGTCATCCGCTATTATGCGGGGCGCATAGGGTCTCATCCGCTCCAACGGCGGGAAATATACCCAACTACTAATATATATATATTTATATATATAACATGGCATTCACTAATAATAATCAATCCAAATAATCAATAGATAATTTTAACTATTTAAAATTAAACTGAAAATCCAAGAATGAGTGAGATTTACCCACCTTGGTTTTAATTGCTATATGTTCCAACCTCGACTTGTTTCATAATTTTTAGACCTCGTATAAATGACATATACTTTTTATAAGATTATACGATATATATATATAATTAATGTTAAAACCAATCACAGTCATTAAGAAAATTTATTCATGTTATATACCTTAACCTCCCTCTCCATCCTCGTTTGCATATTTACAGCCGCACCTAGGGTTGCAACTACCACCATCGCAAGCAACGACTGCCACTTATTTCCCCTTTGGCCGTAGCTGCCAGCTGCCTCACCAACTCCACACACGCATGCTGCTCCTACCCTTAGCTTTCACGACCTGGTGCTCGCGACCTCCAAAAATCGCAACACCAAAACCATCAGCCCAATTGCCTTCATCATGTCGCTCTCCCTTTGACGATCGTCGTCGAGCCCTTCAGCCTTCAAATGAGATCATGTGCCCCCCCCCCCCCCCCCGTTTTTTTATTCATGACTTCGCTCATTGAATCCCCTAGTCGAGCAAACGAAAATCGCCTCAGCCCTAGCCTCGCCTTGACTATCGATCGCGTTTTCCAACCATCCACTGTCGCGCGTGCGAGCGCCTTTCCCCTACTGCCGCACTCCTCCAACGTCACTACACTCGAGAGCAATTAAGACCTGGTTGTAATTTAATTTCGTTCGCCCTTTTTTCAAACGAATCGATTTGTTCCAAGATTTGGTAATGAAGGTCGTGATTTATATTCTTTTTTAAATTACTTTCGTTTGACTCTTTTATATATATATATATATATATATGTTCAAACGAATTTTGGTTTCTAGAAGAAGATATGCAAACACGATTTAAAACGATGAAAAGGGGCGGTAATGTATAAAGTTAGGTGACGTTGAGGTGAAAGGTTATGTAGGTTGAAGGTAAGTTTTGATGGGCTGAAATTATAATCGATGTGAATATATACTATTAAATTTTAAAATATCCAGATATTTATCTCGAATCCCTATCGAGGCATGTCACCTGGCATTCCTAATATTATACCGCTATTTCGAACCCAATGGAACAAGTTTCGAGTCTTAATTCGATCGTATGTGGAAGATAGCTTTTCAAATCAACTATTTAAATTAAATGAAATTTAATTATTTCTAGGTGTTTCTATTCTGTACGACCAAACGTTAACTCCAAACGCTACGAAATTTGAAATCCGATAATAATACACTATTACGGATCCAATGGAATTGGTTTCGTCTAATACCGAGACTATGCCCCGGATCACTATTTTAACACGTCGACTAAATCGACGATTCCAAAATTTGCGGAATCACTTGAAATTTCAAAATTTAAAAACTTACTAACTAAATTAAAATTCCAAGTCCAATATTTAAACCATTTAAATATTCAAAATCAAACGATGAAAAATCCGGGTCGTTAAAGTATAGAACGTCAAGCGGCACGTCTCGATAGGAGTTCAGGATTTTCAGATGTTTAAAGGCTTGATATTTTTAAATTTAAACAATATATATATTAGGCCAGACCACATCTATTTGGCCCATACCAGGCACCATACCCTCCACGTTGGCCATATCCTCTCCTTCTTTATATATATTCATGTTATATTAGAGAATCGTTTAAAATTTCAAACTCAAGTCATCCTCATCGAATGGCCATAGTTCGATGGGACCGCCAAAGGCAAAATTAGGCAAAGGCTTCAACTAACAAAATGTCGGCGACATCAAGGCATAGGCATGGTTTTAAATCTCCTATATATCGCCCGAGATCTCCTCCGAGATCTCCTCTTCACAATTAAACGAGGCGAGACATCAAATCTCCTCCATATCCCCTCGACACTCATCTCGTCCGAGATATTCAAATCTCACCCGAAATATCGATCAAAATCTCAATCCGAGATCTCACCCGAAATATACATTTTTCTTATTTTGCATAATATTTTTTATTTTCATATTGATTCAAAAGAAACTACTCAATCCAATTATAATTTACCAACTTCTTGAACATATTCTTTACTTTTTATCGTAATGAGTCATAGCGAAAGGTTTCACTTCTTTATTATCTTCAAATAAAAGGATATTATTCAATCATTACCAAATCAATTAAGCTAATCAAGCTACTACTCTTCTAAAAATATTTCTTTTTCTATGTAAATCAAGTATGTTACAATTTTTATTTTTACTAAGAAAGTTATAACCGTTAAATAAATTTTTGACACATCAATTTTAGACCCATAAGTACATCCGAGAAATTACCGAGATGCATTATAAGATCCGAGATGTCAATCCGAGATGTACACCCGATATGTACTCATCTCGTCCGAGATCTCCCCCGTTATGAGATAACTTGTGTAAAAATTCCAAGACGAAACGTGACCGAAATCCGATATTTAAAACCTTAGGATAGGCGATCAACGGTTGGATTGGACTTCGATAAGGCGTGGCAGCGGCTACGGCTATTTGAACGCGCGCAGTTCGAGCTTGGTTTTCTGGCGATTAGCAAGGTGAGGGAGGATGAGATCACCGACGTTGGATGTGTGGTGGTGTGGTAGTGGCTCCTTGATGGCGCAGTGGCGCCTGGCGACGTGGAGCCGGCACGGTGACGAGTTAAAGTCGCGTGGGTTGGTTCGAATAAGCATGGCTTGGAATTGATGTTTAAGGGAGGAAGGAGAATTATAGTTTAAAAGCTATTAATTAAAAGTTAATTATAATTTAATTAATCCAATCGTTCATTTATTCATAACTTTTCCATACGAGGTCCAAATTGAGTGCGACAAGTCACGTTGCGATCGTATTGACGAATTCTATGCTATGGAGTTGGATTGGATAGATTTGAAGATCACAGGAATATGAATTAAAATTGAACGCCTATTCAATTTTAATTCAAATCGTAGCAGTTTGGCGGAAAATTAGAATCAAAGTGAGTTAAACTCGCCTTTTTGGTTAACCAGAAATATTATATAATTGATAAAAATTTGATTATATGGATATTTATTTGTTGATTTTATTGACTATTTGGATGATTTACTATTTTATTAGTTGATTTGGATATATTCCCGCCCCTGGAGCGAATAAGACCCTATTACATTCCCATGTAAGAGCGGATGACTGTTTGTATATGATTCTACCTCGAAGCGGTTAATTTATATTATTTGGTTATATACTATATGTGATGCAGGGGGATAGGCTGGAGGGATCCAACAAGATTCCTCACACTGTTGATTTTTTTATATAATTTGATGTATGATATGTTGGATGCTATATTTGATGACATGGATATGATATTGCTTATGTGGTGCTTCAGTAGCATTGGGCCTTATTTTGGGTAATTTAAAATATTATAAACTAATGATTTGATGTAAAAAGGAATTTCAAAGTGATTTTGGAAATTATATATGTTTTAATAATTTTTCTTGAATTAATTAAAGAAGAAATTTAATTTAAATAAAAAGTATGGTTTTACACATTATAAATTAATAGTTTTATGAAATATTTTAAATAGAGCTTTTTGAACTATAAAATAAAGATTTTTAAAATCCTAAAATAAGTCCGTCTTTTACAACAAAAGGATATGGTTTTAAAAAGAAAATAGGTTGACATAAATATTTATTAACCATTTTATATAAAGTGAATATATATATATACACATATATTATAATTTATTTACAAATGTGAATTTATAAAAGTGATATTTTACAAACGAAGTGAAGATTTATAAAATCATATTTTTGTTAATAAAAGTATGGATTTATAAATGGTGTTTATAAATTAAAGGAAACTATTAACATTTAATAGATTGGAGAAATAAATCAAACGATGGATTTATTATAAGATGTGGAATGTTGTTTAGAAATTAGTTGATTTTATTTTGGAAAAATGGAAATGAGGATAGATTGGAGATGTTAAACGATATTTTATAAATAGAGAGGAATTTATAAAAGAAATTCATAAACATGGAAGCAAAGTTAAAAACGGATTGAAATCGATGTTTATAATGGGTTTTTATGAAAAAGTGAGATTTATAAAGGAATATTATAAAAAGGAAGTTTTATAAATAAAAAGAGATTATTAATATAGTTTTAAAATATGGAAATGATTATGTTGAAATTGAAGTATGGATATCTATCAAGGAAGTAAGTATATGTTTAAAAGTTGTTTAATTATATCAATATTGTTTTAAAGTTGTTTATCGATATTTAATATTTTAAAATTTTAATTATTTAAAATTATTAATATGGCTTCAAATTAATTGTAATTATTTATCAATAAGGTTTTGGAAATTAATTATTATTATTTATAATAATGTTTAAGATAATTTTTTTTATTAAGATTGTTTTGAAATTATAATTATTATCTTTAAGATGTTTTGAAGTTAATTACTATTTATTTATACCGTTTATTATTATAAAATAGTGTTTTAAAATAAATGATTAGGATTTAGTTATAAATGTTCAAGATGTATAAATAGAGTTTTATAATGGACTTGGGTTTTATAAGGGAAGTTTTATAAAATGGGTTAAGGGCTTAAAGGAGGATTATGCAAGATAAAAGAGTTTTAAAAATGGTTAAATATTTATAAAAGAATTTTAGAAATGGGTTTATAGATTTATAACAGGAGTTTATTAAAGGTTTTATGGATTTATAAAGGGGTCATAAATGATTTTTGGAATGTACAAAGAAGTTTTATAAATGGTTCTTGAGATTTATAAAATAGTTTATAAATGGTTTTTGAAATTTATAATTGAGTTTATAAATGATTTAGAATTGGATAAAAAGGAAATCTTCCTCAGTGTTTGGTGAATATACTTATGCCATTGAGATAAGTATATGAATATTTTTTCAAGTATTGAAATATAGGGATTTGGGGATATATATATATATATATATATATATATATATATATATATATATATTCCTTTGTAAAAGAATTTTGCTACAATACTGTAACATCCCTAAATTTTTATGACATTATTCAGAAAATTTAATTAGATAAATTAAATAGAATAATGATGATAAAGAGATTGGGATTTGATTAAATTATATTTATTTGGCCGTGCTTATTAATAAAGTAAATGGGGTTTAAATTGGTTTAAAGGTTAATTAAACTACACATAGGCATATTAGTAAATTAGCCAACTAATTATACACAGCTATAACTTCTCATTTTTGTCCATTCACGTTCATTTTATTTCTCAAATCAAAATAAATGCAAGAACCCTAATAGAGCCGGCCATTAATAATGGAGAAGAGGAATTTTAATCAAAAGCTAAAGATCAAAAGCTAGGGAGGATTAATCAATAACAAATCTCAAATTCCTTATCAAGTTTAAGGTGAATAATAATCTCTACCATCTTTATTTTTATTCTATGATAGTATGGTTTCGAATTTACGATTTAAATTCGTTTTTGTGATAAAAAGGATGATGATATGTTTAAGTTATATTATGATGATTTGTTTTAATTCATAAGCACATGAATTTGTACGGTTTTATTAAAAATCCGAGAATATATTGCCATGGAAAATTTTTATGTTAAGTAAAACAAGATTTTGGAGATGGTTTTTTATTTTAAGAATTTTCCAAGTATGGAAATTTTATTATGAATTTTTGATGAAAAATATGATATAATTGGGTTTAATATTTATTTCGAGGATTTCAGGAAGAAATTAGGTCTAAAATTTTATATGTTTGATTACATGATGAAATCAAATTTTTGTGATTTTTGGGGATTTTTCCTAATTGATTTACTAAGGGAAATAAATTATTTTAAAAGAAGGACTTTTCTGAAAACATTGGTTTTAGTATATGGAAGGGCTTAAACCATATGTTTTTAATGGTTTTAAATTGATATAAATGCGGCGGTTAAAAAGGTAAAGTATTAAAAAGTTTTTATGGCAACCAATCAATAGTTTACAAATAGGCAAGTTATTAGAAAGTAATTACTAAAAGTGCTATAATTCAGCCTTTAAATCAGAAAAAGGTTGCTTCGCCTCTAATTAGTAAGTACCTTCCGCCTCCATTGGCTCCGCCTCGTCTCAGTCAAAATCAACACAGTCGAAACCACTGTGGTCGAAACCAATACACATGATATCACTTAGGTGGTATGTAGTGGATTGGAAGGAAGACGGAAGCCATGGTGTTGAAATGGGTAGCATCCGATGGGATCGAAACCTTGCTTTGTTTTCAGAATGTAAAGTCTTGCCTAGTTTTATGTAGTGACCCTCACTCTATAACACATAGTTTTTTTTAACTTTCAAGAGGCCTTCACCACTAACCCCAATTCTTTTATATTTGAATATTTATGTAATTTCCAAATATTTTTCCCAAGACCCTGGTTTTACCAATATAATCATATCAGTGTACAAACAAACTAAGTCAATTGTATATTTGATGATATACAATTGTTTCTTTATTATTATTATATATTTTTTTCTTATCAGAGGGAATTTAAATCAAAAAGAAATTAAAATACCATACAAGCTATTGACATAGCCACTTATTTCTTTTCTAAGTCATGTTCTCCTGCCATAGGTGCACTTTGACAAATACTAACACTTATATATATATATATATATCTTGCCTAGATAATTATATTTAACACTAAAATAGCATTTACTTGATCTCATGATAGTTTTCAAAGTTGATAATAATTAATAACAATAAGTTGGATCGACTAAAATCGATAAATCTTGGAAATTTACTCGAAAATAGACAAATTTGGCAAAATCAGCAGTTCAGACGTCTAAATTTTTAGGACAGACGTCTAAATTGGATCTTAGACGTCTAAATTTTTATGACAGACGTCTCAGAGTGTCTAAAATTGAAACAGAGAGTAGAAAACATTTTGAACTAAGTTCAGACGTCTAAATTTTTATTAACAGACGTCTAAATTAGATCTCAGACGTCTAAATTTTTATGACAGACGTCTCAAAGTGTCTAAATTTTAAACAGAGAGTAGAAAACATTTTGAACTAAATTCAGACATCTAAAATTTTATTGACAGACGTCTAAATTCAATCTCAGACGTCTAAATTATTATGACAGACGTCTAATTTGATCTTAGACGTCTAAAATTGTTGACAAGTTTTCTCAGAGGTTAAACTTAAATACTCAATTACTTACAAAATTTCCAGAATTCGTGCATATGCAAGTATCACTTCTCTACTCATTAAGCCAACTTCAATTTCCTGCAAGCAAATCATTTAGCTTCCCCAAAGAATTTTTGAGACACCCAGATGATTGCAAGGGCAACCAAAAGGGTCAGTTTTCACTGGTATGAGCATTTATCAATTTTGTATACATATTCATGATTTTAAAACATAATCTTGCAGTGCCTTCCTAGTTTAACAGATGTTTATACTTAGCATGTTTTGGTTCATACAAGGTAATACAAAAACACATTCATCTATTCAAACAAATACACAGCAAACAGTAAAGATAAACATATGTATAATTCTTGATTTATTCTCCCCAAATCTAGATAAATAAACCCAAGTTTCATACTCCAAATTTTCACCCAGCAACTAATCAATGAACAAGTTTAACTTGATTAAATTAACACCATATCTGGATATTTATAACCCAGATTTTTAAACCCCTATCCCCATTTATTTTATGGTCTTTAACTCCTTGTCAAATGAATACTATGTATGCATTGTGAAGGAAACTCCCAGGTTGTTTAAATTATTCCAACACACAAAGGCCTCAGGGTGCAGTTGCACCATGCATATACTTGCTTCCACCTGAAGTAAGCAAATCATTGACTAACTCCCAAGTGACCAATTTAGTTTTTTTCTTTCATTCATATTTCAGAAAGATATAACTGCTTGTATATTTTTTTGATTCAACCCCATGTTCCCCTGTTTAATCTATATTCATGTTTAATGATACTAAGATAGAACAAGAATGCTCCAATCATGTTAGCACCAAAAACCCACTTACAGATTAATACTCCAAACAAACAAAAAAAATGCACAAACAAACATCCATATCACCCATAACAAAATTACTTCAGAGATTTGAATGTCTCATAATATTTTAGGCTGCCTGCAATAGGGCTTAATGCCATTGCATACAAAGGATAAATACTCACATTATGTTTTTCCTTTCACTGCTTTAATCTTTTGAACAGCAAATCCCCCAAAGCCCCAAGCTAGTGTTTCTCCTAGTTTATATTTTTTTTATCTTTGTTTTGATCCCGAGAGAATGATGGTTTTGGCCATGTGCAGTTATTTATAAATCCATTCTAGGGTTTAAGAAAATGGGTAATTCTCCTAATACCCTTAGCTGTTCATGCATACATCTCATTCCTGTGTGGTCCTAAATGGGAAATGTACACATCAGGTTACTTTAATTGGTTATTTTGGGAGTTGAACATTTTAAACACTGCATGCTATTTTCATGTTTCTATTTTGTTCATGCCATATGCATGTGATCCTTTATTCATTTCTTTTTATAAGTTTAGAGAATCTGAAAATCTCCTTTGTACATTTAAATTAAAAATCACATATACTATGCTAATTATTTCTGGCACAATTATAACTTTATATATAAAACAGAAAATGCCCCATATATATTAAATGTATATATTTTTATTTTATTTTATTTTAGGGTCATTACATACCCTCCCCCTTAAAGGAATTATGTCCCCATAATTTCACCTATTTCTCCAATTAAAAACACTAACCCATAGCCTGTTTTAACTCCATAACCCCATACTCATATTTTATGGAAACAAACAATATATAAATACATTTAGAAAAATTATCTTAGGCTGCTTAAACATACCTCTCCACCAGTAAACAAATTGGGGTATTTAGCCCTCATTTTGTCTTCAACCTCCCATGTACAATCATTAGTGTCCAAGCTCCATTGGATTTTCACCAGTTTGATCACCTTGTTCCTCAACTTTTTCTCTTCCTTGGCAACTATCCCTACTGGTTCATTTGTATAAACCAAATTCTTCTGGACTTGAACTTGAGTAGGTGACTTTAGAATTGCTCCTTCATCATGCACCCATTTTCTCAATTGAGAAACATGAAATACAGGATGCACACCACTCAACTCCTCAGGTAACTTAAGTCTGTAGGCCATAGCACCAATTCTCTGCATAATTTCATATGGTCCTACAAATCTTGGTGATAGTTTACCAGATTTTCCAAACCTGAACACTTTCTTCATTGGTGATACTTTCAGAAAAACATGCTCTCCTACTTCAAACTCCATTGGCTTCCTTTTTCTATCTGCATAAGACTTCTGTCTTGATTGTGCTGCCTTCATTCTATGCCTAATCAATTCAATCATGTTGGAAGTTTCTTTAACATGATCTGGCCCCAACATTACACCCTCTCCTGCTTCCAACCAACAGGCAGGAGACATGCAAGGTCTCCCATACAAGGCTTCAAAGGGAGCCATTCCTATTGTTGATTGATAACTATTGTTGTAAGTGAATTCTGCCAAGTGGATATGATCCTCCCAATTACCCCCAAAATCAAGCACACATGCTCTAAGTAAATCTTCCAATATTTTATTCACTATCTCTGTTTGCCCATCACTTTGAGGATGGTAGGCAGTGCTTAAACAAAGTTGTGTTCCCATTGCTTCTTGGAAACTTTCCCAAAATCTTGAGGTGAACAAAGTGTCTCTATCACTTACAATAGTCTTGGGTATACCATGTAACCTCACCACTTCTTTAATGAACAACTGTGCAAGCTTAGATGCATTCCTATCTGACCTGACAGGGACAAAGTGAGCTGATTTGGTTAGTCTATCAACAATTACCCATATACTATCATTGCCTTTCTTAGTTCTAGGCAAACCATCCACAAAATCCATGGAAATACTTTCCCACTTCCACTGAGGTACCTCCAAAGGTTGCAACATGCCAGAGGGCTTTTGGTGGTCTGCTTTAATTTGTTGGCATGTGGAACACTTTGCCACATATCTTGCCACTGCTTGCTTCATTCCTGGCCACCAGTAGCCTCTTTTTAAATCATGATACATCTTAGTACCACCAGGGTGTATGGTGTACCTGGTCTTGTGATGCTCATTCATGATTTCTTCCTTCAATTCTGCAATGTTTGGCACACAAAGTTTATCATTTTTCCTCAAATAACCTTGGGAATCTATTTTAAAATTCTCTGACTCAATGTTATTTAATAACATTTCTTTCTTCTCCTTTAGACTTTGATCTTGATCTTGCATGCTGCCAACTTTCTCCACCAGATTAGACTTCACTATGATTATCCCCAGCGTACCATACTCCACCATATCACCATGTTCTTTAAAATTCACTGCATCCTTGCTGTATATATCTGCCTCCCCAAGCACTGCAAGATTTTTAAACTCATCAATCATCAAACTGGCTAATCTAACATGATTTCTGCTCAAAGCATCAGCTACTCTATTAGCTTTTCCAGGAGTGTACAATATATCTAAATCATATGCAGCTAGAAACTCCAACCACCTTGCTTGCCTCATATTTAAATCTTTTTGAGAAAATAAATATTTCAATGCTTGATGATCTGTGAATAATTCAAATTTTGCCCCAAGCAAATAATGCCTCCATAGTTTTAGTGCAAACACTATTGCAGCTAATTCTAGATCATGAGTTGCATATTTGGTTTCATTGGGTTTAGGCTGTCTTGATGCATATGCCACTACCTTGCCATGTTGCATAAGCACTGCACCTAACCCAGATCCACTAGCATCAGTGTATACAACCATTCCTTCATTTGCTTCTGGGATTTGTAGGACAGGAGCTTCCACCAATGCTTGCTTCAATTTCTCAAAAGCTTGTTCACACTGCTCAGTCCACACATATGGTTGGTTCTTCTTGGTTAGCTTGGTCATTGGTGCGGCTATTCTTGAAAAATCCTTGATGAACCTCCTATAATACCCTGCCAAACCTAAGAATGACCTCACCTCAGTCACTGTTTTGGGTCTACTCCATGATTGAACTGCAATGACCTTGCTTGGATCTACACTTACTCCCTGCTGTGACACTATGTGTCCTAAGAACATTACTTCTTGTTGCCAAAATGCACACTTTGAATACTTGGCTTTTAATTCATGCTCTCTAAGTCTGGATAATACTAAATGTAGGTGCATAGCATGATCATTTTCTGACTTTGAATAAATTAGTATGTCATCTATAAATACCAAGACAAACTTATCCAAAAAGTTTCTAAAAATTCTATTCATCAAGTCTACAAAATAGGAGGGAGCATTGGTCAAGCCAAATGGCATTACTAGAAATTTATAAAGGCCATACCTTGTATTAAAGGCTGTGTACTCAATGCTTTCCTCTGCAACTTTCATTTGGTGAAATCCAGCGGGCTAAGTCTAGCCTTGAAAATATTTTAGCTCCATGCAATTGATCAAATAGATCATCTATTCTAGGCAGTGGGTACTTATTTTTGATAGTTACCTTGTTTAAATCCCTGTAGTCTACACACAACCTCATTGTTCCATCATGCTTCTTAACAAAAAGCACTGGGGAATCCCAACTGGAACTACTTGATCTTATGAATCCTTTCTCTTCTAATTCTTCTAGTTGATGTTTTAATTCTACCAATTCTTTTGGACCCATTCTATAAGGCTTCTTAATGATTGGATTTGTTCCAGGAATTAATTTTATTTTAAATTCAACTGGTCTGTTTTGAGGAACTCCCTTTACTTCTCCAAACACATCTATATATTCATTTACTACTGGGATTTCCTCTACCTTTAATTCCTTTTGAACTTCATTAATACTCCAGATTTTATTAAAACATGTATTCTTTGCTATTTCACTTAAGATGGTAATTCTTTTGCCTTCATTTGTTTCCAAAGAAATAGTAAGGTTTTCTAAATTTAAAATTGCTTTATTTCTCATTAACCAATCTACCCCCAATATAATCCCAATACCAGGATAATTTAAGGTATATAGATCTGAATTAAATTCATAACCCCCTATAATTAATTTCAGACCCATGCACTTCATCCCCAACATGCAATGACTCCCTATGGGACTGTGTACAATTAAGGGTTGATCAATAGAAACACAAGCAAGTGTTAACTTCTTTACAATTTCCAAAGATATTAGTGAATGTGAGGCACCAGTGTCATATATTACTGATATTGGTTGGGTATGAATAAAAATTATACCTTCAAGTTGCCCAACATTCCCAGTGTTACTTGCTGCCAAATCTCCTACCCTTGCTGTTCCCCTATTAGTTTTTGGGCAATCCTTCTTGAGATGACCCATCTTTCCACAATTATAACAGCCTCCTCTAGGTATTTTAGGGTCAGGGCATTGGTTACTATAATGTCCAGCTTTTCCACAATTAAAACAATGAGTGAATTTCTTGTTTTCAAGTGTTGTTGCTCCTTCCCCTTTCTTAACTCCTTTACTTGCATTTCTCCTGTCATAAGGTTGCACTTTGTTCTGGCCACCCTTCTTCTTATTGAGCTTCATATTCCTGAATTTCTCTCTTGCAGTGTCATGTTGCTCAAATGAGAGAGTTAGATCAATTACTTGATCAAAAGTTTTGTCCTTGTATGGCAACATTGCCCTTGACAGACTTGGGTTCAAGCCTTGAATGTACCTTGCATTCTTTGCTTCTGCATTCCCTATTAACACCAGTCCATACTTGGATAATGCTTCAAACTTCTGAGTGTATTCATTCACACTCATGCTTCCTTGCCTTAATCTGATAAAGTCTTCAAGCGGTGTGGCCTTGGCAGATGCTGGGACAAATCTGGCCTCAAGCATGTCCTTGAAATCATTCCAAGTGATAGTATCCTCTTGTCTTCCTGCTGTTACAACTTCCCACCAATCCAGTGCAACCCCCTTCAATTTCCTTGAAGCTATCTGTCTCTTCCTTTGGTCATTGATTTGCATATCTGTGAAGACCCTCTCCATAGTTCTTATCCAAGTTTGAACACCTATAGCTCCTTCAGTACCTTCAAAATCCTTTCCTCCCAAAGTGGTACATGTTTTTAGCAGTTTGGAGAGTTCCTCATGAGGATTGTCTTGTCTTGGTGCCATTCCATCCCTTAAAGTTCTCACAAAATCCTCCATGCTCATCACAGGTGGCTCTCGTGATGATCCTGCACCTGTATGGTGCCTTGGTCCTACCATAATGCTATAAATATGATTTTTACATTAGTTTATTTACCCCTATCATTTTTGGTGTCTTTACTTGGTTCATTTTCATTTCTGTGCACACTGTGCATGTATCACATGTACACATTTTTATATATATATATATATATATATATATATTTCAGTCATAAAACAAAAACATTCAACATCAATAATTCAAACAATGCATTCAAACATCCATATGCATACAACAACATTTACTATGTTATTTAAAACACAGCTCTGATACCAAACTGTGGTGACCCTCACTCTATAACACATAGTTTTTTTTTAACTTTCAAGAGGCCTTCACCACTAACCCCAATTCTTTTATATTTGAATATTTATGTAATTTCCAAATATTTTTCCCAAGACCCTGGTTTTACCAATATAATCATATCAGTGTACAAACAAACTAAGTCAATTGTATATTTGATGATATACAATTGTTTCTTTATTATTATTATATTTTTTTTCTTATCAGAGGGAATTTAAATCAAAAAGAAATTAAAATACCATACAAGCTATTGACATAGCCACTTATTTCTTTTCTAAGTCATGTTCTACTGCCATAGGTGCACTTTGACAAATACTAACACTTATATATATATATATATATATATATATATATCTTGCCTAGATAATTCTATTTAACACTAAAATAGCATTTACTTGATCTCATGATAGTTTTCAAAGTTGATAATAATTAATAACAATAAGTTGGATCGACTAAAATCGATAAATCTTGGAAATTTACTCGAAAATAGACAAATTTGGCAAAATCAGCAGTTCAAACGTCTAAATTTTTAGGATAGACGTCTAAATTCGAACTTAGACATCTAAATTTTTATGACAGACGTCTCAGAGTGTCTAAAATTGAAACAGAGAGTAGAAAACATTTTGAACTAAGTTCAGACGTCTAAATTTTTATTAACAGACGTCTAAATTAGATCTCAGACGTCTAAATTTTTATGACAGACGTCTCAGAATGTCTAAATTTTAAACAGAGAGTAGAAAACATTTTGAACTAAATTCAGACATCTAAAATTTTATTGACAGACGTCTAAATTCAATCTCAGACGTCTAAATTATTATGACAGACGTCTAATTTGATCTTAGACGTCTAAAATTGTTGACAAGTTTTCTCAGAGGTTAAACTTAAATACTCAATTACTTACAAAATTTCCAGAATTCGTGCATATGCAAGTATCACTTACCTGCCATGCACAAATTCATCTCACTTGAATATTCTACTAAATTCTTGAGTGTTCATTAAAAATCAATCCCCTTGGCTTATTAATTTCCATAAGGCAAAACATAAGCAATGAAAATCAGAGTTCAAATATATATGTATCCATATCAAATGTATATGACATGTCTAACCCCTTATTTTCTCCAAATCAGACATTCATAAAATAAATTTAGTAGTTATCAAAAACATCATCAATGATCACTCATAACAGGTTTTGATTAAGTACATATCTTCAACTCAAAATACTTAAAAAGTTTCCTAAAAGTAACTTCAATTGCAGAAAATAAAATGTGCCTAGTAATTTCATTACAATGCATCTGCAAATTTTAAAAACAAGTCTCTCTCTTATTTATACTAGCAGCCAATGCCTTCTCTACTCATCAAGCCAACTTCAATTTCCTACAAGAAAATCATTTAGCTGCCCCAAAGAATTTTTGAGACACCCAGATGATTGCAAGGGCAACCAAAAGGGTCAGTTTTCACTGGTATGAGCATTTATCAATTTTGTATACATATTCATGATTTTAAAACATAATCTTGCAGTGCCTTCCTAGTTTAACAGATGTTTATACTTAGCATGTTTTGGTTCATACAAGGTAATACAAAAACACATTCATCTATTCAAACAAATACACAGCAAACAGTAAAGATAAACATATTTATAATTCTTGTTTTATTCTCCCCAAATCTAGATAAATAAACCCAAGTTTCATACTCCAAATTTTCACCCATCAACTAATCAATGAACAAGTTTGACTTGATTAAATTAACACCATATCTGGATATTTATAACCCAGATTTTTAAACCCCTGTTCCCATTTATTTTATGGTCTTTAACTCCTTGTCAAATGAATACTATGTACGCATTGTGAAGGAAACTCCCAGGTTGTTTAAATTATTCCAACACACAAAGGCCTCAGGGTGCAGTTGCACCATGCATATACTTGCTTCCACCTGAAGTAAGCAAATCATTGACTAACTCCCAAGTGACCAATTTAGTTTTTTCTTTCATTCATATTTCAGAAAGATATAACTGCTTGTATATTTTTTTGATTCAACCCCATGTTCCCCTGTTTAATCTATATTCATGTTTAATGATACTAAGATAGAACAAGAATGCTCCAATCATGTTAGCACCAAAAACCCACTTACAGATTAATACTCCAAACAAACAAAAAAAAGCATAAACAAACATCCATATCACCCATAACAAAATTACTTCAGAGATTTGAATGTCTCATAATATTTTAGGCTGCCTGCAATAGGGCTTAATGCCATTGCATACAAAGGATAAATACTCACATTATGTTTTTCCTTTCACTGCTTTAATCTTTTGAACAGCAAATCCCCCAAAGCCCCAAGCTAGTGTTTCTCCTAGTTTATTTTTTTTATCTTTGTTTTGATCCCGAGAGAATGATGGTTTGGGCCATGTGCAGTTATTTATAAATCCATTCTAGGGTTTATGAAAATGGGTAATTCTCCTAATACCCTTAGCTGTTCATGCATACATCTCATTCCTGTGTGGTCCTAAATGGGAAATGTACACATCAGGTTACTTTAATTGGTTATTTTGGGAGTTGAACATTTTAAACACTGCATGCTATTTTCATGTTTCTATTTTGTTCATGCCATATGCATGTGATCCTTTATTCATTTCTTTTTATAAGTTTAGAGAATCTGAAAATCTCCTTTGTACATTTAAATTAAAATCACATATACTATGCTAATTATTTCTGGCACAATTATAACTTTATATATATTAAACAGAAAATGCCCCATATATATTAAATGTATATATTTTTATTTTATTTTATTTTAGGGTCATTACATTTTACCTAAAGCTTTTGACACGGTCGAAAGCTATGCTTTCGAAAAGGTTTTATAATTGGATTTCGAAGAAGGTTGCCTTGATTAAAGTACTTAATTTCGAAGGAGTTCCTTTTTCCTTTAAATAATTGGTTCGAAAGGGCAGGTTTCTTTTCAGTCGAAACCAAGCCGCTAAATCCCCCTTTTCGACTACATCGAAGCCATCTATGTTTCCAGAGGGGTTACTTCTGTTTTACTTAAGCCTTTTTCCTGTATGCTTTTGAAGGGGTTGAGGGTTTCGCAAGTGATGGTGTCGAAAAGGGGTTTCGACTCTGTCCTTCGAAGTTTTGATTTTTATAGTCTTTTGCTTTTGACTAAGATGGTTCCCACACCATTAATTTTTCCCTAAACAAATTTTTGTTGGTTTCGAAAGTGATACTTTCGTATATAACCATTTTTGCCTAACTGATTTTTTAAGGGTGCACCCAATGCTTTCGAAAGGGGTACTTTCATTTGTTTCGAAGCTCTATATTTTAAAGAAGGATAATTTGACACCATCGAAAGGTATCATAGATTTCGAAAGAGAATGTTTACTAAGGGCTTCGAAAGGTTTGTATACAATGTTTTGAAAAGGAGTCTTTGCTTTTGAACGAGGCTATCCAGAGGTTTCGAAAGAGATGTTTTTATGCTTTCAAAACATAAACCCAATCTCAATTTAAAGTAATAACCATGGCATAAATAAAGATTTTGAAGATGTTATTCACATTATTATTAACCTATAACTGAATTTTGGGGAAAGGGCAGAATAACCAATTAGGTTGACCCAGTAGTGAATATAACTTAACAGATGTTAAAATTTTAATTAAAGATATTTGCAGGGGCCAATAGGTTTACATTAAGCCTATGAAAACTGTATGATATTGGTAGGAGCCAATAGGTTCATAGTCTTCCCATGAAAACTATGATTTGGTACTGGCAAGGGCCAGTAGGTTTGTAGTTAGCCCATGAAAACTATATCCGGATTAAGATATTGGTAGTCAGCCAATAGGTTCCTAGTTAGCCTATGAAAACTTGGATAAGTAATAAGATATTGGAGTTACCAATAGGTTCTTAGTGATCCCATGAAAACTAAGTAATTGGACAGATAGTCCCTAACATTTAACAGGTTAATAGTAACCTTAGAAACTATAATTGAGATAGATAGTCAGAATGAATGGGGACGGGTAATCCAGAATTGATTTATTTGTTTTGCATATCATCATAATGCTTTGAAATACTAAGTATAAAGACATAAATGATAATAGCACTTGGAAAGAGGTTATTTCTAAATATTATTATAATGGAAATAACACCTTATTTGCTTCTCCAGTCACTCAAAATATTTCTATTTTTTGGAAAAGTATTTTAAAATGCCATGAGATTTTTAACTTAGGAATTAATATAATTGTCCACTCTGGTAATTTTACTTCTTTTTGGCATGACCGATGGATTTCGGTTTTACCTCTCAAGTTGGAATTTAAAGAGCTATATGATATTTGTAATTTTAAGTTTGCTTTAATTAACGATGTTTATTCTCCTGAGATTGATCCTCCTTGGAATTTTTGTTTTAATAGTATTTTAATAGGTTCTACCCTTAGGCAACTTTCTCTACTTTATGCTAGATTAATCTTTATAATATTGATAACGATAATGATATTATTAATTGGGAATGGGATAAGAGTAAGAAATATACTTCTAATTCTTTTTATAGATTTATTAATTTTTCAGGTACATTAAGCAACTCATTTAGATTTATTTGGAAATCTAATGCTCCTCCTAAATATAAAATTCATATGTGGTTAATTATGCATGGAAAACTTAATACAATAGAATTTTTAAAGAGAAAAAACATTCAAATTGATAATAATTGTTATTTTTGTAACTTGCATCTTGAAGATACTAAGCATATTTACTATGATTGTTTGGAATCTTATTACATTCTAAATAATACTCTTAAATTTTTTAACTTTAACACTATAACTAAAATTTCGAATTGTGACTTTTACTGGAATAATTATAGATTTAGGTTTAATAAGAATATTAGAAATTTACTTGACTCCTTATTTATTATTACTAGTTGGTATATTTGGTTTGAAAGAAATCAAAGAATTTTCAATAATAATAGTAGTCATCTTAATAAATTGATTTTTACAATTTCTTCGTTTTGTTTTAATTGGATTTCTAATCCCAAATATAAATTAGCTAAAATTAATCAGTTTAAAGGATATCTTAATAAGGTTAGACATAATATTAACTTTTTTAAACATAATAATAATATATTTAATATTCACAATAATAGTATTAGTATTTTTTTAAATTTATATGATGACTCATCTATTAATTATAATTTACTTATGATTGAATGTTCATAACAATTTTATTCTCGGTTTAGTTTCTCCTAATGTTATTGTCATTTTTGGTTTTTGTTTAAAAGTAATTCATCTTCTTTAGTTTTGGTTCTATTAGTCTTACTTAGTTTTTATTGCCTATCTTCTTTATACATATATATGTATATTAATTATAAAAATATACATATATATGTATTTTTCTAATTTTTTTCTTAGTTTTCTTTCAGGCTCAGGTATGGGCCATAGGGGGTCAGTTTCTTTTTACAGGTTTTTGCTGATTTTCCGACTGTAGTGAGATCTTCATAGCAGAGCCATCACATCAGGATCACTTATGGTTTCATCATTGAGAGTCTTCAGAGTGGATCTTCCATTCATCTCCACATTCAGTTTCACTTCAGATTAGTTGATTATCCAGTCCTCCGGATCCAAATGCATAGAGCTACTTTATTTCTGGGTTATTACTTTAGTTTTTAGGTACTTCTAACATTTTGATATCTAGGGGTGGCAATGCCGGAACTTGATATCAAGGTGTGATGGGTGGTGGCTTTGCCGGAACTCATCATAGGGGTACCTGATTTTATTACTAGTAGTTAGTCTTTGTTACCTGCCAGGCATGTTGGCAGCACCTTCTTATTGTGTTATATATAGTTGCATGTGTGCTCTCCTTTATTTATAAAGGATCACACATTTTTCTCAAAAATAATGCTTTGAAATACTATGTTTTAACCATTGTGGATGCAGGAGCACAATATATGGTTTTATAATTGGTTTAGGATAATAGTGAGGGGAAAACCCGTTCCGATAAGCGGCGTGGTCTCATTAGATATCTAAATGGTTTGAGATGGTAAATTATTATTCATACCAGGCTTTATGTCCGACTCGAAGTTTTTGTTTCCTTTTAAACTCTCGGGTACTCAATTGATTTTGAGTAGGTTGAGAGTTAAGGTTTCCAGGTGATCTTCAGACGAATAAAGCTTCCGAGGATGTGCATGAGGCAAACTTGTTATTAGAGTCTTTTATTTTGTGCCGTGTGTTTTGTTGTAAAGGCAAATTGTTTTCTTGCCTATCTACATACTCTGATCTACCAAGGGGGCATCTTCATATGTCGCTCTTGGCGTATTTTTGTAATAATTATATGTTGTCTGAACGTGGTCTGTGAATTAGGATTATGTAATCAATTTTGAAATATTTTGAAATTGAATGTGGAATTTGTTTTGCTATTTAAATTTTTTCCATACTCTTGTGTTTTTGTGTAACTGATATCGCCGTGTTTGGTCGCCGAGGATTAATATCTATGGATGACTGCAGCATCCGTAGCCGTTAGTTTTGGGCCTCCAAATTGGGGGATGTTACAAATACTTAAAAAAATAAATTAATAAATGAAAAGATTTATTAAAAGAGGCTAGTGGTTGCTTATATGCTTAACCAATATTGGTTTTTCCTATGGAATTAAATCCCTGATTGGATGTTTATTATTCGATGGTTAAATAACCGACTATCGAATTTGGACCCAAAACGTAACTTTGGAAATATCCAGGAAGAACACATGAGTTATATGGAACATCCATCCCCGATGATGTCGTACCATGCATATAAATCTCATTTTTTTCTCCTAGGGTAAACGATAAAGAAATCTGTCCACTAACGGTTAGGAGGTGATCTCCACTTTTATCTTCGACTGTTATTTCCTAAAGAACCGGGGTTGAGTTTACCATAAATTATTGAATGTTGTTTCGAAGAGATCGGGATCGGATCTGTTTCCATTGGTTGGATTAACGTGATAGAGGGTTCTCGCTTTCTGTTTGGTGGCGAGCAAGAGACTCTTGCTCCTACACGTCCCGGAGAGGTAGTGTAACAATCCGGATTTTCCGTCGTTTGATTTTGAACATTTAAATAGTTTTAAATGTTGGATTTGGAATATAAGTTGATTTTGAATATGAAGATTTTGGTTGGAATTGTTGAATGAATTTAGATTTCAAATATAGCGATTTATCGTAATACGGAAATGGTGATAATTGAAATTTGAATTGAATATGAATTGAAAACGATTTCTAATGTTGATATAAATTCTATTTGAATTAGAATTGAGTTAGTAAGTTTTTAAAACTGGAACTTCAAGTGATTTCGTCAATTTTTGAAATTGTTGATTTAATCGACGCGTTAATATAGCGATCCAGGGCACAGTTTCTGAATGCGACGAAACTAGTTCCATTGCATCCATAACATTGTATTATTATCGGATTTTAAATTTCATAGCGATTAGATTTATTGTTTGGTTGTACAGGATTGAAATGCGTTGAATTTAATATCGTAAATTTAATATAATAACTGGGTACAAAAAGCTATCTTCTCCATATGATCAAATTAGGGCTCGAGACTAGTCCCATTGCATTCAGAATAGGGTTTGAACGCCAAGCGCCACACCTTGATAAGGGTTTGGGATTTTAAGTTACTATAAGCGAGATATTTTGAAAATTAAATAATATTATATAATTTCAAAGTCAACCCTATCAGCCGACCTATCTTATACAAGCCACCCTACGTGTCATAACTGTACCCACCCCCTCATTTAAAAATGCATTCTCCCTCTCCTTCTTATTTTGGGTACTAGTAAGTGAAAAATCAAGCTTTTCAATTTAAAAAAAGAAACTAAAACAAATTTTAAAAGTCTTATTTTGGCCTAGGCTTGTTTTGATATAGGCACGAGAGGGCGCTACTCTTGTCCGCTGTTCGACAGTGGGTAGGTTAGGAAGTTTGGCTAAGTTTGCGATCTTGTGAAATTTAAGCATCGACGGATGGTTTGGAGGATGGATTCGCATTCGGGGAAGAGAGGAGCACGTATGGCAAAACTTTGGTGGTCTCCGTTCAAGTTTTTGGCCATGCGACATTATTGTTGCGACTGTAGGTGGGAAAATTGCGATTGAAGGGAGGGGGTCGGGTGCGTGGTGTTTGGCACTCGTGGGTAGAGAATTGGAAGAGGAGACCAACGAAGGTGGTATCGGGGTTTCTCGTGCAAAGACAAGGGAGAGAGGGTGGAGAGAAGTAGGCGACCATGGAGTTGGAGTCTCTATAATGAAGCGGGAAGATGAATGTGGAGGGGGGATTAAAATTAAGTATGTGGTTAGTTTATATTAATTAAGTAATTAGTGTATTAAATATAAAATTAAAATCAAAATCTTATATTAGCGATATTTTGTTCGTTTTAGGTCCAAATTCAAGGCTGTCAGTCGCATTGGGTTCATATTAACGAGATCTTTGCTATGGAATCAAATAGGTTGAATTTAGAGCTTATAGAATTTTTAGCAAAATTCAAATGATGTTCGAATTTAGTCGGAACCGGAACGCAGAAGCGACAACTGGAATCAAAGTGAGTAAATCTCACTCATTTTGGATTACTAGTTTTAATTTTAAATGTTAAAAAATTATTTATTGGTTGATTGGATGAATTGATAATAATTTATCAGATGGATGTTATATTATATATAGTAGTATATATTAGCAGTTGGGTATATTTCCCGCTGATTAAAGCGGATGAGATACAATGCGCCTCATATAATAGCGGATGACCCTTTTTATTGCGATATCCCGCCTCGAAGCGGGATTATTATTTATGTTATATAATATCTATGGTAGGGAAACAGGTTGGAGGGATCCAAATGGATTCCTCAAATATATTGATTGTTTTTCATAAATAGCAATATATAATATGATTGAATAAATCCGTTATGAATTGTCATGTGATTTGATTTATTATATGCTATAGTAGCACTGGCCTTAATTTTGGTATTTTAAATACCATAAATTTTATTTTTGAATCTGTAGGAATTAAAAGGAGATTTTGGATATAAAAATATTTACATCGAAATTTGGATTATTTTAAAAGAAATTGATTTGGGTAAAACAATGATTTGATTTTGGATTTGTACTCAACTGTTCGTAAAATGTTTTAATTTGAGATTTAAAAATAATTTATATAAGGGATTTTTAACAATGGATTTTAAGTGATATTCCTGGATTTATGGAAAAGGAGTTGAAATCGATATTAAAATTAGATTTGAAAAATAAATGGGATTTATAAAGGAATGGATTCATAAATGAAATTTTATAAATGATATTATTTTTATAAATAAGTGAAACCCAAATGAGTTCATATACTTATAAACGATGTTTATAAATAAGAGGAAATTATTATCAGTTGTTAAATTGGAAATATAAATTCACAGTGTGAATTTATATGGAGATATGGAAATTGGTTTTTAGGTGAAAAATAGTGGATTCTATTTTTGAAATGTGAGAATGGCTATGAAATTGAAACGTAATCGATGTGATATGAATCGAGAGGGATTTATAAATCAAAATTGGTAATATTGGATTTTAAAAATAGATTTCTGTCAAGAAATTAAGTTTTCTTAAAATGTGATTTTATTTATTAAACTATATAGTTAAAGCTGTTTTAGTACTGAAACATTTCGGAAAGTAGATTTTTCAAATATATAATATTAATTGAAATAAATTCTAATTTTATAATAAGCTTTGTAAAATCTATTAGTATTATTTAAAAATGAATTGGAAATGAGTTATCGATGTTTATGTAAAAATGTGTTGATATTTAAATAATTACTTAAACATATTTTGAAATAAATTTGTATTCTTTAAAAATAATTAATATATATATATACATATATAGTGTTTTGAAAAGTGTTTGAAATTTATTTATAGATAATCTCGTGATATGTAAACCATTCAACAGATTAGATTTTATAAGAGAAATCTTATAATGGAATCCTGGAAACTTAAGGAAATTTCCGAAATGTTAAAATACGAGAACTTCCAAAAATGAATTTGAATTCATAAAAGAAGTTAAAAATTATTAGTTGGATTATAAACCACTTTGATCCGATTTGTGCGTTACGAATTGTGCGTTACGAATTATGATATCTCGAAGATAATGGAGATGTGGATCTTGAAGGAGATTCGGTTTGTTAATTATTCAAAAACCACTTCGATCCGATTTGTGCGTTATGAATTGTGATATCTCGAAGATAATGAAGATGTTGATCTTAAAGGAGATTTGGTTTGTGCAGACCCAGAATAACTTGAATAGATGAATGTTATCATTGCAACGTTGCCTGGAAGGCAGTGTTAGCATTCCAAGAATGAATGCTATTCTTAAGGTAATATGTAGCCTCAAGCCTCATCAATCAGGAATGACTAAAACAAGGGAGATGCAGCAAGGTTATGTGGGTCGCTCCCATTAGGGTATTATCATCACTCATCTAGAGTGGACATCTATCATCACTTTCATTTGTATGCGTTTCAGGGCCCATTGGTGGTGATCATATTCGGTACTATCTTGTAAGGGTTAGGCCGGTCTCACGTTCGCAGGAATCGATAGGTTCAATCTCAGTACATTTTTATAGAGGTTTACTATGGAGGGCGATACCCCAGTAGCCCTGTCATTGTATGGAATCCAATATCTACTACGGGCCTGTACGGTTTTAGTTGTATACAAAATATGCTGAAACGTGAGATGCAAGCATTTCAGCTATTTTATAATTTATTTTCTATACACACTATTATAATATCAGATGATTTTGATATAAAATGGTTTGGTTATCTAAGGTAAAGACCCGTCGTATTTATGAGTGGCATGGTCTTACAAGATACCTTTATTTTCAAAGGATTTTGATAAGAGTAATAATTCAAATTGAGTGTGTTTTCTCACGCTGGTTTTCCAGACTGACTCGAGTGTTAATTTATTATAATGCTCGGGTCAGACCGCGTATTACAGATTTAGGTTAGGATGCTTTGGAGCACAGGAGACGTGCTAGAGGATTCCCAAGCGTATTACATGTACTTAGTTATTTTCTGCTGTGTGTGTTAAACTGTATATTCAGTACTTGTGAGGACAAATTATATAACTGTCTAGATTGCTACTTTGACTGTTGTACTCTGATGATTATATGTATATTAACAGTTACAGTTTCTTTGTATAAAGATCTGTTATTATATATTTTATTTTTTCCGCTGCGATTGTGAGATTCTGTACTGTTGTTTTAGTTTCTTCTTCTTTCTTTCTTCTCACCCTCTCTCTTCTTTCCCATGACCTTCCGCCATTCTATGCTTTTTTTGGGTCGGACATGTGTGGTTTATTGTCGATTCAAAGAGTATGGATTTGCAGGCCATCTCACTTGGTATCAGTGCGCAAGGTTAAACTAGAACCTTGGCTTTGGTGGGGATTACTCATTATAGATAGGGTCAGTAGTACCCTAGAATGAGTTGAGTGTATTATATATATGAGCGCGTACTTATTAGTGAATATAAAAATGTTTTATATTGTGTTAATTTATCTATTGAGTGGCTTATGAATCCTTGTCGATATGTGGGACGCCACGATATCGATAGGGGTTTCTAAACACTTGAACCAGGTAAACCGACACAGTATTGGTTTGCAGTCGGTAAATGACATAATTTTACCCAAATTATATTTTGATATAAAAGAAATAATTTTCAAAAATCATTATAGTATAATTAGTGTGTTTGGTTGTTATTATTATAGTCCAAACAAGATTATAAAATTGGAATGGTTATATATAACCAAATTGAAATTGTAAAAGAATAATTATGCACATGAGTTAGAATAAAAATGGATTCAAACCAGAGTTGGGAGATTTAAAATCCCGGAAAGTTTGGGAAATATTTTCCATAGTGTTGTGAAAATAAAAATGGTATTGTTTTGAAAATATTTTTGGAAATTTTTTTTAAATGGATTTTGCAGGTGATAAAGCACTGAACTCACTACAGTCGTTGGAAAATAATTCTACTGATGACGGTCGCATCATCAGTCTTTATTTTTGAGTTTATAAGTAACGGACTGCTACCCTGATTGTTTGTTTTGGAATTGTTGATAAAACAAGTTTGATTTGAGAAATCCCGAAAGGAGTTTGTTTTGGTAAAACCAAGTTGATTTTGTAATTTCCAAAGAAGTAAAAAATAAATGATTTGAAGTAAAAGAGCTATATATATTTATTACAAAATGATTTGAAGTAAAAAAACCGGGTGTTTGAATTCTGGAATCCTTATTTAAATGTTTTAGCTAATATCGGGGGATAAGTTTGAACTTATAATTTGAAATGAGAAAAGTATGTAAGGAAAGTGTAAATTTTGAATTTTGAAATTGAATTTTAACTTAAGTAAGTTAAAATTGATTGTATGGATTGAAATTTAACTTAAGTTAAGTTAAATAAAAATTTAATTGGAAACTGGAATTATATCGAATCGAATTAAATATAAAATTTGAGTTATGAAATAGTTATATAACTATAAGTTATAAATTTTGAATGGAGTCAACTCAAGTATAGAATTGATAAAAATGTGAAAAAGAAGTTATGTAACTTATAAATTGGAAAAGTGGAATGGGAAAACCGAAATAGAGATGGTTTGATATTTTTGTAAAGGAATGGAAATCCAAATTTGTATTATAAAATGAAGTTGAACTCAATTCGACCCAATAGAGTGATTTTTGAAATAAAAATCAGATTTTGAATTATAAAATAAAGGTGAACTAATTAGATAAATTAATTAGTTAATTGAATATAGAAATGGAACTTAACTGGGTTGAGTAAAATGGATTATGAATTGTATTTGAATGTGGAACTTGAGTTATAAAGGGAATTCGACTTAAATGTAAGAGAATCAGGTATATTTTGAAAGGTTGTCGAATAAAATGGAAATGGTTTGAAATGGTGGCGACTTAAGTTAAAAATGAGCTTGGTGTAAGTGTAAATAAATTGAATATGGTTTTGTGATGTTATGTAAATGAAATTGAGTATGGAATTAAATTTTGAAGTGGAAATGAATATAAGTGACGTATAAAAGGTTATAATACACCTTAATATTTATTTTATGTAGTGATTCATAAATAAATTGACATGGAATGAAACACTGTTAATATAAAATGAAGTGAACAAGATTTCGTGAATAAATTGAATGTGAATGAATAGAAATTGATAAATTGATTAGAATCAATTTAAAATGGTTATAAACTTAAGTGGCTATTTTATTAAATGAATATCACTGAATTTTCATAAAAGAAAAGTGTGGTTCGACGGAAAAGAAAATAAACAAAATTATGCAAACAGATGGAAAGTGAATAAATTGATTTAGAATCAATTTGAAATGGATATGAATGAATATGTGTAAATATGAATTTGATGCAAGTAAATTTGGTTGTGAATCATTCGAATTGAATGAAATGGTATATAAATCGATTGATAGTAACTAAATTAATGTTGGAACCCTGTAATTGCTCAAAATACATGTAGAACATGTTGGTTTATGCAAATATTGTGTTTAACTAGGGAAATGCTTGAAATGTTATTAAATTTCACCTTTTTAGGACTTACGTGTTTAAATTGAGTAAGTACAGGTACAAGAAGACTATTTGGCTATATTTTTGTTGCGCGATTGCATATAAATTGAGCGAGTTCACTTAATAACGCTAAAATAAGGTACACATACGAATTTAGCGCGTGGAAAATAAAAATATTGTTATATATTGCATTTTCCGGCCATGAGAGCCAATGTATATGATTTTATCATATTTTTCATATTGCAAAAGGCTCTCTGTACAAGGGAGACTCTGCCAAAATTTTTCGAAAATTTAGGGTATTAGAAAATTTTTAAACATTTTTGGAAATTTTTGTTAACCAAAATTTGATTTCGAATTGTAATTGAAATAAGGGTTTGATTTAGAAATGAAAACTAATTGTGCTGAATGGAACTAAAAGATTTGGAAAAATGAAATATCGAGTTTCAACTAAGTGGGTTTTAATAAGTTAATGGTTTTGTTGCATTTTCCTACTTAGCAATTTCGAGGGCGAAATTCTTTTAAGGGGGGAGGAATGTAACGACCCGGATTTTCCGTCGTTTGAGTTTGAACATTTAAATGGTTTTAAATGTTTGATTTGGAATATAACTTGATTTTTAATATGAAGATTTCAGTTGAAATTGTTGAATGAATTTAAATTTCAAATATTGCGATTTATCGTAATACGGAAATGGTGAATAATTGGAATTTGAATTGAATATGAATCGAAAATTATTTCTAATGTTGATATAAATTCTATTTGAATTAGAATTGAGTTAGTAAGTTTTTTAAACTTGAATTTCAAGTGATTTCGTCAATTTTTGAAATTGTCGATTTAATCGACACGTTAATATAGCGATCCGGGGCACAGTCTCGGAATTCAACGAAACTAGTTCCATTGGATCCATAGTAGTGTATTATTATCAAATTTCAAATTTCGTAGCGATTGGATTTACCGTTTAGTCGTATGGGATAGAAACACATTGAATTTAATATCGGAAATTTAATATAATATTGGATTCAAAAAGCTATCTTCTCCATACGATCAAATTGGGGCTCAAGACTAGTCCCATTGCGTTTGGAATAGGGGTATAACATTAGGAACGTCAGGCGGCACGCCTCGATAGGGGTTCGGGATTTTAAGTTACTATAAACGAGATATTTTGAAAATTAAATAATATTATATAATTTCAAAGTCAACCCTATCAGTCGACCTATCTTATACAAGCCACCCTACCTGTCATAACCGTACCCACCCCCTTGTTTAAAAATGTATTCTCCCTCTCCTTCGTATTTTGGGTTCCAGTTAGTGAAAAATCAAGCTTTTCAATTTAAAAAAAAACTAAAACAAATTCAAAAGACTTATTAAGGCCTAGGCTTGTTTTGAGATAGGCACGAGAGAGCGCTGCTCTAGTTCGATGTTCGACATTGGGTGGGTTAGGAAGTTTGGCTAGGATTTGCGATCTTGTGAAATTTAAGTATCGATGGATGGTTCGGAAGATGGATTCGGATTCGGGGAAGAGAGGAGAACGTACGGCAAAACTTTGGTGGGCTCCGCAAGTTTTTGGCCATGCGATATTTACTGTAGCGGTCGTAGGTGGGAAAATTGCGATTGAAGGAAGGTAGTCGGGTGCGTGGTGTTTGGCACTCGTGGGTAGAGAATTGGAAGAGGAGACTAACGAAGGTGGTATCGGGGTTTCTCGTGCAAAGACGAGGGAGAGAGGGTGGAGAGAAGTAGGTGGCCATGGAGTTGGAGTCTCTAAAGTGAAGCGGGAAGATGAATGTGGAGGGTGGATTAAAATTAAGTATGTGGTTAATTTATATTAATTAAGTAATTAGTGTATTAAATATAAAATCAAAATCAAAATCTTATATTAGCGATAGCTTGTTCGTTTTAGGTCCAAATCCAACATGGTCAGTCGCGCTGGGTTCATATTAACGAGATCTTTGCTATGGAATCAAATTGGTTAAATTTAGAGCTTCTAGACGTTTTAGCAAAATTCGAACGCTGTTCGAATTTAGTTGGAATCGGAACGCAGAAGCGATAGCTGTAATCAAAGTGAGTAAATCTCACTTATTTTGGATTACTAGTTTTAATTTAAAAATGTTAAAAAATTTATTTATTAGTTGATTGGATGAATTGAAAATAATTTATCAGTTGGATATATATAGTAGTATATATATTAGTAGTATATATATTAGTAGTATATATATTAGTAGTTATGTATATTTCCCGCCGATTGGAGTGGATGAGACACTATGCGTCCCGCATAATAGCGGATGACCCTTTTTATTGCGATATCCCGCCTCGAAGCGGGATTATTATTTATGTTATATATATTTTGTGGTTGCAGAGAAATAGGTTCGAGGCATCCAACTGGATTCCTCAAATATATTGATTGTTTTTCATATATAGCGATATACGATGTGATTGAATAAATCCGTTATGAATTGTTGTGTGATTTAATTTATTGGATGCTATAGTAGCACTGGCATTAATTTTGGTATTTTAAATACCATAACTATTATTTTTGAATTTGAAGGAATTAAAAGGAGATTTTGGATATAAAAATATTTACATCGAAATTTGGATTATTTTAAAAGAAATTAATTTGGGTAAAACAATGATTTGATTTTGGATTTGTACTCAACTGTTCGTAAAATGTTTTAATTTGAGATTTAAAAATAATTTGTATAAGGGATTTTTAACAATAGATTTTAAGTGATATTCCTGGATTTATGGAAAAGGAGTTGAAATCGATATTAAAATTAGATTTGAAAAATAAATGGGATTTATAAAGGAATGGATTCATAAATGAAATTTTATAAATGAGATTATTTTTATAAATAAGTGAAACCCAAATGAGTTTATAAACTTATAAATGATGTTTATAAATAAGGGGAAATGATTATCAGTTATTAAATTGGAAATATAAATTCACAATGTGAATTTTTATCGAGATACAGAAATCGGTTTTTGGGAGAAAAATAGTGGATTCTATTTTTGAAATGTGAGAATGGTTATGAAATTGAAACTAATCGATGTGATATGAATCGAGAGGGATTTGTAAATCGAAATTGGTAATATTGGATTTAAAAAATAGATTTTTGTCAAGAAATTAAGTTTGTTTTAAAATGGGATTTTATTTATTAAACAATATAGTTAAAGCTGTTTTAGTATTGAAATATTTCGGAAAGTGGATTTTTGAAATATCTAATATTAATTGAAATAAATTCTAATTTTATAATAAGCTTTGTAAAATCGATTAGTATTATTTAAAAATGAAATGGAAATGAGTTATCGATGTTTATGTAAAAATGCATTGATATTTTAAATAATTACTTAAACATATTTTGAAATAAATTTTATTCTTTAAAAATACTTACTATATATATACAGAATTTTGAAAAGTGAATAAAATTTATTTATAGATACTTTCGAGATCTGTAAACCGAGTTTTATTTAATAGATGAGATTTTATAAGAGAAATATTATAATGGATGTAACAACCCGCATATTTATCAATTTTATATTTAAATATTTTATTTAAATATTTTATCGTCAATCGGATTTTGGTCCGAAAAGCTACTTTTTGCATACGGTCAAATTAGGACTCGAGACCACTCCCATTGAGTTCAAAATGACGTTTGCGATCTTTTTAAGTGTAAACTTTGACATGTTTGGAGATAGTGGAATTTTCGTCACCTTTTGCTTTGGACCTTTAGTTTGGGCTGAACCCCTTGTTAACTCAGCCCAACCCCTTCCTTCTCTTCACCACTTCATTCTTCATTTCTAAAACATCAAAGCTTCTTCAAAAATGGTGGAGGGAATGGGAAATTAAAATTCCAAGCTCAAGTCTTCATTGCTAATCCAACTTCAACTCCAAATTCAAAGTGAAGAACATAGATTCAAGCTTGTGGTTGATTCTTGCTTTGCTCTTAAGCTCTCCATCATAAATTTCGTGGAAAAGGTGAGATTTTTATCTCACATTCTTGTCTATATCCATCTTGATCTGTTGCGAATGATTCCCTATCACTTTGGCATGCACATTTGCATTTGGTTTGGATCAGATTGGCGTAAAACTCCAATTTCTAGCGTTCTTGGCGAATTCCTGCATTTAGGTCACACTGACATCGTTAGGTCGCTAGGTCGTAGGCCGTTCGCGTGGAAAAGTCGCCGCCTGCTTATAGCTCGTTCTGGCTTAGGTCGCATGGAAATAGGTTGCTAGGTCGTAGGTCGTGGGTCGTCTAAGTCCTAGGTCGCTCGTTCCTGCTTCAGTCCTAGGTCGCTCGTTCCTGCTTCAGTCCCTAGGTCGCGGCAACACTAGGTCGTTAGGTCGTTTCCGACCTTACATCACTCGGAGGTACTAGGTCGCGGCTACGTTAGGTCGTAGGTTGCTCGCTGTGCTTCAGTCGCTAGGTCGCTAGCTCGTAGGTTGCTAGCTTGTAGGTCGCTCAACCGTTCCACCACTAGGTCACTCGACCCTGTTGTATTTTTAGTTCGCAACCATTAAGTCGCTCGACCTTGCCTAGGTCGTTAAGTCGGTCGGTCCTATCCCTTAAGTCGCGTGACCGTGATAGGTCGCTCAACCCTTTAGGTCGCTCGCCTAATTTAGGTCGTTTGCACCATTAGGTCGTAGGTCGCAAGACCCCAGTACCTTTAGGTCGTTAGACCTTATTTCTTTAGGTCGTTAGACCTTATTACAGTTAGGTCGCATGCCTAGCTCTTCCCTTAGGTTGCTTGACCTGTTATGTTTTAGGTCGCTGGCCCCTAGGTCGCTCACTTAGCCAGGTCGCCCCATTTGGTCGTGTTGTTCTTCTTCTAGGTCGCACGGCAGTCTACCCTTAGGTCGCTCGACCTATTTGACTTAAAGTCTTTGCACTTTAATTCGACCACGTTAGGTCGCAAGTATATTCCTACTTTGATGGTTTTGGGATTGATTTCTTTGGACTTTACTCACGTCTTCGAACGTGAATTTTTGTGATTCGATTTGTTTCAACAATCGTTTTGTGACTTGTCACTCTAAAGATATGAAGGCTGCAATACTAGTAGTAAATATCAAAACTCTTTCATCAAAGCGATTTCAACACTATTTTAAATATCAAAAGTTCGTTTTCTCAAACCGATTTCCAATCTACTAGTATATACAAGCTTTTACTTCACTCGGATGAGAAATCGAATTAAACGACTTAGTAAAACGAGTGGTATGAAACACTCGCGTTCACTTTGTCGGTTAGCTCTTGGACTTGTTCGATTGAACCCTTTTGTGAAAATTTTCTAGTGAAGACCTACAACTTGTTCGTAAATATTTAAGTTAAGCAAGTGGTTATGGGACATGAAGCTAAACTCATATATTTACTAGCTTGGTGTGATTGACACTTCTTGATGATCATGACGATCATTTTTGTGATTTGATTTAGACTAGCAATTGTGCGATGTCTCTTTGTCTACGAGGGAGACTAAACCCCGTTTGTGTGATGTTTCACCATCACATATGTGGGGTAGCGCCCCATGGTCTTCGGGCCGTTCATGTGTTAAAATTTAATGGATAGCTTCCATGAGATAGCTTCTCGTCATGTGTTACACGTGTTGGTGAGTTTTCATGCTCCCGTTCTTGTGATAGGCCTCCTCCCCCCATTTTATGTGATTTCTGGATTTCTTGTGTTGAATTCTGGAATTTATGCTTCACCAATTTTCATGATTTTCATTGATATGATATCAATTTTTGTGCATTGGTGAATTTGTGTGTCATTGACTTGTTATGAATACAAGTTTAGGGTATGATATCCTATTTTATCTTTGAGAAGATTCTTGTGATATTGATTAATCTCTTGTTGATTTTCAATTACATACTTATAGCAGTATGTCATTATGGTTGTTACATGTTCATGACATGCCTTTTACTTTATACCATATCATCTGATATTTATAGCTAGACTGATCCGTTTATTATTTTCTTATAAATAATACTCGGGTCAGACCGAGATGTTACAGGTGCTTCTGCTTGACTTCTCTTCAGGATTATTCTGACTTTTGGCACTACTTAGATTAGTAGTTTTTGGATGTACGCATTTGAGATATAGACTCTATGTTGTGTACTTATTCTTTTGTATAGCACGTGTTGCTATTCTATTGTATTATCGTGGATCTTTCTGACCACTACTCTGATGTACACTTTCACGTGTTATATACATATTCATATCTTCTTCCGCCTTTGTGATATGGATGTCTGTGTCTGATTTATGTTATGATTACTTCTATGTTTGTTTCCGAAGATTATATATAGCCACCGTGTGATAGCTTTGAGTTTGTATCGGTATGTCGGATTTCCTCCTTAAAAGATATATGCATTCTATTATATCTGACATATCGGTACTCGCACAAAGAAGTTACATGGAAGGTCGCTCCTCAACAGCCTTATTCTCCGTGCTAGTTGACATCATTACACCGTAGTGTTCTTGGCTAGCGTGGGTATAGAGGTGGGGCGTCACAGCTTGGTATCAGAGCCAAACTTTGGAACAATGTTGAATAATTAACAAGGATCATCGTCCTAAGTCTAACTTAGGAGTCGTGCCTTAGGATTTAAGTCGAGTCTTCAAACCGACTCATCCTATTTCCTCTTATGAATCCTTGTTTTATCTATCAAGACTTGCTTGATATTTATTTGGAGAATAACTTTTCTTCTTTTCTCTCCCTTAAAGAAGAGAATGTCTAGACCAGGTCGTCCCAGAGCTGGACCATCTACTGTTACTCCCCAGGATGGAGTTTTTATGACCGCTTAACAGCTTCTCGATTTAGTAAAGAATGCTCAAGCAGCTGGTCCTAATCAGGAACCTACTCATCCTATGTCTGGATTTGCACGTCTGTGCAACGATTATACCAACTTGGGTGGGAAACCATTCAAAGGTTCCGAAACTATTATTGAGGTCCAGGCTTGGTTAAGAACATGCGATCGAATCTTTTCTCGCATGAATCTTATCGATCTTCACCGTGTTCAGGTGGCTTCCAGTATGCTCCAAGAAAGAGCACTAGATTGGTACGAACTTCTTATTTCTGAAATCAATGAAGCAGATCTCACCTGGGAGCAATTCTGGGAATGCTTCGAATTAAAATTCATACCAGAAGCAGAGAAAGTGACATTGGCTCATCATTTCATCGATCTTGTTCAAGGCGAATCCTCTGTGACAGATTATGTCGCATCCTTCGAGTCACTGTCTAAATATGGGGTTGAATACATTAACACCCCATTGAAGAAGAACCAGAGATTCGTCTATGGCTTAAACAAGAATCTCAAGAAGCCATTACTTCTAAAATTAGAAGTTTCTTTCGACCAACTCATTGATATCGCTCTTCGTCTTGAAGAGGCAGATAAGGACAGTGATGTTGAAGTGGTGGCTGCCAAACCAAACTTCAACAACAAGAAAAGGCCTAATAAGTTCAGAGGTCCTTATCCCAACAAAAAGGGTAAACAAGCAACTCCTGCTGCAAAGACATTTTCCCCCAGTGATAGGAAATGCTTCAACTGTTGTGCTAAGGGCCATTTTGCGAACAAATGTTCAAAGCCCCGCTCTTGTCGCTATTGTAAAAGTCCAGATCATTTTATGCATCTATGCCCTAGGCTTCAAGGCAAGGAGGGAACGTTAAACGTTGCTCAAGCCCCTGGCAACACATCTCGCGGTCAAGGTATGTCTCATTCTGTCCTTGATGGCATTATTATATTTCATGATCAACCTATTAGAGTTCTCTTTGATACGGGTGCATCCCATTCTTTTATATCAAAAGAACTTGTCGATACTTTTTCTTTAAGTGTTATTGCTTTAATGACTTCTTTAAGAATTGCGAATCCAGTTGGTGGATCCGCAACTCTTAGTCTGCTTTGTAAAGATGTCGAGATTATTTTGTGTGATTTTTCTTTCCTAGCCGATTTGCATGTCATGCGTTACTTAGGCTTTGGAATGATTTTGGGTATGGATTGGCTTAATCGTTATGAAGCTCATATCCTATGTCCTGAGCGGACTATTTGTCTTCAACATCCACTATCTGTTAAGAAGATTTCTATTATTCTTAAAGATTCGGATTCCGCTTTGGTTGCATCTTTATATTCTTTAAATCCTCAAGATGATGACAATGATGATGAGGATGATGTCATTTCTCTTATTTGCGTCGTTCATGAATTTTCCGACATCTTTGAGCCTGTTTTAGGACTACCACCTAAGCGAGCAATTGAGTTCAAAATTAATCTTATACCTGGAGCTCAACCTATTACTCGTCCTCCTTATCGCATGTCTAATAAGGAGAATGAAGAGATGCGCAAACAATTATCCGAGTTAGAGATGAAGCAACTTATTCGCTCTAGTTCCTCGCCTTAGGGAGCTTCAGCTATTTTCATAAGTAAGTCCGATGGTACACTTAGGCTTTGCGTCGACTATCGCAAGCTTAATGATCTTACTATTAAGAATAAATATCCTTTGCTTCGGATTGATGATCTGTTTGATCAACTTAGTGGTGCTAGAGTCTTTTCACAATTGGACTTGGCTACCGATTTTCATCAACTTCGTATTGCAGAGGATAGTATTCCTTTGACTTCATTCCGAACTCGTTATGGATCTTATGAATGGCTAGTTTTGCCATTCGGTTTAACGAATGCTCCGGCTTATTTCGTTGACCTCATGAATCGAGTTTTCAAAGATTTCCTCGATCGGTTTGTTCTCATCTTTATTGATGATATTCTTGTGTATTCTAAAACCGAGGAGGAACATGAAAAGCATCTTCGGATTGTATTGGAAACTCTTAGGAGCAATCAATTAAAGGCAAAATTTTCTAAATGCCACTTTTGGCAATCTAGTGTGAAGTTTCTCAGTCATATTATTTCCGAATCCGGAATATCAGTGGATCCTTCAAAGATTGAAGCGATTCAAAATTGGAAGAGACCGGAGAGCGTGACAGAAATCCGTAGTTTTCTCGGATTGGCAGGTTATTACCGCCGCTTCATAAAAGACTTTTCTAAGATTGTCGTGCCTCTTACTGGCTTAACAAAGAAAGGTGTTAAATACATTTGGTCGGACAAATGTGAAACTACTTTTCAGAAATTAAAAGAACTCCTTTCTGATGCTCCTATTATTGTTATTCCCAAAGGGAATCAAGATTTTGTCATTTATACCGATGCTAGTCGCGTTGGTTTGGGTGACGTTCTTATGCAAAAAGAACGTGTCATTGCTTATGCTTCTAGGCAATTGAAGCCGGCTGAGACTAGATATGCCACACATGATTTAGAACTCGCGGCTATCATTTTCGACCTTCGAATTTGGCGAAATTATCTTTTGGGGGAGAAATTCGTGCTTTATACCGATCATAAGTCTCTAAAATACTTATTCTCTCAAAAGGAACTTAATTTGCATCAACAGCGTTGGCTCGAGTTCCTTGCCTCTTATGATCTTGATATCCTTTATACTCCCGGAAAGGGAAATCGAGTTGCCGATGCACTTAGTCGCAACCAACAAGTAGTTGTTTCAATGATGATATCTGAATGGAAGGATCTCGAGGTTTTATCCACTTGTGTAATTCGAGATCGTGTCTCCGACTTATGTTCATCTCTTGTTTTATGTAGCCTAGAGGCTTGTCCTTCTCTCTTAGACCGCATTTTTGAAGCTCAACAGCTAGATCCTGAATTGGCTTTGCTTGGCCAAAATCTTAAGGATAAAACCGATATTGAAGGTTTGAAAGACTTTCATATTGATTCTCGTGGCGACATTCGGAAATTTGGTAGACTTATCGTACCAAATATTAGTGATCTTCGTAAAGATATACTAGAAGATTCTCATCGTTCCAAGTATTCCATTCATCCCGGTAGTAGTAAAATGTACGCTGATATGAAGCGACTTTATTATTGGGAGGGAATAAAATCTGATATCGCTAACTTTGTTAAGTGTTGCATGACTTGCCAACTTGTTAAGGCTGAACATCAAAGGCCTGGTGGGTTATTGCAACCATTGGAAATTCCAGTTTGGAAGTGGGATCGAATTTCCATGGATTTTAAAGATGGCCTTCCCCGTTCTCGTTCGGGTCATAATAGTTTATGGGTGATCGTTGACAGACTTACTAAATCTGCCCATTTTATTCCTGTTCGGTCGAACCGAACCGTTCCTCTTCTGGCCAAACTTTTTATCAAAGAAATTGTTAAATTGCATGGAGTTCCTTCTTCCATTGTTAGTGATCGAGATCCATTGTTTACTAGTGGATTCTGGAAGAGTCTTCAAAAAGCTTTGGGAACGAAGCTTAATTTTAGCACCGCTTATCACCCCCAGTCCGATGGAAAAACTTAGCGTGTGAATCAAACACTTGAAGATCTTCTTCGTGCTTGTGTTCTTGACTTTGGTGGAAGTTGGGAAGATCATATTTCACTTGTTGAATTTTCCTATAATAACAGCTTCCAATCTAGTATTGGTATGGCACCTTTCGAGGCACTCTATGGTAGGCCATGCCGATCTTCTTCTTGTTGGCTTGAGGCCGGTGAGAAGCTGGTCTTAGGTCCAGATTTTATTCGGGATTCCACAGAAAAGATTGAACTTATTCGTCATAGGATGAAAGAAGCTCAGAGTAGACAAAAGTCCTATGCCGATAATCGAAGAAGGAAATTAGAATTTTCTGTTGTAGATCTTGTATTTATTCGTGTTTCACCTATGAAGGGTGGTTACGTTTCAGTCGATCGGGAAAGTTAGCGCCTCGATACATTGGGCCATTTCCTATCACTGAACGTATTGGTTCCATGGCTTATCGCCTTTCATTACCGGCTCAGTTTTCTGCCATGCATGACGTGTTTCACGTTTCTCAATTACGGAAGTGCCTTCGAGATTCCGATTCGATGCTTGAGCCCGGTGTTGTGGAAGAGATTGAAGTTTCACCTAATTTAACTTATGAGCAGCATCCTGTTCGAATTATTGCTTCGGAGATCAAACGACTTCGAAATAAAGATGTTCCACTTGTTATAGTTCAATGGTCCTCAAATCCTAAGGATTGCTCTTGGGAGACTAGAGAATTCATCGAGCGTACACATCCGGAATTGCTTTCTCATGCTCTTTGAGGTAAACTTCTTATTTCCAATTTCTTGTTTGTTAATATGCTTTTATGGTTGTTACTTTTTATTTCCATCTTATATATTGCGAGGACGCAATTTCTTTAAGGAGGGGAGTCTGTAACAACCCGCATATTTATCGATTTTATATTTTAATATTTTATTTAAATATTTTATCGTCAATCGGATTTTGGTCCGAAAAGCTACTTTTTGCATACGGTCAAATTAGGACTCGAGACCACTCCCATTGAGTTCAAAATGACGTTTGCGATCTTTTCAAGTGTAAACTTTAACATGTTTGGAGATAGCGGAATTTTCATCACTTTTTGCTTTGGACCTTTAGTTTGGGCTGAACCCCTTGTTAACTCAGCCCAACCCCTTCCTTCTCTTCACCACTTCATTCTTCATTTCTAAAACATCAAAGCTTCTTCAAAAATGGTGGAGGGAATGGGAAATTAAAATTCCAAGCTCAAGTCTTCATTGCTAATCCAACTTCAACTCCAAATTCAAAGTGAAGAACATAGATTCAAGCTTGTGGTTGATTCTTGCTTTGCTCTTAAGCTCTCCATCATAAATTTCGTGGAAAAGGTGAGATTTTTATCTCACATTCTTGTCTATATCCATCTTGATCTGTTGGGAATGATTCCATATCACTTTGGCATGCACATTTGCATTTGGTTTGGATCGGATTAACGTAAAAATCCAATTTCTAGCGTTCTTGGCGAATTCCTGCGTTTAGGTCGCACTGACTTTGTTAGGTCGCTAGGTCGCTAGGTCGTAGGCCGTTCGCGTGGAAAAGTCATCGCCTGCTTATAGATCGTTCTGGCTTAGGTCGCATGGAAATAGGTTGCTAGGTCGTAGGTCGTGGGTCGCCTAAGTCCTAGGTCGCTCGTTCCTGCTTCAGTCCTAGGTCGCTCGTTCCTGCTTCAGTCCTTAGGTCGCGACAACACTAGGTCGTTAGGTCATTTTCGACCTTACATCACTCGGAGGTACTAGGTCGCGGCTACGTTAGGTCGTAGGCCGCTCGCTGTGCTTCAGTCGCTAGGTCGCTAGCTCGTAGGTTGCTAGCTTGTAGGTCGCTCAACCGTTCCACCACTAGGTCGCTCGACCCTGTTGTATTTTTAGTTCGCAACCATTAAGTCGCTCGACCTTGCCTAGGTCGTTAGGTCAGTCGGTCCTATCCCTTAAGTCGCGTGACCGTGATAGGTCGCTCAACCCTTTAGGTCGCTCGCCTAATTTAGGTCGTTTGCACCATTAGGTCGTAGGTCGCAAGACCCCGGTACCTTTAGGTCGTTAGAGCTTATTTCTTTAGGTCGTTAGACCTTATTACAGTTAGGTCGCATGCCTAGCTCTTCCCTTAGGTCGCTTGACCTGTTATGTTTTAGGTCACTAGCCCCTAGGTCGCTCACTTAGCCAGGTCGCCCCATTTGGTCGTGCTGTTCTTCTGCTAGGTCGAACGACAGTCTACCCTTAGGTCGTTCGACCTATTTGACTTAAAATCTTTGCACTTTAATTCGACCACGTTAGGTCGCAAGTATATTCCTACTTTGATGGTTTTGGGATTGATTGCTTTGGACTTTACTCACGTCTTCGAACGTGAATTTTTGTGATTCGATTTGTTTCAACAATCGTTTTGTGACTTGTCACTCTAAAGATATGAAGGTTGCAATACTAGTAGTAAATATCAAAACTCTTTCATCAAAGCAATTTCAATACTATTTTAAATATCAAAAGTTCATTTTCTCAAACCGATTTCCAATCAACTAGTATATACAAGCCTTTACTTCACTCGGATGAGAAATCGAATTAAACGACTTAGTAAAACGAGTGGTATGAAACGCTCGCGTTCACTTTGTCGGTTAGCTCTTGGACTTGTTCGATTGAACCCTTTTGTGACAATTTTCTAGTGATGACCTACAACTTGTTCGTAAATATTTAAGTTAAGCAAGTGGTTATGGGACATGAAGCTAAACTCATATATTTACTAGCTTGGTCTGATTGACACTTCTTGATGATCATGACAATCATTTTTGTGATTTGATTTAGACTAGCAATTGTGCGATGTCTCTTTGTCTACGAGGGAGACTAAACCCCGTTTGTGTGATGTTTCACCATCACATATGTGGGGTAGCGCCCCATGGTCTTCGGGCCGTTCTTGTGTTAAAATTTAATGGATAGCTTCCATGAGATAGCTTCTCGTCATGTGTTACACGTGTTGGTGAGTTTTCATGCTCCCGTTCTTGTGATAGGCCTCCTCCCCCCTTTTTATGTGATTTCTGGATTTCTAGTGTTGAATTCTGGAATTTATGCTTCACCAATTTTCATGATTTTCATTGATATGATATCAATTTTTGTGCATTGGTGAATTTGTGTGTCATTGACTTGTTATGAATACAAGTTTAGGGTATGATACCCTATTTTATCTTTGAGAAGATTCTTGTGATATTGATTAATCTCTTGTTTATTTTCAATTACATACTTATAGTAGTATGTCATTATGGTTGTTACATGTTCATGACATGCCTTTTACTTTATACCATATCATCTGATATTTATAGCTAAACTGATCCGTTTATTATTTTCTTATAAATAATACTCGGGTCAGACCGAGATGTTACAGGTGCTTCTGCTTGACTTCTCTTCAGGATTATTCTGACTTTTGGCACTACTTAGATTAGTAGTTTTTGGATGTACGCATTTGAGATATAGACTCTATGTTGTGTACTTATTCTTTTGTATAGCACGTGTTGCTATTCTTTTGTATTATCGTGGATCTTTCTGACCACTACTCTGATGTACACTTTCACGTGTTATATACATATTCATATCTTCTTCCGCCTTTGTGATATGGATGTCTGTGTCTGATTTATGTTATGATTACTTCTATGTTTGTTTCCGAAGATTATATATAGCCACCGTGTGATAGCTTTGAGTTTGTATTAGTATGTCGGATTTCCTCCTTAAAAGATATGCATTCTATTCTATCTGACATATCGGTGCTCGCACAAAGAAGTTACATGGAAGGTCGCTCCTCAACAGCCTTATTCTCCGTGCTAGTTGACATCATTACACCGTAGTGTTCTTGGCTAGAATGGGTATAGAGGTGGGGCATCACAGCTTGGTATCGGAGCCAAACTTCGGAACAATGTAGAATAACTTAACAAGGATCATTGTCCTAAGTCTAACTTAGGAGTCGTGCCTTAGGATTTAAGTCGAGTCTTCGAACCTACTCATCCTATTTCCTCTTATGAATCCATGTTTTATCTATCAAGACTTGCTTGATATTTATTTGGAGAATAACTTTTCTTCTTTTCTCTCCCTTAAAGAAGAGAATGTCTAGACCAGGTCGTCCCAGAGCTGGACCATCTACTGTTACTCCCCAGGATGGAGTTTTTATGACCGCTCAACAGCTTCTCGATTTAGTAAAGAATGCTCATGCAGCTGGTCCTAATCAGGAACCTACTCATCCTAAGTCTGGATTTGCACGTCTGTGCAATGATTATACCAACTTGGGTGGGAAACTATTCAAAGTTTCCGAAACTATTATTGAGGTCCAGGCTTGGTTAAGAACATGCGATCGAATCTTTTCTCGCATGAATCTTATCGATCTTCACCGTGTTCAGGTGGCTTCCAGTATGCTCCAAGAAAGAGCACTAGATTGGTCTGAACTTCTTATTTCTGAAATCAATGAAGCAGATTTCACCTGGGAGCAATTCCGGGAACGCTTCGAATTAAAATTCATACCAAAAGCAGAGAAAGTGACATTGGCTCGTCGTTTCATCGATCTTGTTCAAGGCGAATCCTCAGTGACAGATTATGTCGCATCCTTCGAGTCACTGTCTAAATATGGGGTTGAATACATCAACACCCCATTGAAGAAGAACCAGAGATTCGCCTATGGCTTAAATAAGAATCTCAAGAAGCCATTACTTCTAAAATTAGAAGTTTCTTTCGACCAACTCATTGATATCGCTCTTCGTCTTGAAGAGGCTGATAAGGACAGTGATGTTGAAGTGGTGGCTGCCAAACCAAACTTCAACAACAAGAAAAGGCCTAATAAGTTCAAAGGTCCTTATCCCAACCAAAATTTAATGGATAGCTTCCATGAGATAGCTTCTCGTTCTTGTGTTACAGGTGTTGGTGAGTTTTCATGCTCCCGTTCTTGTGATAGGCCTCCCCCTTTTATGTGATTTCTGGATTTCTTGTGATGATTTCTAGAATTTTGTGCTTCACCAATTTTCGTGATTTCCATTGATAAGTTTTATCAATTTTTTGTGCATTGGTGAATTTGTGTGTCATTGACTTGTTATGAATACAAGTTTAGGGTATGATACCCTATTTTATCTTTGAGAAGATTCTTGTGATATTGATTAATTTCTTTTTGATTTTCAATTACATACTTATAGTAGTATGTCATTATGGTTGTTACATGTTCATGACACGCCTTTTACTTTATACCATATCATCTGATATTTATAGCTAGACTGATCCGTTTATTATTTTCTTATAAATAATACTCGGGTCAGACCGAGATGTTACAGGTGCTTCTGCTTGACTTCTCTTCAGGATTATTCTGACATTTGGCACTACTTAGATTAGTAGTTTTTGGATGTACGCATTTGAGATATAGACTCTATGTTGTGTACTTATTCTTTTGTATAGCACGTGTTGCTATTCTTTTGTATTATCGTGGATCTTTCTGACCACTACTCTGATGTACACTTTCACGTGTTATATACATATTCATATCTTCTTCCGCCTTTGTGATATGGATGTCTGTGTCTGATTTATGTTATGATTACTTCTATGTTTGTTTCCGAAGATTATATATAGCCACCATGTGATAGCTTTGAGTTTGTATCGGTATGTCGGATTTCCTCCTTAAAAGATATGCATTCTATTCTATCTGACATATCGGTGCTCGCACAAAGAAGTTACATGGAAGGTCGCTCCTCAACAGCCTTATTCTCCGTGCTAGTTGACAGCATTACACCGTAGTGTTCTTGGCTAGAGTGGGTATAGAGGTGGGGCATCACAATGGAATCCTGTAAACTTAAGGAAATTTCCGAAATGTTAAAATACGAGAACTTCAAAAAATGAATCTGAATTCATAAAAGAAGTTAAAAATTATTAGTTGGATTATAAACAAGTATAATTGATAATTTTTGGAAATTATAAAGGGAATTAATAAGAATTCCAAAGATTTATGAGATAAGTACGAAATATTTCCTAAGCGTTGATATTTGAAATGTTTTTGGAAAATTTACTTATGGATATTTTGCTAAGTATTGGAATGAAAGGTTTTGGAAATATTTTAACCACGGAATGATTTATATAGAAATATTTTCTAAGTAATGAGTTATAAAATGGAATTTGGAAATATTATTAAGTATTCATATGGTTCGAAACTATCTTGTTATGGATATAAGCATTTGAAATGGTTTTCAATTATTGAATATAATGGAAGAGATTGGAATATATATCTTTGTAAAAATATTTTGAAATAAATATTTTGAAAGATTTATAAAATTAGGCTTAGTGGCTGCTTATGTTTGTTGTTGATAGTTAAATAACCGACTATCAAATCTGGTCAAATTCGTTGATCGTTTCGAAGAGACCAAGATCGAGTTTAATTATCTGAAAACCACTTCGATCCGATTTATGTGTTATGAAGTGTGATATCTCGAAGATAATGGAGATGTTGATCTTGAAGGAGATTTAGTTTGTTCAGACACAGAACAAATTGTATTGATGAATGCTATCATTGCATCGTTGCCTGGAAGGCAGCGTTAGCATTCCAAGAATGAATGCTATTCTTAAGGTAATACGTAGCCTAAAGCCTCATCAATCGGGAATGACTAAAACATGGGAGATGCAGCAAGGCTATGTGGGTCGCTCCCATTAGGGTATGATCATCACTCTTCTAGAGTGGACATCTATCATCACTTTCATTTGTATGCGTTTCGGGGCCCATTGGTGGCGATCATATTCGGTACTATCTAGTAAGGGGTAGGTCGGTCTCATGTTGGCAGGGATCGATAGGTTCAATCTCGGTACATTTTTATAGAGGTTTACTGTGGGTGTAACGACCCATAAATTTTAGTGATATTTTTATTAAATTAATTGAAATTTTGTGAAATATTAAACAATAAAATTTGAAATTAAAATTTTATTATTTGGAATACGTCTATTTAAACATAGCAACCGGTAAATTTTCATCTGATAATATTGAAGTTTTTTTTCTTGTGAAATTCTATTTCAATTTAAATCAGTTAATAACAGTTGAATTTAAAAGTTTTCCGAAACCTAAATATGTCAACATGAGAAAATTTATTTAGAACACTCTGAATCTGACTGCGAAATTCGTTTCGCAATATTCAGACGTTTCTAGCTACGTTTGGATTTTTCGTATGGAATAGCATCATTTTCGGTACCGATTATCGATTTTTGATCGGATGATCGTACCACCGATATCTGTATACCGTTTTGATCATCTCGTCATGCTGATCTCTGCGGTATATTTATTCTGTATTATGAGGTCCGGTACGCGACGAAAGCAATAAAGTGTTCGTTGTAACGGTACCTTTAAATTGTGACTTTTAATTTCCCAATCCTTTTCAAATCTTTACGTACAGCTCAAGCAAATAATCAATTGCATTAAATAACTTCTCAGCTGAAATCATGGGAATAGACCGTTACCATTCCTTTTATTTTATTTTTACTTATTCTTTTCAAAAATATGTATCGTTTATTTTATTTTTCTTCTGCAACCTTCATCATTCTTTTCTTTCGTCAAATTGTTATACTTTGCTCTCCTCGAAAAAAGGGGAAACCAATATAATTTTCGTTCGCACTGCTTCTTCTACCTCCGCAGCCACACGCAGCACCCACTATGATGCAGCAGCGAAATAACAAAATGATGATTCTGTGAAAGTAGCAATCGATGGAATGGAAAATACTGAATGGCCCAAATTCGTTGATCCGAAGATACCGAATTCTAGCTATCTTCGTCACGTTGATCGCGCACGATACCGTGAAAGAAGATCTGCAATTCTTCAGACGTTGATCAAGCGCACTTGATACCGCGAATTGGCTTCTACGATCATTGATCCGAGCGCACTCGAATGCCGAAAGAGGAGATAGGAGATTACACTCAACTACCAATTTAATGAAAGCACAAAGCTAACAAACAAAAGTTTTTATTCAAATCAACTTACCCTTACAAATGATACCATCCGCCTATTTATAGGCTTTACAACACACACGACTCGAAACATGACAACACTTAGGTCGTCCACGACCTAACAGATATACACAACCCGCCTTAGCCGACTTAGCACACGGCCGACTTAACAGAATACAAGGAAACGACCTAAGTATATACAACACTATATACGATTCAACACATAGGTCGGCAGCGACCTACCACTTCACACGAGTTATAAAAGAAACGACCTACGCACACATAGGTCGGCAGCGACCTAAAAAAACAAACGACTCAACAACACAGTATTCCATCAGCGACATAAAAGACAACCAGCTTCATGCAACTTAACTGAGATGGAGCGACCTACGACTTATCATAGGTCGGCGGCGACTTAAGAAACAGCTTCAGTTGCTCTTCTCACGCGATCTATCTTAGGTCGTAACTCCCTTGAGTTATGTCGTGCGCGACCTAAAGATCTGGAATGACTTAAGATTTTGTGACCTAAGCAGTTAGGTCGTAGCTCTTCTTCAGCGACCTTGAACTTAGGTCGGACGCGACCTAAGTTTACCTCAGTTTGTGTTGTCGAGTTAGGTCGGTTGCGACCTATACTTTCTTCCATTTGGAACGCGTTTTTGGGTCGTTCACGACCTAAGGCTTTGTTAGCTTGCATTGCTTCCTTGCTGGTTTCTAAGTTCTTAGGTCGTAGACGACCTAACATTTCCGAGCGACTTAAGGATTTGTTAGGTCGATCGCGATCTAATACTTGGCCTGCATCATCCTCCCCTGGTTGAGAGAAATTCATCCTCGAATTTGCACCTTCCTCCTCCGCAACACACTCATCCCCATGATACGGAACTAAGTATTTGACGTTAAACACATCAGAAGTATGAACATTATTCGGCAATTCCAATTGATATGCATTCTCATTGATTTTCTTCATAAAATTTACTGGACCAATATTCCGCGCTTTCAATTTATTGTACGTTCCCACCGGAAAACGGTCTTTTGTCAACACGGCGTAAACCAAATCGCCTTCTCTGAAGTTCACACTTCTTCGTTTCTTATCCGCCTGTTGTTTATACTTCTCAATCGATGCAAGTATTCTTTCATGAATAGTTCCGTGGCACTCCTGTAACTCCGTTACAAAATCACCAGCTCGCTTAACTGTCCCCTTCGGTTGTGGTACTACCGTTAAATCCAACGGTCCTTTTGGCAAACTTGAATATACAATCTGGAATGGACTGAAACCCGTACTACGGTTCACTACATGGTTATGTGCAAATTCTGCTTGACATAACTTCATATCCCAACTCTTCAGATTGTCTTTCACAAGACATCGTAACAAATTTCCCAATGATCTGTTTACAACTTCAGTCTGTCCGTCCGACTTCGGATGATAAGCACTACTAAAATTCAGCTTCGTTCCTACTATCTTCCACAAACTTAGCCAAAAATGTCTCAGAAATCTGGTATCCCTATCGGAAACTATGGACTCTGGTAAACCATGCAAACGATATATCTCTCTAAAGAACAATTGCGCCACATGACTTGCATCTGCCGTCTTCTTACAAGCAATAAAATGTGCCATTTTGGAAAATCTGTCTACCACTACATATATAGAATCATTTCCCCTTTGAGTTCTAGGCAAACCCAACACAAAATCCAAGCTGATATCAACCCATGGTTTGGCAGGCATGGGTAATGGCATATACAATCCCGCATTTGTCGCTGTCCCCTTGGAAACTTGGCAAATCTGACATCTCTCCACAAACTTTCCAACTTCCCGCTTCATCGACGGCCAAAAATAAGATTGAGAAATCAGCTGTAGTGTACGGTCTCTACCCACATGGCCTTCCTCATGTAACTCTTTCACAATTTTCAACCGTAAACTGCAATCAGGTATACACAATCGATTTCCTTTGAACAGAAAACCATCTACCATCATAAACTCATACGTCTCTCCCTTCTTTACTTCATCTACAAACTTCATAAAGCAAGGATCTTCAACAAATAATTCTGGAAGTACCTCAAACCCTGTCACTTCAACCTTCATTGTTGTCAACAAATGATTTCTTTTGCTCAACGCATCCGCCACACGGTTTGTAACTCTAGATTTGTGTTTCACAACAAATGTAAACTGCTGCAGATATGCAATCCACGATGCATGCCTTGCCGCAATTTTCTCCTATCCTTGTAGATGTTTCAAAGCCTCATGATCAGTGTATAGCAAAAACTCCTTATGAAATAAGTAATGTCTCCAATGTTTGATGGCTTGCACAACAGCATAAAATTCCACATCATACGTACTATATCACATCTTTGCTCCTGATAACTTCTCACTGAAATATGCAATAGGACATCCCTTCTGACTTAACACTCCCCCAATCCCAACCTTGGATGCATCAGTATGTAGTTCAAACAATAACTGAAAATCTGGTAATACTAGAATTGGCGCTGATGTCAAAAGTTCTTTGATTCGTTCAAAAGCAACCCATGCTTCCTCCGACCATGCAAACTGCTTGCCCTTCATACAATCTGTAACCGGCGCCATCACACTACTAAAGTGTGGAATAAACCTTCGATAGAATGAAGCCAACCCATGAAAGCTTCTAACTTCTGTAATCGTCTTGGGTTATGGCCAATTTCTGATTGCTTCAACTATATTCTGATCCACCTGTATACCTCCTCCCGATATAACATACCCCAAAAATAAAACACTATGCGTCATGAACACGCATTTCTTCGTTGCAGCATAAAATTGTTCCTGTCGCAATACCATCAACACTTCTCTCAGATGTTGCAAGTGTTCTTCTGGACTTCCACTATATATTAGTATATCATCAATGTACACCACCACAAACTTCCCAATGAATGGTCTAAAAATCTGATTCATCACCCGCATGAATGTACTGGGTGCATTCGAAAGACCAAACGACATGACCAACCATTCATATAATCCTTCTCTCGTCTTGAATGTTGTCTTCCATTCGTCCCCTGGTCTAATTCGAATTTGATGATAACCACTTTTCAAATCAATTTTCGAAAAGATAGTAGCCCCGCTCAACTGATCCAACAAATCATCAAGTCTAGGCATAGGGAATCTATATCTCACAGTAATCTTATTCAGTGCCCGACTATCAGTGCACATCCTCCACGACCCATCCTTCTTCGGTACTAACAATGCTGGCACAATACATGGACTTAGACTTTCCTGTACACGTCCTTGTTCAAGCAATTCTTCCACTTGCCTTCTAAACTCCTCATGTTCTTTTGGACTCATTTTGTAGTGTGGTCTATGAGGTAACACATCTTCTGGAACAAGATCAATTTGATGTTGAATGTCTCTCAACGGCGGTAACTCCGTTGGTAGCTCCTCAGGAAATACATCATCAAACTCTCCCAGCACTGGTTTTACTTCTTCAGGAGTCTCAACCACTTCACTGCTCTCACGCCCAATTAACAAAAACACTTCAGGCTCCTCTTCTACCTCCTTAACAAACTCCTTCAATGATAACAAAGTTTTCAACTCTTCAATCTCCTCCAACTTGTTTTCTTCTTGTTGTCGCTTCTTAAGAATCAAAGTGATTTTAGTTCCTTCAAACATAAAACTGTAACTGTTAGTACGTCCATCATGTTGCACAGCCCTATCATACTACCACGGTCTCCCCAGCAACAGATGACATACATCCATGTCCACAACATCACACCAAATTTCATCTTTGTATTTCTTCCTAATTGAAAAATTCACACAAGCTCTTCATCCAACTTTCACCTCCCCACCTTTCCTCAACCAAGCTAACTTATAAGGTTTCGGATGCTTCTCTGTCTTCAATGATAACTTCTTCACAGCTTCTGTAGAGATAATATTATCACAGCTCCCTGCATCAATGACAAACTTGCAAACCCTTCCCAAGATAGTACATGTTGATTGAAAGATGTTACTCCTCAACCAGCTAGTTTCCTCCTCCTATTTTGGTATTAAACACGACCTCTTCATCATCAATGAATACCCTTCATCTCCTGACACATTCTCTTCCTCCTCATCATGTAGTGAATTAGAACAGTCAGCCTCTACCTCATCTTCCTCTGCCTCAGCAATCATAGTTCTCTTCTTTGGTTTTGGACATTCGCTGCTCTTGTGACCCACTTCTTAACAATTATAACATTTGAAATTGATGTTGACCCTTGGTTTAGCCATTTCCTGAACAACCGGCTTATTCGATGCTTTAGGAACATTAGAACTACTACCTGCTCCTTTGTTCTGCCCTGTAAAACTTGGAAACACACCTCCCCCACATCTTCCTTGTTTCTCCCAAGCCAACGCCTTTGATGTGCTTCTGCCACAGATCTAGGGTCGAATATGTTCACCATACCTTGGATCTGTGCTCTAAGTCCACCAACAAACCTAGCGGTCAGTTGTTCTTCTGTCTCCATAATGTCATTTCGTGCAATCAACTGGTAGAACTCATCTGCATAATCAGTAACAGCCTTCGTCCCTTGCCTCAGGTTCTGTAATCTCTAATACATTAGTGATTGGTAATTGTAGGGTAAGAAAGTAGCCTTCATCAATTTCTTCATCTTCTCCCAAGCAACAATTTTTGACTTCCCCATCCGCTCTCTAGTAAGTTTGGTTTGCTGCCACCACGCCATAGCTCTTCCCCTCAACCTAGTAGCAACCAACTTCACTTTACGATTTTCCGGAACCTCTTTGAAGTCAAAAATTTCCTCAACATAAGCTAGCCAATCAAGAAACTCCTCGGCCTGCATACCTCCCTTGAATTCTGGTATTTCAGTTTTCATCCCAGACTCCCACTTGTGATCATACTCCGACTGATTCCTTCCTTGTCCTCGTCCTCGTCCATGAACACTACCACCATCAAACTCCTCTTTAAAATCTGATGTATATCGATGTCGATCCTGACCACCAACATCTCTACTACCATCGTGTCTTCCACCTACATCCCTTCTATCTACATTCCTCCGATCACGATCATTCACATTCCTATCACGTCTGCGATCATCATCATTTCTATAACAATCTCGACTCACACTTCTATGGTCATTATCAACACTTCTCTCCCGATTGGAATGTGGTGAAACTCTACTTCCCCTATGGTTAGATTCAGGTGAAACCCTTCTCCGATTTTGATTCATCTCCAACATCATCTTCTCTAATCGACCAATCCCTTCATTAAGCTTCTCACTAAAGTTTTCATTAATTCTTTGTTCCATCTCATCAGCTTCTTCTCTTCTATACAAAGCTTCAACATTCTGATGGCGATTAGCTCTTCTTGGCGGCATTGTCGAAAACTTCACAAATTCAACACACAACTTCAAAAATTTCAATTCTAGCTTGGTTTGGCCTCGGAACGACCTAACTCAAGCTCGGCACAACCCTTCAATAGCTCGCACCCACAATTCAAAATACCCTTTGGCGCGCAAACAACTTCCCGCGCAAAATTCAAACACCCTTCTTCTTTCGATCCGAAATGATATGGATCAAAATTTTCACTTTTGTTGCGACTTATGATGAACATGATGAACACTAGTCTTCGTAAAAATGCAAATCCAATCTTCAACACTTTGAATAAAATTGGCTCCAAGACTCGGCTTAGCTATGATTGGCTAAGTCTCGCTCTAATACCAAATGATGCAGCAACGGAATAACAAAATGATGATTCTGTGAAAGTAGCAATCGATGGAATGGAAAATACTTAATGGCCCAAATTCGTTGATTCGAAGATACCGAATTCTAGCTATCTTCGTCACGTTGATCGCGCACGATACCGTGAAAGAAGATCTGCAATTCTTCAGACGTTGATCAAGCGCACTTGATACCGTGAATTGGCTTCTACGATCGTTGATCCGAGCGCACTCGAATGCCGAAAGAGGAGATAGGAGATTACACTCAACTACTAATTTAATGAAAGCACAAAGCTAACAAACAAAAGTTTTTATTCAAATCAACTTACCCTTACAAATGACACCATCTGCCTATTTATAGGCTTTACAACACACACTACTCGAAACTTGACAACACTTAGGTCGTCCACGACCTAACAGATATACACAACCCGCCTTAGCCGACTTAGCACATGGTCGACTTAACAGAATACGAGGAAACGACCTAAGTATATACAACACTATATACGATTCAACACATAGGTCGGCAGTGACCTACCACTTCACACGAGTTATAAAAGAAACGACCTACGCACACATAGGTCGGCAGCGACCTAAAAAACAAACGACTCAACAACACAGTATTCCATCAGCGACATAAAAGACAACCAGCTTTATGCGACTTAACTGAGATGGAGCGACCTACGACTTATCATAGGTCGGCGGCGACTTAAGAAACAACTTTAGTTGCTCTTCTCACGCGATCTATCTTAGGTCGTAACTCCCTTGAGTTATGTCATGCGCGACCTAAAGATCTGGAATGACTTAAGATTTTGTGACCTAAGCAGTTAGGTCGTAGCTCTTCTTCAGCGACCTTGAACTTAGGTCGGACGCGACCTAAGTTTACCTCAGTTTGTGTTGTCGAGTTAGGTCGGTTGCGACCTATACTTTCTTCCATTTGTACCGCGTTTTTGGGTCGTTCGCGACCTAAGGCTTTGTTAGCTTGCATTGCTTCCTCGCTGGTTTCTACGTTCTTAGGTCGTAGACGACCTAACATTTCCGAGCGACTTAAGGATTTGTTAGGTCGGTCGCGACCTAATACTTGGCCTGCATCACGCTACCTCCTCCTTCTCTTCCCATTCTCCTCCACTCGAACCCATCTCTCCCCACCAATGGCCGCACCACCCTCTTCCACCTGTCCGAGCTTTCCCTTCCTCCGTCCCTTCTCGTGTTCAATTGGTGCATGCGTGAGTACATATATAATTATATACTGTTTCTTTGGATACTAGTCTGTGGTCTATTTATAAATCATCATAGGTTATATATATTATATTGGTTAGGTGGCTTGTTATATAGATATATATATATATATATATATATGTGTGTGAAATATTGGTGTTTTATGTACAGAATTTTAAAGTTAGTTGTATATAAATATCAAAGTATATTATTGAGCAAACCTGCATAAAATTGGATGATCTGCATATAGTAGGTATTATAGGGAGTCTATGGGTTCTCTGTTTATATTATTTTTCTCATATTATATTATATTATTTGTATATATGTTAATATGGTTACATGTTGATTTCGTATGTAAGCTTATGCAAGTTTCTACTGTTAATACATGTCTATTGTATATATATAGTTACAATTTATAGTCACAATAATGATAAGTTTATATGTCAGTACATACATTATAGAAAAGTATAGGTAGTACATAGGTTGTGTCTGCATATTCATTTAGTCTACAGCTGTAGCATATATTAAAGTATATATAAAGTTATAAAGTATGTTTATATAAAAGTATCCTTAAGGTTGGTTTCAAATATAAAAAGCCCTATTTAATATATAAAGTTATAAAGTATGTTTATATTAATTTTATAGGTATGCAGGATAGTTTAAGTTTTCGCATATCATGTGTTGTTAGAATTTTTTTTTATAAGTTTAAAGCTATTTATTAGCTATAATATATGGTTACCTAAATATACTATTCTTCTATTTTTTTTTCTTCCACCTGACAACATTCCCTGACAATGTTTAGTTTAGGAAAAATTTATAAGTCTAGTTGCTGTCTTTTTTGTTGTTTACAGTCTATACATATAGGCATATGGGTTTGTATAAGTTTACTTGTTTGCATATAAATTTATATACAAATGTGTATGTATTTGTTAGGTTTCAAATTTATATACCTTTGATTTTTAATATCTGAGTTTAAGGATAATGGTTTTAAAATATTTATATTATTTAATAGTTGTCTTAACTAAAATACTGGATATATATATATATATATAATGTATGTACCCTCGGTTATATCAAAACTGATTTTATTTGATTCTCATCGATTCCCATTTTATCAGCTTTTGGCCCGTCGTGCTTGTTTCCTTCATCAAATTCGTGCCTATCTCACTTTGTGCTTGGATTCGTAACTCGTTTCATCTATCAAATCTATCTAGCCACGAAAGGTGAGCAATCACTCACGATTAACTTTCTTTTATTTATTAAATTTGATTTCAATTGAAACGACAATTGATGCTGCTGTAGTTATTTAAATTGTTATATATGCTATTATTTGTAAATGTTCACCTATGGGATATGACACCATATCCTATTGTTTATATTATATTGTCATTTATGATATATGCATGTTATTATTATTATTATTATTGTCATATCTTTTATCACTCTGCAAGTTCCCTGTAAGTATAGAATTCACTATGGGTTGAAATGATACATACCCGAACGGACTTTAGAATAGGAGAAAATCGTTATGGGTTGAAATGATAGACCCAAGCGATTTTCATTTGAATTGAATTTGGGATTGCGGGTCGAAATGATATCTACCCGTATATATTTAAATTACGGATTAAAATGATAAATATCCGTATCACTTGACCATAGGATAGGAAATTATATATAGACACCGTTGGTCCATATATAAATATATGGAAATAAATTCTATAGTTTTGGAAAGAAATATATGGTTTTAACAAATGTTGATTCTTAAATTATTATATATAAAGGGTAATGATATATATAGACTTAATAATAATATTTAATTTAATTAAGATTGATCTAATACATATAATATGTTTAAGTGTTTAAATTTATATTTCAAACTAGATTTTGGTAATAATGTGAATAAGTTAAGGTTGGGAAGATAATGTGAATTTAGTTGAAATTGTATTCAATAAAGAATTTTATTTAGTTCAATCAATTTGAAACTCATTGAAATTGAGATTTAAGATAATTTATAACTTGGGTTTGATTTAAGTGAATTAATGAATATTTCTTGTTTAAATAAATTTAAAGAAATATTTAGTAAAAAATGTAATTTAAGGCTAGTTAAGTGATATTGAATCTATTAAGTGAATATTCCCTGATTAAATAATAATGAAGTTAAATCAAGAGCTATATGAAACTGTTAAATTTGACTTTGAAAATGTTGAATATTAAAGCTTTGAAATATATTAAAATTTAAATGGTTTATTGTGAACTGAATTTAATTGATGAATTGAGCTTTGAATAAATTTGAATTTGGAATTTGAGTTGATTTGAATCGATTTGTGAGACTTGAGGAAATTTTAAATACTTTACTTTATAAATTGTTTAACATATATATATTATTTTGGAAAATAGATATATTTGAAATGAAATGATATTTGGGTTTTGAAGTATAAATTAAATGGAAATGACCATGGTGTTATAGTGTATATTTCTACATTTTAGATAGTTCCACGGATCCTTAGAGGACGGTTATCCCAAACATCCTTTATGTGACAACCCGATTTTCCATACCCGAAAAATCAAACCATCAGGATTAAAGAAGAAGAGGTAGAAGAAGAAAATAGAAGACAACTTCAGAATCTCTCATCGCAGCGGAATGAAATATAATAGATAATAACTGATCTTTACAGAAAGAAACTATATCTGTTTATACATACATCACCATAATACAACATCAGAGTACAATATAATCAACATCACAATTCAGGACAGTTATAATAACTTGTCCCACATACAGAATACATAACATACATAACACAGCGGAATATACATCATATACGTGTGATACATCTCGCCATCCAGCCCGTCTCCTGAGCTCCACAGCATCATAACCTGTATCCTACAATACTCGGTCTGACCCGAGCATTATAATAAAATAACACCCGAGTCAGTTTGGAAAACCAGCGTGAGAAAACACACTCAACTGGATTATTGAAGATTCAAAATCCTTTTAAAATCAAAAGCATCTCGTAAGACCACGCCACAAATAAACATGTCGGGTTTTTACCTTACGATAGCTAAAACACTTTTATCAAATCCGTCTGATATTATAATAGTGTCTATAGAAAGTAAAATAGAATCTAGCTGAAATGCTTGCATCTCACGTTTCAGCAATAGTTGGGCACAATCAAAACCGTACAGGCGTGTAGGGAGAATGGATTTCCAACTAATGACTAGGCACTTGGGTACCACCTGTCACAGTACCTGGTCTAGATCAGCGTACCGAGGACCACGCCCGATCCCCTGCAACACAAGACCGGAACTATCCCTTACTGGATAATTCCGAGTAAGATCACCCCACGGTTGGGATCAGCAACTGTAACGACCACGACTTTCTCTCCATAGAAAGTCGTATCGCTAATAAGAAAGAAAGGGGTGAGAAGTAGAAAAGAGAAGAAGAGAAAAGAAACAAACACAAATACTCACAGCGGAAACGAACAAAATATATTATATCACATAAATATTACATAGTATCATATATAACACTTATCAGAGTTACACAGATTACATATCATATACTAGACAGTTATAAACATCTGTCTAGTTATTACAACTCAATACAAAACAAAGATCTAAACAAGATCAACACAGCGGAAACTACTATCTATCTACAACGCCGAAGCCTTCTGCTCCATTGCTCCTCCAGATTACTCGTCAAAGCTAACCTAAATCCCTTGGCTACTCGTAAAAATTTGAGTACCCAAGAGTTTATAAAACAGAAATAAACAACTTGGGTCAGACATGGGTCTGGTGTGAGTAACAGGTTAAACTTGTTTAACTTCAAAACCTTTAGAAAGAAAAAGTATCACGTAAGACTCCCCACAAATAAACATGGGTAAGTTTTTACCTTACGCTAACCAAAACATTTGATAGGAAATCTGATTTTATTATAATAGGGTCTAGGGTTTTCAAGTAAAATATAGAAATAGCTGAAATGCTTACATCTCACATTCCAACATAGTTGGGCACAACTAATACGTACGGCACTTATTGGAGTTTGGATTCCATACAATGGCAGGGCTACTGGGGTACCGCCCGTCACAGTACGTGGCCTAGATCACCGTACCGAGGATCACTCCCAATCCCCTGCAACACAAGGCCGGAACATCCCTTACTGGATAATTCCCGCACAAGATACCTCACGGTTGGGATCAGCAACCGCACACACTAAGCCGAAATAAGAAGGGACTTCTAGACAGAGGTAATCTTGTCCTACTTGGGTGCTACCCACTAACCTTGCTGCACCTCCCCTGTTTTAGCCATTCCCGGTTTGTGAGGCTTGAGGTCACGATTACCTTAGAAAAGAACACATCACTTAGAATGCTCATCGTCCACCTGACGATGTTCTGAAAGCATTCAATCCATACAAGTTCGTTCCGGGTTCGAACGAAACCGAAGGCATTATCTCGTTACACTCGTTTTGGAATCACCCTCAGAGTTAACGACAATAACCCTTGCACTCTGAATCTTCATCTTCACTTGATTCACGACCTATCGTTAATTTGGATCGATGTGGTATTCGGGTCTCCATACCTGGAAATCCGGTATACGGAAACCCGATCCCGGTCTCATCGAAATCCAAAGCGTATCTTTTAAGGCCAAGTTGTTTTAAAGGTTAAAACAATTCAATTCATTATCTTTATACACAAAGAAAGATAATTCACAACAGATAATCAACATTATCAGATAATCCATACAATTCAACTAACATCCATATCACACAGCATATATCTCATCAGAGATATCAATCAATGCCAAGTATTCAGTACTAACACCCATTCATAAGTAATGATTTATATCATCTTAATTTAAATTGAATTAAATTAATTACTTCATTTTATAAATCCTTCTTACTTAATCATTAATTAATTACAATCAATTAATTATCCTCTAATTACCCTTTAGGTAATTTATCCTTTAATTAATTACTCAAATTAATTATCCTTAACCATTATAGTAATTAACCTTTAATTACATCATTAATTAATTAACTAAAATTAATTAAGTTAATCAACTATAATTAATTACATTAATCCTTAATTAATTACATTGATTAATCACTTCATTTATTAATTATTACTTAATTAATCAATCTTAATTACATCATTAATTATATTAATTAATGATCCTTAATTACAACTTAATTATTAATTACTTAATTAAATTAATTACATTAAGTAATTAACCTTTATTTAAACAATATTTATTAATCACTTTTGATTAATCTTCAATCAGTAATTAACTACCCTTAATTACTTTCACTAACTAAATTAATTACTCCTTAATTAATTCCTTAATTTATCCCTTGATTAATTATACAAAAGTGATTAAACTAAAATTTCTTTTATTAAAAAAAATCTTCTTTAGTTAATTACATCCTCTAATTAACTTTAATTACTTTCCTAAGTAATTACTCTTCACTAATTACATTTAAGTAATTATATTTATCACATCTCTAAATGATTATCTTAAATTAATTTAATTAATTAATTTAACTTAATCAAATTTATTTAATTAATTACCTTCAATAATTAATTTACTTTAATTACTTTCATTAAGTAATTTATACTTAACCAATATTAATTAATTAATCTAATCATTTATTAATAACTTATACTTAATTAAACAAATGATCCTAAATCCCAAATTAACTAATACTTAATTAATTAACTTATAATCCTAATTATTTAATTAATTATCACTAACCATTAATTATTAAATTATTCTTAAATTACTTTATTTAAGAAATTTAGCTTTAATCAACTATTTATTAATTACAACTTAATAATTTCTTAATTACCAATTAATTTCTAATTACTAAATTAATTGCTTAATTAATCTTTAAATTAAAGTATTAACCTTTAACTACTTTAATTATTATTAACAAAGACTTTAAAACATTTACATTAAAATCTTTCTTTTAATTTATCTTAAATTAATGCTTTGAAATAAATTTCAATTTAACTTTAACCATATTTTGAATCTAATTTAAAAAATCTTCTTAAATTCAAATGTTAAGAGAAACACTTAACATTTAAAAGATTTTTAAACCAATTTATTTAAATTCAAAATCTTTTTAAAATATACTTTTAACAATTTAAATTTGTTAAAACATTATTTTTATAAAACTTTATTTGTCTCAAATTCTAGGATACACATTTAAACTTGAACCCATACTTAAACTTGATTTAAATCTGGATTTAAATCCTATTTTCAAAGTTTAAACTCATTTTAAATTTTGAAAACACTGCCAGGTTATAAACTGTTATCACCAAAATTACTCGAGCACATCTCAAATTTCCCCGAGTCAAACCCCACTACGCTTCGAGTTATTACGCGAGAATCTCGAGAAAGACTTGATACCTTCCTTCCTGTTTAAACCCAGACTAGCACATTGACACAACATCACCTGTACACGTGCACATTTGATCGCGACGACACCGACCATCGCTTCCATCGCCAGCATATCGACTTTGACCAACCCTCACGATCCCGATCACCAACGACTCGAACTATCTTCCCAATCGAATTCGAGCATTACTACCCAACCTGGAACAGAACCCATCGTCAGAAAACTTCCAATCACCGTCGATTCCGACCACGAGGACCCACACCGACCTCACTGGAACTCCGCCTCGACTCCAGCTCCGATTTCCCCCTATCGCGATCGGGTCTAAATCATCCATGATAGAGAATTCGATTCAAAAGCATCGACGAACCCAACTACTCCATAAACCCTATATCATCGTTCCTCGATCACCACGGTGAATTGAAAAATGTCTCATCATTTTTCCAATGATCCCCGACCATCCACCATCCTCCAGCCTTAACCACGACCTTCATCTTTACTCCGATCAGTAGAATTTGCCAAAAAGCACTTTTCCGTTCAACTCGCAAGCTCTCATAATTTTTAAACTTAAAAATCAAGAAATGATTTTCAAAAATCATTATTTTCCACCACGTATCAGATTATGAATTCAAATCATGAAACGAAGGTGATAATTTTTTTTTTTTTTGACTTAAATTATTTCATCCCTGCTATTTCTTCTTCCAGAAACATTTATCCAATATTTTTCACTGGAACTCATTTTTAAAACAAATATCTTGTTAATTTAGGCATATTTCATTTATACATCTAACCCTATAGAAAATTAGGGAAAGAGAGATTGAATTTTTTTGATCATTTGAAAAACTGTAACTTAAACAGAGCCTTACAATATATATATACAGACCTTCATATGAAATCAATTTCATATTCATATATATTCAAACATATTTACATCCATGCAATCATTTTTACAATATTATTTCAAATATCCATCACATGCAAACCCAGATTAAATCGGTTTTAAGCCTTGATAAAATAGTTTACTCACTTGTTTGAAAGAACAGGATACAGGCTTATTTATGTAAACAGACAGGGTCATATAACATATTTAAACCAATTCATATAAATTCATATTAAGAACTTCAAAACAACCAATATCATCACATGCAAGCATATGTCATATATTAAAGTTTTTAAAAATGAAAGTTACTCACCTGATTTGTATGAACAGAGGTAGTTTAACTTTGAAATAGCTTTTGCATTTTAAAAACTTGAAACTGAGAAACTTGCATGCTTCTTTTAATTTGATTCTAAACTTTAGTTGTTGAGCTTAAAACTGCTTTGAACCACATGCATGCTGGTTTCCAGAGCTGAAGAGATGAATGCAAGCAGGCTTGAGATGATTCCAGATTGAAAATGAATGCAGACTGGCCTTGTTTTGGTATTTAAAAATTGAGATTACAGGGATTGATTTCTCTTGAATTTGAAGGATGAGATTATAGGTTGTGAATATGGTTTTTGTGAGGAGTTTGGATTACTGATTTTCAGATTTTGTATTAGAGAATTGGTTTGTTACAGGCTTTGAAAATGAATTGAAATTGTGGTTTTGAGAGGAGTTTGAAAATCAGATTTTAATCTCAGATTTTAGACTAGAGAATGTTTTGAGAAGTGGTACTGATTTGGTTTTCAGATTTTTATTAGAGAAAAATATAATTACTTAAATGTAATTAGTGAAGAGTAATTACTTAGGAAAGTAATTAAAGTTAATTAGAGGATGTAATTAACTAAAGAAGATTTTTTTTAATAAAAGAAATTTTAGTTTAATCACTTTTGTATAATTAATCAAGGGATAAATTAAGGAATTAATTAAGGAGTAATTAATTTAGTTAGTGAAAGTAATTAAGGGTAGTTAATTACTGATTGAAGATTAATCAAAAGTGATTAATAAATATTGTTTAAATAAAGGTTAATTACTTAATGTAATTAATTTAATTAAGTAATTAATAATTAAGTTGTAATTAAGGATCATTAATTAATATAATTAATGATGTAATTAAGATTGATTAATTAAGTAATAATTAATAAATGAAGTGATTAATCAATGTAATTAATTAAGGATTAATGTAATTAATTATAGTTGATTAACTTAATTAATTTTAGTTAATTAATTAATGATGTAATTAAAGGTTAATTACTATAATGGTTAAGGATAATTAATTTGAGTAATTAATTAAAGGATAAATTACCTAAAGGGTAATTAGAGGATAATTAATTGATTGTAATTAATTAATGATTAAGTAAGAAGGATTTATAAAATGAAGTAATTAATTTAATTCAATTTAAATTAAGATGATATAAATCATTACTTATGAATGGGTGTTAGTACTGAATACTTGGCATTGATTGATATCTCTGATGAGATATATGCTGTGTGATATGGATGTTAGTTGAATTGTATGGATTATCTGATAATGTTGATTATCTGTTGTGAATTATCTTTCTTTGTGTATAAAGATAATGAATTGAATTGTTTTAACCTTTAAAACAACTTGGCCTTAAAAGATACGCTTTGGATTTCGATGAGACCGGGATCGGGTTTCCGTATACCGGATTTCCAGGTCTGGAGACCCGAATACCACATCGATCCAAATTAACGATAGGTCGTGAATCAAGTGAAGATGAAGATTCAGAGTGCAAGGGTTATTGTCGTTAACTCTGAGGGTGATTCCAAAACGAGTGTAACGAGATAATGCCTTCGGTTTCGTTCGAACCCGGAACGAACTTGTATGGATTGAATGCTTTCAGAACATCGTCAGGTGGACGATGAGCATTCTAAGTGATGTGTTCTTTTCTAAGGTAATCGTGACCTCAAGCCTCACAAACCGGGAATGGCTAAAACAGGGGAGGTGCAGCAAGGTTAGTGGGTAGCACCCAAGTAGGACAAGATTACCTCTGTCTAGAAGTCCCTTCTTATTTCGGCTTAGTGTGTGCGGTTGCTGATCCCAACCGTGAGGTATCTTGAGCGGGAATTATCCAGTAAGGGATGTTCCGGCCTTATGTTGCAGGGGATTGGGAGTGATCCTCGGTACGGTGATCTAGGCCACGTACTGTGACGGGCGGTACCCCAGTAGCCCTGCCATTGTATGGAATCCAAACTCCAATAAGTGCCGTACGTATTAGTTGTGCCCAACTATGTTGGAATGTGAGATGTAAGCATTTCAGCTATTTCTATATTTTACTTGAAAACCCTAGACCCTATTATAATAAAATCAGATTTCCTATCAAATGTTTTGGTTAGCGTAAGGTAAAAACTTACACATGTTTATTTGTGGGGAGTCTTACGTGATACTTTTTCTTTCTAAAGGTTTTGAAGTTAAACAAGTTTAACCTGTTACTCACACCAGACCCATGTCTGACCCAAGTTGTTTATTTCTGTTTTATAAACTCTTGGGTACTCAAATTTTTACGAGTAGCCAAGGGATTTAGGTTAGCTTTGACGAGTAATCTGGAGGAGCAATGGAGCAGAAGGCTTCGACATTGTAGATAGATAGTAGTTTCCGCTGTGTTGATCTTGTTTAGATCTTTGTTTTGTATTGAGTTGTAATAACTAGACAGATGTTTATAACTGTCTAGTATATGATATGTAATCTGTGTAACTCTGATAAGTGTTATATATGATACTATGTAATATTTATGTGATATAATATATTTTGTTCGTTTCCGCTGTGAGTATTTGTGTTTGTTTCTTTTCTCTTCTTCTCTTTTCTACTTCTCACCCCTTTCTTTCTTATTAGCGATACGACTTTCTATGGAGAGAAAGTCGTGGTCGTTACAGCAACCGCACCACTAAGCCGAATATAAAAAGGGACATCTAGACAGGGATGACCTCACCCTAATGGGTGCTACCCACATAGCCTTACTGCATAACCCCTGATTTTCAGTCATTCCCAGTTGATGAGGCTCGAGGCTAAGCGTTACCTTTTTAGAACACATCCCTTAGAATGCGCATCGTCCACCTGACGATGTTCCGAAAGCATTCATCCATACAAGTCCGTTCCGGGTCCGAACAGAACCGAAGGCACTACTCCTACTACATCCATTTTGGAATCACCCTCAGGATTAGTAGCGACTAGCCCTTGCACTTCACAGCTCCATCTTTGACTCCGAACTTGTTTTTCCACGAAAACGTACAAACCAGATCAAGTGGTTTTCGAGAATTTAATCTCGATCCCGGTCTCTTCAAAACGATCAGCGCATTGGCCAATATTGATAATCGGTTATTTAACTATCAATTAACATTCACAAACATCAATCAAACAATAAATAATTTTCCAAATTATTTATTTATCTCACAAATATATTCGCAAGATATATTTCCACTTTCAAATCTTTTGAAAACAGTTTTCAAACCACACTCTTCTCATGGAATAAATTGCCAAATATTTATTTCCATTGAAAACACCAAGTACATATACTTTAGATTTAAAATAATTTAAACTCTTTATATATGAATTACACTTTAAAACATTAAATTAAAATCTACTTTAATACTTTATTCAAAATTATATACTTTTTAAGAATATTTAAATAAAGCTACTTAATAAAATATAAAACTAGATTTTTATCATTTAAAACATATTACCAAGTCATCTTTAAATAATTACTACTTAAATAAATTTGAAAATAATACTTAATTTAAACTTAAACATTTAAAAATAATAAATTTTCTAAAACATATTTTTACAACAACTTTTAACACCTTTCACTGGTACTAAAAAATTTGCTTTGAAAACGTACTTGGCTATCCAGGGAAATACACTTCTCTTTCAATCCTTTAAAAATAAATCACTATTTATTTTTAACCAAATTTACCCATTCCTTTAATAAATTCCCACCGTGAATTTATTCTTCCAAATATCCACTGATATAATTCCCTCACCTTTATAAACCCAGTTTATAAATTCCAAAGTCTCACTTCTCTCTTTTTTTTTTTAAAAAAAAATCCCGATTTTAACACTTAAATCAATTACCAAATTTCTTTCTTATACTATTAAATATATTTAACCCTTGAATTTTAGAATAAATTCTTTATTTCTTTAAAATAATAATGCTTGAGTTTTAAAATCCATTATTTCTCGGTTATTTCAAAATTCCCTTTCCATACTCGGAATTTATTTACTAGAATTTAGTAATCTCTTTTATTCTTTTCCAATTCATTCCTGAATTTATTCAAATTCTCTATCCTTATCTACTTAAAAATCTTCTCTTATATTTCCTTTTTCAAAAATCTGATATATATATTTTTGGTAACCCAGTATACCCAAATATATTCAATCAACCCGTTGCATCCAACATTCCACTCATCAATATAATTCATCATAGGATAACAAATAACCATAACAGAGAGTATTAAACATTCTAAATAAATTTTGAGGAATCCAGTTGGATCCCTCCAACCTGTTTCCCAGCATCCACAGATGTTAGCACAATACCAATTCCACTTCGAGGTGGAATATCGTGGTATATGGGATTAATATAATATCATCCACTATTATGCGGCGCATAGGGTCTCATCCGCTATATAATGCGGGAAATCAATCACTCCAATAGATACTATATATACTATTATATATAATATAGCACATCAAATCAATTCAATCATTCAACCAATTATTTAAATTTAACCATTTAAATTTAAATAACTGTAACGACCCAGAATTTTGAACAAATTAAATTGAAAATATTTAATTAATTTTAAATATTTGAACGATGATTTAATTTGAATTCCCGATATAACTCTGAATTTGGCGATTAAATTATAAAATTTAATCTATTGAATTGAATAAAAATTTAAATCTTCAATTTTTAAAGTTGAAGAAAAATATTTCGAAAGCTTTTAAAATTCATATTGACAATACCGAAGATAATCGAACTTTCAGAATTGAATTTTAAACTGTTTTGCTCAGTTTTGAATTTAATTGTTTGAACCGATATTTAAAAATAGTCATTTTTCAAACAGTCTCGAAATTCGACGAAACCAGTTCCATTGGGTCTGTAATATCGTATTATTATCGGATTTCAAATTTCGTGGCATTTGGAGTTGTTATGTGCGAATACGACATGTAAACGCGTTGAAAGTTGTATCGAAACAAATTGAGTTAAAAATTTAAATTTAAAATTTAAAACAAACGACAGCATCCCTAACTTCGTGCCTAAATTCACGCCTGGAATCTCATTCAAAATCACGAAACAGATCGTGTACACCATGCTTCCTTTCATTTTTATAATCTCCCTCATTCCTCTCCAGTTTTCAAAAAACCAAAATCAGAACAAAGCAAACGAACACTCCTTCGTTCCTCCTTTACGATTATAAAATCAAAACACTATCTCGAACAAAATAAATGACCGCACGATTAAAATCGTTCGAAAGCAATTAGAAAAGAGAGGAGATCGAACTCGAGCCAACGGGGGGGAGGCAATCGCGATTCGCAGATCGAGGTTGGAGCCGAGTTCGTTCGCAACGAACTAGGGTTGGCAGAGCGCGCGTGGGTTTGGGTGTGTCGCGAGTGGTGGAGACGAGCTTGAAACGTTCGAGTAGCGGTCTGGTCTTTGAAGCTGAGGCTGTAGGCAGCGGCGAGCTCGAGTCGCGATGTTCGCGTGGTCGAAGTTGTGGGTAGTTCAGGTGGGATTGGCGACTGAGTTGAGAATCAGTTCGATGTCACGATCGGGGATGGGTCACGATGCATCATGGGACCACGCGTGCTCGCGAGTGAATCTAGGGTTTCGGCAAGACGTGGGTCTCGAGCCTGGTATCGTGATTAGGTATAAATTTTAACTTCAAACTTAATTTTAAAATAGATGTTAAATTTGTTACTGCAGAAAAAAAATGTGTTAAATTAGCTTACTTAATTACTTTAGCTTTTAAGAAATTTTTAAAAGGAGGAATTAATTTAAATTTAAATTTGTGAGTTAATTAAAATTATGAATGGTAAATAATTGATTGTTCATGTAACGACCCAGTATTTTCAACCATTCTAATCCATTATAAGTGTATAGGTAGACACTCATGCCGGAGTTGAATTGCTCAAAATACCGCGTTGTAAATAAAATTTGGCAAAACTTAGCATATACAGTAAATAAAATAATTACAGATCACAGACACAGAGTAATATAACAATACTGCAGCGGAAACAAAGGATAGTAGTTCATGAAGCTACTATATATATATAACAGAGTTAAACAAGATACAACAGAAGTCTCGAATACAATAGATGTCTCAATACAATAATCAAATACAAGATCTGAATACATCACTGGAATCAACAGAATAACTGAAAGCAGGATCGATAGATTGCTGGATCTCCAAGCGAAGCTCCAACTCCAAAGGTGAGTCTCAAATGCTGTATCACTCAGTCTGACCCGAGCGTAAAGCAAAACACAAAACACTCGAGTCAGGATTAACATTCTTATATAAATAAATCCAACTCAAGTGAAATATCAACTAAAATACAAGTAACTTAAAGGATGTTTGGGATAACCATCCTCTAAGGGTCCGTTAAACTATTTACTATGTAGTAATATACACTATATACAGTAGTGTCTAAATAAGTAAAGTATAATCATATCGGAAAATAGCGTTAAGGGGATGGAGAACCTTAACGCGGTCGGATCTTAAAATCATAATCGTAGTAAAGCTCGATATGGTAGGTGACACGGCACAACTAGGCAATGCCAGGGTAGATATACCAATTACGCACACGGACAGATGGATACGCATAGCAGCCACTACCGTTCCACCTCGAACAACATTCCCAAATTGGAGGATGGCCATCTAGTCAAATCACAAGTAAGAGTATAATATCGAAGAAATGCGTCCGAGAAGAGGTGCTACCTCACTGGTCCGAGATCACTCCTGTTTTAGCCACCATATGCCAACTCACGGGAGTTGGGTCCATGTAACATACCTTAAGAACGCCGCCGCCATCCTACTTCATTCTGGAATCTCCACCGCGTACACGGTTGTCAAAGTGGTTTTTGGTATCGACAGAGAGTATGTCCATATCCGATCCCGGTCTCTTTGCCAACCAATCGTTATTATAACACCGTGGTCGTTTCAAAATAGTTTATACTTCAAACCAAAATCATTATCATTTCAAAACCCAATTTAGTACGATATCATTTCACTTCAAATATCCATTTTCAAAAATCATATTACTTTCCAAAATTATAATGTTTTTAAAAATCATAACACTTTCCTTTTAAACAGTTTAGACATTAAAATTTCGTTATAAAATAAATTAGTTTCCTCAAATTTCACAAATCAATTCAAATAACTCGAATTCCAAAAATTTAATTTAATCAAATCTCACATTATCAGTTTCAACTCGATTCAGCTTCTAAATAAACCATTTCAAATTATCGATTTCAAATACATATCTTGAACCATAAAATAGGCCATTTCAATTTTAATATACTACAAAGCTTTAAATATTCAACATTTCAAAACTAAATTCGATAAATTTATATACATATCAAATTCACTTTACAATTATTTAGTTTTGAAATATTAACTTAACATTTCCATAACATTTGAATACAATTTCATTTCTACAATTTAATAAACAAAATATCCCATTTAAATATATACAAGTTTGAAATATCCATTTAAGTCACCCTTTCACATTTCAAGTTGTAAAACACTTCTTTAAATCTCAAATTCAATACATTTCAAATCAACTTATTTAAGTTTAATTCTTAAATAAATATAATTTCAATCAATTTCAAATCATTATACATTTTATATTTAAAATATAGATATTAAATATATACTTAAACATATTATTTACCAACTTTATTAAATCAACTTTAATAAATCTTAAAAATCAATATTTATCAAAACCATATATTTCTTTTCAAAAACCAAAGAAATCATTTTCAAAACGTTTATATATAGACCAACGGTGCCTGTATAAAATTTTCTATCCTATGGTCAAGTGATACAGAAATTTATCATTTCAATCCGAAATTTAAAACATATTCGGGTATATATCTTTTCAACCCGAAATCCCAAATTCAATTCAATTGAAAATCGTTTGGGTTTATCATTTCAACCCATAACGATTTCCTCATATTCTACAGATCTTTCGGGTATGTATCATTTCAACCCATAGTGATTCTATACTAACAGGGAACTTGCAGAGTGATAACAGATATGATAATAATATAACAACAGTAACATGCATATAACATCAGTATAAATAACAGATAATGGTGTCAGATGTCACAGGTGAACAAATACAGATAATGACATATATAACAATGTAAATAACTAACATCAGCATATTTCAATTGACGTTTCAATTGAAATTAAACTTAATAAATATAAGAATATTAATCATGAGTGATTGCTCACCTTTCGAGGCTAGATAGGATAGCAATGAGATTGATTTACGAAATGCACGCACGGCTTCCACATCAAAGCTAGATGGATACGATTTAGAAGGGTAAAGCTGATAGCTCAGAATTGGTGAAATCAAGTCAAACTGGATTGATGAAGATCAATAGTATAAGTGAACTTATATATATATATAAAGTCATATTCCAAATTTAAACACATATTAAATTAAATATACATATTTTTTTCAAAAATCATTGTTTTAAATTAAACACATATATTTACTTTCAAATTCTATGTTATTACCAAAATCAATATATAGGCCGCCATTAAGTATATGCAGCTTATAAACAACAATTCATGTGTAGATTTTATAAATAGATATATGTACAGATTAAACTATAAACATAATGTATGCCAAAATATACTTATAAACAAATATACATATATGATATTATTCAGTGAACCAACATAATATATAGAAATCATTATATATACACAGCAGCCTGCATACCATTTATAAACTGTATACTTTATAGCTTGATAAATTTATAACAATATATACTTTAAGCTTACAACTCTTATATGTATAAACTAGGATTGCTTGTTGGTGGATGGTCAGTTCATGGTTTTGACGCCTTGCTTTGTGAAGTCATCCCAGCTTTCGTTTAGATCTGATGATCTGGCTTTTAGGGATCTTCAGATCCAGTTTGCCCCCAAATTGATTTATGGGGAGGCGTTGGGTTTGTCGCATCCTTTGTCGACTGCTATTACTTTTGGCTCCGTTGATGTTGGTCTCGACTGTGGTCAGATGGGCTTGAACCAAGAGGATGAGTTAGAGTATAGGAAGAAGGGAGAGTTCACCGCTCCTTTCTCTCCTCGCTTATCTGTTCTGGGTTGTGCGGTTTCTTGTCATTCCTCTGTCGATTTCAGCTTTGGTGAGGTTAACGGTGGTTTGGCAGATGAAGATTTGATCACTTTGTCTCCATCCCCGTGCCTTCCAGTGGTGCCTGCTTCGGTTTTGTGTGGGTTTTCTCCAGGTATCGAGAGTGGTTCTTATGAGTGGTCTTTGGTTGGTGGTGGGAACTTGTCTGCAGTTTCGGTTTTGGGCGATTCAGCAGATAAGGGCTCGGCTGCCCCTTGTCTTGCCGTTGTTGAGGAGCTTTGTTGGAAGGTATGTCTCTCTTGCTCGCCTTCTTTGGTGGTAGTTACTGCTGGGTTGCCTTGTGACTGTTGGGGATTATCCTTTGTTGTCGATTTAGTTTTCTTGAGCCATGACACACTTAGGTGTGTGCTCCCTGACACTTCCGCCTATGCCGGGACTGGTAGTGAGTCAGGTCACTGTGGCGAATTTTTCGCCTTATCGTCTTTATGTTTGATTGGTAGCTTTAAGTCGAGCGTTAGGCTCTCGTCGGTGTTGTTGGCTGTCAGCAGTGTGGTTGTCTTTTTCTCGTCCCTAGTCTGGTACTTTTCGTCTGGTACTTTCTGTTGGGTCTTGTTTTTGAGTCACTACGACTGCTTTTTGGTGTTGCAAGTGACTTGGTTGATTTTTCGTTCGGCGGTATTTACTGTACTCTATCGGGGCCATCGATCTGCTCAGTGGGCCGGGAGCGGCTGGCGTGGGCGGTATCCTACTTCCTTCTCTGTGCGTATAGTGATCGTCGGTGATCACTATACGGACAGCAGGGAATACTGTCAGCCATCGGCGCTCCGTTATCATCGTTCCGCAGATTGGTGCGCCGCGCGAATCTCACCTTCGATACGGGTGTACTTTTAGTGACAGTCTCGTTATGGTAAGATTCCCACAGCAAGATGGGACGCTTCTGGATAACTCCCTTACATATGATGGGTATTTTTTCTGTCTCCCCCGTATCGCTCTTCCGGTACGCCTTTACCCTGTTCTTTCCCAGCAGTTAGCTGAGTCGGGGGTATCAGTTCCTGTTATCCCATCCTCATCTTTCTTTCGCTCTTTAGCAGCTCCTATCTGTCCCCGTTTCAGATCAGAGCCGGTGGCAGTGCACAGTTCGCCTTATTCGCCTTCCCTTTTGCTTACGTTTTACTTCTGCTGATTCTGCACCTCCTGTCCCTCCGCGTTCATCTCCAGCGTTCTGCTCAGCAGAGTGCTCCTTACCCTCCTCTTCATGCTCTCTGTCCATTACCATCCCGATGATGAGTAAGGCAGAAATTGCGCTTCTGAATGAGCGCCTTGATTGTCTGTCCAGGAACTCTTGTTCGGAGTTTGCTGGGGCTTATCGATTATCATCGACCGATTGTGAGGAGTCATCTATGGATTCTGTTGAGCCCGCGGTTTCTTTTGCTCGTCCTCCCCGTCGCAGAGTGCGCAGAGTCCATTCTACTCCTCGCACCATCTGTACACGCTCTATAACGGCGTCCGAGCAGGTCGATAGATCTTCTCGACACTCACTATATCTTGTCTGAGTTCGCTAGATCTTTCTGCTTGTTGTTGTCTGCTTTATCTTTCTTCTTTTTGTTTCGTCATGTCGAATTTTCTCTTCTGGAATGTTCGCGGTATTGGGAACCATGATTCCTTGGCTAGGCTTAAACGCATTGTTCGAAAACATTCGGTCGGTGTGCTAGCAATCCTGGAACCTCTTCTAGACCCGGTGGGAATAACCAGTACCGTCTTATCATTAGGTTTTGGCGGAGGGTCTGCCAATGTAACGGGTAAGATTTGGATTTTATGGTCCAAATCCTATTCGGTACACCCTATTTTCGACTCCTCTCAACTTTTATCGGTAGCCTGCACTTCTTCTTTCTTTGCTTCTCCTTTTCTGTTTTCGGCAGTGTATGCCAAATGTGTTCGGTCAGAGAGGCTAACTCTTTGGTCCGATATTTTAGGTCTCGGTTCTATGGGTTTTTCTTCCTCGGTGATTGGCGGCGATTTCAATATCGTCGCATGCCAGGCAGAGAAACGGGGTGGAGCTGCCATCAACCGTCTTGCAATGAAGGATTTTAACTCTTTCATTGTCGGATCTGGTCTCTCAGAGCTCCCATTCGTGGGATCGGCGTTCACCTGGTCTAATAACCAGGTTGGCCCTAGTCGTATCCTATCCAGGCTAGACCGGGTCTTTGGTTCGGAGGATTGGTTTCGATTACCTTTCTCTTTATCGGTTGTCCATCTTCATCGGACCTTCTCTGACCATTCCCGGCTAATAGTTCGTTGCTCTCCTTTCTCGCTGTCTGGGCCCTCGTCTTTTCGCTTCCAAAGTATGTGGAGATCTCACCATACTTTTCATCAAGTGGTAGCTGATTCTTGGTCAGCTCCCATCATCGGTCCTCCCTGTTCTGTTTTCAGTCGCAAGCTGAAGCGCCTCAAGGGCTGTCTTAAAGTGTGGAACACAAACGTATTCAAGAACATATTCGATCGTGTTCGAACTGCCGAAGAAGCTCTAATTGTTGCGGAAGCTTTGGTTGATGAGTGTCCGTCATTATCCAACAAGGAGGCGTGGGCTTCTGCTCAATCCTTTTTTGCCTCGGAACTTCGTCTTGAGAATGACTTCCTTCGCCAAAAGGAGAGAGTCAAGTGGGTAGTCGACGGCGATGCGAACTCCAAGTTCTTCCACTCTTTCATTCGGAAAAAAAAACAACCTTCTTACCATTCGGGAGATCATGCGCCCTGATCTATCTTTAGCATCGTCGCCTGTGGAAGTCATAGATACAATTGTGACTTACTTCCAATCCTTCCTAGGCTCGCCTTCGGTTTCCGAAACCGACCCTTCTCTTTTAGCTTTCATTCCCAGGCTGGTCCTCTCGCCAGAAAGTGATATCCTCTCAGAATTCCCGTCGCCTGAGGAAATCCGAGCTAGTGCTTTCGCTCTATGTAAGGATAGTGCTAGCAGCCCAGACGGTTTCAACGGTACCTTCTACCGTTGCTGCTGGCCAATTATTCAGGTTGACTTCTGTCGTGCTGTTCAGTCATTTTTCGTTGGTAGTTTCCTCCCCTCTAGCTGGACATCCACCAACCTTTTTCTCATCCCGAAGTGCGACCTGCCGCGCTCCTGTGGCGACTTTCGGCCCATCAGCCTTTGTAACTTTTCTAACAAGGTTATTTCCAAGATCTAAGCGTCCCGGTTGGCCCCTTTCCTTGAGCGTATTATCTCTTCATCCCAAGCGGGCTTTGTTAAAGGGCGCTTAATTTCTGACAATGTGCTGTTGGCTCAGGAACTTATTTCCCAGTTAGACAGGAAAGTGTGGGGCTCTAATGTTGTTTTCAAACTTGATATGGCTAAGGCTTACAATCGTATGTCGTGGTTTTTCATCATTAAGGTCTTGAGAACTTTCGGTTTCCTGGAAACATTCATTGACCTTGTTTGGAGGCTTATCTCCAACTGCTAGTTCTCTGTGCTCATTAACGGTTCGGCTAATGGGTATTTCAGGGCTGGGAGAGGTCTACGCCAAGGAGACCCGCTATCGCCTTCTCTTTTTGTGATCGCGGCTGAGGCTTTCATTCGCGGTCTACATTCCTTGACGATATACGGTCAGATCCAGCGTTTTGGGATTCCGAGGGGCTGTCCTCTCATATCGTCTCTGTCTTTTGCAGATGACATTGTTATCTTCTCGAACGGTAGTCGCTCATCTATTCGGAGGCTCCTTAGTTTCATTCATCTTTACGAGAGATCATCCGGTCAGCTCGTTAACTCTTCGAAAAGTTGTTTCGTCCGGGCGAAGGATTGCTCCCCCTCTAGAGCTTCCTGGATTGAGACAATTTCTGGTTTCAACGAGACCACGCTTCCTCTTCCCTACCTGGGTATAGTTCTGTACCGCGGTAGGAAGCTTAATGCTTATTTTGATCCTTTAGCTGACAAGGTACGGGGTAAGGTCATTCGTTGGAATGCGGCTCTACTCTCTCAGGCTGGCAGACTGGTTCTCATAAAGTCTGTGTTAGATTCTATGGGAACTCATGTCTTTGCGACTATGACCCCAACCGCCTCCTTCTTTAGGTCGTATCGTTCTTTGGCCTCTTCCTTTTTCTGGGGCAACAAGGAAGGTGATCGCCGCCATCACTGGATCTCGTGGGACTCGGTTTGTCGCCCCAAAAACGAGGGCGGATTGGGGTTGCGCAACCCCAAGGAAATTTGCTCCGCCTTCGCTTGCAAACTGTGGTACAGATTCGGTGCTAACAACTCTTTATGGTCCTCTTTCCTACACGCTAAGTACCGAAGGCTTGCAGGCGCTAATTATACGGGTTCTCCGTCCTATGCTAGCGAGACGTGGAAGCACATGCAGTCAGTGAAATCCTTATCTGACTCCCATGGCGGTCTTTTAGGATGGGATGGCGCTCCGTTTTCCATCCTCAGAGCTTGGACTTCGATTCGTATTCCTTCACCCATTCGCCCTTTGTTTTCTTTCATCTGGGATTCTCGCTCTCCACCAAAAGTTTCGACCCTCATGTGGCGTATCCTCCATGATGGCCTTCCTTTAGACGAGAACATTCAGCGGATAGGCATCCCATTAGTTTCCCGCTGCAGTTGCTGCGACAACAGGGATTCTGAATCCTTGAACCATTTATTCTTCACTGGTTCTACAGCCAGATCTTGCTGGAACTTCTTCGGAAATTTGGTAGGTGTCCGAGGAATTACCAGATCTGTCAACGATCTACCTTCATCATGGTGGTCTGGGAACTCAAGGAAATCTCTTCGTGCGATCATTCATCGCTTAATTCCTTGTCTCCTTTGCTGGCACATTTGGTGTGCTAGGAACAAGGCTATCTTCGATAGTACTCCTATGGAGCCCGTGACCATTATTAGGCGAGTCAGGAATGATGTTTTCCTTGCTTTTCGAGGTCGGCCTTTCAGGGGACGATTAAGTCCCGGGATCCATCCTCTTGTGGGTCTACTTTCTATTACTTGTGCGATGAGGTCCGCTAGAACGGGAATCGGTTGAGTGTTCCTGTCAGGGCGTTGGTCTACATCCAACGTTCCTGACTATCCCTCCCCCCCCTTATTGTTTGTTTTGATGTGGTCGCTAGTTTTTCAGGTCCAGGTTTTGTAGGGAGCTTTATATTCTCCTAGGATTGATTCCATTGGTTGCACTTCAGCTATCTGTTATTCTAGTCGGATGTTGGTATCCAGAGCTCATCTGGTATTGCTGTTTCGCTGGTTGGGTTTGTTAGCGGCCAGCTTTTATGGTTCTCTATGGTTAGCGAGTTTTGGCTTGCGGTTCTTTGTGGTTCTTGCACTCTATGTCGGTGGGTGGTTTACTTTCAGGTGGACTGGCCTAGACCTTTGGGTGTAGCGGGATTGTTGGTTGAGCGGCTGTTTATTTAGTCCTTCTAGCTTTGTATTATGTTGCTACTGTCAGCTTAGCTTTTTCTTCTTTTGTCTGATACTTTGTTTACCGGGTATGTGTGTCGCATACTTTGTATGTCTTGCTGTATTTTGTGAGCCGTTGGAGAAAGGCTTGTTTCTCCATTCTATTATAATATTCTGGTTTTAAAAAAAACTAGGATTTAGTAGACAAAATATATGTAAAATACTGTAACATATTATATTATTTTTAAAACCCAATACTTATCTACATACCTATATAAAAAAATCTATGAACAAAAATAAGACAATATAGATCTTGTATAAACTCATGTATACTTGTATAAATATGTATATATACATCATCAATATAACACGTACAGCCACAGGCAACATAAGCTTGGAAATAACTTACTGTAAACACTATATATATACTTTGAAATCAACAGCATATTATAACCATAATATATGTACATATACTTTATTGTAAACTTACCAAAACCCAATATATATAGACTAATATAAGCACACTTTCATAAACACATATATATAAACTAGTATAGGCAGTATAGACTAACATATATACGACTAACAGTAAATAAAGATTTATATACACATACACTTATACATACTAACAGATATATATACTTTAAATTGTAACAATCTATTATATATCTTGGAATCATATCAACAAATATAGGGGCTGGTATATATATAAACATAGGCAACTTTCTCATACTTCATAATATATAATAGCTTGATAGGTATAAAATATATACACTTTTTATACTTTAAACTCGTAAACTGTAGCATACATACAAATTTATATATATAGTCACATTATAAAATTTACTATGCGAAATATATATGTTAATATAAACAAACTTACATTATCAGATAAAGATGGAGGCACAATAACTGGTTGCAAATGAAGCATGCAAGGCACAGATGGCTGATGTGAAGAGGCATAGCAAGGAGATTCTAGCGGAGAAGGTGGTTGCGCTATCTGGTGGTGAGGCGGTTTCTTGCGTGGTCGGAGCTATGAGGGTCGGTGGTGTTTGCTGTGCATGAACGGGCTAGGCTAGTGGGTTTGCCCGGTTGTCGAGGCCATGGGGCGGCTGCAAAGTTGAGGCGGAGCAAGGTCAGGCGTTGCTGGGGCCAATGGCGGAGCACGGGTTACGGCGACAGGGGTGGCTGCTGTGTGGGTGACCTGGAGGGCGGAGGTGCTTCGGGTGGGTAGGTGGTGGTAGATGAGTGGAGGCGAAGTTTTGTAGTCGAACAGGGAGGAGGCGGCTACTGCTCACGTTGGTTGCAGCGGGAGGAAGGGCGATGGTGGTCTCGGGTTTTGAATTGGGAAGCCTGATGGGTGACTTGGATGATGTAGAGTTAGCCATTGGAGAGAACGGGAAGAAGCTCGGATCTGGAGGAAATATACGAGGAGAACAGAACCAAGTGGGAAAGGAGAAAGTGAATTGGCTTTAGGCAAATGAGCTGTCACCCTTGAATATCATATGTAAACGAACAGACAAGTGGACCAAGTACAAAATATGAACGGATCCTAAAATAAAGGAGAATGGGAATAGAAAAGGTCAGAGACTAAAATAAAAGGATACAGATAGCACGTTTGGATTTGAAAAGGTAAGAAAGTGGAGCGTCACAAATTTTGTACCGTTACAATAGAACGTTTTATTATTTCCGTCGCGTACCGGACCTCAAAATAAAGAAATAAATATACCGTTGAGATCAGCACGACGAGACGATCAAAACGGTATACAAATATTGGTGGTACGATCACCCGATCAAAAGTCGATAATCGGTACCGAAAATGCTGCTATTCAGCCAGAATTAAGATAAACGGAGTAATAGACATTCAAATTTGACAAAACGAAAGATGACATCTCACTCAGAAGATGATTTAAAAATTTTCTATGTAAAAATATTCAGGTTTGGAAAACATTTTATTATCATCAAATTTAACTGATTAAATTGAAGTAAATTTACGTGCGAAATAAATTTTCATATTTTCGGACGAAAATTTACCAGTTGCTATGTTTAATTAGACGCATTCCAAATATCAAATTTATATTTCAAAATTTTATTGTTTAAAATTTCACAAAAATCCAATTTATTAAATAAATAAAACCACTGAAATTTACGGGTCGTTACACTCTCCCCCACTCAAAACTTTTCGTCCCCGAAAAGGAAGGAGGTAGGAGAGTAGAAGCAACCAAAAGAAAAATAGATTAAAAGACAAGATAAGACAATTAATTTAAACTATATAATTACAAATTAAACTAATTAATATTTAGCAATTTGATTTAATCCAGTGAGTTCACTTAAGTTAAACCAATTCATCTATTTCTAAATTCATTATCTTATTATCTATTCATCCTTAATTAACCATTTCTAAACCATCAATTTGTATAATCATTTATTATACTCATATTTTATTCAACAAATTTAATTCTTTTACCCAAATTATTATTTACTTTATTCCACTTAATATATCTTACCACATATATTTAAACCATATAAATCAATTTAAACCATACAATTTCAATTTATTTTAATTTATATTTAAAATTGATTTTAAATTCAAGGTATTTCCATAGGTTAATCTAATTTCAATTTATTAATTCCTTCAAAACAATTTATTTGTCTCATCTAACATTCAATTAACTTATTATCCTATTTATCTCTATTAACATCCTTATAATAAAATTTAAGTGTATAACATTTATTATAACACTCAAATTTTGTCAATAAACCATTTATATTGTATATTATCCAACTACATATTCAACTTCTGAAAATTTTAGGTAAGTTATGTTGAGATGTAATTGAGTATTATACAAATAAGATTTTTCAATTTAGTTATTCTCAGTTAACTATTTATCTAAGAATTTTGACTTTAGTTTATAATTGAAATCATCTTTAATCTAAAATTTTAGAATTTAAATCTCTGATTTACTTCAAACAATTTAGAGATATATATAATGTATTTATATAAATTTAAATTTTAAAATAAGGTACCTATATATATATATAAATCAAATTATACTGAAGAAATTCAAAACCATAGCAAAGCTACAGAATAGTCTCTCCACTTCGAAACTCGAAAATGAATGTCGATGATGCGGCCGTCATCACCGAAATTATTTTCCAGCGACAAAGAGAAGAGCACTGATTTAAACATTTAAAATTCTTTGAAAACCATTTTATTCGAAAATACTTTGAATAATATACATTTTAATACTTTAAAACAAAGTTTGAAATCACTGGAAATTTAATTCTTAAATTCTCAATTTAAATTCATTTCAATTCCAAATAAATTTATAAACAATAGTCATTTTGTAATAGTCAATGACTTACAAAATAAAAATAAAATGATAATCAAATATTATCATTTTCAACAACCAACTTATTTAACTTTTAATTCCAGAAAATTTTCTTATATATTTATAATATAATCATACAAATTTATTTCGTTTATCAAATTTGAAAATTATATTGTGTCAGTTTGCTCTGTTCAAGTGTTTTGGAAATCCTATCGATAGCGTTGATCAGACGAATCGATCGAAAACCCAAATCAACATCAACAACTCAAAGAACACAATATATAAAACATTTTAATATTTTATATTGATTACAAATACACTCCCTCACACGATGATTCCAGAATTGGATTCCGACAAAAGGATAGAGATCCAAATATAGAGGGACTCTAATCCAAGAGGATTATAATCTAAAATAGATACACTTGAAACGAAGGTTAGATGATTGCATTTCAAACAGGAAGATGGATAAAGTTGTATAAATCGCGGGCAACCATAACCGGGTCAACCGTGACTTCATAGATAAGATCGATGTAGAATTCTGAAGCAAATCGACATTCGATTACCAGAGGTAGAATTCGAGTATAGCATAAGATAGGAGCATCGTAAACCGAGGATACAGAAATCTCCGGTGAATCCATACCGATTGTAAAGGAGTTTCACCCCAGTACAAATTTATTCGAATATTGGCAAGACCGCCGATTTACTATAGAGATCATTCGAAGTGGAGTTATGGGGTACTCCAGAATCAAAAGACACGAATGGGGGACACGAATGGACTTTGGAACCGAAGTGAACGTTCTAAAATTCAAAGGAACTGAGTCAAAGAAGAAGGAATTCAAGCTCGAACGAAAATGATTCTGTAATTGAATTTACTACATATGCTGAGTTTTACCTAAAACCAGAGCTTTGATACCACATGTAACGACCCAGTATTTTCAACCATTCACATCCATTATAAGTGTATAGGTAGACACTCATGCCGGAGTTGAATTGCTCAAAATACCGCGTTGTAAATAAAATTTGGCAAAACTCAGCATATACAGTAAATAAAATAATTACAGATCACAGACACAGAGTAATATAACAATACTACAGTGGAAACAAAGGATAGTAGTTCATGAAGCTACTATATATATATAACAGAGTTAAACAAGATACAACAGAAGTCTCGAATACAATAGATGTCTCAATACAATAATCAAATACAAGATCTGAATACATCACTGGAATCAACAGAATAACTGAAAGCAGGATCGATAGATTGCTGGATCTCCAAGCGAAGCTCCAACTCCAAAGGTGAGTCTCAAATGTTGTATCACTCAGTCTGACCCGAGCGTAAAGCAAAACACAAAACACTCGAGTCAGGATTAACATTCTTATATAAATAAATCCAACTCAAGTGAAATATCAACTAAAATACAAGTAACTTAAAGGATGTTTGGGATAACCATCCTCTAAGGGTCCGTTAAACTATTTACTATGTAGTAATATACGCTATATACAGTAGTGTCTAAATAAGTAAAGTATAATCATATCGGAAAATAGCGTTAAGGGGATGGAGAACCTTAACGCGGTTGGATCTTAAAATCATAATCGTAGTAAAGCTCGATATGGTAGGTGACACGGCACAACTAGGCAATGCCAGGGTAGATATACCAATTACGCACATGGACTGATGGATACGCATAGCAGCCACTACCGTTCCACCTCGAACAACATTCCCAAATCGGAGGATGGCCATCTAGTCAAATCACAAGTAAGAGTATAATATCGAAGAAATGCATCCGAGAAGAGGTGCTACCTCACTGGTCCGAGATCGCTCCTGTTTTAGCCACCTTATGCCAACTCACGGGAGTTGGGTCCACTTAACATACCTTAAGAACGCCACCGCCATCCTACTTCATTCTGGAATCTCCACCGCGTACACGGTTGTCAAAGTGGTTTTCGGTATCGACAAAGAGTATGTCCATATCCGATCCCGGTCTCTTTGCCAACCAATCGTTATTATAACACCGTGGTCGTTTCAAAATAGTTTATACTTCAAACCAAAATCATTATCATTTCAAAACCCAATTTAGTACGATATCATTTCACTTCAAATATCCATTTTCAAAAATCATATTACTTTCCAAAATTATAATGTTTTTAAAAATCATAACACTTTCCTTTTAAACAGTTTAGACATTAAAATTTCGTTATAAAATAAATTAGTTTCCTCAAATTTCACAAATCGATTCAAATAACTCGAATTCCAAAAATTTAATTTAATCAAATCTCACATTATCTGTTTCAACTCGATTCAGCTTCTAAATAAACCATTTCAAATTTTCGATTTCAAATACATATCTTGAACCATAAAATAGGCCATTTCAATTTTAATATACTACAAAGCTTTAAATATTCAACATTTCAAAACTAAATTCGATAAATTTATATACATATCAAATTCACTTTACAATTATTTAGTTTTGAAATATTAACTTAACATTTCCATAACATTTGAATACAATTTCATTTCTACAATTTAATAAACAAAATATCCCATTTAAATATATATAAGTTTGAAATATCCATTTAAGTCACCCTTTCACATTTCAAGTTGTAAAACACTTCTTTAAATCTCAAATTCAATACATTTCAAATCAACTTATTTAAGTTTAATTCTTAAATAAATATAATTTCAATCAATTTCAAATCATTATACATTTTATATTTAAAATATAGATATTAAATAAATACTTAAACATATTATTTACCAACTTTATTAAATCAACTTTAATAAATCTTAAAAATCAATATTTATCAAAACCATATATTTCTTTTCAAAAACCAAAGAAATCATTTTCAAAACGTTTATATATAGACCAACGGTGCCTGTATAAAATTTTCTATCCTATGGTCAAGTGATACGGATATTTATCATTTCAATCCGCAATTTAAAACATATTCGGGTATATATCTTTTCAACCCGAAATCCCAAATTCAATTCAATTGAAAATCGTTTGGGTTTATCATTTCAACCCATAACGATTTCCTCATATTCTACAGATTGTTCGGGTATGTATCATTTCAACCCATAGTGATTCTATACTAACAGGGAACTTACAGAGTGATAACAGATATGATAATAATATAACAACAGTAACATGCATATAACATCAGTATAAATAACAGATAATGGTGTCAGATGTCACAGGTGAACAAATACAGATAATGACATATATAACAATGTAAATAACTAACATCAGCATATTTCAATTGACGTTTCAATTGAAATTAAACTTAATAAATATAAGAATATTAATCGTGAGTGATTGCTCACCTTTCGAGGCTAGATAGGATAGCAATGAGATTGATTTACGAAATGCACGCACGGCTTCCACATCAAAGCTAGATGGATACGATTTAGACGGGTAAAGCTGATAGCTCAGAATTGGTGAAATCAAGTCAAACTGGATTGATGAAGATCAATAGTATAAGTGAACTTATATATATATAAAGTCATATTCCAAATTTAAACACATATTAAATTAAATATACATATTTTTTTCAAAAATCATTGTTTTAAATTAAACACATATATTTACTTTCAAATTCTATGTTATTACCAAAATCAATATATAGGCCGCCAATAAGTATATGCAGCTTATAAACAACAATTCATGTGTAGATTTTATAAATAGATATATGTACAGATTAAACTATAAACATAATGTATGCCAAAATATACTTATAAACAAATATACATATATGATATTATTCAGTGAACCAACATAATATATAGAAATCATTATATATACACAGCAGCCTGCATACCATTTATAAACTGTATACTTTATAGCTTGATAAATTTATAACAATATATACTTTAAGCTTACAACTCTTATATGTATAAACTAGGATTTAGTAGACAAAATATATGTAAAATACTGTAACATATTATATTATTTTTAAAACCCAATACTTATCTACATACCTATATAAACAAATCTATGAACAAAAATAAGACAATATAGATCTTGTATAAACTCATGTATACTTGTATAAATATGTATATATACATCATCAATATAACACGTACAGCCACAGGCAACATAAGCTTGGAAATAACTTACTGTAAACACTATATATATACTTTGAAATCAATAGCATATTATAACCATAATATATGTACATATACTTTATTGTAAACTTACCAAAACCCAATATATATAGACTAATATAAGTACACTTTCATAAACACATATATATAAACTAGTATAGGCAGTATAGACTAACATATATACGACTAACAGTAAATAAAGATTTATATACACATACACTTATACATACTAACAGATATATATACTTTAAATTGTAACAATCTATTATATATCTTGGAATCATATCAACAAATATAGGGGCTGGTATATATATAAACATAGGCAACTTTCTCATACTTCATAATATATAATAGCTTGATAGGTATAAAATATATACACTTTTTATACTTTAAACTCGTAAACTGTAGCATACATACAAATTTATATATATAGTCACATTATAAAATTTACTATGCGAAATATATATGTTAATATAAACAAACTTACATTATCAGATAAAGATGGAGGCACAATAACTGGTTGCAAATGAAGCATGCAAGGCACAGATGGCTGATGTGAAGAGGCATAGCAAGGAGATTCTAGCGGAGAAGGTGGTTGCGCTATCTGGTGGTGAGGCGGTTTCTTGCGTGGTCGGAGCAATGAGGGTCGGTGGTGTTTGCTGTGCATGAACGGGCTAGGCTAGTGGGTTTGCCCGGTTGCCGAGGCCATGGGGCGGCTGCAAAGTTGAGGCGGAGCAAGGTCAGGCGTTGCTGGGGCCAATGGCGGAGCACGGGTTACGGCGACAGGGGTGGCTGCTGTGTGGGTGACCTGGAGGGCGAAGGTGCTTCGGGTGGGTAGGTGGTGGTAGATGAGTGGAGGCGAAGTTTTGTAGTCGAACAGGGAGGAGGCGGCTACTGCTCACGTTGGTTGTAGCGGGAGGAAGGGCGATGGTGGTCTCGGGTTTTGAATTGGGAAGCCTGATGGGTGACTTGGATGATGTAGAGTTAGCCATTGGAGAGAACGGGAAGAAGCTCGGATCTGGAGGAAATATACGAGGAGAGCAGAACCAAGTGGGAAAGGAGAAAGTGAATTGGCTTTAGGCAAATGAGCTGTCACCCTTGAATATCATATGTAAACGAACAGACAAGTGGACCAAGTACAAAATATGAACGGATCCTAAAATAAAGGAGAATGGGAATAGAAAAGGTCAGAGACTAAAATAAAAGGATACAGATAGCACGTTTGGATTTGAAAAGGTAAGAAAGTGGAGCGTCACAAATTTTGTACCGTTACAATAGAACGTTTTATTATTTCCGTCGCGTACCGGACCTCAAAATAAAGAAATAAATATACCGCTGAGATCAGCACGACGAGACGATCAAAACGGTATACAAATATTGGTGGTACGATCACCCGATCAAAAGTCGATAATCGGTACCGAAAATGCTGCTATTCAGCCAGAATTAAGATAAACGGAGTAATAGACATTCAAATTTGACAAAACGAAAGATGACATCTCACTCAGAAGATGATTTACAAATTTTCTATGTAAAAATATTCAGGTTTGGAAAACATTTTATTATCATCAAATTTAACTGATTAAATTGAAGTAAATTTACGCGCGAAATAAATTTTCATATTTTCGGACGAAAATTTACCAGTTGCTATGTTTAATTAGACGCATTCCAAATATCAAATTTATATTTCAAAATTTTATTGTTTAAAATTTCACAAAAATCCAATTTATTAAATAAATAAAACCTCTGAAATTTACGGGTCGTTACAGTTCAATTAGTTCAAATATTAATAAAATTATATAATTGTCATACAAGGTTTGAAACCGTGAAGAAATGATCAGAAATGGAAAATGGATTGCAAAATGAAAACAAAGGTGAGATTTTTCTCACTCAAATTATAAATGGAATTTTGCTGTTATTGATTGATTTGATTGCTATTGGATGTGATATTAGATATAGTAGGATATATCTATATATATATAGCAATATATACATATTGGCATATGTATATATTGGATTAATTGATTTCCCGCCTCGTATAGCGGATGAGACGCTATTGCGCCGTTAGTAAGCGGATGATTTTATAAACCCATATATCGCGATATTCCACCTCGAAGTGGAATTGGTATTGTGCTAACGTCTATGGATGCAGGGAAACAGGTTGGAGGGATCCAACTGGATTCCTCACCATTATTTATTTATTTACAGATATTGATGTATATTCTGTTATCATATTGATATATGATGTTTGTTGTTGTGATTGACTAATTGGTGCTGTTGCATCAACGGATTCAGTTTTGAAGTTTAAAGATAACAACTTTTACTTTAAAAGGATTTTAAAGTGATTTTTGAAAGTAGACGTTTTATTGAATTTTTGAATTGATTTATTTCAAATAAATAAACGTCTAAAATTTTAAAGTTATAAAAGTTAAGATTTTTGTGAAATAAAATCAAAGTGTGATTTTTGAAATAAAAGTTAAGAAATTTATGAAATGGTTTAAATTGGGATTTCTGGTATTATAAACAATTTATTTAAAAGATGTACAAAAATGGATATTTATAAATTTGAAATATTTGGATTATAAGACAAGTTTCTATAAGTGTTAAAATGAAGTATAAATGGGATTTCATAATTTAATGAAATCTGAAAGTTTTAAATTTTGTGAAGTTTAAAAGAACGATTTCTTTTAAAATAAATGAATTATAAGTTATATTAACTTATAAGATGGACCTTTGGTATATACATTGAGTTATAAATTGAATAGGTCATTAAAGAAGATTTATAAATCGAAGTTGTTATAAAATGGAAATAGAATTTATAAACGTTGTTTTTATAAATTCGAAAATAAATCAAATTTTATGAATTTAATATAGAAGGTTATTAAGGGAATTTTTTCCACGATTTTGGATAGTGGATAATTCTTGAAATAAAATGTGTAGAAAATAGTGAAATGTGGTTAGTGAAGTATATTCACGATTTTGGACAGTGAATATATTATTAAGTGAAATGGATATGTTTTGGAAAGTGACATTAAAGATAAAGTTAATTGTTTTAACGATGTTTTAAAATGTATTGAATATCGAAATCATAGATTTCAACATTCATTGTTCAAATAGACGTTTTCGAGGAATAAGGAAATGGTGGACTATAACACTGTTGTTATAGTAAATGGTTTCCGAAAGGAAATGTTTTTATATAGTATTGGGATTTATATATCTATCTAAATTCCGAATCCCTATACTAGTGATTTTGAGTTGTCGTAACGATGTTTTACGTAACATTCGTTTTGACTCAAATAGATGTTGTTATAGTAAATGATTTCCTTAAAGAATGAAATGTATACTTAATTTTGATTTAAGTATAACGAATATTTTCAAATGTTGAAAATAAATAGATTTGTGAATTACTTATTATTAAATAAGTATGGGAATGTTTTCCAAAATGAAATGAAACGTTTTTGAGATTTATCTTCTTAAAGATAAAATGAAATTGAATATTTGAAATCGACTTGAGAATCGTATATCAGTAGATATTTTGAAAATATAAATTCACTATGGAATTTATAAAGGAAAGGGAAACTGTTTAGAAAAATAAATGTTGATTTATTTTTGAAGTGTGGAAATTTTATATCTAGTAAAGATATTTTGGAAATAAATAATTTGGAAAATTATTTGGAATCTGATGATGTTGCGCATCTTTATTGATAGTTAAATAACCGACTATCAATAATTACCTTGAATAGTTATTTGTTGTGAATTGGATGAATTTGAATGCCACACTTATTTTTAAATAAGCGCTCACTATTCGGGTTAGCCAGGAAAGGACCATGGGGTCGTATAACCCATTCGAATATGTGATACGTCGTTATGAATTGCGTTCGAAGACCGGATATTTTTGAAAACGGAAGGATTACTGTCGAGTTACTCTACATCGGCTGATCTCCGATTTAGAGGTTTTATCACCCTTAGTGACGGGAAGTCCGGACGTGATTAGAAATTTATTCGGATGTGCAAGGGCTTCGTGAGAAGTGCCTTCGGTTCTGTTCGATCCCGGAACAGACTTGTATGGATTGTATGTATGACGTTACAAATTGAGATATAAAGATGATTTCTTTCAAATACATTTCTGTTGGTGGCGGAGAATTTATTCTCTTAGCTTAACACCCTTATCTGAGACATACGAGCTCAGAGGTTATGTAGTTGAAATTTATCAGCGATATACTCCCAATTTGGTAACGTGGCATACTGAGTGTTGCTGTGAAATGATCAGTGTTTGATCATTTGCGATATGATCATTTGTTTGATCTTATATCTTTGTGATCATAGGTTGATCATTTGTTTGACCCGAAGCATGGCTTTGTAGAAAGCGTAGCTTTGTGGACGAGACTTCGTCGAGCCTCACACCCCGGAAATGGTCAAAACAGGAAGGATGCAGCAAGGTTCTAGGGAGTAGCGCCCCTTAGTGTATGTCATTCCTTTTGGATAGAGGTGGTATCATGGTATGGAGCCCAGATACTTAACCTATGTTGATACTGCTTATTATGTGGTTTGTTGCGAATCGGGGATCCTCGGGAAGATCGGTTACGATCGGGGGATGGCATACGCGTGTCAGTAGTTACCTATTTTTGCAGAGGTAACCCGGCCTTGTGTTGGCAGAGATCCGGTTAGGTTCTCGGGTCGTCTATTTCAGGGACGTACCCATCGTGGCATAGGAAGTTCCTTAGCCTGACCATTTGTTGGAAATCCAAAGAAACAATACGAGCCTTGTACGGTTTTAGTTGTAGAACCTGCCATTTAATATGGTAGCTATAGTAAGCATACTATAATGGTACCTATGCTGGCTAAGATTTATATTTTACTTTCGAAATGTTTTCTACACTATGCACTAATAATAATATAAAAAAGGATTTGATTTTTTTGCGTAGTAAGCATCTTTGACTATCATAAGAAGAAATCTCCCCCAATTCTGCGTTTGCATTGTGTGTGTGGCGGGAGGTCTTATGGTAGTTTCATTTTCCAAAGTCATTGCGAATCTATTTTAAAATATTCCTTTGTTGTTTTAAAGAAAAACTGTTTTACGATCTCACACCAGTCATCATGACTGACTCGGAGTTTATTGTTCCCTTCTAAACTCTGGGTGCCCACCAATTTCCACACGGGCAGCCTAGAGTTATGTTATCAGGATATTCTGGATATTCTGGAGCTTTGGAAGCAAGCTGGATGGCGATACGTATCACCTATACTTTATTTTATTCTGCTGTGTATTCTGTATGAGGACAAGTTATATAACTGTCCATTGTTGTATATTGACTCTGATTGATGTATGTATAAACTGATATAGTTCTTTGTTTTAAAAGACTAATGATTATCTATTATATATTGTTCCGCTGCGATATGTGAGATTCTGTTATTATTTCTGTTTCTGTTGTTGTTCTGTTGTTCTTCTTTCTTCTTCTTCTGCTTTCTTCTTCTTCTCTTTTTCTTCTATCTTTTCTTCTATTTCTTTTTCTTAAAACCCCTCAGGGTTCGTATTTCCATGCATCTTGAGTTAATCAATGGAATTTAGTGTTTAATCAAGGGTACGGATTTGCGGGTCTTGACAGCGTGGTATCAGAGCATATGGTTAAGCGACAACCCTGCTCTGTTGGGTGTTACTCATTAGAGATAGAGTCAGTAGTACTCTAGAATGAGTTGAGTGTAATAATAAATACGAGTGCGTATTTGTTAGTGAATATAAAAATGTTTTATATTGTGTTTGCTTATCCGTTGAGATGTTTGTGAATTTTGGTCGGTATGTGGGATGCCATATTATCGATAGGGATTTCTAAACACTTAAACGAGGCAAGACGACATAGTATTGTTTTAAAATAGGGTGAATGAAATAATTTTGCCCAAAACTATTTTTGTATAGAAAAGAAATAATTTTCTATGAATTATTATAGTATATGGATATTTGGTTGTTAGAAAGTGATAATATTGAAATGTTATCATTATTATATGAAATTGAATAAGAAATTGAAATCATAACTCCAAAGTTAAGAAATAAATTCACATATAAATGAAATGTGAGAATGTAAATTATAAAAGTGATTTGTAATTTAGAACGGAATTCCAGAGAAGTATTTGGAAATGTTTTGAAAAGAATTTGAAAATTTTGGAGATTTGGAAAGTTTAAATCTTTTTTGATTTGAAAATGAATTTCAAAGGTTTTGAAAAGTATTTTAGAGAGATGAAAGCTCTAAACTCTTTTAGGTCGCTGGAAAATAATCCTGATGATGATGGCCACATCATTAGAATTCATTTTCGGGTTTCCAAAAGAGGAATTGCTGCCAAATTGTTTTAAATAAAAGTTGTTTGAAAATTTGGGTTTTGTTTTGGAAATTCAAAAGGATAATTTGAATTGTTTTCAAAATGATTTTGAAAAAAGTTGAAAAGACTCTGGAATCCTATTTAAAATATTTATGGGAACAAGAAATGAGTTGATAACTTATACAATTTGCATTTTGATTGAATAAATTTAACTTAAGGAATTTTAAGTTGAATTAAAGTAAGTATAAGTTATATAACTTATAAAATGAGAAATAAAATAATAACCAAAGATTTGAAAATGAATTCATTTAACAAATGAGAATTATTAATGTGAATTAAGAATATAAAGAGATGAATTCATATATGAATAAAATTGTAAATATAAATTGTAAGTGAATTTATAATTGGAAAATGGAATTCCAGAAAAGATAATTGAAATTAAAATTCATTAGTAGAATGAAATTGTAAGTAAATGTATAAATGATTTGATGAATCGAGATGTAAATAAGTTAATGACTTATGAATATTTGAAAATTTGATAGAAATGAGATTCAAATTGAAATGAAGAAATTTGTGAATGAATAAATAAATTTGCAATTGCAAGTGCAAGAAAATGAAATTAAAATGTTAAAATTCATTTTGAATTTGTAAGTAAATAAAACTGGAATTGAATTTGATTTGTGAAGTATTAAACTAAAATTAGTAAGTGAAGCTAATTAAATATTGACCAAGTGAATAAGGTTTGAAACGAATTAAATTCAATAATTATAAAAGGAAGGTAAACTGAATTCGAATTTGAAATCCAATTTAAATGCAAGTAGGTTTAACCGAAGTGGTAAATTGAAAATAAATATAATGTGTATATGGAATATTTGTACTGAACTTAAGAAATGAAGTGTGAAATTCTTAAGTAAAATTTGATGATTGAACAAAAGAATAAAACTGGAGTTAAAACTGAATATTGAAAACGAATTTGAATTGTGTGAAATAAAATGAAGTTTTGAGAATAAAATGAAGTTAATTGATAAAAATTCAATATCCAGAAGTTGAATTGAATCCAAACTAGATTGGAATTGCGAATTGAATTTAGATGAATGTGAAATGTAAAATTGAATGAGAATAAATATATAACTTCAATAGTAAGCTAAAATGTATAAACAGTTTATATTGAAAATTTTGTAATAGAATTTGCAAAATGATTTGAATATGTAACTAGATATTATGGCTAGTAGGATATACAGGTTATAAAGGAATTGGAAAATTTATTTCAAAGATGAATTTGAATTGCTCGAAAAAGGTATGTATTTAAATTTGAATATGAGTTTTGATGACTTTTTTCTCTAGCCGCTTAGCTTTTTCTTTTTCTTTTTGAAATCTGAGAGTCCGTAGGGATGTTTTGTAGTCGTACCGTGTTAGCCGTGCAAAGGAGACGCTGGCGAAATTTTTCGAGAATTTCGAGTGTTAGAAAATTTTTGAGAAATTTTGAAAGTTTAAAATTTGAATTTAAACTCGAATTTGAATTGAGAAGTTAAACAATGTTGTTTGAAACTTATAATAGAAGTTGGAAAAAGCTAGTTGAATGATAACGAATCTTTAGTAGAAAGATTTGTTTTGAAAATTTGAGAAAACTATTGAATGTTGAAAAATAGTAGACGAGTTAAGGACCATTTTTCCTGACTTGTAATTTCGGGACGAAATTCTTTTAAGGAGGGAAGTTTGTAATGACCCAGAATTTTGAACAAATTAAATTGAAAATATTTAATTAATTTTAAATATTTGAACGATGATTTAATTTGAATTCCCGATATAACTCTGAATTTGGCGATTAAATTATAAAATTTAATCTATTGAATTGAATAAAAATTTAAATCTTCAATTTTTAAAGTTGAAGAAAAATATTTCGAAAGCTTTTAAAATTCATATTGACAATACCGAAGATAATCGAACTTTCAGAATTGAATTTTAAACTGTTTTGCTCAGTTTTGATTTTAATTGTTTGAACCGATATTTAAAAATAGTCATTTTTCAAACAGTCTCGAAATTCGACGAAACCAGTTCCATTGGGTCCGTAATATCGTATTATTATCGGATTTCAAATTTCGTGGCATTTGGAGTTGTTATGTGCGAATACGACATGTAAACGCGTTGAAAGTTGTATCGAAACAAATTGAGTTAAAAATTTAAATTTAAAATTTAAAACAAACGATAGCGTCCCTAACTTCGTGCCTAAATTCACGCCTGGAATCTCGTTCAAAATCACGAAACAGATCGTGTACACCATGCCTCCTTTCATTTTTATAATCTCCCTCATTCCTCTCCAGTTTTCAAAAAACCAAAATCAGAACAAAGCAAACGAACACTCCTTCGTTCCTCCTTTACGATTATAAAATCAAAACACTATCTCGAACAAAATAAATGACCGCACGATTAAAATCGTTCGAAAGCAATTAGAAAAGAGAGGAGATCGAACTCGAGCCAACGGGGCGGAGGCAATCGCGATTCGCAGATCGAGGTTGGAGCCGAGTTCGTTCGCAACGAACTAGGGTTGGCAGAGCGCGCGTGGGTTTGGGTGTGTCGCGAGTGGTGGAGACGAGCTCGAAACGTTCGAGTAGCGGTCTGGTCTTTGAAGCTGAGGCTGTAGGCAGCGGCGAGCTCGAGTCGCGATGTTCGCGTGGTCGGAGTTGTGGGTAGTTCAGGTGGGATTGGCGACTAAGTTGAGAATCAGTTCGATGTCACGATCGGCGATGGGTCGCGATGCATCATGGGACCGCGCGTGCTCGCGAGTGAATCTAGGGTTTCGGCAAGACGTGGGTCTCGAGCCTGGTATCGTGATTAGGTATAAATTTTAACTTCAAACTTAATTTTAAAATAGATGTTAAATTTGTTACTGCAGAAAAAAATGTGTTAAATTAGCTTACTTAATTACTTTAGCTTTTAAGAAATTTTTAAAAGGAGGAATTAATTTAAATTTAAATTTGTGAGTTAATTAAAATTATGAATGGTAAATAATTGATTGTTCAATTAGTTCAAATATTAATAAAATTATATAATTGTCATACAAGGTTTGAAACCGTGAAGAAATGATCAGAAATGGAAAATGGATTGCAAAATGAAAACAAAGGTGAGATTTTTCTCACTCAAATTATAAATGGAATTTTGCAGTTATTGATTGATTTGATTGCTATTGGATGTGATATTAGATATAGTAGGATATATCTATATATATATATAGCAATATATACATATTGGCATATGTATATATTGGATTGATTGATTTCCCGCCTCGTATAGCGGATGAGACCCTATTGCGCCGTTAGTAAGCGGATGATTTTATAAAACCCATATACCGCGATATTCCACCTCGAAGTGGAATTGGTATTGTGCTAACGTCTGTGGATGCAGGGAAACAGGTTGGAGGGATCCAACTGGATTCCTCACCATTATTTATTTATTTACAGATATTGATGTATATTCTGTTATCATATTGATATATGATGTTTGTTGTTGTGATTGACTAATTGGTGCTGTTGCATCAACGGATTCAGTTTTGAAGTTTAAAGATAACGACTTTTTCTTTAAAAGGATTTTAAAGTGATTTTTGAAAGTAGACGTTTTATTGAATTTTTGAACTGATTTATTTCAAATAAATAAACGTCTAAAATTTTAAAGTTATAAAAGTTAAGATTTTTGTGAAATAAAATCAAAGTGTGATTTTTGAAATAAAAGTTAAAAAATCTATGAAATGGTTTAAATTGGGATTTCTGGTATTATAAACGGTTTATTTAAAAGATGTACAAAAATGGATATTTATAAATTTGAAATATTGGGATTATAAGACAAGTTTCTATAAGTGTTAAAATGAAGTATAAATGGGATTTCATAATTTAATGAAATCTGAAAGTTTTAAATTTTGTGAAGTTTAAAAGAACGATTTCTTTTAAAATAAATGAATTATAAGTTATATTAACTTATAAGATGGACCTTTGGTATATACATTGAGTTATAAATTGAATAGGTCATTAAAGAAGATTTATAAATCGAAGTTTTTATAAAATGGAAATAGAATTTATAAACGTTGTTTTTATAAATTCGAAAATAAATCAAATTTGATGAATTTAATATAGAAGGTTATTAAGGGAATTTTTTCCACGATTTTGGATAGTGGATAATTCTTGAAATAAAATGTGTATAAAATAGTGAAATGTGGTTAGTGAAGTATATTCACGATTTTGGACAGTGAATATATTATTAAGTGAAATGGATATGTTTTGGAAAGTGACATTAAAGATAAAGTTAATTGTTTTAACGATGTTTTAAAATGTATTGAATATCGAAATCATAGATTTCAACATTCATTGTTGAAATAGACGTTTTCGAGGAATAAGGAAATGGTGGAGTATAACACTGTTGTTATAGTAAATGGTTTCCGAAAGGAAATGTTTTTATATAGTATTGGGATTTATATATCTATCTAAATTCTGAATCCCTATACTAGTGATTTTGAGTCGTCGTAACGATGTTTTACGTAACATTCGTTTTGACTCAAATAGATGTTGTTATAGTAAATGATTTCCTTAAAGAATGAAATGTATACTTAATTTTGATTTAAGTATAATGAATATTTTCAAATGTTGAAAATAAATAGATTTGTGAATTACTCATTATTAAATAAGTATGGGAATGTTTTCCAAAATGAAATGAAACGTTTTTGAGATTTTATCTTCTTAAAGATAAAATGAAATTGAATATTTGAAATCGACTTGAGAATCGTATATCAGTAGATATTTTGAAAATATAAATTCACTATGGAATTTATAAAGGAAAGGGAAACTGTTTAGAAAAATAAACGTTGATTTATTTTTGAAGTGTGGAAATTTTATATCTAGTAAAGATATTTTGGAAATAAATAATTTGGAAAATTATTTGGAATCTGATGATGTTGCGCATCTTTATTGATAGTTAAATAACCGACTATCAATAATTACCTTGAATAGTTATTTGTTGTGAATTGGATGAATTTGAATGCCACACTTATTTTTAAATAAGCGCTCACTATTCGGGTTAGCCGGGAAAGGACCATGGGGTCGTATAACCCATTCCGAATATGTGATACGTCGTTATGAATTGCATTCGAAGACCGGTGTTGAAGACCGGATATTTTTGAAAACGGAAGGATTACCGACGAGTTACTCTACATCGGCTGATCTCCGATTTAGAGGTTTTATCACCCTTAGTGACAGGAAGTCCGGACGTGATTAGAAATTTATCCGGATGTACAAGGGCTTCGTGAGAAGTGCCTTCGGTTCTGTTCGATCCCGGAATAGACTTGTATGGATTGTATGTCTGACGTTACAAATTGAGATATAAAGCTGATTTCTTTCAAATACATTTCTGTTGGTGGCGGAGAATTTATTCTCTTAGCTTAACACCCTTCTCTGAGACGTACGAGCTCAGAGGTTATGTAGTTGAAATTTATCAGCGATATACTCCCAATTTGGTAACGTGGCATACTGAGTGTTGCTGTGAAATGATCAGTGTTTGATCATTTGCGATATGATCATTTGTTTGATCTTATATCTTTGTGATCATAGGTTGATCATTTGTTTGACCCGAAGCATGGCTTTGTAGAAAGCGTAGCTTTGTGGACGAGACTTCGTCGAGCCTCACACCCCGGAAATGGTCAAAACAGGAAGGATGCAGCAAGGTTCTAGGGAGTAGCGCCCCTTAGTGTATGTCATTCCTTCTGGATAGAGGTGGTATCATGGTATGGAGCCCAGATACTTAACCTATGTTGATACTGCTTATTATGTGGTTTGTTGCGAATCGGGGATCCTCGGGAAGATCGGTTACGATCGGGGGATGGCATACGTGTGTCAGTAGTTACCTATTTTTGCAGAGGTAACCCGGCTTTGTGTTGGCAGAGATCCGGTTAGGTTCTCGGGTCGTCTATTCCAGGGACGTACCCATCGTGGCATAGGAAGTTCCTTAGCCTGACCATTTGTTGGAAATCCAAAGAAACAATACGAGTCTTGTACGGTTTTAGTTGTAGAACCTGCCATTTAATATGGTAGCTATAGTAAGCATACTATAATGGTACCTATGCTGGCTAAGATTTATATTTTACTTTCGAAATGTTTTCTACACTATGCACTAATAATAATATCAAAAAGGATTTGATTTTTTTGCGTAGTAAGCATCTTTGACTATCATAAGAAGAAATCTCCTTCAATTCTGCATTTGCATTGTGTGTGTGGCGGGAGGTCTTATGGTAGTTTCATTTTCCAAAGTCATTGCGAATCTATTTTAAAATATTCCTTTGTTGTTTTAAAGAATAACTGTTTTACGATCTCACACCAGTCACCATGACTGACTCGGAGTTTATTGTTCCCTTCTAAACTCTGGGTGCCCACCAATTTCCACACGGGCAGCCTAGAGTTATGTTATCAGGATATTCTGGATATTCTGGAGCTTTGGAAGCAAGCTGGATGGCGATACGTATCACCTATACTTTATTTTATTCCGCTGTGTATTCTATATGAGGACAAGTTATATAATTGTCCATTGTTGTATATTGACTCTGATTGATGTATGTATAAACTGATATAGTTCTTTGTTTTAAAAGACTAATGATTATCTATTATATATTGTTCCGCTGCGATATGTGAGATTCTGTTATTATTTCTGTTTCTGTTGTTGTTCTGTTGTTCTTCTTTCTTCTTCTTCTGCTTTCTTCTTCTTCTCTTTTTCTTCTATCTTTTCTTCTATTTCTTTTTCTTAAAACCCCTCAGGGTTCGTATTTCCGTGCATCTTGAGTTAATCAATGGAATTTAGTGTTTAATCAAGGGTACGGATTTGCGGGTCTTGACAATAACAATCCCAGATGAGTGAGATTTACTCACCTTCGATTTTTGTTTTGCAATCCGACCCAACCCAGCTTGTTTTTTTTCTTCACGATTTCAGACCTTGAATAAATATTAGATGATTTTATTAATTTTCGAATAAATAAAAAAAATTAATTTCCATTTTACAGATTTAATCAAATTATTTTATTTAAAAATAAATTTACTGTTCAACATTTTCTTTTTACTATATATACATATATTTTCCTTTTTCTTAATCTATATATATACTACTCTCAGACATTATCTGATAAGTGAAATAATATACCTTCTGCTTTATATATATAGCTGAATGTTTTTAAACAAAACTGTATTATATCCTACTGCTAATATTTGATAAATGATAATAATCAATAATTATTTTCAAGCTTAAACTTGATTAAACATTTAAATTAAAACGTTTTCAAAATTTAAAATTACCTAAATACGAACAAGAAACAACGGCGAGCTTCCCCGATCAACCACACCAACAATCATCGAAACCCCTATTACTACCGCGACTGTTGCAGCTCTCCAGGATCGAAATCGCGAAATCGCGACTACCATTTGCCTCGACTCCTTCCTGTCGCCACTTCAACGAAGCCGAAGTCGAGGTCGTAATCGAAGTCTAAACCCTAGCTGGTACTGGAATTGCTACCTAATCTCTATTCGCTTTGCGATTTGATCGACGAACCCAACAACTCGATTTCGACGATCCCAACGATCGGTCCACGCTCGATTCGCCTGCTATTGCTTGCTCGACTCGAGCTCCCTCATCATGTCGCACTCGCGGTTTTTTTATTATTAGAGAAGACTAAGGGAAGGTGTAACGACCCGTATTTTCACGGATCGAAAAGTTCGTCAAATCTGGAGTTTTAGCATTTTTTTAGTCATTTCAGATTTTAGGCAAATTTTGCCTAAGTCCTAAGTCGTTCACGACTTAGCATGAGTCGTGAGTCGTATACGACTTAGGAGAGGAGTTCTGGGCGAGTTAAGGACTCAAGGAGATAAGTCGTAGCTGGGCTAGGTTAGTAGGTTGAAGTTTACTCGGCAAGTGTTAAGTCGTAGGTTGTAAGTCGTTGCCGAGTTAAGGGATAACAACCTAAGGAAGTGACCGACTTATAGTTTTAACCGACTTAAGGATAGTGGTGAGTTAAGTGTTAAGTCGGCTGACGAGTCAAGATAGTGGTCGACTTAAGACCTGGACGACTTAGTAGTTAGTATGTCTGACCAGTTATTTGTTAAGTCGTTGCCGAGTTAAGGAAGTGGGGTTGACCGACTTAAGGGTTAGGTCGGCAACGACCTAAGGACATGTTGTGAGCGACCTAAGTGTTTGGGTGTTAAGTGTTAGGTCGGCAGGGTAATTGAGTCGGTAGGTAGTTGAGTCGGCAACGTGTGTTGAGTTGTGAGTCGGCAGTACGTCTCTTGTGTTAAATCGTAACCCAGTTACGAGTTAAGTCGTAGTTGTATTCCTTCGTATGTCTTAAGTCGGCAAGGCACTTATGTCGGCAACGACCTAAGTTAAGTCGCGCCTATGTGTTAAGTCGCAGTTGCGCTTTGTTGTTGAGTCGTCAACCGACTTAGGACTTGGGTTTTGCGGCAGTATGATAAGTCTGCTTCGTTGAGTCGGTCATTTGGTTAAGTCGTAGGTCGGCGAGGCAGTTAAGTCGTTAGGTCGTATAGGCTGGTTAACTCGGCAGGCAGATGAGTTTTTAGGTCGGCAAGGCACTAGGTCGGCAAGGCATTAGGTCGGCATGGTGTTAAGTCGGCACCGACTTAAGAAGATAGCCGAGTTACGACTTAAGGCCAGTTTTCAGCTATAAATAGGAGGGGTTGTTCTCACTTTTTGGATCCGGATTTTGAAGCGACGAAGTGCTGCCATTTTGAGAGCTCGACTTCTACACTTCTTCACTTCTTTTCTCCACTCTAATCTAGTGCTTCCATCCATCCAAATCGAAGATCAAGATTGAAGATTCAAGAGCTTAGATTGAAGATCTTCATCTTTTTTAGAGAGATTTCTTCATTTGAAGCGGATTTGTGGTAGATCTAGCTTCATCCTTCGCTGTCCAGATCTGAAGTTGATATCTTTTGGATTGTTTAGGTGATTTGGTGAGTGGTGATTATCTCTCACACGGATCCAAAGGAGTATATCGGATTGTTGGCTCGTTTTGGTGTTAAAATAGAGACTTCCATGCATTTTCTCCATCCTATGTGTAGATCCATATAGATCCATTGTTCATAATGATGTTGCATCCATTTTATCATATGTTAACCTATGCAAGTTCATTCATCAAGTTTGTAGAGATATAATCCATGTTTTCATGCTTATTGGACTTTCAACTCTTTAATTACGAAAATGCCATTATTGTTATAATTGTCTACTTAGATCATTTTTGAATGCTTGATTGCTTGGATTGATGTTTGATTTGATTGATTGTTATGAACTAGATGATTGATGATTAGATTAGATCGAAGATGATTCAAAAGCTAAGGGAAAGGCTCTTGAATTGGAAAAGCTGCTCGTGGCATATGTAGCGGGATGATGAAGCTCTTATGCATAGATCCGATGATGTGATGTAGAGATGGGGCTTTGCAAGGATGTAATGAAGCGAGGCAATCATATGATGAAGACTTGGTCTAATCCAGGCGGGATCATTCCAAGCATGTTGATAACTCGGTGATATGATTCGAGTTGAGGATAATGGATGCTCGAGAGGCGCTTGAGCTAGTATGGCAATAGTCGTCGAGGAGGATGACTAGGAGGTTGAGATCTCATCGTTGTTGAAGGTTCTAGCATGCTCTAAGCAAGAGTACATGGGGACGCCCAAAAGACTAAGTTGATGGTCGAGTACTCTGGGTAGATTCGATAATCCTAGGCACGGGTCACGATGACGTGCGGGAGTTATGTCTAGAACCGGGGTTACCATTAGCCCTTGACGGACGGCTGAAAGAATGTGCCGGTCATTCAATTAACGGTGATATCGCAACAATGATAACAGTGATAGCCGAGTCATGGATGTTTGGTTGTATCATCATTCGGTCTCAAGAGCGGTATTTCCTGGGTGCTTATCTGACCTTGGTTTTAGACCTTGGGATTTGTACTTGGAAAACATCGCTCTTGACTCGAGTGACAATTGCTTTACTTTAAATTGTATGCTCTGCTATGTTTGCTTCTGCTTAGTGTGTGTCTGGGGGCTATCACTGTAGAATGAGGTTGGAGTGGGAGGGTTGTATTCCTATTCCTTTTCCTTTATGCTCTTTTGGTATGTTGTTAGTTAATTTACTGCTCACTAAGACTGTTGTCTGACTCAAGGCTTTATGTTTTAATTCTTATTGCCTTGGGCTGTTCGTCCATTTTGGGACGGGCAGACTAGGTAGCAGGTGACAGGTGCTGTTCTCTTCTCACGATGCTGATATCGAAGACGAGCTAGAGGGTTGCATATTATCTTCTTATATGTACTGGTTTTTTCCGCTGTTTTGTATTCTCTGAGAGTTATGTAGTGAGGCTGGATGTATTGACTATGTGGATGCTTGTATTCAACTATTATGGAGTTTTATATGATGTCATTTTATTCTGTAAAGCTTCACTATACATATGTTCTATTGTATTTTGTCCATGCGCTGTGAGTAATACGATAGATCCTGTTGTTTTAATCTTACCTTGACAATCGTCCATGGTCGCCTGGCACACTTTACAGCGCTCTATCTCTAGATTCGGTGCAGGGGTCATGGGCGGTCGTCACATTTGGTATCAGAGCATTGGTTAATCGATTTTACCCAACGCTCGCTGTCGTAACTACGTATGAGAGACGTAATTGTATTTTGATGGATGATTACTATATATAATATAGTGGCTTAGTAGAGTTTGAGTCCTTTATGCAGTTGATTCTCTAGATGTTCTGATCATTCCTTTTTATAGATATTGAGAATGAGTCGAAGAGGGAGACCAGCTGCTAGGGGAGGTCGTGCTACTGAAGAGACTGCTGATTATGCAGCCATGTTCGAAGCTATGATGACTTCGATCATGAGAAGGATACCAGTTCCGGGGGCGGCAGTTGATGTTGGAGTTCAAGTCCAAACTCCGAAACCAGTGGATTTTGCTAAGTTGTGCAAGGATTATACTGCTCTTGGAGGGAAGGTTTTCTTGGGAACAGAATCTACTATTGAGGTCCAGAGGTGGATAGATGCTTGTAGAAGGATCTTTGGTGATTTGGGAATTGATGATGCAACTAAAAGGAAGTTGGCATCGAGGCAGCTTCAAGGGAGAGCCTCTGATTGGTGGAACTCTATTACCATCGATACTGCGGAGGAAGAGATTACTTGGGAGCAATTCCAAGCTAGATTTGAAGCTAAGTTCATTTCTACAGCTCAGAAGTCTGTTCTGTTCAAGAAGTTTGTGGAGCTTAAGCAAGGTGGAAGATCAGTTCTTGAGTATGTTTCTGAGTTCGAAGCTTTGTCCAAGTATGCCCGGTCATATATTGAATCTGCTTATCAGAAGAATGAGAAGTTTGTGACCGGCTTGGATAGTTATCTTGGGAGACAATTGGTGGATCATTTGGACGATTCATTTGAGAAGCTTGTAGAGAAAGCTCTTAGGCATGAGAGTCTGTTTCCTAAGGAAGGATCTGTTGTTGCTGTGACCAAGGGAGAATCTAAACCACAGCAGGGTGGAAACCAGAAGAGGAAGCAGCAGCAGCAGAAAGGTAAGGATGGCCAGAAGAAGCCGAAAGGCGAGGTGACTTGCTACAATTGTCAACAGAAGGGCCATTTCTCTAAGGATTGTAAGAATCCGAAGGCACCGATGAAGTGTCACAACTGTGACAAGCCGGGGCATTTTAGGAAGAATTGTCCAGAACCAAGGAAGGACAGGCAGATTGTGCAAGCTTATGCTTTGGGAGCTGTTCCGTCGTCTTCGAAAGCTCCTACTGCGGAAGAGAAGGGAAAGAGTGTGGTTGTTCAAGGTATTCTTTTCCTATGTGGTGTTCCAGTTAGAGTTCTGTTTGATACTGGAGCGTCGCACTCGTTTGTTTGTAATGAACTAGTAGGCCGGTTAGGTTTGGAACCGGATATTGTTGATAGGCCATTGGTTGTGACTAATCCAGTTGGGGGTTCGTCTTGTTTGTGTATGTTATGCCGTGGTCTAGTTGTATCGAGTCATGGTTGCTCTTTTGTTTGTGATTGTTTTGTTCTGAACTTTGCGGGGTTCGGAATTATCTTGGGTATGGACTGGCTTAGGAAGTATGCGGCTAAGGTTGATTGTGAGAGGCTAGAGGTGGCAGTCGAGAATGTGGAAGGGCGAAAGATTGTGATACGATGTAAGCATGAGGAAGGCGTCTTCATGAGCTTCATGTATTCGCTAGTTGTTCCACGGGATGGACTGTCTTTAGTGCCAATCGCAAATGGATTCGAGGATGTCTTTGACGAAGTCAAAGGGTTGCCGCCGCATAGAGAGATCGAGTTTCGTATAGATCTAGTTGAAGGAGCCAGACCTGTTGTGATGCCTCTTAGGCGGATGGCGCCTAGGGAACAGCAGGAGTTGAGGGTGCAAGTTGATGACCTTTTGCAGAAAGGATTCATTCGGCGTAGTGTGTCCGAGTGGGGTGCACCAGTTGTGTTTGCAACCAAGGCAGATGGGTCGTTGAGATTGTGTGTGGATTATCGTGAGCTGAATAAGGTGACTAAGAAGAACAAGTATCCATTGCCAAGAATAGATGACTTGTTTGATCAGCTTCACGAAGCTAAGGTGTTTTCTCAGATGGATTTGGCAACGGGATTTCACCAGTTGAGAGTAGCTAAGGATAGTGTGCCGAAGACTGCTTTTAGGACACCATCCGGTTTCTTTGAGTGGCTGGTAATGCCATTTGGATTGACTAACGCGCCAGCATATTTTGTGGATCTTATGAATAGAGTGTTCAGAGATCAGTTGAACAAGTTCGTACTTGTGTTCGTGGATGATATTCTGATTTATTCCAGAACGGAGGAAGAGCACAAGACGCACTTGCATATTGTTTTGGAGATCTTACGGAAACATCAGCTGAAGGCTAAGTTTTCGAAGTGTCACTTCTGGAAGAGTGAAGTGAGGTTCTTAGGCCATGTGATTTCTGGAAGTGGAATAGCGGTTGATCCCGCTAAGGTGGCAGCAATCCAGGATTGGGTTAGACCTAAGAATGCATCTGATGTGAGAAGTTTTCTTGGATTAGCAGGATATTATCGACGGTTTATCAAAGACTTCTCCAAGATAGCTGCACCGTTAACAGGATTGACGAAGAAGAACAAAGTGTTCAGTTGGGATGCTAAGTGTGAGCAAGCTTTCGGAATCCTGAAAGAGAGATTGACGAGTACTCCTGTTTTGACTATTCCTAGTGGGAATGATGAGATGGTGGTTTACACCGACGCATGTGGTACTGGACTTGGAGCAGTGCTGATGCAGAAGGATAAAGTTGTTGCGTATGCCAGTCGACAACTGAAGCCGCATGAAAGGAATTACCCAACTCATGACTTGGAGTTAGCGGCGATTGTATTTGCCCTGAAGATGTGGAGGCATTATCTGTTGGGAGTTCGATTCGAGTTGTTTACGGATCACAAGTCGTTGAAGTATCTTTTCTCCCAGAAGGATTTGAATCTTCGGCAGCAACGTTGGCTAGAGTTTTTGGCATCGTATGATTTTGGTATAGCTTATACTCCGGGAAAAGGTAACGCAGTGGCTGATGCGTTAAGTCGAAGACATGCAGGATTGGGAGCCATGTTTTCTGAATGGAAGAGTCTCGAGTATTTAGCTGGATTTGACTTCAGGCCTGGATGCGAATTGGAACCTGAAATGTTGGCAAACTTATCGATAAGACCGACTCTTGTGGAAAGGATTGGCGAGAGTCAAAAGCGAGATGATAAGCTTGTCAAGATTATCCGTGAATTGGAATCTGGATTGGAGCCAGAAAAGGATAAAGGATTCGAGGTCGATAGAGAAGGTTGGCTTCGAAAGCAAGGACGACTAGTGGTTCCCGATATAGATGAGTTGAGGAGTGAAGTTCTGAAGGAAAGTCATCACTCGAGGTTGACAATTCATCCAGGTGGAAATAAGATGTATCGGGATATGAAGAGAACCTACTATTGGGAAGGCATGAAGAAGGATGTTGGAGATTTCATTTCCAAGTGTATGAATTGTCAGTTGGTTAAAGCCGAACAGAAGAAGCCAAGTGGATTGCTTCAGCCCTTAGAAGTTCCTACATGGAAGTGGGAACTAGTGTCGATGGATTTTATTGATGGATTGCCTAGAACCAGAACGGGAAATGAAGGAATTTGGGTCATTGTGGATCGTCTGACTAAGAGTGCACGATTCATTCCTGTTCGATCGACTAGGACTGCATCAAAGTTGGCTGAGTTGTATATTAAGTGGATAGTTCGATTCCATGGTATTCCGAAGGGCATAGTGAGCGATCGAGACCCATTGTTCACTAGTGGATTTTGGAAGAGCTTCCAAGAAGTCTTGGGAACCGAGTTGTGTTTAAGTACAGCTTATCATCCCCAAACAGATGGTCAGACCGAGAGAGTCAACCGAGTTTTGGAAGATCTTCTTAGAGCATGTGTTTTGGACTTCGGAGGGTCATGGGAAGATCACCTTCATTTGGTGGAGTTTGCGTACAACAACAGTTACCAGTCAAGCATTGGTATGGCACCGTATGAGGCATTGTATGGAAGGCCGTGTAACTCTCCGACATGTTGGTTGGAAACTGGAGAAAAGCTGATGCTTGGGCCAGAGATGATTCGACAGACTTCGGATTGCATAGAGATCATTCGGCAACGAATGAAGGCAGCCCAAGACCGTCAGAAGAGTTATGCGGATAAGCGTCGGAAGGATTTGGAATTCGACGTAGGAGATATGGTTTTTGTGAAGATTTCTCCACTGAAGAATGTTATTCGATTCGGAAAGAAAGGAAAATTGACTCCGAGATTTGTCGGACCATTCCCGATTATCGAGCGAATTGGAAGGCTCGCTTACAGATTGGAGTTACCGGAGAAGATGTCGAGTGTGCACAATGTTTTTCATGTATCATATCTACGGAAGTATGTGCACGACTCGAATACAGTGGTTTCTGCTGATAGCTGTGAAGACTTAGAAGTTGATCCAGTCGATAGAAGACCTCGTAAGCCGCTTCGTGTTGTTGAAACCGACACGAAACAGCTTAGGAGAAAGGTAGTTAAGTTGCTCAAGATACAATGGAGTGAAGATGATAACGACTGTACGTGGGAGGTGGAAGAGAGGATGAAAGCAGCTCATCCTGAACTCTTCAAGGTATGGCCCTAAGGTGTCGTGTCATCTCGCGATATTGTAACTTGTTCTAATTCTAGAATTCTGTACGCTAAGTTAGAATTGGATGCATGGTTTGTTGATTGCTATGGATGGTAGGCGTACAGAATAGTTTTTGATTGCTTGGAATTTCGGGGGCGAAATTCCTAAGGGGGAGAGAATGTAACGACCCGTATTTTCACGGATCGAAAAGTTCGTCAAATCTGGAGTTTTAGCATTTTTTTAGTCATTTCAGATTTTAGGCAAATTTTGCCTAAGTCCTAAGTCGTTCACGACTTAGCATGAGTCGTGAGTCGTATACGACTTAGGAGAGGAGTTCTGGGCGAGTTAAGGACTCAAGGAGATAAGTCGTAGCTGGGCTAGGTTAGTAGGTTGAAGTTTACTCGGCAAGTGTTAAGTCGTAGGTTGTAAGTCGTTGCCGAGTTAAGGGATAACAACCTAAGGAAGTGACCGACTTATAGTTTTAACCGACTTAAGGATAGTGGTGAGTTAAGTGTTAAGTCGGCTGACGAGTCAAGATAGTGGTCGACTTAAGACCTGGACGACTTAGTAGTTAGTATGTCTGACCAGTTATTTGTTAAGTCGTTGCCGAGTTAAGGAAGTGGGGTTGACCGACTTAAGGGTTAGGTCGGCAACGACCTAAGGACATGTTGTGAGCGACCTAAGTGTTTGGGTGTTAAGTGTTAGGTCGGCAGGGTAATTGAGTCGGTAGGTAGTTGAGTCGGCAACGTGTGTTGAGTTGTGAGTCGGCAGTACGTCTCTTGTGTTAAATCGTAACCCAGTTACGAGTTAAGTCGTAGTTGTATTCCTTCGTATGTCTTAAGTCGGCAAGGCACTTATGTCGGCAACGACCTAAGTTAAGTCGCGCCTATGTGTTAAGTCGCAGTTGCGCTTTGTTGTTGAGTCGTCAACCGACTTAGGACTTGGGTTTTGCGGCAGTATGATAAGTCTGCTTCGTTGAGTCGGTCATTTGGTTAAGTCGTAGGTCGGCGAGGCAGTTAAGTCGTTAGGTCGTATAGGCTGGTTAACTCGGCAGGCAGATGAGTTTTTAGGTCGGCAAGGCACTAGGTCGGCAAGGCATTAGGTCGGCATGGTGTTAAGTCGGCACCGACTTAAGAAGATAGCCGAGTTACGACTTAAGGCCAGTTTTCAGCTATAAATAGGAGGGGTTGTTCTCACTTTTTGGATCCGGATTTTGAAGCGACGAAGTGCTGCCATTTTGAGAGCTCGACTTCTACACTTCTTCACTTCTTTTCTCCACTCTAATCTAGTGCTTCCATCCATCCAAATCGAAGATCAAGATTGAAGATTCAAGAGCTTAGATTGAAGATCTTCATCTTTTTTAGAGAGATTTCTTCATTTGAAGCGGATTTGTGGTAGATCTAGCTTCATCCTTCGCTGTCCAGATCTGAAGTTGATATCTTTTGGATTGTTTAGGTGATTTGGTGAGTGGTGATTATCTCTCACACGGATCCAAAGGAGTATATCGGATTGTTGGCTCGTTTTGGTGTTAAAATAGAGACTTCCATGCATTTTCTCCATCCTATGTGTAGATCCATATAGATCCATTGTTCATAATGATGTTGCATCCATTTTATCATATGTTAACCTATGCAAGTTCATTCATCAAGTTTGTAGAGATATAATCCATGTTTTCATGCTTATTGGACTTTCAACTCTTTAATTACGAAAATGCCATTATTGTTATAATTGTCTACTTAGATCATTTTTGAATGCTTGATTGCTTGGATTGATGTTTGATTTGATTGATTGTTATGAACTAGATGATTGATGATTAGATTAGATCGAAGATGATTCAAAAGCTAAGGGAAAGGCTCTTGAATTGGAAAAGCTGCTCGTGGCATATGTAGCGGGATGATGAAGCTCTTATGCATAGATCCGATGATGTGATGTAGAGATGGGGCTTTGCAAGGATGTAATGAAGCGAGGCAATCATATGATGAAGACTTGGTCTAATCCAGGCGGGATCATTCCAAGCATGTTGATAACTCGGTGATATGATTCGAGTTGAGGATAATGGATGCTCGAGAGGCGCTTGAGCTAGTATGGCAATAGTCGTCGAGGAGGATGACTAGGAGGTTGAGATCTCATCGTTGTTGAAGGTTCTAGCATGCTCTAAGCAAGAGTACATGGGGACGCCCAAAAGACTAAGTTGATGGTCGAGTACTCTGGGTAGATTCGATAATCCTAGGCACGGGTCACGATGACGTGCGGGAGTTATGTCTAGAACCGGGGTTACCATTAGCCCTTGACGGACGGCTGAAAGAATGTGCCGGTCATTCAATTAACGGTGATATCGCAACAATGATAACAGTGATAGCCGAGTCATGGATGTTTGGTTGTATCATCATTCGGTCTCAAGAGCGGTATTTCCTGGGTGCTTATCTGACCTTGGTTTTAGACCTTGGGATTTGTACTTGGAAAACATCGCTCTTGACTCGAGTGACAATTGCTTTACTTTAAATTGTATGCTCTGCTATGTTTGCTTCTGCTTAGTGTGTGTCTGGGGGCTATCACTGTAGAATGAGGTTGGAGTGGGAGGGTTGTATTCCTATTCCTTTTCCTTTATGCTCTTTTGGTATGTTGTTAGTTAATTTACTGCTCACTAAGACTGTTGTCTGACTCAAGGCTTTATGTTTTAATTCTTATTGCCTTGGGCTGTTCGTCCATTTTGGGACGGGCAGACTAGGTAGCAGGTGACAGGTGCTGTTCTCTTCTCACGATGCTGATATCGAAGACGAGCTAGAGGGTTGCATATTATCTTCTTATATGTACTGGTTTTTTCCGCTGTTTTGTATTCTCTGAGAGTTATGTAGTGAGGCTGGATGTATTGACTATGTGGATGCTTGTATTCAACTATTATGGAGTTTTATATGATGTCATTTTATTCTGTAAAGCTTCACTATACATATGTTCTATTGTATTTTGTCCATGCGCTGTGAGTAATACGATAGATCCTGTTGTTTTAATCTTACCTTGACAATCGTCCATGGTCGCCTGGCACACTTTACAGCGCTCTATCTCTAGATTCGGTGCAGGGGTCATGGGCGGTCGTCACAGAAGGGGGGTCTCGAATTGAAGAGGGAGGAGATGTTTTTGCAAATTTTGCTCTGCCATTTTATTTTGAACGAGAGAACTTTCCTTCAGCCATTTTTTTCTCTCAGAAATTTTGATTTTAGTTTTGAACGAGGATGCTTATTTGGTTTGGCTTCGATTTTATTGAAGATATAGGTTGCGTGAAGAAATTGCTTTGCGTACAGATCACGCCTTGCTACAGTAATCTGAATTGAGGCCAAATAAAGTTCTAATGTTGATATAGCTTTGACTGGTCAATGCTTATATATATATATATATATATATAAATATTATATATATATATATATATTAAATCATCTCGAATTTGCAACACAAAAACTCGACCTCCTATCGAGACATGCCGCTAGGAGTTTATAATGTTATACCCCTATTCTGAACGTAATGAAAAAGGTTTCGAGTCCTAATTCGATCGTATGGAGAAGATAGCTTTTGGACCCAGTTATAATATTTAATTTTCGATATAAATTTCAGCGCGTTTATCTATCGTATGATCATACGATAACTCCAAACGCTCCGAAATTTGAAATCCGATAATAATACAATATTACGGATTCAATGGAACTGGTTTCGTCGAAATCCGAGACTGTGCCTCCGAAGGCTATTTTGAAACGTCGATTTAAACGATATATTTTTAAAACTGAACAAACCACTTTCAAATTCAATTTTAAAAGTTCTATCACCTTTTGTATTATCAATGTAAATTTTCCAAGCCTTCAAATTATTTTTAACAGGCTTAAAACTCCCGATTCAGCAATTTACTCTATTTCCAATTATTAAATCCAAGAATTAAATTATCCAATAATTAGTTATATTTGAAATTCAAGTTAAAATTAACCTTTTAAATATTTAAAATCAATTAAATATTTCAATTTCAAATGCTCAAAAATTCCGAGTGGTCACATTCCTCCCCCCTTAAAAGAATTTCGTCCCCGAAATTACTAGTTAGGAAGAATGGTCCATAACCGGTTCATCATTTTCCCAAAACCAAATAATTTCAAATAATTCTCAAAACAATCTTTTTATTAAAGACACACTAACCCCTTTCCTAACTTTCCAAACTTATCCATAAGTCCCAAACAATATTACTTACTTAGCAATTCAAATTTAAATTTGAAACAAAATTTTGAATTATCAAAATTTTTCTAACTCCTTAAATTTTCGAAAAAATTTTGCCAGCGTCTCCTTTGCGCGGCTAGCTCGGTACAACTACAAAATGCCTATACGGGCTCCCAAATTTCAAAAGAAAACAAAACGCCAAGCGGCTAGATCAAAAACCCAATCAAATTTCATACAGAAATTTTAAACACATACCTTATTGTCGAGCAAATTCAAATTTATCTTCTGAAATCAAAAATCCCAATTTCTTTTTTTGCTCTTTTTTTTAAACACCTGTATATCCTACTTAGCAATAATATCCAATTACAGAACCCAAAATCATTTTATACACTTCCTTTTCAAAAGTTTCAATATCAATTTCACTCAAGCCCGTACGATGTACATATATCATCTGTACGCAATACCAAATCTGATCGCTCACTCGATCACACAATTTCACTTCCAAACTAGTATCGTCCACCCAACTTCCTAGTGCGGACTCAGATCTGGTTTCTTGAGCAGAAAACGTCATCCTCCTTGCATAGCCACAAACTACGATAGAGAATATCCAAAATCAATCAAAATCCATATCCATGGTTCGCTGTCGAAAATCGAGTGAAAAATCCCAACTCGGATCGATATAACTATCTCGAAATTCTGTGCTCGAATCTAGATCAAATCGTTATGCGAATAAAATAATATATGTACATCCTACGTATTTATTTCAATGGATCATTACTTATATCAATTCTCTCTTTATTCACATTCATTTTGATTTCTATTCACTTATCCACAATTATCCCATTTCACAACTTTCAGTTTTAATCTTCATTCAATTATTCACTTAGAATAATTTTCTCAATACCAAATTTACTTAAGAATTTCACCATTCATTTCTTAAGTTCAATATAAATATATTATATACTTCTTATGTTATTACTCTACCACATCAGTCTTTATAACCACTTATTTTTAAACTGGATTTCCAATTTCATATGAATTCAATTTACTTCATTTTAGATATTGCATTCTATTTACCTTATCTCAATTTCAAATTTGAAATCATTTGTCGTTACTGAAAATTTTCAAAAACTCCAAAAAATTTTCTAACTCCCAAAATTTTCGGAAAATTTTGGCAGAGTCTCCTTTGCACGGAGGAGCTTTTGCAATTTGACAAGAGATATAAATATATATACATCGACCCACACAGTCGGAAAAACAAAAACAGTTCATATTTCCTATTTTTATTGCGTAGGCGTACCTTATTTAGCATTTTTAAGCAAGCGGATTATTATTATAGCATTTTGCATGACCCAATCCAGCCAAACGGCTTCCCTGAACCTGTAATTACTCAATTTAAACGTGTAAGTGCTAAATATATGAAATTTATAAACATTTCACTTGCTTTCAATAGCTAAACATATGCATTTCATAAGCAACATACACCAAACTCTTTCCATGAGCAATTTATATGATTGCAAAACTAATTCAATTGCTTTCAATCAATTCATATGCCATTTCATTCAATTTTAAGGGTTTACAATTCAATTTCTTACATTCAATTCATTTTTAAACCAAATAAGCTCATATTCAATTCAATTGATTTCAAAATAAATTTTATTTCACTTCTATCAATTTATTGAATTTATTTAATCTCGTTTCCGTCAAACGACAATTTATTTCTACGCAATTCGACTATATTCATGTGAATAAATAATTACTTAAGCTTATAACCATTTTAAATTGATTCCAATTCAATTTGTATTTAATTCCTTCCATTTAATTCATTCACAACCATTTTATTTAGCTCGACACATTCCATGCTTGTATACTACTAACCATTCCCAAATTAATTCAACTCGAGCTTTTATTTAATGGTCTTCCATTCTTACTCGAAGTCGAGCTTCTAATTATTCTTAACTTAAGTTAATTTACTTCAATTTATCTCAACTTCAAGCTTAAGTTCACTTCCAGTTAATTTGATTCTCATCTAATCAAATTCCATTTAATTCAGTTAGCCCATCCATTTTAATTTTAATTCACATTCTCAATTTATCAAAATAATATCCAAGCACATATTTAACTCATTTATACTCGAATTGGATTTTATTTGCAACTCAAATCATTTTCTATTATAATCTAATTCCATTTCATTTGACAACATTTCCACTTACATTTAATTCATTCTCAATCCCAATTGAATTTTATTTATAACCCGAGTTTATTTCACAATTCAACTTCTATTTTACCAAATTGGGTTCCATTCCCAAATCTCACCAACATATTCAATTTCTAATTTATTCCAAATTAGTTTACTCCCACTTCCATTCAAGTTATGATTTTATAACTTATCTCATCAGAATTTCCAATTCCATTCTGACTTAAATTTTCTTTAATTTTTAATTTATTTCCAAATCAATTTAAATATTGAATTCCATTTTATTCTAACATATTCAAAATTTTATAAATTATCAACCCATTTATATTCAATAACAATCTCAAACCAACTCCAGAGTATTTAAACAATTACACATATTTCAAAAGCATTTTTAAAATCAATCATATCCAAAATCCTTTGGTATCAAATTATCTTTTGAATTTAAAAACCAAACTTAGTTTTGAAGACATTACAGTATAAAACAATTTGGTAGCAATTCCTCTTTTGGAAACTCGAAAATGAACATCGATGATGCTGTAGTCATCACCGAAGTTATTTTCCAGCGACCGAAAGAGTTTAGTGCTTTTATCCCAATCAAAAGCATTTCAAATATTTTTAAATTCCAAACCTCACCAGATTTCAAATTCAATTCAAAAAAAATTTACAAACATATATCACTCTTATTTCTTCAAGCCTTTGAAAACCATTTTCAAACCCAAAAGAATTTAAACCTTTCCCAAAATTTCAAATTTCAAATTCTTTCAATCTATATTCAACATTACTCCGGAATTTACCTCATTTCAATTATAATTCACATTTATAATTCACATTCATAAATCCCATTTGTTATATAAATTTATTCCTTAATTTTGGTTAAAATTTTCAATTTCTTATTCAATTTTACACAACAATGATAATAATTTAACATTATCACTTCCTACCATCCAAGCAACCATATATATCTATAACAATTTCTAAAAATTATTTTTTTTATATACAAAAAATAAATTGGGTAAAATTATTTCATTTACCCTATTTAAACAATATTGTGTCGAATTGTTCTATTCAAGTGTTTAGAGATCCCTATCAATAACGTTAATTACTCGTATTGATCAGAATCCATAAACTACTCAATAAACCAATCAACACAATATAAAATCATTTTATATTCACTAACAAATACGCGCTCATATCTATTTATACACTCAAACTCATTCTAGAGTACTACGGACTCTATTTCAATGAGTAATCCCCACCAGAGCCAAGGTTATCGCCAACCTTCAGCTTTGATACCAAGTGTGACATCCCGATTTTCCATACCCGAAAAATCGAACCATCAGGATTAAAGAAGAAGAGATAGAAGAAGAAAATAGAAGACAACATCAGAATCTCTCATCGCAGCAGAATAAAATATAATAGATAATAACTGATCTTTACAGAAAGAAACTATATCTGTTTATACATACATCACCATAATACTACATCAGAGTACAATATAATCAACATCACAATTCAGGACAGTTATAATAACTTGTCCCACATACAGAATACACAACATACATAACATAGCGGAATATACATCATATACGTGTGATACGTCTCGCCATCCAGCTCGTCTCCTGAGCTCCACAGTATCATTACCTGTATCCTACAATACTCGATCTGACCCGAGCATTATAATAAAATAACACCCGAGTCAGTCTGGAAAACCAGCGTGAGAAAACACACTCAACTAGATTATTAAAGTTTCAAAATCCTTTTAAAATCAAAAGCATCTCGTAAGACCACGCCACAAATAAACATGTCGGGTTTTTACCTTACGATAGCTAAAACACTTTTATCAAATCCGTTTGATATTATAATAGTGTCCATAGAAAGTAAAGTAGAATCTAGCTGAAATGCTTGCATCTCACGTTTCAGCAATAGTTGGGCACAATCAAAACCGTACAGGCGCGTAGGGAGAGTGGATTTCCAACTAATGACTAGGCACTAGGGTACCACCTGTCATAGTACCTGGTCTAGATCAGCGTACCGAGGACCACGCCCGATCCCCCGCAACACAAGACCAAAACTATCCCTTACTGGATAATTCCGAGTAAGATCACCACACGATTGGGATCAGCAACCGCACCACTAAGCCGAATATAAAAAGGGACATCCAGACAGGGATGACCTCACCCAAATAGGTGCTACCCACATAGCCTTGCTACATAACCCCTGATTTTCAGTCATTCCCGGTTGATGAGGCTCGAGGCTAAGCGTTACCTTTTTAGAACACATCCCTTAGAATGCCCATCGTCCACCTGACGATGTTCCAAAAGCATTCATCCATACAAGTCCGTTCCGGGTCCGAACACCTGACTACTCCTGACTACTCCTACTACATCCATTTTGGAATCACCCTCAAGATTAGTAGCGACTAGCCCTTGCACTTCACAGCTCCATATTTGACTCCGAACTCATTTTTCCATGAAAACGTACAAACCGGATCGAAGTGGTTTTCGAGAATTTAATCCCGATCCTGGTCTCTTCGAAACGATCAGCGCATTGGCCAATATTGATAGTCGGTTATTTAACTATCAATTAACATTCACAAACATCAATCAAACAATAAATAATTTTCCAAATTATTTATTTATCTCACAAATATATTCGCAAGATATATTTCCACTTTCAAATCTTTTGAAAACAGTTTTCAAACCACACTCTTCTCATGGAATAAATTGTCAAATATTTATTTCCACTGAAAACACCAAGTACATATACTTTAGATTTAAAATAATTTAAACTCTTTATATATGAATTACACTTTAAAACATTAAATTAAAATCTACTTTAATACTTTATTCAAAAATATATACATTTTAAGAATATTTAAATAAAGCTACTTAATAAAATATAAAACTAGATTTTTATCTTTTAAAACATAATACCAAGTCATCTTTAAATAATTACTACTTAAATAAATTTGAAAATAATACTTACTTTAAACTTAAACATTTAAAAATAATAAATTTTCTAAAACATATTTTTACAACAACTTTTAACACCTTTCACTTGTACTTAAAAATTTGCTTTGAAAACGTACTTGGCTATCCAGGGAAATACACTTCTCTTTCACATCCTTTAAAAATAAATCACTATTTATTTTTAACCAAATTTACCCATTCCTTTAATAAATTCCCACCGTGAATTTATTCTTCCAAATATCCACTGATATATTTCCCTCACCTTTATAAACCCAGTTTATAAATTCCAAAGTCTCAGTTCTCTCTTTTTTTTTAAAAATCCCGGTTTTAACACTTAAATCAATTCCCAAATTTCTTTCTTATACTTTTAAATAAATTAACCCTTGAATTTTAAAATAAATTCTTTATTTCTTTAAAATAATAATGCTTGAGTTTAAAAATCCATTATTTCTCGGTTATTTCAAAATTCCCTTTCCATACTCGGAATTTATTTACTAGAATTTAAAAATCTCTTTTATTCTTTTCCAATTCATTCCTGAATTAATTCAAATTCTCTATCATTATCTACTTAAAAATCTTCTCTTATATTTCCTTTTTCAAAAATCCGATATATATATTTTTGGTAACCCAGTATACCCAAATATATTTAATCTACCCGTTGCATCCAACATTCCAATCATCAATATAATTCATCACAGGATAACAAATAACCATAACAGAGAGTATTAAACATTCTAAATAAATTTTGAGGAATCCAGTTGGATCCCTCCAACCTGTTTCCCTGCATCCACAGATGTTAGCACAATACCAATTCCACTTCGAGGTGGAATATCGTGGTATATGGGATTAATATAATATCATCCGCTATTATGCGGCGCATAGGGTCTCATCCGCTATATAATGCGGGAAATCAATCACTCCAATATATACTATATATACTATTATATATAATATAGCACATCAAATCAATTCAATCATTCAACCAATTATTTAAATTTAACCATTTAAATTTAAATAACAATCCCAAATGAGTGAGATTTACTCACCTTCGATTTTTGTTTTGCAATCCGACCCAACCCAGCTTGTTTTTTTTCTTCACGATTTCAGACCTTGAATAAATATTATATGATTTTATTAATATTCGAATAAATCAAAAAAATTAATTTCCATTTTACAGATTTAATCTAATTATTTTATTTAAAAATAAATTTCCTATTCAACATTTTCTTTTTACTGTATATACATATATTTTCCTTTTTCTTAATCTATATATATACTACTCTCAGTCATTATCTGATAAGTGAAATAATATACCTTCTGCTTTATATATAGCTGAATGTTTTTAAACAAAACTGTATTATATCCTACTGTTAATATCTGATAAATGATAATAATCAATAATTATTTTCAAGCTTAAACTTGTTTAAACATTTAAATTAAAACGTTTTCAAAATTTAAAATTACCTTAATACGAACAAGAAACAACGGCGAGCTTCCCCGATCGACCACACAACCAATCATTGAAACCCCTATTACTGCCGCGACTGCTGCAGCTCTCCAGGATCGAAATCGCGAATACCATTTGCCTCGACTCCTTCCTATCGCCACTTCAACGAAGCTGAAGTCGAGGTCATAATCGAAGTCGAAACCCTAGCCGGTACTGGAATTGCTACCTTATCTCTATTCGCTTTGCGATTTGATCGACGAACCCAACAACTCGATTTCGACGATCCCAACGATCGGTCCACGCTCGATTCGCCTGCCGTTGCTTGCTCGACTCGAGCTCCCTCATCGCGTCGCACTCGCAGTCTTTTTTCTTTTTTATTATTATTAGAGAAGATGAAGGGAAGGGGGGTCTCGAATTGAAGAGGGAGGAGATGTTTTTGCAAATTTTGCTCTACCATTTTATTTTGAACGAGAGAACTTTCCTTCAACCATTTTTTTCTCTTAGAAATTTTGATTTTAGTTTTGAACGAGGATGCTTATTTTGTTTGGCTTCGATTTTATTGAAGAGATAGGTTGCATGAAGAAATTTCTTTGCGTATAGATCACGCCTTGCTACAGTAATATGAATTGAGGCCAAATAAAGTTCTGATGTTTAATCGTCTCGAATTTGCAACACAAAAACTCGATCTCCTATCGAGACATGCCTCTAGGCGTTTATAATGTTATACCCCTATTCTGAACGCAATGAAAAAGGTTTCGAGTCCTAATTCGATCGTATGGAGAAGATAGTTTTTGGACCCAGTAATAATATTTAATTTTTGATATATATTTCAGCGCGTTTATCTATCGTACGATCACACGATAACTCCAAACGCTCCGAAATTTGAAATCCGATAATAATACAATATTACGGATCCAATGGAATTGGTTTCGTCGAAATCCAAGACTGTGCCTTGGAAGGCTATTTTTAAACGTCGATTTAAACGATATATTTTTTAAACTGAACAAACCACTTTCAAATTTAATTTTAAAAGTTCTATCACCTTCAGTATTATCAATTTAAATTTTCCAAGCCTTTAAATTATTTTTAACAGGCTTAAAACTCTCGATTCAGCAATTTACTCTATTTCCAATTATTAAATCCAAGAATTAAATTATCCAATAATTAGTTATATTTGAAATTCAAGTTAAAATTAACCTTTTAAATATTTATAATCAATTATATATTTCAATTTCAAATGCTCAAAAATTCCGGGTCGTCACACTTTAAGTTACTTGTATTTCAGTTGATATATCACTTGAGTTGGATTTATTAATATAAGAATGTTAATCCTGACTCGAGTGTTTTGTGTTTTGCTTTACGCTCGGGTTAGACTGAGTGATACAGCATTTGAGACTCACCTTTGGAGTTTGGAGCTTTGCTTGGAGATCCAACTATCGATTCAGCTTTCAGATATTCAGTTGATTCCAGTATTGTATTCAGATTTGATTATTGTATCGAGACTCCCGTGTATTCGAGACTTCTGTTGTATTTTGTTTTACTCTATTATATATAAATGGTTGCTTCATGAACTACTATTCTCTTGTTTCCGCTGCATTATATTACTCTGTGTCTGTGATATGTGATTATTTATTTACTGTATATGATGAGTTTTGCCAAATATAAATTAACAATTCGATATTTTGAATTATTCAAGTCAGACATGTGTAGATTTATTATCGATTTGAATGGTCCAAAATAGCGGGTCGTTACAGTTGGTATCAGAGCTTTGGCTCTAGGCAAACTTAGCATATATCGTAAATTTATTTGCAGAATCACTTTCGTTCGAGCTTTAATTTCTTCCTCTTTAATTTGGTTTTTTGGACTTTGGAACGTCCCTGCGGTTCCAAAATCCATTATCTTCTCTCCCTATTCATGTTTTTTTTATTCTGGAGTATCCCATAACTCCACTTCGAATGATTTCTGTAAGAATAGGCGATCCCGCCAATCTTTGGATGATTTGTAAAGGGGTGAAACTCCTTTACAATTGGCATTGATTCACCGGAGATTTATATATCCCTCGGTTTAGATGCTACTATCTCTTGTTATGCCGAATTCTATCTCTGGCGATCGAATGTCGATTTGCCTCAGAATTCTGCACCGATCTTATTTTGAAGTCATGGTTGACCCGGTTAAGGTTGCCCGCGATTTATATTAGTATATCCATCTTATATTTTGAAATTTAATTATCTCATCTTCGATCGAGCCTATCTTCGAATCAGAATTCTATTTGATTAGGGTCCCTTTAATTTGAATCTCTATCTTTGTTTCGAAATCCATTTTTGAATCATCCTTGGAAAAAATCGGGCTTGTTTGTATTTTAGAATTTTTTTTATATATCGAAAGTATTACTTTGATAAGTATGATTATATTCTATATATATAAGTGATTTCGATAAGGATTATACACCTTTTAAAAACTGGAATTTGAAATTTTGAAAGGATTTGAAATTTTGAAAATTATATGTATATAATTTGATTCATCTAAAAATGGTTATAACTGAAGGGTTTTGAATTTGAAATTTGAGAGATTGAACGCCGGTGTTTTGAAAATTTGTTTTAAGATTTTAAAAATATATAATAATACGATTTAAAAGTATTTTCCGAATAAGAAATGTTTCAAATGATTTTAATGAGTTTCGAATGATTTCGAAGAAATTTCAAAAGTAGTTTGAGAAAATAGAAGTCCAGAACTCACTTATGTCGCTGGAAAATAATATCGGTGATGAGTGCATGCATCATCGACATTGATTTTCGAGTTTCAGAGTGGGGGATAGGCCACTTCAGTAGCTTTGCTATGCGAGTGATTTTGTGAAACCATTTTGATTTCAAATTCTGAAGTATGATTTGATATTCGAAAGATATATGTATATGTATTTGAAATGATTTGAAATGAGCCGGTGTTCAGTCCTTGAGTTTCGGATTTGATTTAGTATAACCCTATCTATTGGAATTGATTTACGGATTTGTTGGTGATTTCCAACCCTTGGATTGAAATATGATTTCTTCGACTATTTTTAAGGTTCGAGCACTTCCAAATCAAGGTTTAATTTTCAAAGCTAAGTAAATTTTTGAAAAGTATAAAGTATTTGATAAAGTATATAAGTTTGGTATGTATGTTTAAGGTATGTGGTAATATGATTTAAATAAGTTGAAACTGTTTTGTTAAGTAAATGAATAAGGCTATTTTGAATTTTTCTAATAATGAAATTTAGATTTGAAATGTTTTGAAAAGAATTTGGTCTTCAAAATATTTTGAATAAAATTTAGTTTAAATGTTTTAACTTAGTAACATCTTTATGAAACTGTATATTTAACAAGTTGGAATAGTTACATAAGTTGTACATATGCTGTTTAATTCGCATAAATAATTTGATCCAAGTTTGAGTACACAAGTTCGAGGTGAATTACACCATTTCGTGTTAGGATTTTTCATTTGATTCTCGATGACGAATATTTGATATGGATTTTGGGCTTGATTCTAGAATTCTCTATCATAGTATATGGCTATGCAAGGAGACTGATGGCTTCTAGTCGAGAAACCATATCGAAGTCCGCATTAGGGAAGTCAATTGGACAATACTAGTTCAAAAGCGAACTTGTGTGATCGAGCGAGCGATTGAATGTGATTTTGCGAAATGATGACGTATGTACATCTTATGTTCTAATATCATTGATATACTTGACGCTGAAATTGGAAGTTGTTGGGTTGGATATCTTTGTAATTTAATTGGAATTTTTCTTGCAAAACTACTATCAATTTAAACCCATTTTCAAACTATTTTCTTTTATTCTACTTAAAACAAACTATTTTAAACTATTTTATTTACAAAACTATTTTATTTACAAAACTATTTTATTTACAAAACTATTTTTCAAACTATTTTATATACAAAACTAATCTAAATTCAAAACCTTTTAGTAAGCAAAGATGTTCAATCCCATATAGCTCTTCGTACAGTGAAATTTATTTTGAAAATTTGATCATTATATAAGATGGACCTTATGTAAGTATAAGATGATTTTGAAAACCATTGATTTTAGAAATGAATTGGTTGACTTAAATTATTGTAACAACCTTGTATTTTGTAATTATTTTCAATTGAATTTCCTGATTTAAAAACTTTATTTTATTTATTAAATCGATAAATTTTGTTATTTTAAAAATAAATTTTGATTTGTATGTGAATTATAATTCCAACATGAATAAATGGAGTATTTTCCAAAACAGTGAATTTGGTCAATTTGGTCAAACTTTGACTTTTAATTTAAAATTTTAAAAGTTTGAAAATTTTGAATTTTATCTTTTATTATGAAAGTAAATAAAATTTTAAGAATACTGCTTTTCGTTTCATTGAAATCAGATTTATAATGTGAAAGTTAGGCCCTTTTAAATATTGTGTGTAATTTGCTGTATTTAACAAAATTGTTTATTTTAAATTATATAAATAATAATTTTTTTTGTCATGTAATGTTCTAAATTATATTTATATGGGTAAAATAACATTTTATGTATATATTTTGGTTTTAAAACATTTTTAAAAGAACAAATGGAATTTTCCTAGTCAGCTAAAATTTATTTACAAATTTTAATTTCTAGTTTTAATTAATTAAAGTAATTCTTTATTTATTTTTCGATTGTTCTTAAGATCTTATTTTATTCTCATTCCCACTTTATTTTGTTCCTCATTTATTTTATTTATTTGACCTTTTATTTGTTTTAAAGAGAAATAGAAATTTTCTAAAACTAGTGATATTTTATTTGTAATTTTCATGTCCTATTTCCAATTTTTAAACATTTTCTTTAGTTCTTTTTCTATTTTCTCTAAATCAAATTATTTATTTCACTTTGTAAATACTTTATAAATTATTATTTTTCAAAATTTTTCTTTAGAATATTTTTAAAATGAAGTAGATAATTTTCCAAAGTCAATGGTGATTTATTTGTAATTTCTGGACACTGTTTTGAATTTTTAAGCAATTTCTTATATTCTTTTTCCATTTTCTCTAAAATTAATTATTTATTTTTATTCTATATTACTTTGTTTCAGTTTTAAAGCTAATTACTGATTTTATTTTTGTTTTATTTGAATTAAATAAAATAAGAAATATGAAGAGTTTAAAAGCTTTTAACCTAAGTCTTTTCATTTGCTTGCGACTCTTCCTTTTCCTGCCTCTTCATTGTGTTGACTTCTCATTTTCTTCCTGACTGTGCATTTTCTAATGTTATTCACGTGAAATTGCTTCCCACTTCATACATTCTCACGGCCATTTCAGTTAAAGAAGAAAAAAAATGTAAACAATGGCTCCTCTTCTTTCTACTTTTCCTCTTCATTTTGCCTTGTTTTGCCTTGCTTCTTCTTGCTTGGTTCGGCCATACACCTCCACACCCTCCACCATCTCCTCCACCACTTCCTTCTCCTCATCTTCCACGACCAATAACCCTTCTCCTCTGACCATAGATGGTCGTGACCATCCCTTGATGAAAACACCACACAAACATTGCAAAACTCCACAAAACAATGCCTAGCTGACCTATATGCCACCATCACCTTCATAGTTTGCCTTGGCCACCTTCCCTAGCTCCACCACCATCATGACCTTACCCCTAGCCATCAGCCTCTCCTCTGAACTGACCTGAACCATGCATGGTCGAACCTATATGTGGTCATAACCGAGCCAAAAATGCACCAAAACCCTTCTCTTTTGCCTTGTCCCTTTGCATTCTTGATGTTGTAACTCCTAACTCTTCACATCCCATTGTATTACCTTCTTTTTGCTGACCATTGGATGAGCATTTCAGGTCTACACCTGATCATGGCTGAGCCAAATGATGTCATGGCCAAGCACTTGGATGGTTAAAGCAAGGTCTAGTCATTCTATTCCTTGTTGCTTTTAAATTTCCAATTGTTTCAATGTATTTTGTATTGAATACATATGTTTATATTGTCTTGTTTTATTATTTTATACAAGAGTAACATCTTGGCTCTCTCCACTCAAATCCAAAGTCGTGTTATATAGTGCTTCTGGACTTCGTTTCTGTCAATTGTATTGAAATCTCCAGCTTATAAAGGTGAGTAACTCTCACCTGACATTTATACTTATGCAAATGTGAATTGACAACAATTGAATGTGTAGAATTTTATATATGATGTTATAACTTCCTATTATTATTAATTATATGACGATAAACCTATTATTTTACTTGTCATCTCATCTGTTATTGTTATATGTTGTTAACTGTTCATTTATATCTGTTTATCACACTGTAAGTTCCCTGTAGATTAGATTCACTATGGGTTGAAATGATACATACCCGAACGGACTTTAGAATAGGGAAAAATCATTATGGGATGAAATGATAGGCCTGAACGGTTTTTATTTATTTTATTTTAACTTGGGATTACGGGTTTGAAATGATAGAACCCGGATTTTGCTTTTTAAACTGCGGATTGAAATGATACATATCCGTATCACTTGACCTAGGTTAGAAAACTATATACAGGCCCGTGGTTACTTTTATAAAGTATTTTGAATATTTTAAATATTTTAAAAGTGTAAAATTATGAAAAATTGATTTAAATTGGATTTTTAATGTTTAAATAAATAAATTTGGATTTTTCTAGAAGTTAAAAATGTAATTTAAATGAATGGAAAAAGTGAATTTTTGAAATATAACTTAAGTTTGGAAATTTGGAATTTTGGTTTTAAAATGATATTTAAGTTATATAAATAAAATGGTAAATATGATAATTTGATTTGAATTTGAATTTAAATGATTTAATAAAGTGTTATTGAGTTTTCTATGTATTAAAATGGTCAAATAAATGAATGCTTAAAGGTGTAATTTTAAAATATAACTTGACTTGGAAATGTGAAGTTGGTTTTTATTAAAGGTTTAAGTTAATTAAATAAAATTGAAAATTTAGTTTAATTTATGAAATGGAAATAAAATATAAGTGTTAAGTTTATTTGTTAAAAATGTGAAGAAAAGAAAATTGTACATTTGGATTTGTTAAGTAAAATTATTGGAAATTTGGATTTTACTGTAAAATGTTCTTATAAAAATCATAAATTCAAAGAGTAATTTTAATGAACATTTTTGAATGTCAAAATATGATTTTTATAATGTTTAAAAGGTTTAATATTGAAGGTTATTATTTGCTAGAAATACACTAAAATCTGGAAAATACTTTTAATAGTATTCATAAATGCTATGGTTTCTGTAAATGAACTAAAACTTAAACAAGAGGCTATTACAGCAGTTCTGTAATGCTGTAGTTGCTGAAGTAAATTAAAAGGCTAAAAACTTGATAAAGGCCTATTACAGCAGTTCTGTAATTGCTGTAGTGGTCTGCTGTCTTTGCTGAATTTAATGAAACCCTTTAATTTGAAACCTGAGCTATTACAGCATTTCTGGAAATGCTGTCTTTGCTGTTTAAACTAAATTTCAACTAAACTGAGATTTAACAGCAGTTTAAAATGATGTCTTTGCTGAATTAAAATGTTTTCAAGAATAACTTATAACAGCTTTTTCTAAATGCTGTGAAAGGCTGAAATTTTCAACGTTCATGGTTTTTAACTTTGGAAATTGAATACTTGATTTGAAATTATAATAATTACACTTTTAAATGGTTTAGATGAATTATTTTGATTGAAAATAAACTATTTAAAAGGTGACTTGAAATGATATTAAATGAATGATATCTTTGAATTTAAAAGGTATTTAAAGTTGAATATTTGGATTTGAACTCAAATGATGATTTGATAATGATGTTTTGAAATGATATGATATTTTAAATATATTGAAATGGTTGGAATTTATTTAATCTTTATTTTGATAAAGATTTGGATTTGAAATGATATTCTATTTTGAAGTATAAAATATTATTTTAAAATTATAACCACGGGTTATAATAACGATTGGTTGTTAAAGAGACCGGGATCGGATATGGACATACTCTCTGTCGATACCGAAAACCACTTTGACAACTGTGTACGCAGTGGAGTTTCCAGAATGAAGTAGGATGGTGGCGACGATCCTAAGGTATATACGTGGACCCAACTCCCGTGAGTTGGCATAAGGTGGCTAAAACAGGAGCGATTGACGGACCAAGGAGGTAGCACCTCTGATCGGACACACTTCTTCGATACCATTCTATTACTTGTGATTGATTTGGTGCACACCCTTGATTTGGGAGTGTTGTTCGAGGTGGGCGGTAGTGGCTTCTATGCGTCACCACCAGTCCGGATGCGTAATTGGTATATCTACCCTGGCATTGCCTTGTGTGCCGTGTCACCTACCATATTGAGCTTTACTACGAGTTTCTATCTGTGTCGTACCTACGGAGTATCTTCTCATAGCCTTTCGAGGTATGCAGGTACTGTATAGACTATTGGCATTATTCGTGTTAAGGGGAATATTGGGTCACTCCTTAATGCTATTTAAAAGTATGTTTATTTTATGATTAGACATTATTATAATAGCGAATATTACTACATAGTAGATAGTTTAACGGATCCTTAAAGAATGAGCGATCCCAAGCATTCTTTAAGTTACTTGTACCTTTATTACAGTTCACTTGAGTTGGTTTACATTGTATAAGTATGTATGTCCTGACTCGAGTGTTTTTTGTTTTGCTTTACGCTCGGGTCAGACTGAGTGATACAACATTAGAGACTCGCCTTTGGAGCTGGAATTTTGCTTTGAAGATCCGGATATCTATTCATTTTGTTATCCAGTTGATTCCAGTTGTATTCTGAGATTTGCCAAATTTTATTTACAACGCGGTATTTTGAGCAATTCAAGTCCGACATGTGCGGATGCGAATGGTTGAAAATATCGGGTCGTTACAGTTGGTATCAGAGCTCTGGTTTTAGGCAAACTCAGCATATAGGGTAGATTTAATTACAGAATCACTTTCGTTCGAACTTGAATTCCTTCTTCTTCGATTCGGTTTCCTTTGAATTTTGGAACGTTCCCTTCGGTTCCAAAGTCCATTCTTGTCCTCCCCTATTCGTGTCTTCTTGATTCTGGAATGTCTCATAACTCTACTTCGAATAATCTTTCTAATGAATTGGCGGTCCTGCTAATATTCTAATGACTTCTAAAGGGGTGAAACTTCTTTACAAAAAGCATTGATTCACCGAAGACTTATGTATCCTTGGTTTACAATGCTACTATCTCTTGCTATGCCTGAATTCTATCTCTCGAGATCGAATGTAGATTTACCCCAGAAAATCCACAACGATCTTTTTTCGTTAAGTCACGGTTGACCTGGTTAAGGTTACCCGCGATTTATATAAGCTTAGCCATCTCCCTATTCTGTTGTTTAATCATCTTATCTTTTGTCTCCAACTTATATTCAAATCAGAGTTCTCTTTGATTTGAGTCCATCAAATCTGAATCCCTATCCTTATTTTGAAAATTAATCTTGTATTTGAAAATTTTATATTTTAAAGATGTTTTATATATTGTGTTGTTTGAGTTGTTGATGTTGATTTGGGTTTCCGATCGGTTCGTCTGATCAACGCTATCGATAGGATCTCCAAAACACTTGAACAGAGCAAACTGACACAATATGGTTTTTTAAATTTAGCAGATGGATAAATTTTGTATAATTATAATTTGTATAAGGTTAATTTTCTAAATTTTGATAATTAATAGAATTGGGTGTTAAGAAATAATATTTAACTTTGCATATATTTTATAATCATTGGCTTTAGTTTCATATCTAAATAATTAAACATGGTTATAAATTAATTTGGAAATTTAAATGGATTTAAATCAAGAACGTGAGAATTTAATTCTCGATGATTTCGAACCTTGTTTTGAAAGTTTTAAATGGATTTATTATTTAAAAGTATTTCTAGTAGAAATTTTTTTCTAAGGATTTTTTAATTTGTAAATTAGTTCTCTTTTCTTTGTCGCTGGAAAATAATTTCGGTGATGACTGCAGCATCATCGACATTCATTTTCGGGTTTCGGAGTGAAGAGACTATTTTGTAGCTTTGCTACCGTTTTGCTTTGAAATTTAATTGATTTGAATTTCTAAATATGACTTGACTTATATTATATAATATATATGATTTAAGAGTTGATTTGATATATATTGTGTATATTTAATTATCTCTAAAATAGTTTGAAGTTAATCGAAAATTTAATTCTTAAATTTTATCTTAAAGGATAAATTTCAATTATAAAAGGAAATCATGGTTTGAATAAATATGTAAACTTGAATAATTGAAATTGGAGAATTTATTTGTATAATATTCTATTACATTCCAATATAACTTACCTAAATTATTCAGAAGTTGAATATGTAATTGGATAATATACAAAATAAAGAGAATTTAATAAATAAAACTTAAGTGGTTATAATAAATGTTATACACTTAAATTTTATTTATAAAGGATCAATAGAGGTAGATAGAGAAAAGGGGTTAATTGAATAATTTACAAAATAATGATATTTAAAAGAAATTATAAATAAATTGAAATAGTTATAATAAGTGACATAAACTTAATATATATAGGATTTGATATATTAAGTGGAATAAGTTTAAGAATAAATTAGAATAAAGAAGAATGAAATTTAATGAATAAAGATGAAATATAATAAATGATTGTTCAAATTCATGACTTTATAAATTGTTGATTTGATGATGAGATAATGAGATTTAAAAATAATTAAGATTTATTTAACTTGTGTAAAATTAATTATCAATTTAAGTTGAAATTTCCATGGTTTCAAACTTATTATCTTATTTTGTTTTCCAAACTATCTTTGGGTGTCCTTATTTTCCTTATCGTGCTACAGACTGGTATAGGTATCTTTCTATGATCTTTCTGTTTAGAAATCTTTCTATAATCTTTGATGATCTTTGGTACTCAATATAATCTAAGCACTGCTTGCCATCCACAGACCGTTGGTCAAGCGGAAAGGGTGAATTAGATTCTAGAGGATCTTTTCGTGCTAGTGTTCTTGATTCTGGGGGATCTTGGGAAGATCATCTCCACCTTGTTTAACTTACCTATAACAACAGTTATCAGGTATAATTTCAATCTCCTTGTCATCTTTTCTTAATCCTATTTTATTCTATCTTTTTCTGTGTTTCCCATACCTCATTCCTTTTCGGGGATGAAAAGTTTTGAGTGGGGGAGAGTGTAACGACCCTGTATTTTGTAATTATTTTAAATTGAATTTCCTGATTTAAAAACTTTATTTTATTTATTAAATGGATAAATTTTGTTATTTTAAAAATAAATTTTGATTTGTATGTGAATTATAATTCCAACATGAATAAATGGAGTATTTTCCAGAACTGTGAATTTGGTCAATTTGGTCAAACTTTGACTTTTAATTTAAATATTTAAAAGTTTGAAACTTTTTAATTTTATCTTTTATTATGAAAGTAAATAAAATTTCAAGAATACTGCTTTTCGTTTCGTTGAAATCTGATTTATAATGTGAAAGTTATGCCCTTTTAAATATTGTGTGTAATTTGCTGTATTTAACAAAATTGTTTATTTTAAATTATATAAATAATATATTTTTTTTGTCATGTAATGTTCTAAATTATATTTATATGGGTAAAATAACATGTTATGTATATATTTCTGTTTTAAAATATTTTTAAAAGAACAATTGGAATTTTCCATGTCGGCTGCAATTTATTTACAAATTTTAATTTCTAGTTTCAATTAATTAAAGTAATTCTTTATTTATTTTTCTATTTTTCTTAAGATCTTATTTTATTCTCATTCCCACTTTATTTTGTTCCTCATTTATTTTATTTATTTGACCTTTTATTTGTTTTAAAGAGAAATAGAAATTTTCTAAAACTAGTGATATTTTATTTGTAATTTTCATGTCCTATTTCCAGTTTTTAAACATTTTCTTTAGTTCTTTTTCTATATTCTCTAAATCAAATTATTTATTTCGCTTTTTAAATACTTTAGAAATTATTTTATTTCAAAATTTTGCTTTAGAATATTTTTAAAATGAAGTAGATAATTTTCCAAAGTCAATGGTGATTTATTTGTAATTTCTGGACACTGTTTTGAATTTTTAAGCAATTTCTTATATTCTTTTTCCATTTTCTCTAAAATTAATTATTTATTTTTATTCTATATTACTTTGTTTCAGTTTTAAAGCTAATTACTGATTTTATTTTTGTTTTATTTGAGTTAAAGAAAATAAGAAATATGAAGAGTTTAAAAGCTTTTAACCTATGTCTTTTCATTTGCTTGTGACTCTTCCTTTTCATGCCTCTTCATTGTCTTGACTTCTCATTTTCTTCCTGGCCGTGCATTTCCTAATGTTATTCACATGAAATTGCTTCCCACTTCATTCATTCTCATGGCTATTTCAGTTCAAAGAAGAAAAAAATGTAAACAATGGCTCCTCTTCTTTCTACTTTTCCTCTTCATTTTGCCTTGTTTTGCCTTGCTTCTTCTGGCTTGGTTCGGCCATACACCTCCACTGTCATGTTCCAAATTTCAGCGTTTGAAAATCGACATCCGTACTCCAATTGTACTTGAGTGCCGCAGATTCAACCATTGAAATTCAAATCATGCCGGAGCTTATAACACAATTAAGTAAACAACACAGCGGAAGAAAAAGAAATAATATCATATACATAACATCTGATGAATAAAATATCCAGAATGATACACAACAATGATACAACTGAACATCAACACTATCAAAGATACAAGAAATAGCAGCGGAAATATAATGTCTTCAATGCCAAACTCAAAATAATCCATCTCTAATCCAGAACTAGCTCGAACAACCATCAAGTTGCTATAAGAAAACAAGATAACTCCAGAATGAAGCTAATGTGATCGCCAAGATCCAAAGGCTTCAAAGATATCAAATCTACTCCTACTATCTGAAAAACCCAACTCTGAACTGCCCGCACTACGCCATAGATTGCATACTGCAACACCAAAGAAGTGATGCAGGAAGTGCCAAAAAATGTTGCTGTAGGCTAAAAAAGGGCAAAGGCAACACTTTCTCGGTGATGCATTTTGCCGCGTTGCCGCAGACCTCAAAGGCAACATTTTGACTATCTAAGGCAACATAAGAAATATTGTTGCAATAGAACCATATTTGGGTCTATAGCAACATCCATAGGTGTCTGTACCAACATTCCAAAATGTTGCTATAGATATTAACTTTCTGAATTTGTGGGGCCCACAATGTAGAGCATATTTGATTTTTTAATAGAAATAAATTTTTATTTAATAAAATGCTATTGCACAGAATTTGATATTCAAACAGTAATTTATTTAAATAAATTTTTTATTTCAACATTTGAAATAGTACAAATTCCCGACTCCACTATTTTACAATTCAATAATAAATAACACCGATATTCACATATACAGATATTCCTCACTACATCACTCAGTTCACTCATTACATATGCAGTTTCAATTTATATAGACACCGACACTGACAAATATATGACGAGCCGAGTGTCGAGCCGAAGGCGAGCCGAGAAGCGGGTCCGGGGGCAGCGCTGGCGGGGGTCCGGGGCATCGCCCGATTCATCCGATTTCGGAAGATCGAGCCTTCTTTGTAACGACGTAAAATGATGCACAAATGAACACATAGTAGATAGTTTAACGGATCCTTAAAGAATGAGCGATCCCAAGCATTCTTTAAGTTACTTGTACCTTTATTACAGTTCACTTGAGTTGGTTTACATTGTATAAGTATGTATGTCCTGACTCGAGTGTTTTTTGTTTTGCTTTACGCTCGGGTCAGACTGAGTGATACATCATTAGAGACTCACCTTTGGAGCTGGAGTTTTGCTTTGAAGATCCAGATATCTATTCATTTTGTTATCCAGTTGATTCCAGTTGTATTCTGAGATTTGCCAAATTTTATTTACAACGCGGTATTTTGAGCAATTCAAGTCCGACATGTGCGGATGCGAATGGTTGTAAATATCGTGTCGTTACAATTATATTGATTTGGAAATTTGAAATTATTTTCTAAATTTATTATTTTGGAAACTTTGGAACCGAAGATATTTAATTTGAGAAGAAATAATTTGGTGGAATTGTATATGATTTTGAAACTGAATTAATATTGAACAAATTGAAATTTGAGAACCTTGTGTTACTAAATACTTGATTTGGGAGTTATCGAACTTATATAAAATTGGTTTGTATAAGTATGAAATTGATTCAAAAACTATTGATTTGGAAAGGTACTCAATTTGAAAGCTGAAATCTTATATAATTGAAGTCTATATGAGTGTGATTTGATATACTATTGATTTTGGAAAGTATTTGATTTGAAAATGAAATCTTATATATAATGGACTTTATATAAGTATGATATTTGAAAGTGATTTGAAAGGGTACTATATGATACATATTTTCGAAGTAAAGATATGGAAAGTGCCTTCTGCTTGATATCCGCTTTGTAGCCACATTGTGGATTCATTCTATCGATATTTCTCTGATTTTTGGTTTTCCGGATATGATACTCGAGTGTCCATCGAATTACATGGCGTTACCCATGGTCTTACAAGCGCGACTACATAGCATAATTCACCCGGCTGGATGGCCCAGGGGTACGGATGTTTCCTGAGGGATCTAGGCGTAACCATTGTGTATCCTGTGATCTATGTAGGTCGTTTTAGTAGCGAAATCCGCAGGGCTGAGAAAGCTTACGGATACGGATGTTTCCTGGGGGATCCAGGCGTAACCTTTGTGTATCTGCGGTCTACTAGTCATCATGGCGTAATTCGCAGGGCTGAGAAAGCTTACGGATACGGATGTTTCTTGGGGCATCTAGGCGTAACCATTGTGTATTCGCGATCCATGGTTAGACAAAGGTTTTGGTTGTTTTGTTTGGATTGTACTTTCCATATCTATTTTAAAAGTTTTTCCAGTATTTTCACTGGGTGTTGAAACAAGTCTACTAAGTACCTGGAGAATTCTAGCTTTGCGCCTGATTAACGCACTTCCAGCGTCTATAGGAACAAGGATAAACTTGTTAAACATCGAGTTATAAAAGTATTTTATTATAAAGGTATTTTATTATAAAAGTATTTCCAACAAATAAATTTTGTATTAATATTTGAAATTGAAATTCTTATGGTTCTAAATTAATTATTCATGCCCGATACTATTCTTTTGAATCTACCTTATCTGCTCAGCTTTATTTATTCACCTATATTCTGTTTTTCCAAATCCTCTTTTTTTTTCCTTGTTGACTATGTTTTTTTTTAAATATTGTTTATTTATACTACATGGTTTAATAGAAAATTTTAGTGCTATAAATATTTTAGAAGTATTAATTAAATAAAACAATTTTAAAGTAAATGATTATTGATTTATTAATAATAATTGAAAAGTATCTTGAGATAAATTAATAGATTTGTGAATTATGGATTTAATGTTTTCAAATAGCTTCTTTGTAAAATATAAGTAATGATGTAAATAATTGTTTTCAAATAGTTTTCATATATTTATAAAGGTGTTATTTAAACATATAAATGGTATTTACAAAGGAAGCAAGAAATTTTACAAATGGATTTTGAAAGGTATTAAAGTATTAAAGAAAATTGAATTTCAAATGAAGTTTTCAAATGAATATTTCAAGTAAAATTTTATATAGTCTCAAATTAATTGTTAAATCTCGACTTTCAATCTACTTCTATTTCTGGTTGTTCTATTCTCCTACCTCCTTCCTTTTCGGGGACGAAAAGTTTTGAGTGGGGGAGAGTGTAACGACCCATAAATTTTAGTGATTTTTTATATATTAAATTAATTGAAATTTTGTGAAATTTTAAACAATGAAATTTGAAATTAAAATTTTATTATTTGGAATACGTCTATTTAAACATAGCAACCGGTAAATTTTCATCTGATAATATTGAAGTTTATTTTCTTGTGAAATTCTATTTCAATTTAAATCAGTTAATAACAGTTGAATTTAAAAGTTTTCCGAAACCTAAATATGTCAACATGAGAAAATTTATTTAGAACACTCTGAATCTGACTGCGAAATTCGTTTTGTGAAATTCGGACGTTTCTAGCTCCATTTGGATTTTTCCGTACGGAATAGCAGCATTTTCGGTACCGATTATCGACTTTTGATCGGATGATCGTACCACCGATATCTGTATACCGTTTTGACCGTCTCGTCATGCTGATCTCTGCAGTATATTTATTTTGTATTTTGAGGTCCGGTACGCGACGAAAGCAATAAAGTGTTCGTTGTAACGGTACCTTTAAATTGTGACTTTTAATTTCCCAATCCTTTTCAAATCTTTACCGTACAGCTCAAGCAAATAATCAATTGCATTAAATAACTTCTCAGCTGAAATCATGGGAATAGACCGTTACCATTCCTTTTATTTTATTTTTACTTATTCTTTTCAGAAATATGTATCGTTTATTTTATTTTTCTTCTGCAACCTTCATCATTCTTTTCTTTCGTCAAATTGTTATACTTTGCTCTCCTCGAAAAAAAAGGGAAACCGATATAATTTTCGTTTCCGCTGCTTCTTCTACCTCCGCAGCCACACGCAGCACCCGCTACCTCCTCCTTTTCTTCCCATTCTCCTCCACTCGAACCCATCTCGCCCCACCAATGGCTGCACCGCCCTCTTCCACCTGTCCGAGCTTTCCCTTCCTCCATCCCTTCTCGTGTTCAATTGGTGCATGCGTGAGTACATATATAATTATATACTGTTTCTTTGGATACTAGCTTGTGGTCTATTTATAAATCATCATAGGTTATATATATTATATTGGTTAGGTTGCTTGTTATATAGATATATATATATATATGAAATGTTGGTGTTTTATGTACATAATTTTAAATTTAGTTGTAGATAAATATCAAAGTATATTATTGAGCAAACCTGCATAAAATTGGATGTTCTGCATATAGTAGGTATTATAGGGAGTCTATGGGTTCTCTGTTTATATTATTTTTCTCATATTATATTATATTATTTATATATATGTTAATACGGTTACATGTTGATTTCGTATGTAAGCTTATGCAAGTTTCTGCTGTTAATACATGTCTATTATATATATATATATAGTTACAATTTATAGTCACAATAATGATAAGTTTATATGTCAGTACATACATTATAGAAAAGTATAGGTAGTACATAGGCTGTGTCTGCATATTCATTTAGTCTACAGCTGTAGCATATATTAAAGTATATATAAAGTTATAAAGTATGTTTATATAAAAGTATCCTTAAGGTTGGTTTCAAATATAAAAAGTCCTATTTAAATATAAAGTTATAAAGTATGTTTATATTAATTTTATAGGTATGTAGGATAGTTTAAGTTTTCGCATATCATGTGCTGTTAGAATTTTTTTTAATAAGTTTAAAGCTATCTATTAGCTATAATATATAGTTACCTAAATATACTATTCTTCCAAATTTTTTCTTCCACCTAACAACGTTCCCTGACAATGTTTAGTTTGGGAAAAATTTATAAGTCTAGTTGCTGTCTTTTTTGTTGTTTACAGTCTATACATATAGGCATATGGGTTTGTATAAGTTTACTTGTCTGCATATAAATTTATATACAAATGTGTATGTATCTGTTAGCTTTCAAATTTATATACCTTTGATTTTTAATATCTGAGTTTAAGGATAATGGTTTTAAAATCTTTATATTATTTAATAGTTGTCTTAACTAAAATACTGGATATATATATATATATAATGTATGTACCCTCGGTTATATCAAAACTGATTTTATTTGATTCTCATCGATTCCCATTTTATCAGCTTTTGGCCCGTCGTGCTTGTTTCATTCATCAAATTCGTGCCTATCTCACTTTGTGCTTGGATTCATAACTCGTTTCATCTGTCAAATCTATCTAGCCATGAAAGGTGAGCAATCACTCACGATTAACTTTCTTTTATTTATTAAATTTGATTTTAATTGAAACGACAATTGAAATATGCCGTTGTAGTTATTTAAATTGTTATATATGCTATTATCTGTAAATGTTCACCTGTGGGATATGACACCATATCCTATTGTTTATATTATATTATCATTTATGATATATGCATGTTATTATTAATATTATTGTAATGATCCGGAACTCAACCTTCGAAAATCGGCACCCGTATTTCACTTGTACTCAAAATGCCGCAGATTCAAACGCCGAATCTGGCTCACCGGAGCTTATAACACCATTAATTATAACAACACAGCGGAAGAAAGAAATGAATGATATCATATACAACTCCAACGAATACAATATCCAGAATGATATACAACAATGATATCAATATGATACAACAATATCAGAGTAAATAATGATACAGCGGAAAACAGAAGTGATAACTCCAAATGACCCGTCAGAGAGGCTGAGTCCAACCACTCCAATGTCAAGCTTGAACCACAAAGATAAGCAATGTTGGTCGTCCATGAACTCCAAGAAATGAACTAGCTCCAGATAATCTACTAACCTGACTATCTGAAAAACCCAACTCTAGACTGCCCGTGTGGAAAATTGTGGGCACCCAAAGTTTAGGAAGGGAACAATAAACTCCAGGTCAGTCATGGGACTGGTGTGAGTAACAAAAACAGTTTATCTTTAAAACAAACAACTAAAGAATTTTAAACATTGAAATCCACAATGCTTTTTGGAAAATGAAACTACCATAAGGCCTCCTGGCACACACACAATGCAATCGCACATATGGGGGAGATTTCTCCTTATGATAGTCAAACATGCTTACTACGCAAAATCATTTGATATTATTATTAGTGCGTAGTGCAGAAAACATCCCGAAAGTATAATATTAATCTTAGCCAGCATAGGTACCATTATACTATGCCTACTATAGCTACCATGTTAAATGGCAGGTTCTACAACTAAAACCATACAGGGTTCGTATTGGGAATTGGATTTCCAACAAATGGTCAGGCTAAGGAACTTCCTATGCCACGTAGGAACGCCTCTGGATGGACGCCCCGAGAGACAACTACTCTCTTGCAAAACAAGGCCGGTTACCACCTTCTCGGGTGATGTAGCGCAACCTACTGACGAGTTAAGCCTTAAGTCGCTTGAGCGACTCAATGATACAGCGCACCAATAAGTCGCTCACTACAATTATCTTAGGTCGCTCACTAACTATAAGCGACCTAACAAGTCGTATTGACCGACCTAGCAAGATAAACCAATCAGCGCGCATTTCCTTAGGTCGTTACGACCCAACGAGTTCCGACCTAGTACTACCGAGCTATGCCTTAAGTCGCTCGCCGACCTTACGAGATAACACCTCAAGAAATCAAGCCGCCTCTCTATAGGTCGCGTGCATCTGCCGCATCTGTTAAGTCGCAAACATTATCTCGCTAAGTCATCCAGAATGTTTATATCGCAAGTTCATGAAGCTGTTATATTTTCTAAGTCGCATATGCCTTATGTCGTCTGTTATTAGGTCGCAAGCTATTATAACTTGTATTTATTATGTTGTAAGTCATTTGTTGTTGTAACTTGGTTGAGTCGTATTTCTTATGTCGCATGTATGTTGCATTTGTTAATACGTGATGTTGTAGTTTGTTAAGTCGCACCAGTTGAGTCGTAGGTCGCATCGTCTGATAGGTCGAGTCAGGTGTTGAACGGGTTATGTGTGTTGTAAGCCTATAAATAGGCGGGGTTGTGTCATTTGTAAAAGTGTGGATTTTTGAATAAAATTTGTTTGTGTGCTTTGTGCCACTTTGTTGAAGTTGAGTGTGATCTCCTTCATCTTCCATCTTTGGATATTCGAGTGCGCTCGAATCAACAGACTTGAAGCCGATTCACGGAATCTCGTGCACGAGATCAACGTCGAAGAATCGTAGATCTTTTAACACGGTATCGTGCGCGATCAACGTGTTGGAGATAGCTAGAATCCGGTATCTCGTGAGATCAACGGATTTGGGCATTTATCTTGGGTATCATCAATCCATCAATTCATCATTGTATCATTTCATCAATTTGTTTGACACGAAATCTTCATTTCGTGGTCAAGTGTTATATCCGCTGCGTCAGTTTGGTATCAGATCCATACTTAGCTATACCATAGATAAGCCGAGCCTATTGGGGGTAAAGAGGAAGTGTTGGAGTTAGAGTCGAACCAATCAAAGCAAAGCCGAGCTAAATCGAGAATAGATCATGCCTCCGAGACGTGCTAATCCATTTCAAAATGTTGAAGATGTATATAGGAGACAAGAAGCAGAGGCAATGGAGCAACGTATCAATGAGAAGTTTAACGAAGGTATTGGAAAGTTGGAGAAATTGATGACTGACATGAACCAGAGAAGAACGTCACCAGTTTCGAATCGGGGTGGAAACAGTGTTTCGCCGTCGGTTTCGGGAGAAAGAAGAATGTCACCGCAATCTTATCAAGATAGAAGAGAATCATCAGTTTCCGTGATGAGAGACCACCAAGAGTACAGAAGTGAAGACAGAACATCTCAACGTGGTTTTGAACATGAACCCTATCGTTATGTTGAACGACAGAGTAGAAGAGACATTCATGGCCGTAGAGATGTGGATGGTCGAGAACGATATCGAAGTACATCTGATTTTGAGGAATATGGTGATAGAGGTAGTATTCATTATCGAGATCGAGGCCAAGTGCGAGATCGATATATGGATCAGAGAATGATCGTAAATGGGAGTCTGGTATGAGGATGGAAATTCCAGAATCCAAAGGTGGTATGCAAGCAGAAGAATTTCTTGATTGGTTGTCTAGTGTTGAAGAAATTTTGAATTTCAAGGAGGTGCCAGAGAATCGTAAAGTTCAATTAGTTGCTACAAAACTATGGGGAAGAGCTATGGCTTGGTGGCAGCAAACTAAGCTAACACGGGAGAGAATGGGGAAATCAAAAGTTGTTACTTGGGAGAAGATGAGAAAGATGATGAAAGCGACTTTCTTGCCGTACAATTATCAGTCTCTTATGTATCAACGTCTGCAGAACTTGAGACAAGGAATGAAGTCGGTGAATGATTATGCAGATGAATTCTATCAACTGATTGCGAGAAATGATATTATGGAAACGGAGGAACAGCTAACAGCTAGATACGTTGGAGGGTTGCGAACGCAGATTCAAGATATGGTGAATATGTTTAATCCAATGTCTGTTGCTGAAGCACATAAAAAAGCTCTAGCTTGGGAGAAGCAAGGGAGACGGAGAGTTGGTGTGTTTACAAGTTCTAACAACCAAAACAAGGGCGTTAGTAGCAGTGCTAATGTTTCCAAAACAGTCAGTAAGCCGATTGTGAATGAAGCCGCTAAAGCAAAAGTCAATACCAGTATCAAATGCTTTAATTGTCAAGAGTTTGGCCATAAAAGTAATGAATGTACAAAACCAAAGAAGAGAGCATTAGTTGAAGAAGAATGTGAGTATGAGGATGTCGAAGCTGAAGTTGATTATACTCAATCACCGAAGTTTGATGAAGAAGAAGAAGTTGTGTCAGGAGATGAAGGGTGTAACTTGATGATGAGGAGGTCTTGTTTAACGCCAAAGCAAGAGGATGATTCTAGTTGGCTGAGGAGCAATATTTTTCAGTCTACATGTACTATCTTGGGAAAGGTTTGTCGATTTGTTATTGATGCGGGAAGCTGCGAAAACATTATTTCTGAAGAAGCTGTCAAGAAGTTAGGGTTGAAGACTGAAAAACACACTAGACCTTATAAACTAGCATGGCTGAAGAAAGGTGGAGAAGTGAAAGTGGGAAGACGAGCATTTGTTACATTTTCTATTGGGAAGAAATACAAAGATGACATTTGGTGTGATGTGGTTGATATGGATGTGTGTCACTTACTATTGGGGAGACCATGGCAGTATGATAGAGCTGTACAACATAATGGTCGCACCAACAGCTACAGTTTCATGTTCGAAGGGACTCAAATTACCTTAGTTCCTAAGAAGTGTGAACAAAGTGAAAGCAAGTCAGAGCCCAAAGTGGAATCAACTAGTCTTTTATCTTTGAGAGAATTTGTTGAAGAGGTAAAGGATAGTGCTGAAATGTTTATGCTGATTGGGTATGAAACACATGAAGAACTTAAAATTCCCGAGGAGGTTAAGCCGGTGTTGAATGAGTTTGAAGACGTCTTTCCTTCGGAATTGCCCAAGGAATTGCCACCACTGAGGGACATACAACATCAGATTGATCTAGTGCCAGGTGCTGTTTTACCGCATAGGCCACATTATCGTATGAGTCTGAAAGAACATGAAGAGTTGAGGAGACAGGTTGAGGAGTTTCTTGAGCAAGGGCGTGTTTGGGAGAGTCTAAGTCCTTGTGTTGTACCAGCTTTGTTATTGCCGAAAAAGGATGGTTCGTGGAGGATGTTTACAGATAGCCGAGCACTTAACAAATAACCGTTAGATATAGATTTCCTATGCCAAGACTGGATGATCTGTTGGATCAAATTAATGGATCTGTAATCTTTTCGAAGATCGATCTTAAGAGTGGGTATCATCAAATTCGCATAAGACCAGGTGATGAATGGAAGACAGCGTTCAAGACTCGGGAAGGATTATATGAATGGCTGGTCATGCCATTTGGTCTATCCAATGCACCAAGTACATTTATGAGGGTGATGAATCAAATTTTCAGACCTTACATTGGGAAGTTTGTGGTAGTTTATTTTGATGACATCTTGATCTACAGTGCTAGTACAGAGGAGCATATTCAACATTTGCGAGAAGTGTTAATTATTCTTCGTCAAGAACAATTCTATGCGGCAACAAAGAAATGCGTGTTCATGACGCCGAGTGTTTTATTTCTGGGATATGTTGTGTCCGAGGAAGGTATACAGGTGGATCAAAGTAAAGTTGAAGCAATCAGAAATTGGCCACAGCCCAAAACTATAACAGAAGTCAGAAGTTTTCATGGGTTAGCTTCATTTTACCGAAGGTTTATACCACACTTTAGAAATGTGATGGCACCTGTTACTGATTGCATGAAGGGGAAGCAGTTTTTATGGATAAAGGAAGCAGGATCAGCTTTTGAGCAGATCAAGGAACTTTTGACGTCAGCGCCAGTTCTAGTATTGCCAGATTTTCAATTGTTATTTGAGTTACATACAGATGCATCGAAAGTTGGAATTGGAGGAGTGTTGAGTTAGAAGGGACGTCCAATTGCATATTTCAGTGAAAAGCTTTCTGGAGCAAAGATGAGATACAATACATATGATGTGGAATTTTATGCTATTGTGCAAGCCGTGAAACATTGGAGACATTATTTGTTCCATAAAGAATTTGTTTTGTATACAGACCATGAAGCGTTGAAGCATTTGCAAGGGCAGGATAAAATTGCAGCTAGGCATGCATCATGGATAGCTTATTTGCAGCAATTTACATTTGTCGTAAAACACAAGTCTGGAGTAACTAATCGCGTTGCCGACGCATTGAGTCGGAGGAACCATTTACTCACAACCATGCGAGTAGGGGTGATGGGTTTTGACTTACTTCCAGAATTGCTTAAGTCAGATTCATATTTTTCGGGAATCCTGGACAAAGTTAAGCAGGGAAACATGGATGGATATATGTTGGTTGATGGTTTTCTGTTCAAAGGAAATCGGTTGTGTATTCCAGATTGCAGTTTGCGATTGAAGATTATTAAAGAATTACATGAAGAAAGACACGTGGGCCGTGATCATACTTTACAGTTGATTGCAAAATCTTATTTTTGGCCGTCAATGAGAAAAGAAGTTGAAAAGTTTGTTCAGAGGTGTCATATTTGTCAAGTGTCAAAGGGGACCGCGACAAATGCAGGGTTATACATGCCGTTGCCTATACCGACTAAATCATGGGTGGATGTTAGTATGGATTTTGTATTGGATTACCGAGAACGCAACATGGCAAAGATTCTATCTTCATGGTGGTTGATCGTTTTTCAAAAATGGTACATTTTATTGCCTGCAAGAAGACAGCGGATGCGGTTAATGTACCACAGTTATATTTCAGAGAAATATATCGTCTTCATGGGTTGCCTGAATCGATTGTTTCGGATAGAGATACTCGTTTTCTGAGTCATTTTTGGAAGAGTCTATGGAAAATGGTCGGGACTAAGCTGAAATTCAGTAGTGCTTATCATCCACAGACGGATGGACAGACTGAAGTTGTAAACAGATCCCTAGGTAATCTATTGCGATGCCTCGTGGATGACAATTTGAAGAGTTGGGATTCGAAGTTATGTCAAGCTGAATTTGCACACAACCATGCAATTAATCATAGCACTGGGTTCAGTCCATTCCAGGTTGTGTACTCAACCATTCCTAAAGGAACGTTAGATTTGTCTGTAGTGCCGTAGTAGAAAGGAGTGATCAAACGAGCTAATGATTTTGTGAATGAATTGCAAGAGTGTCACAAGGTTGTGTAGGAACGATTGCTTAAGGCGAATGAGAAATATAAGCAATCCGCAGATATTAAGCGATGAAATGTTGAATTCAAAGAAGGAGATTTCGTATATGCAGTATTGACTAAGGATCGATTTCCTGTTGGTACTTACAACAAACTAGCTGCTAGAAAGATTGGTCCTTTGGAAGTCGTGAAGAAGATTAATAAGAACGCATATCAGTTGAGATTGCCGGATCATATCCATATTGCTGAAGTTTTCAACGTCAAACACTTGATTCCATATCATGAAAATAAGCACGACGAAGAAGAGAAGAGTGTGAATTCGGGGATGAATTCTCGTCAACCAGGGGAGGATGATGCAGCGCAACCTACTGACGAGTTAAGCCTTAAGTCGCTTGAGCGACTCAGTGATACAACGCACCATGATAAGTCGCTCACTACAATTATCTTAGGTCGCTCACCAACTATAAGCGACCTAACAAGTCATATTGACCGACCTAGCAAGATAAACCAATCAGCGCGCATTTCCTTAGGTCGTTACGACCCAACGAGTTCCGACCTAGTACTACCGAGCTATGCCTTAAGTCGCTCGCCGACCTTACGAGATAACACCTCAAGAAATCAAGCCGCCTCTCTATAGCTCGCGTGCATCTGCCGCATCTGTTAAGTCGCAAACATTATCTCGCTAAGTCATCCAGAATGTTTATATCGCAAGTTCATGAAGCTGTTATATTTTCTAAGTCGCTTATCCCTTATGTCGTCTGTTATTAGGTCGCAAGCTATTATAACTTGTATTTGTTATGTCGTAAGTCATTTGTTGTTGTAACTTGGTTGAGTCGTATTTCTTATGTCGCATGTATGTTGCATTGTTAAGACGTGATGTTGTAGTTTGTTAAGTCCTAGCAGTTGAGTCGTAGGTCGCATCGTCTGATAGGTCGAGTCAGGTGTTGAATGGGTTATGTGTGTTGTAAGCCTATAAATATGCGGGGTTGTGTCATTTGTAAAAGTGTGGATTTTTGAATAAAATTTGTTTGTGTGCTTTGTGCCATTTTGCTGAAGTTGAGTGTGATCTCCTTCATCTTCCATCTTCGAATATTCGAGTGCGCTCGAATCAATGGACTTGAAGCCGATTCACGGAATCTCGTGCGCGAGATCAATGTCGAAGAATCATAGATCTTTTAACATAGTATCGTGCGCGATCAACGTGTTGGAGATAGCTAGAATCCGGTATCTCGTGAGATCAATGGATTTGGGCATTTATCTTGGGTATCATCAATCCATCAATTCATCATTGTATCATTTCATCAATTTGTTTGAAACGAAATCTTCATTTCGTGGTCAAGTGTTATATCCGTTGCGTCACCGGGTAGTAAACCTGAGATATGCCACCCCCGGTCCTTTGGGACCTTTATATGAGACGTCTCGATCACAAAGCAACAATCACACAGAGTAAATGAGATTGGAGCAACCACACAGGTAAATATTTGGGCTCCATACCATGATATCACCTTTTTCCAGAAGGAATGGACATACCCTAGGGGAGCTACCCCTGAAACCTTGCCGCATCTTTCCTGTTTCGACCATTCCCGGTCTGTGGGGCTCGATGAGGTCTCGTCCACAAAGCTACGCTTTACACGAATGCCATGCTTTGATCAACAAATGATCAGCAACACACAGCAACACTCAGCATGCCACACTACCAAATTGGGAATAAATCACTTATAACCTTCAACTACATAACCTCTGAGCTCGTATGTCTCAGAGAAGACTGTTAAGCTAAGAGAATAAATCTCCGCCACCAAACAAAAATGTATTTGAAAGAAATCATCTTTATATCTCAAAGTGTAGTGTCAGACATACAACCATACAAGTCTGTTCCGGGTTCGAACAGAACCGAAGGACTTCCGAAGAAGCCCTTGCAATCCGGGTATTCATAATCCCGATCGGATTTCCCATCACTTAGGGAATCTCTATACCGGCGCGACTCAGTGCAGAGACAATCGACAGGTTATCCTATTGTTCTCACAAATACCCGGTCTTCACCACCGGTCTTCAAATGCACTCCATATACGACGTATCATTATTCGGAATGGGTTATATGACGCAAGGGTCCTCTCCCGGCTAAACCGAATAATGAGCGTAATATTTAAAAACATATGGATATTGGAATTTCAGTTAAGTCACAACTTATTATCCAAATTTCCTCTTTCAAATGGTTTAAACACATTACCATTTTACCATTTTAATCTTTTAAACAAAAAGATTCAATTCACAAAATTCACCCAGTTTCACAAAGATTCATTCACAGATTTTCCAAATTAATTTCCATTTCAATTGGATTAACTCATTAAATCTTTAAAACAAAGATTTAACTTATAGCTTTCAAAATCATTTCCAAAGATTTATACGTAACTTGGAAAACCATTTTCAATTCAAACTTGAAATTCCTTTAATTCAAATTGGAAATTCATTTCTTATATGAGAGCTTTTATCAGGTGAAAACAATTAGTTTTCCAAATCACTGAATTCAATTTCAAATATTGAATTCAAATCTAAATCAAATTATTAAAATATCAAGTTTTTATTAAGTTATTTAAAATAACTTTTACATTTGAACTCATTTGCAAAGCTATCAATTCAAATTCCAAAATTATTTGGATTCAAGAATTCAATCTTTAAAATTGTCAAAAATCTGTGACTTAACTGATTTCCACATGAAATCCATATTTGTGTGTGTATGGTGTAGTCCAGGGGTCTTACACAATAGTGCAACATCATCAATCATCACATCACATATTTAAGCATATCAATATTGATAAGCGGTATAATCTATAACGCTTATCGTTCATTCACAGATTCACAAATAAATAATATAAATTTATTACATATAAATAAATTACATTCATCACAGATCACACCGAAACAATTCATAGCACAAAGCATAACATATCAGAAATATCAAACAGTTCGACGATCAATAGAATTCAAACATCCATAAGTAAGCTCAATTAATTATCTGATTAATTTAAATAAGATAAGTCATCAATCATGGTTAATTAACATTAATTAATTTCAAATCATTTGGTTGATTGTTCTTTAATCATTTATTAATTAAATTAATCAACCTTTAATTATAAAAAAAATTAACCTTTAATTATTCAATTATCCTTTGATTAATTTCCCTTAAATTAATCAACCCTTAATTACCATTTAATTAATTATTCTTAATTAATTACAATAAGTCATTATCCCTAATTACTTAATCAACTCTAATTAATTAAAATATCCAAAATTAATTACAATAAGTAATTAATTCCTTAATTACTTTCATTAAGTAATTAATAGTTTATAATTGATTGTCTTAATTAATTAATTAATTAATTAATTATTAAAATTAATCACATTAATTCATACTTAATAATCCTTAGTTAATTATCTTCATTAACTAATAACATTTCTTAATTACTTTTAATTAATCTCTAATTATAAATTAATCTAAATCATTAATTTATAAATTAAATAAATTATTCCTTAATTATCTTATTAATTCAATCACTTAATTACCTTAATTTTCTCTAATATAATTCATTTCTTATTGATGACTTCATTAACATTAAAGTGTGAAACATTACACTTCTATATTTAATTTCAAATTCCATTTTGAATATAAGATTCAAAATGATTATTCATTTAAACATTAACCAAATTAAATATCAATTTATAAACCTTAAAATAATGTAAAGAACATTTATTATTTACATAGGAAATTTATATAAGGAAAAGCCTTTAAACTCAATTACTTAAATTTTTTATTAAAAAAATTAAGCTTTTAAATTACATTACATTTTAACTTGCAAATTCAAGTTTAAAAACATTTATTTGAAAACAAATTACTTTTTAAAGACTATTTAATGTAAACTTGTTTAACACATATTTAATTTTTGAAACTGATTCAAATTCCTAGATTTGGATTCAAAGTGACTTGAATCCATTAATTTAAACATTTATTTTAAACCTTTTATTTAAACCTTGATTTTAAATTCTAGATTTAAAAATCCAAATTTCATTTTAAAAACTTTAAGATTCAAAACTTTCATTTGAATCTAAACTTCATACTAGATTTAAACTTTGTTTAAATCCGTCTCACAAATTTAAATTCATTTAAATTTGTTTTAAATTCAAATTCATTTTTAAAAAAAATCAAGACAGTGACAGGTTTTATCAAAAACCTGTAACCAACTAATACTCGAGCAAAACCCAAAATTTGCTTCGAGTCAAACCCTAATTTACTTCGAGTAAATACTCAAATCACTCGAGTAAATCCCAAGACCAACTTCACTGCACAAAACCAAAGGTCATCAGAAAATCAAAATGCACGGTGCACATGCACCGTGGCTCTGGCCAACTCCGGCCACCTCCAACCCTTGCTTCACATCGCCGATCATCATCAGGAATGATCACGATCATCCAAACCCACTACGGCATCTCGAATCGAAATCGAGTTAAAAAAAATTGAAACCTGGAAGCATCATCAGGTTTCGCCATCAACCCTGGAAATCGCGTCGTACTCACCGCACCGACCACCAGAAACTCCACAACTTCGGCCACTTCCTCGTCAACCCACCAACTTCCAACACCCAAGGCCTCGTTACACTCAATCAACCATAGAAGCCATGATGATCGATTCATTAAACCCAGTAATAACTAGGGTTCTACACAAACATTCATCACTGCTCTTTCCAACATGAATTAAACATCTACCTGATAATTTTCCTATCATACTTGATCAATCCACCATCATTTCTGAAGATTTACAACATTCCAAACCACTGAGACAATCAGAGTTACCCAATTTCCATATTTTGATGAACTCAGGACTGCTCCCTTAATTTCAAACTAGAAATTAAAATTTTAGTTTTAAAATTCATGTTCTGGTTAATGCATTCAAATTACATGCTTGAATTGATAAATAAAAATATCTGAATTGTGACAAAGTTTGAATATTCCTGTTCTTATATTTGTTTCCAGAGCAACACTTAAATTAGTTTAACTTGAACACATTTTAAATCTCTACTCTATCCTTTAACAAACAAGTTTTGTTTAATAATCAAATTATAACATAGATTGGACCAGGGAATATAGACTTTTGTTTGCAAATCTTGGTAAAAACAAAGAACAGAGATATCTAAATAAAACAGATATGCACATATCATTAATCAAAAATTCTAACAATATAAAAACCCAAATATACTTCACAACACAATATTGATCACAATAATAACATGCAGCCAGGATTATACTTTAGGTTCAAAGTGAAGTTACTCACCGTGATTAAGAAGAAATGAAACAGAGCTCTCTTCATGTTGACACAGGCTTGTGAAAATTGCAAAACTGAAACTCCTCTGGTTTGCATTTGATTTGTTTTAAGTTTTGAATGGTATTTGCTTTAGATTTTTTTCTTCTTCTCAGTGTTGAATGGAACGAACTGATGAAAAGGAAGATGATATTAAAGAAATGAAGTTACCAGGTTGATAAGTTTATTTGTTTAAGCTGATAAAAAAAATATGTTTGTACAATGGTTTATCAGAGATATTTTCTCCTATGGTGGCTGAGGAGAAATATTGTGATGGCTTCATTAATTGCCTTGTACAATTACACTTATCTTATTTGATTTTGTACATAGATTTTTTTTTTCGGCTGTACCAATATGAAATATTTTCTTTGGCTTCCTTTGCAAGCTTTAGAAAGTGTTCATGAATGTATTATTTGTTTACTTGTTTTCTTACTTGTTCATATGTATTTTGTTTGGTTCTTTTCTTTTTACTTTGTCTTTGCAATACTACTTTATAATATAAACAATTTCTATTTTAATTTGTTGTTAGATTTTAGTCAATGTGTTTTATTATTTTTCTTTAGTCTTATTATTTCATGGTATAAATAATTTCTATTTTAAATATGTTATTAAAATTTTATTTAAGTGTTACTTTGGATTTTATAGTTTACCCTTTTATATATTTATTTCTAGCTTAAATTATTATTATTAATTTTATTTATTGTCTTGTATTTAATCTATAAATTCAAATTATTATTAACCATCAATTCTAAATTTAAAATTACTTATTTATTTATTTTATACTTATGTCAATGTATATACTTATATTTATTTTTAAAACCATTTACTTTAAATTTAAATCCAAATCACATATATACAATATATAAATTCATATGATTTAATATATATTCTATTTAAATTAGGGAAACTCGCTTCAATTTACAATTAATTTTACAATTTTAATTCAAAAACTAAATTAATTATCAATTTTAAACTTATATAAAATCCGGGATCGTTACAACCTTCCACCCTTAAGAAATTTCGTCCTCGAAATTTGTCAAGGAGACACAAGGGTAGATGAAGAATATTTCATCAAATCAACTGAATATATGTTCTGCGTTTGGCTTACCAAATCAGAATATCAATAATAGATACAAGAACGAATTTGTTTAATTTTTTCATAAGATACTCGGGTTATCCAGATCTACGAAGTATGCAGGGGCATCGGTTAGTTCAAAGGGATAACTAACCATTCGTAGAATATATTGGGACCCAAAGAATAGATAGATACATGGATACAATTTCAAAACTTTCAGTTTAGAACTAAGGTATACCTATCAACCATAGCAGTCAAAGCAACCAATACATCCAAACAACAATTTCTGACTCAATTGGAGTTTATGTTCCATATTAATATATCGAATCTCCTTCTTCCTGGATCTACCAGGAACTATCGAAGAATTGAGAAAAAGATGCTAAACAAAAGAGATTGATAGAGAAAATTTTTGCTTCCTTGTTGTTACAGGGTATTGACCATTTATAGTCGTATTTCCCTGTCCCCTATCTCATCCTCTTCTTACACTCATACTTGCTATCAGTGTATACCAAGAGAATTTACTAAGGCATACGGACGGATATATTAGGGATTACTCATTCTAGGGTATACTTCACCCTATCTCTAATGAGCTACTTAATGTGTTATAGTCCTGAGCTAAAGTTCAACCTTAGCTCTGATACCAATTGTAATAATCCAAAACTCAGCCTTCAAAAATCGGTGCCCGTATTTCACTTGTACTCAAAATGCCGCAGATTCAAACGACGAATCTGGCTCACCGGAGCTTATAACACCATTAAGTATAACAACACAGCGGAAGAAAGAAATGGATGATATCATATACAACTCCAACGAATACAATATCCAGAATGATATACAACAATGATATCAATATGATACAACAATATCAGAGACAAATAATGATACAGCGGAAAACAGAAGTGATAACTCCAAATGACCCGTCAGAGAGGCGGAGTCCAACCACTCCAATGTCAAGCTTGAACCACAAAGATAAGCAATGTCAGTCGTCCGTGAACTCCAAGAAATGAACTAGCTCCAGATAATCTACTAACCTAACTATCTGAAAAACCCAACTCTAGACTGCCCGTGTGGAAAATTGTGGGCACCCAAAGTTTAGGAAGGGAACAATAAACTCCAGGTCAGTCATGGGACTAGTGTGAGTAACAAAAACAGTTTATCTTTAAAACAAACAACAAAAGAATTTTAAACATTGAAATCCGCAATGCTTTTTGGAAAATGAAACTACCATAAGGCCTCCCGGCACACACACAATGCAATCGGACACATGGGGGAGATTTCTCCTTATGATAGTCAAACATGCTTACTACGCAAAATCATTTGATATTATTATTAGTGCATAGTGCAGAAAACATCCCGAAAGTATAATATTAATCTTAGCCGGCATAGGTACTATTATACTATGCCTACTATAGCTACCATGTTAAATGGCAGGTTCTACAACTAAAACCGTACAGGGTTCGTATTGGGAATTGGATTTCCAACAAATGGTCAGGCTAAGGAACTTCCTATGCCACGTAGGAACGCCTCTGGAGGGACGCCCCGAGAGATAACTGCTCTCTGCCAAAACAAGGTCGGTTACCCCCTTCCCGGGTAGTAAACCTGAGATATGCCACCCCCGGTCCTTTGGGACCTTTATCCGAGACGTCTCGATCACAAAGCAACAATCACACAGAGTAAATGAGATTGGAGCAACCACACAGGTAAATATCTGGGCTCCATACCATGATTTCACCTTTTTCCAGAAGGAATGGACATAACCTAGGGGAGCTACCCCTAAAACCTTGCCGCATCTTTCCTATTTCGACCATTTCCGGTCTGCGAGGCTCGATGAGGTCTCGTCCACAAAGCTACGCTTTACACGAATGCCATGCTTTGATCAACAAATGATCAGCAACACTCAGCATGCCACACTACCAAATTGGGAATAAATCACTGATAACTTTCAACTACATAACCTCTGAGCTCGTATGTCTTAGAGAAGGGTGTTAAGCTAAGAGAATAAATCTCCGCCACCAAACAGAAATGTATTTGAAAGAAATCAGCTTTATATCTCAAAGTGTAGTGTCAGACATACAATCATACAAGTCTGTTCCGGGTTCGAACAGAACCGAAGGCACTTCCGAAGAAGCCCTTGCAATCCGGGTATTCACAATCCCGATCGGATTTCCCATCACTTATGGAATCTCTATACCGGCGCGACTCAGTGCAGAGACAATCGACAGGTTATCCTATCGTTCTTACAAATACCCGGTCTTCACCACCGGTCTTCAAATGCAATCCATATACGACGTATCATTATTCGGAATGGGTTATATGACGCAAGGGTCCTCTCCTGGCTAAACCGAATAATGAGCGTAATATTTAAAAACATATGGATATTGGAATTTCAGTTAAGTCACAACTTATTATCCAAATTTCCTCTTTCAAATGGTTTAAACACATTACCATTTTACCATTTTAATCTTGTAAACAAAAAGATTCAATTCACAAAATTCACCTAGTTTTACAAAGATTCATTCACAGATTTTCCAAATTAATTTCCATTTCAATTGAATTAACTCATTAAATCTTTAAAACAAAGATTTAACTTATAGCTTTCAAAATCATTTCCAAAGATTTATACGTAACTTGGAAAACCATTTTCAATTCAAACCTGAAATTCCTTTAATTCAAATTGGAAATTCATTTCTTATATGAGAGCTTTTATCAGGTGAAAACAATTAGTTTTCCAAATCATTGAATTCAATTTCAAATATTGAATACAAATCTAAATCAAATTATTAAAATATCAAGTTTTTATTAAGTTATTTAAAATAACTTTTACATTTGAACTCATTTGCAAAGCTCTCAATTCAAATTCCAAAATTATTTGGATTCAAGAATTCAATCTTTAAAATTATCAAAAATCTGTGACTTAACTGATTTCCACGTGAAATCCGTATTTGTGTGTGTATGGTGTAGTCCAGCGGTCTTACACAATAGTGCAACATCATCAATCATCACATCACATATTTAAGCATATCAATATTGATAAGCAGTATAATCTATAACGCTTATCCTTCATTCACAGATTCACAGATAAATAATATAAATTTATTACAGATAAATAAATTACATTCATCACAGATCACACTGAAACAATTCATAGCACAAAGCATAACATATCATAAATATCAAACAGTTCGACAATCAATGTAACGAACTCGATTTTTCGTCGCTCGAAAATCGACATTAATACGTCCACTGTATCAACTGCCGAGCAATCGAATGCCGGAAAACCGAATTGTTATGAAGAAAAAAGAAGAGGTAGAAGAAACAGAAGAAAAAGAAAGAAGAAACAACAGAAAAACACAGAAACGGAAACAATATCAGAATCTCACATTCGCAGCGGAACAATATATAATAGATAAATCAATAATCTTTTAAACAAAGAACTATACCAGTTTTATACAATACATCAATCAGAGTCAATATACAACTCAATACAACAATGGACAGTTATATAAACTTGTCCTCATACAGAATACACAGCGGAATAAATAAACAAGTACGGGTGTACATTTCGCCATCCAGCTTGCTTCCACAGCTCCAGAATATCCAGAATATCCTGATAACATAACTCTAGGCTGCCCGTGTGGAAAATTGGTGGGCACCTAGAGTTTAGAAGGGAAACAATAAACTCCGAGTCAGTCATGGTGACTGGTGTGAGATCGTAAAACAGTTATTTTTCACAAAGAAAATAAAACAGATTCGCAATGCTTTTGGAAAATGAAACAACCATAAGGCCTCCCGCCACACACACAATGCAAATGCAGAATTTGGAGGAGATTTCTCCTTGTGATAGTCAAAGAGGCTTACTACGCAAAACAAATCATTTTGGGATATTATTATTAGTGCATAGTGAGGAAAACATTTCGAAAGTACAATATAAATCTTAGCCAGCATAGGTACCATGATAGTATGCCTACTATAGCTACCATGTTAAATGGCAGGTTCTACAACTAAAATCGTACAAGGCTCGTATTGTTTCTTAGGATTTCCAACAAATGGTCAGGCCAAGGAACTTCCCATTGCTACATAGGTACGCCTCTGGAAAGACGCCCCGAGAAATAACCTAACATTACGGTTAGATCTCTGCCAACACAAGGCCGGGTTACCCCTACCTGGGTAACTACTGACACGAATATGCCATCCCCCGGTCGTAACGACCTTTATCCGAGGATCCTCGATTCCAACAACCACAAAGTAATAAATTTGCAGCAACAACATAGGTTAAATATCTGGACTCCATACCATGATACAACCTCTATCCAGAAGGAAATGACATACCCTCAAGGAGACGCGATCCCCAAAATAACCTTGCTGCATCTTTCCTGTTTTGACCATTTCCGGGGTGTGAGGTCCGACGAAGTCTCGTCCACAAAGCTACGCTTTGGTACAAAGCCATGCTTTGGGTCAACAAATGATCAAAGTAATGATCACAAAGATAAATGATCAAACAAATGATCATATCACAAATGATCAAACAGTGATCATTACACATCAACACTCAGCATGCCACGCTACCAAATTGGGAGTATATCACTAATAACCATCAACTACATAACCTCTGAGCTCGTACATCTCAGAGAAGGGTGTTAAGATAAGAGAATAAATTGTCCGCCACCAACATATATGTATTTGAAAGAAACCGGCTTTATATCTCAATTTGTAACGTCAGACATACAATCCATACAAGTCTGTTCCGGGATCGAACAGAACCGAAGGCACTTCAAAAGAAGCCCTTGCAATCCAGATAATTTCTAATCACGTCCGGACTTCCCGTCACTAAGGGTGATCAAATCTCTATATCAGAGATCATCCGATGCAGAGTAACTCGACGGTAATCCTTCCGTTTTCAAAAATATCCGGTCATCAACACCGGTCATCAAATGCAATCCATTATGACATATCACATATTCGGAATGGGTTATACGACCCAAAGGTCCTTTCCCGGCTAACCCGAATAGTGAGCGCAAAATTTTGAAAATAAGTGTGGCATTCAAATTCAAGCAAATCACAACAAATACCCATTTAAGGTAATTATTGATAGTCGGTTATTTAACTATCAATAGGTCTACACAGCATCATCAGATTCCAAATAATTTTCCAAATTATTTATTTTCCAAAAATAACTTTACAAGATATATAATTTCCACACTTCAACCATTTGAAACCAAATTTCAAATCACTTTCCATTTATCTTTAAAAGATAAAATCTCAAAAACATTTCACTTCATATTGAAAAAACATTTCCATACTTATTTAATAACAAGTAATTCACAAACCTATTTATTTTCAACATTTGGAAAATATTCTATATAATTAAATCAAAATTAAGTATATATTTCATTCTTTTAAGGAAAACATTCTCTTAAACGCATTTATTTGAGTCAAAACGAATGTTGCGTAAAACATCGTTACGACGACCCAAAATCACTAGTATAGGGATTCGAAATTTAGATAGATATATAAATCCCAATACTATATAAAACATTTCCTTTCGGAAACCATTTACTATAACAACAGTGTTATAGTCCACCATCTCCTTATTTCTCGAAAACGTCTATTTCAACAATGAATGTTGAAATCTATGTATTCGATACTTAACACGTTTTAAAACATCTTTTAAAACAATTACTTCATTTCGTAATATCACTTCTCCAAAACATATCCATTTTATTTAATAATATATTCACTGTCCAAAATCGTGAATATACTTTATTTACCCAATTAAATGTTTCTACACATTTATTAAAAGATTATCCATTGTCTAAAATCGTGGATATAATTCCTTTAATTAACTTCTATAATTGACTTATAAAAATAAGTGATTTCGGATTTATAAACAACGTTTATAAATCACATTTATATTTTATAAAAATTTCAACTTAAAAAATCATTTTTATTAGCAAATTCTATTTATATCCCATTTAAGTGCCAAAATCTAATTTATAAGTAAATTATTTATAAATCTTTTATTTCACAACATCTATTCATTTTATAACTTCACATTATAAATCCATTAATTTCATTCAGTTATGAAATCCATTTATACTTCCTTTTAACACTTATAAAAACTCGTTTTAATAATTCCAATATTTTAATTTATAAATATCAATTTTATAAATCTTTTATATAAATCATTTATAATTATTCAAAAATCTCAATTTAAACCATTTTATAAATCAACCAATTATTTATTTCAAAAATCACACTTTGGTTATATTTCACAAATCTCATAATTTTTATAACTTTAAAATTTTAACGTTTATTTATTTAAGATGAATCAATTCAAAATTTTAATAAACGTATAATCTCAAAAATCACTTTAAAAATCCCTTTAAAAAAATCAAAATCGTTATTTTTAAACTTCAAAAATGGATCCGATGATGCAACGGCACCAAATAAAATCAATCACGACATCCAAACATCATATATCGATATGACAACAGAATATATAACAATATCTGTAAATAAATCAATATAGTGAGGAATCCAGTTGGATCCCTCCAACCTGTTTCCCTACATCCACAGATGTTAGCATAATACCAATTCCACTTCGAGGTGGAATATCGCGGTATATAGGATTTATAAAATATTATCCGCTATTATGCGGCGCAATAGGGTCTCATCTGCTATATAATGCGGGAAATCAATCAACTCCAATATATACATATGCCAATATATATATATTGCTATATATACTACTATATATATATACTATCACATCCAAACAGTCAATCAATCAGTCAATAACTGCAAAATCCAACTTTTCATTTTGAGTGAGAAGATCTCACCTTTGCTTTTATTTTTGCAATCCATTTTCATCCCAGCTTGTTTTCTCTAAATTTTGACCTTGTATAAATAATTTATACAGCTTATTAATATTCGAAATAGATCGAACCATTCAATTGTCATTTATTAATTTTCATTAATTAATGATTTGGTTTAAAACTTATTTACTTCAACAAATTATCTCACCAAATTAATTGATTTACCGGTTAAACAAATTATTCCTTTTTTCTGAAACTCATGTACACTGTTTATTTTATTTTTATTTTATTTTTTTATCTTTACTGTTTAAGACTATATACATATTTTTTTTTCTCTGCTCATGCTGTATATATAAATTTAAAAGAACATGATTAATTTTATACCTTACAGTAAATACTTCTAACAAAAATAGGTACTTAAATATATTTTTATACATCTTTAAAACAAAACTGCAATATATTCCTTCCTGTATATAATTTCTTTCTTTACATACATATAGAATTAAATTCTTATATTTAAAACTGGGCAGTAGTGACTACAATAGATTAAACAATTTATTTCCTGCAAAATTTTCTATAAATCAAATTATATTTTACTATATATATGCATCTTTTAAACTGAAACACAACAAAGAAAGAAAAATGTTGTCTTTCTGTTAATAAAACTTTCTTTTTCTGCAATCATATATAAATATTTTAATAAAATAAATAAAGCAAAACTTACTGCTACTACCCAAGATCTGCTCGCGTACGCGAATCCATTCACGCGATTCAAATCGCCCCCCTCGACATCGATGAACCCAAACGCGGTCGTTCCTCAACATGCTGTTGCCATGCCAAGAATTCCACTTCATGAATACCAACAAGTCATGAGCTTCACGTCGTCGCCATCGCTCGCCGCACCTGAGTCTGGCCATTACGACCCATCCCTGCCCTAGCTTTGACTGACCTCGGCCACGCGATTTTGATTTTTGTTTTGAAAGAAGGAGCTCGACGTAAATATGTGAAGTGAAGAAGAGAAAATAAGGAGCGGCCATTATATTGAACTGTATTTGATTTGAAGGAGGATTTGAAAGTGATGAAGAGAAGCTCGTGATTTTGATTACTAAATGTATGCGGCCATTTTTTTTCTTTTCACGAACAAATGAATTCTTCGATTCTCTAAGAGGAGGCTCGGTATTGTTTTTGATTGAAGAAGAAATTTTTTTAAACTACTCGGCATGCTTGGCACGATTTCGCATCGTGATTTTAGGCGAAATTTACGGAAGGTAACGTGCTGACGTTGACCAATTATAAATTTAAATCAAATTCGATAACTTCAACGCATTTTTATGTCGCACGCTCACATAATAACTCCGATCAATACGAAATTTGAAACCCGATAATAATTCAATATTACGGACCCAATGGAACTGGTTTCGTCGAATTCCGAGACTGTGCCTCGGACGGCTATTTTTAAATATCGATTCGAACAATAAAATTTCAAAACAGAACAAATCATTTTCAAACCTAATTCTGAAGCTTCTACTACCTTAAGTATTATCAATATGAAATTTAAAATCCTTTGAAATATTTTTAATCAGCTAAAAATTGAAGATTCAAATTTTTTTTCAACTTTCAATAGATTAAATTTAAAATTAAATCGCCCAATCTGTAACGACCCGTATTTTCACGGATCGAAAGATCGTAAAACTATTGTCTTTAGGACGTTAGTGTTGTTGATTCGTTCAGAGTTAGATCGTCCATAAGTTAAGTCGTCCAGAGTTTATACGACTAGAGCTTGAGTCGTGAAGAAGTTAGGTCGTCCGGAGATAAGCCGTGTTGTAGCTTAAGTCGTGTAGAAGTTGAGTCGAGTGGTAGCTTAAGTCGGATGGTAGCTTAGGTCGTGGAACGACTTAAGAGATAGGAGAGACCTATAGGGAGTTAGCGACTTAAGGAATTGACCGACTTAAGAAGGATAGGCGACCTAAGGAATGGAGCGACTTAAGGAGTTAGCGACTTAAGGATTTTGGGATAAGTCGTTAAGGTTTAGGTCGTGAGACCCTGTGTCTGGGTTAGGTCGTAGACGACTTATGCTAGGTCGGCATCACAGTTAGGTCGCGACTTAGGATAAGTCGTTAGGTCGAGCACTTTCGCGCACGCATTAAGTCGTATCCCAGTTAACTCGTAGGTCGGCATTGTTGCTAAGCCGCTTATGTGTGTTGAGTCGTAGGATCTGCTTAGTCGATGGGTCGTAAGTCGTTAAGTCATATCTTAGTTAAGTCGCATGAAGACTTATGTTGTTAAGTCGCTAGGTCGTGCGCATGTGTGTTAGGTTAGGTCGTGCGAAGGCTTAGGTCGTAGAGCTGTTGAGTCGTAAGTCATGGGGTTTGTTAAGTTGTGGACGACTTAAGGAGCGGACGACCTAAGGATTCAGCCTTTAAATACACGCCTTTGCCTCACTTTTTGGGATCCGGATTTTGAAGCGACGATGTCTTGCCATTTTGAGAGCTCGAGTTCTATACTTCTTCACTTCTCTTCTCCACTTTAATCTTATGATTCCTTCCATCCAAATTGAAGATCAAATCGAAGATCCAAGAGCTTAGATTGAAGATCTACATTCTCCGAAGAGAGATTTCATCGTTTGAAGCGGAATTTTGATAGATCGAGTTATATCCTTCGCTGTCCATATCTGAAGTGTGTTGCTTTTGAGGTGTTTAGGTGATTTGGTGAGTGCTGGTTATCTCTCACACGGATCCAAAAGTGTAAATCGGATTGATGGCTTGATTTTGTGTTAAATAGTGATTTCCATGCATTTTCGTAAACTTAAGTATAGATCCATTGTTCATGATGATTTGACTTCCATTTTACTACATGTTAATCTATGCAAGTTCATTCATCAAGTTGTATAGATAGTGCTCATGTTTCATGCTTGTTAGATTTGGACTCTTTATTTACAAAATTGCCATTATTGTTATAATTGTTTATTAGATCATGTTTGAATGCTTGATTACTTGGATTAATGATTGACTTGATTGATTGTTATAAATTAGTTGATTGATGATTTGATTTGGACAAGATGGTCGAAGATGATTCAAAAGCTAAGGGAAAGGCTCTTGAATTGGAAAAGCTGCTCGTGGCATATGTGGCGGATGATGAAGCTCATATGGATAGATTTGATGATGTTGATGTTGAGATGAGGCTTTGCTATGATGAGATGAAGCGAGACATGGTATGAGATAGCCTTGGTTTAATCCAGACGGGATCATTCCAAGCATGTTGATAACTCAGTGAAATGGATCGGGTTTGAGGATAATGGTTTGCTCGAGAGGCGCTTGAGCTAGTATGGAAATAGTCGTCGAGGAGGATGACTAGAAGGCTGAGGTTTCATCGTTATTGAAGGTTCTAGCAGACTCAAAGCAAGAGTACGCTGGGCAGATTCGATAGTCCCTAAAGACTATGATTGTAGTCGAGTACTCTGGGAAAATTCGATAGTCCTAGGCACGGGCTGCGACGACGTGTGGAGTTCTGTCTAGAACCGGGGTTGCCATTAACCCTTGACGGACGGCTGAAAGAATGTGCCGGTCATTCAATTAACGGTGGTATCGAAGAAAAGATAACAGTGATAGCCAGAGTCATGGATGTTTGGTTGTATTGTCATTCGATTTCAAGAGCAATGTTTTCTGGGTGCTTATCTGATCTTGGTTTAGGCCTTGGGGGTTTGTACTTGGAAAATGTTGACCTTGACTCGAGTGATAATTGCTTTACTTTAAATGTCTAATTTGCTATGTTTACTTCTGCTTAGTGTGTCTGGGGGCTATCACTGTAGAAAGAGGTGGAGTGGGAGGGTTGGATTCTTATTCCTTTTTCATTTATGCTCTTTTGGTATGTTGCTAGTTAATTTACCGCTCACTAAGACTGTTGTCTGACTCAAGGTTTTATGTTCAACTCTTATTACCTTGGGCTGTTCATCCATTTTGGGATGGGCAGACTAGGTAGCAGGTGACATGTGCTGTTCTTAGTTTCCAACGATGCTGATGACGAAGACGAGCTGGAGGCTTGCATATTATTTCTTACTATATGTACTGGATGTTCCGCTGCTTGTATAATTCTCTAAGTGATATGTAGTGAGGCTTGATGTAATGACTATTCAGATGTTTCTATTCAACTATTATGAAGCTTAATTGATGAGATTCTATTTTGTGAAACTTCACTATATATATTCTCTATTGTATTTTATCCATGTGCTGTGAGTAATACGATAGATTCTGCTGTTTTAACTTAACCTTGGCAATCGTCCATGGCTACCTGGCACACTTTACAGTGCACTATTTCTATGTTTAGTGCAGGGGTCATGGGCGGTCGTCACATTTGGTATCAGAGCCTTGGTTAATCGATTTTACCCAACGCTCGCTGACATAACTACGTATGAGAGACGTAATTATATTTTGATGGATGATTACTATATATAATATAGTAGCTTAGAAGGATTGGAGTCCTTTATGCAGTTGTTTCTCAAGGTGTGCTGATCATTTCTTTTTATAGATATTAAGAATAAGTCGAAGAGGGAGACCAGCTGCTAGGGAAGGCCGTGCTGCTGAGGGGGATGCTGATTATGCTGCTATGTTCGAGGCTATGATGACTTCGATCATGAGAAGGATGCCAGTTCCGGGGCCATCAGTAGATGTTGGAGTTCAATTTCAAACTCCAAAACCGGTGGATTTTGCTAAGTTGTGTAAAGATTATACTGCTCTTGGAGGAAAGGTTTTCTTGGGAACAGAGTCAACTATTGAAGTCCAGAGATGGATAGATGCTTGTAGAAGGATCTTTGGTGACTTGGGAATCGAGGATGCAACCAAAAGGAAGCTCGCCTCAAGACAGCTTCAAGGAAGAGCTTCTGATTGGTGGAACTCTATCACCATTGATACTCCGGAGGAAGAAATTACTTGGGTGCAATTCCAAGCCAGATTAGAAGCTAAGTTCATTTCTACAGCTCGGAAATCTGTTATGTTCAAGAAGTTTGTGGAGCTCAAGCAAGGTGGAAGAACAGTTCTTGAGTATGTTTCTGAGTTTGAAGCTTTGTCCAAGTATGCCCGGTCGTATATTGAATCTTCATATCAGAAGAATGAGAAGTTTGTGACAGGCTTGGACAGTTATCTTGGGAGGCAGTTGGTGGATCATTTAGACGATTCATTTGAGAAGCTTGTAGAGAAGGCTCTCAGGCATGAGAATCTGTTTCCTAGAGAAGGATCTGTTGTTGCTGTGGCCAAGGAAGAGTCTAAACCACAGCAGGGTGGAAACAAGAAGAGGAAGCTACAGCAGCAAAAGGGTAAGGATGGCCAGAAGAAGCCGAAGGGCGAAGTGACCTGCTACAATTGTCAACAGAAGGGCCATTTCTCCAGAGATTGCAAGAATCCAAAGGTGTCGGTGAAGTGCCACAACTGTGACAAGCCGGGGCATATTAAGAGGAATTGTCCAGAACCGTGGAAGGACAAGCAGATTGTGCAAGCTTATGCTTTGGGGGCTGTTCCATCATCTTCAAAAGCTCCTACCGCTGAAGAGAAAGGAAAGAGTGTGGTGGTTCAAGGTACTCTTTCCATATGTGGTGTTCCAGTTAGAGTGTTATTCGATACTGGGGCGTCGCATTCTTTTGTTTGTAATGAACTTGTAGGCCGGTTGGGTTTAGAACCGGATATTGTTGATAGGCCATTGGTTGTGACAAATCCAGTTGGGGGTTCGTCCTGTCTGTGTATGCTATGCCGTGGTCTGATTGTATCGAGTCATGATTGCTCTTTTGTTTGTGATTGTTTTGCTCTGAACTTTGCGGGGTTCGGAATTATTTTGGGTATGGACTAGCTTAGGAAGTATGCGGCAATGGTTGATTGTGAAAGGTTGGAGGTGACAGTCGAGAATGTGGAGGGGCGAAAGGTTGTGATACGATGTAAGCATGAGGAAGGCGTCTTCATGAGCTTCATGTATTCGCTGGTTGTTCCACAGGATGGACTATCATCGGTGCCAATCGCTAATGGATTTGAGGATGTCTTTGATGAGGTCAAAGTGTTACCGCCACATAGAGAGATTGAGTTTCGTATCGATCTAGTTGAAGGAGCCAGACCTGTTGTGATGCCTCTTAGGCGGATGACGCCTAGGGAAAAGCAAGAGTTGAGGGTGCAAGTTGATGATCTTTTACGGAAAGGATTCATTCGGCGTAGTGTGTCCGAATGGGGTACACCAGTTGTGTTTGCAACCAAAGCGGATGGATCGTTGAGGTTGTGTGTGGATTATCGTGAGCTGAATAAAGTGACTAAGAAGAACAAGTATCCATTGCCGAGAATAGATGACTTGTTTGATCAGCTTCACGAAGCTAAGGTGTTTTCTCATATGGATTTGGCAACAGGATTTCACCAGTTAAGAGTGGCTAAGGATAGTGTGCCAAAGACTGCTTTCAGGACACCATCCGGTTTCTTTGAGTGGCTGGTAATGCCGTTTGGATTGACCAATGCACCAGCATATTTTGTGGATCTTATGAATAGAGTGTTCAGAGATCAGTTGAACAAGTTCGTACTAGTGTTCGTGGATGATATTTTGATTTATTCTAGAACAGAAGAAGAGCGCAAGACGCACTTGCGTATAGTTTTGGAAATCTTACGGAAACATCAGCTGAAGGCTAAGTTTTCGAAGTGTCACTTCTGGAAGAGCGAAGTGAGGTTCTTAGGCCATATTATCTCTGGAAGCAGAATAGCGGTTGACCCCGCTAAAGTGGCAGCAATCCAGGATTGGAGTAGACCTAAGAATGCATCTGATGTGAGAAGTTTTCTTGGATTAGCAGGATATTATCATCGATTTATCAAAGACTTTACCAAGATGGCTGCACCATTGACAGGATTGACGAAAAAGAATCAAGTATTCAGATGGGATGCTAAGTGTGAGCAAGCTTTCGGAATTCTGAAAGAGCGACTGACAAGTGCTCCTGTTTTGACTATTCCAAGTGGAAACGATGAGATGGTGGTTTACACCGACGCATGTGGTACTGGACTTGGAGCAGTGCTGATGCAGAAGGGTAAAGTTGTTGCGTATGCAAGTCGACAACTGAAGCCGCATGAAAGGAATTATCCGACTCATGATTTGGAGTTGGCAGCGATTGTATTTGCTCTGAAGATGTGGAGACATTATCTATTGGGAGTTCGATTCGAGTTGTTTACAGATCATAAGTCGTTGAAGTATCTTTTCTCCCAAAAGGATTTGAATCTTAGGCAGCAACGATGGCTAGAGTTTTTGGCATCCTATGATTTTGGTATAGCCTATACTCCGGGAAAGGGTAACGCAGTGGCAGATGCATTAAGTCGAAGACATGCAGGATTGGGAGCCATGTTTTCAGAATGGAAGAGTCTCGAGTATTTGGCTGGATTTGACTTCAGGCCTAGATGTGAATTGGAACCTGAGATGTTGGCTAACTTATCGATAAGACCGACTCTTGTGGAAAGAATTGGCGAGAGCCAAAAGCGAGATGATAAGCTTGTCAAGATTATCCGTGATTTGGAATCTGGATTGGATCCAGAAAAGGATAAAGGATTCGAGGTCGATCGAGAGGGTTGGCTTCGGAAGCAAGGACGACTAGTTGTTCCCGATATAGATGAATTGAGAAATGAAGTTCTGAAGGAAAGTCATCACTCGAAGTTGACAATTCATCCAGGAGGAAATAAGATGTATCGGGATATGAAGAGAACCTATTACTGGGAAGGTATGAAGAAGGATGTTGGAAATTTTATTTCCAAGTGCATGAACTGCCAGCTGGTAAAAGCCGAGCAGAAGAAGCCAAGTGGATTGCTTCAGCCATTAGAAGTTCCTACATGGAAGTGGGAGCAAATATCGATGGATTTTATTGATGGGTTACCTAGAACCAGAACGGGAAATGAAGGGATTTGGGTCATCGTAGATCGTTTGACTAAGAGTGCAAGATTCATTCCTGTTCGATCAACTAGGACTGCATCAAAGTTGGCTGAGCTGTATGTTAAGTGGATAGTCCGATTCCATGGTATTCCGAAGAGTATAGTGAGCGATCGAGACCCATTGTTCACTAGTGGATTTTGGAAGAGCTTCCAGGAAGTTTTGGGAACCGAGTTGTGTTTGAGTACAGCTTATCACCCCCAAACAGATGATCAGACCGAGAGAGTCAATCGAGTTTTGGAAGATCTCCTTAGAGCTTGTGTTTTAGATTTCGGAGGATCATGGGAAGATCACCTTCATTTTGTGGAATTTTTGTATAATAACAGTTACCAGTCAAGCATTGGTATGGCACCGTATGAGGCATTGTATGGAAGACCGTGTAACTCTCTGACATGTTGGTTGGAAAAAGGAGAAAAGCTGATACTTGGGCCAGAAATGATTCGACAGACTTCGGATTGCATAGAGATCATTCAACAACGAATGAAGGCAACCCAAGACCGATAGAAAAGTTATGTCGATAAGCGTCGTAAGGATTTGGAATTCGACGTAGGTGATATGGTTTTTGTGAAGATTTCTCCACTGAAGAATGTTATTCGATTCGGGAAGAAAGGAAAATTGACTCCGAGATTTGTTGGACCATTCCCGATCATCAGGAGAATTGGAAAGCTCGCCTATAAGTTGGAGTTACCAGAAAAGATGTCGAGTGTGCACAATGTTTTTCATGTATCGTATCTACGGAAGTATGTGCATGACTCGAATACAGTAGTTTCTACAGATAGCTGTGAAGATTTTGAGGTTGATCCAGTTGTCAAGAGACCTCGTAAGCCGCTTCGTGTTGTGGAAACTGACACAAAATAGCTTAGGAGGAAGGTAGTTAGGTTGCTCAAGGTACAATGGAGTGATGATGTTAACGACTGTACATGGGAGGTGGAAGAGAGGATGAAGGCAGCTCATCCTGAACTCTTCGAGGTATGGCCATAAGGTGTCGTGTCATCTCGCGACATTGTAACTTGTTCTAGTTTTAGAATTCTGCATGCTAGGCTAGAATTAGACGCATTGTTTGTTGATTGCTATGGATGGTAGGCATGCGGAATAGTTTTGATTGCTCTTGTTTGTTTGGAATTTTGGGGGCGGAATTCCTAAGGGGGAGAGAATGTAACGACCCGTATTTTCACGGATCGAAAGATCGTAAAACTGTTGTCTTTAGGACGTTAGTGTTATTGATTCGTTCAGAGTTAGATCGTCCATAAGTTAAGTCGTCCAGAGTTTATACGACTAGAGCTTGAGTCGTGAAGAAGTTAGGTCATCCGGAGATAAGCCGTGTTGTAGCTTAAGTTGTGTAGAAGTTGAGTCGAGTGGTAGCTTAAGTGGGATGGTAGCTTAGGTCGTGGAACGACTTAAGAGATAGGAGAGACCTATAGGGAGTTAGCGACTTAAGGAATTGACCGACTTAAGAAGGATAGGCGACCTAAGGAATGGAGCGACTTAAGGAGTTAGCGACTTAAGGATTTTGGGATAAGTCGTTAAGGTTTAGGTCGTGAGACCCTGTGTCTGGGTTAGGTCGTAGACGACTTATGCTAGGTCGGCATCACAGTTAGGTCGCGACTTAGGATAAGTCGTTAGGTCGAGCACTTTCGCGCACGCGTTAAGTCGTATCCCAGTTAACTCATAGGTCGGCATTGTTGCTAAGCCGCTTATGTGTGTTGAGTCGTAGGATCTGCTTAGTCGATGGGTCGTAAGTCGTTAAGTTGTATCTTAGTTAAGTCGCATGAAGACTTATGTTGTTAAGTCGCTAGGTCGTGCGCATGTGTGTTAGGTTAGGTCGTGCGAAGGCTTAGGTCGTAGAGCTGTTGAGTCGTAAGTCGTGGGGTTTGTTAAGTCGTGGACGACTTAAGGAGCGGACGACCTAAGGATTCAGCCTATAAATACACGCCCTTGCCTCACTTTTTGGGATCCGGATTTTGAAGCGACGAAGTCCTGCCATTTTGAGAGCTCGAGTTCTACACTTCTTCACTTCTCTTATCCACTTTAATCTTGTGATTCCTTCCATCCAAATTGAAGATCAAATCGAAGATCCAAGAGCTTAGATTGAAGATCTACATTCTTCGAAGAGAGATTTCATCATTTGAAGCGGAATTTTGATAGATCGAGTTAGATCCTTCGCTGTCCAGATCTGAAGTGTGTTGCTTTTGAGGTGTTTAGGTTATTTGGTGAGTGGTGGTTATCTCTCACACGGATCCAAAGGAGTATATCGGATTGATGGCTTGATTTTGTGTTAAATAGTGATTTCCATGCATTTTCGTAAACTTAAGTATAGATCCATTGTTCATGATGATTTGACATCCATTTTACTACATGTTAATCTATGCAAGTTCATTCATCAAGTTGTAGAGATAGTGCTCATGTTTCATGCTTGTTAGATTTGGACTCTTTATTTACAAAATTGCCATTATTGTTATAATTGTTTATTAGATCATGTTTGAATGCTTGATTACTTGGATTAATGATTGACTTAATTGATTGTTATAAATTAGTTGATTGATGATTTGATTTGGACAAGATGGTCGAAGATGATTCAAAAGCTAAGGGAAAGGCTCTTGAATTGGAAAAGCTACTCGTGGCATATGTGGCGGATGATGAAGCTCATATGGATAGATTTGATGATGTTGAGGTTGAGATGAGGATTTGCTATGATGAGATGAAGCGAGGCATGGTATGAGATAGCCTTGGTTTAATCCAGACGGGATCATTCCAAGCATGTTGATAACTCGGTGAAATGGATCGGGTTTGAGGATAATGGTTTGCGTGAGAGGCGCTTGAGCTAGTATGGAAATAGTCGTCGAGGAGGATGACTAGAAGGCTGAGGTTTCATCGTTATTGAAGGTTCTAGCAGACTCAAAGCAAGAGTACGCTGGGCAGATTCGATAGTCCCTAAAGACTATGATTGTAGTCGAGTACTCTGGGCAGATTCGATAGTCTTAGGCACGGGCTGCGACGACGTGCGAAGTTCTGTCTAGAACCGGGGTTGCCATTAACCCTTGACGGACGGCTGAAAGAATGTGCCGCTCATTCAATTAACGGTGGTATCGAAGCAAAGATAACAGTGATAGCCAGAGTCATGGATGTTTGGTTGTATCGTCATTCGGTCTCAAGAGCAATGTTTTCTGGGTGCTTATCTGATCTTGGTTTAGGCCTTGGGGGTTTGTACTTGGAAAATGTTGACCTTGACTCGAGTGATAATTGCTTTACTTTAAATGTCTACTTTCCTATGTTTACTTCTGCTTAGTGTGTCTGGGGCTATCACTGTAGAAAGAGGTGGAGTGGGAGGGTTGGATTCCTATTCCTTTTTCCTTTATGCTCTTTTGGTATGTTGTTAGTTAATTTACCGCTCACTAACACTGTTGTCTGACTCAAGGTTTTATGTTCAACTCTTATTACCTTGGGCTGTTCATCCATTTTGGGATGGGCAGACTAGGTAGCAGGTGACCGGTGCTGTTCTTAGTTTCCAACGATGCTGATGACGAAGACGAGCTGGAGGCTTGCATATTATTTCTTACTATATGTACTGGATGTTCCGCTGCTTGTATAATTCTCTTAGTGATATGTAGTGAGGCTTGATGTAATGACTATTCAGATGTTTGTATTCAACTATTATGAAGCTTAATTGATGAGATTCTATTTTGTGAAACTTCACTATATATATTCTCTATTATATTTTATCCATGCGCTGTGAGTAATACGATAGATTCTGCTGTTTTAACTTAACCTTGGCAATCGTCCATGGCTGCCTGGCACACTTTACAGCGCACTATTTCTATGTTTAGTGCAGGGGTCATGGGCGGTCGTCACAAAATCCATAGTTATATTGGGGATTCAAGCTAAACCATCACTCAAATATTTAAAATTAATTAAATATTTTCAATTTAAATTGTTCAAAATTCTGGGTCGTTACAATCTTCCCCCCTTAAAAGAATTTCGTCCCGAAATTACAAGTAAAGAAGAATGCTCCAATACCCGTTAACTATTTTACCAAAACCAAGTAGTTTTATCAAATTTCAAAACAAATCTTTCTATTAAAGATTCGTTATCACTTCAGCTAACTTTCTAAACACTTTCATAGTTTTCAAACAACTTTATTCTACTTCACAATTCAAATTTAAATTTGAATTCAAATTTTAAACTTTCAAAATTTTCTCAAAATTTTCCTAACGCTCTAAATTGCCGAAAAATTTCGCCAGCGTCTCCTTTGCGCGGCTAGCTCGGTACGACTACAAAATGTCCCTACGGACTCTCAAATCTCAATAGAAAACAAAATGCCAAGTGGCAAAATCAGAAGATCATCAAATTTCATACTGAAATTCAAATACATACCTTTTTCGAGCAATTCAAATTTATCTTTGAAATCAAAATTCCAATTCCTTTATACACCCGTATATCCTACTAGCCATAATATCCAGTTACAATATTCAAAGCATTTTGCCAATTCCATTACAAAATTTCGATACTTCTTATATCATCTTTAGTTTACTATTGAAGTTATATCCATTATCATTCAATTTTACATTTCAAATATCATTTGAATTCAATTTACAATTTCAATTTAATTTGGATTTAGCTTATCTTCTGAATATTGAATTTTATCGATTAACTTTCATTTACAACTGCACTATTTTAAATTAGTTCCTATTACTAGTTCATTACAAATTCCAATTCATTTTATTCAAATTTGTTTTCAACATTCAGCTTCAATTTCCAGTTTTATTCTTTTGTTCATTCCCAAAATTTATTTTCAATTCACTATTTTGGTTTATAACCACTTATATTAAACTGGATTTCCAATTCCATATGAATTTTAATTTATCTTTCATTTATAATTATTCAATTCAATTTTATTGCTTACAAATTCGAAATGAATCTCAACTTTCAATTTCACTTTCGTTTAATTGCAATTGTAAATTTATTTATTCATTCACAATTTACTTCCATAATTCAATACTCAATTCCAATTTATTTTAATTACCATAAATTTATTTTCAACTTAATAAATTTTCTTTAAGTAATCATTTCACTTCGTCTCCTTAAACATTTCTTCAAATTCACTTTATTCAAATTTATTCACTTATACTTACTTTAATTTAACTTCACCCTTTAAATTGAATTTATTCTATCAAAATTCAAATTGTATAAGTTATCAATTCAATAATATTCCATAAATATTTTTATATAGTATTCCAGAGTCTTTTCAACCTTTTCAAAACCATTTTTGAAAACAATTCAAATTATCCTTTGAATTTCAAAAACCAAACCCAAATTTTCCAAACAACTTCCATTTAAAACAATTTGGCAGCAATTCCTCTTTTGGAAACCCGAAAATGAACATCGATGATGCTGCAGTCATTACCGAAGTTATTTTCCAGCAACCGAAAAGAGTTTAGAGCTTTTATCCCTTCTGAATACTTTTCAAACCTTCGAAATTCATTTTCAACTCCAAAAAGGAATTTAAGTTCTAAAATTTCCAAATTCTTTCAATTACATTTCCAAAAACTTCTCTGGAATTCTATTTCCAATTATAAGTCACATTTATAATTTACATTCTTAAATTCCATTTGTATGTGAATTTATTTCTTAACTTTGGAGTTACGATTTCAATTTCTTATTTAATTTCAATGATAATAATTTAATATTATTACTTCCCAACAACCATGCAACCATATACTGTAATAATTTACAGAAAATCATTTCTTTTATATACAAAAATAGTCTTGGTTATTTACCAAATTTTAAAACAATACTGTGTCGGTTTATCTTGTTTAAGAGTTTAGAAACTCCTATCGACACAGTTAGCTAGACTGCACCGACTAGAATCCATAAACAATCAACCGATAAGTCAACACAATACAAAACAAATTTTGTATTCACTAACAAACACGTGCTCGTATCTATTATTACACTCAACTCATTCTAGAGTACTACTGACTCTATCTCTAATGAGTAACACCCAATAGAGCAGGGTTGTCTCTTAACCATATGCTCTGATACCAAATGTAACGAACTCGATTTTTCGTCGCTCGAAAATCGACATTAATACGTCCACTGTATCAACTGCCGAGCAATCGAATGCCGGAAAACCGAATTGTTATGAAGAAAAAAGAAGAGGTAGAAGAAACACAAGAAAAAGAAAGAAGAAACAACAGAAAAACACAGAAACATAAACAATATCAGAATCTCACATTCGCAGCGAAACAATATATAATAGATAAATCAATAATCTTTTAAACAAAGAACTATACCAGTTTTGTAATATCTCGGAAATTTTAACAATATCAATTTAATAATCTGTTAAATAATTAAATTGATATTGATGGTCTTTGATAATGAAATCTGAATTTAATTTAATAATCTGATTTAAATAAGTATTAATTGATGATTTTATCTTTTAAAAGTTAATAAGATATTTCTATTTGAATATATATATTTATTTATATATATTGTAAATAGAAGCTTTGTTAAATTGGGAATTCATATTTAATTTAATCTGGACTTTTCAAAGATATTTAAATAAGTAATTTTATAGTTTTAAAATACTTTAAGAAAATATTTTAATTGGTTTAAGATATTTTTAACTTAAGTTTAAATAAATAAGATTTACAAAATTGGTTTGTTTTATTTCTTTTTAAATATTTCTTAATAAAGAGATAATTTCTTTTATAAATTATTTAAAATTGGTAAATGTGTTATTTTCAAACAATATTAATAATGTATTGTTTTATATATAAAAATAAATAGATTTTAAAGGAAATAGAATTTGTTATTTTCAAAAATTTAATGTGTAGTTATATATGTATATATATAAGTTGATTGATTTTCTTTGATTTAAATTTGAATAAGTATATAGTTATTAGAAATTTGTTAATTAAAGCTTTATCCATTTATAAAATTCATTTTTGCATGTAAAATTATATGTGTAAATTAGTAAAACCATCTAAGCACATGTGTCAACATGTTAATATAGGAAGATGACAAATGTCATTTTGTATTTCATTTTTTCTTTGATTTTTAAATAAACCATAAATTAAGTTATATAAGCATACCTCTCCAATTTCTTTTTCTTTTCTTATCTTTTCATTTGCAAAAACAAAGACAAAACCAAAATCAGAAAATATACCAAACCGAAATCATCTTCAAATCAAAACTGAAATTCATCTTCAAAAGTTAAATTCTCAAATAATCAACCTGAAAATCATTTCCAATTCAAAAGAAAACCCTGTCACATTCTTCAAATTTCAGATCAGATGCAAATCTATAACTTTCTCAAATACAAGATTAAAAGCTTGTAAATTCTTTTTATTTTTAGCCTGCAAACACTCCTCAAAAACAATCTGTAATCTTCAAAAGTTCAAATGCCTGAAAACCACCAAAGATTTGAAACCATTTGTTCTTGCAAACCTGTAACCATTTTCCTGTTTCAAAATTCAAGTCCGTAGTCATTTCCAAGGATGCATGCAATATAACCTGAGGCAACAACAAGTTTTCAAGAGCTTTTCAGTTTCAAAAGCAAGTGTTTTCAGTTTTCAAAACAAGCAGATGAATTCAAAGCAAATTCAGTTTTTCAAAGCTTATAGTCTATCACTTCTCTGTTCATCAATTATCTGGTGAGTAAACATCTCAACTTAAAAACAGTTTTTAAAAATATGTTGTTATATAAATGCATGTGATGAATTGCTGTGAATATGGTTGAATATGTTATGATGTGAATGAATGCATATATATGAATATCTGTGCATATGAATATGAATGTATATGTCTATCCTGTTCTCTGTTTTTAAAAAGTGAGTAAACCTATTTTTAAAAACAGTTCAAATCTGAGATATAATTTGGATGCATGTGAATGTGTGAGATAAATGTTGGATTGCATGGATGTTTTAGCATGAATATAAACTTGAATTGATATGTATAGTGTGGATATGTCTGTATATATAATTTTGGTCTCTGTAGTTTTCACAGTTTCTTGAATTTCTTCTAAAAATCCATATCTCCAAATATAAGCAATCTTAAACTTGGATCTTTAATGAAATATGATTATAACAACATGATATCAACTCTAAAAATAGTTTTAGGGTGTTAAATTTAACAAACAATTTTTAAAATGGGTATAACAGTGAAAATATATATATGTAAGAAAAATGAACCAATTCAATTTCTGTTTTGAATTTCATGGATGAATTCGTGGTTGTAAATCACGATTTTTAAAATACATTTAGTGATTTTTAGTTTGATAATCACTGGGAATTTCTGGGATGATCGAGATTTGGGAATATGCAAAATTCCGGTGATCGGCGTGATGTTGTTGGATGACGTTTGGTCTGGAGGTGGCCAATGTAGTGAGGTTCTCTGGAAAAATGGAGATGGATTTTTCTGATGATCGAAATGTGGGGTCGTAGCTAAACTAGGGTTCTTCTCTGTGTTTTAGTCGAGGATGTTTGCGAAGGGATTTCGTTGGCTATGGCGTATCGGAATCAATCGCATGAGGGTAAGTCGTTGCGTCATGTCGTGGAGCAACTCTGGAAGGATGGGCGAGTTTTCTGGTGATGGAGTTCGTCGTTGGCGAGGAGTTTGGGGGATTGGGTTTGGTTACAGTTTTGGCTCGTTCGAGTTCGAATTTATTTTTGTAATCGATTTGGGAATCTGGGCGATCGAGGTAGATATCGAAGTCGATGTCGACTTGGTGAAGATCAGCAAGATGGTCGGAGGGGACTGGAGCTTGCGTGCACGTGCACGTGTGCACTGTGGTATCTGGTTCGTTCGTTGGTTTGGGGAAGAAGAAGAATTCTCGGGGTCGAACTCGGAGATGTGGTGCGTGTGACTCGAAGCAGGTGAGTGTTGAGAGGAATTCGGGGTAGTTATCGGGTAGGTCTCGTGTTCGACTCGAAGTGGTTTTTAAACCGGGTTTTATAAGTTTTTAAAACAAAGTTTTTGAAATTTAAAAGTAAATTTAATTTAAATCTAATTCTTAAATCTAATTCTTTTCATAACAAATGTTTTTATGGACTAAAGGAAGTTATATAATTGGTTTAACTTGAATTTGTTAAGTTAACTTTTAAGTTATTTTAAATACTAAATTAAATGATCTAATTAAGTAAGTTAATTTTAAAGTTAAATGTTTTGAATGTAATTAATGATAATTAAGTCATTAATAAGGATAATGTTTTATCTTAAAAGTTAATTAAGATTTAATGATTTGATGATTAATTAAAGTAATAAAGTAATTAAAGAGGAATTAATCAATTTAATTAATTAAGGATTTAGAATTAGTTAATTAATAATTAAGGGTTATGTTAATTAATTAAATAGGGATGAATTAGTTGATAATTGAGATCAATTAATTAAGTAATTAAAATTGATTAATTTTTAATTAGATATCAATTAATTAAGTAGTTAAAATAGTAATTATGGATAAATCAAATGGTAATTAAGAATTAATGGAAGTAATTAAGGAATTAATTACATAACGCAATTAATTAAGTTTAAATGTAGTTTGTTCAAGTTAATTAATTAAGTTTAATTAATTTAAACACTTGATGATTTGATAAATAATTACTTAATTTAATTAATGGATTGTAATTACTTAGTTAAGTAATTAATGATAATTACTAGATGTAATTAATTAAAGATGATTTAAAAATGAAAGTAATTTGGATTTAATTACTTTGTGAAATTAATCAAGGGATTAATTAAAGATAATTAATTAAGGAGTAATTAATTTATGTAATGAAGTAATTAAGGGAAGTTAATTACTGGATGAGATTAATCAAAGGTGATTAATAAATATGGTTTAATTAAAGATTAATTACTTAATGTAATTAATTTAAATAGGATAATTAATTAAGAGAAATTAAGGATCATTAATTAATATAATTAATGATATAATTAAAGATTGATTAATTAAAATTAATTAATCAATAATAAGTAATTAAAGAGTAATTAATTAAGGATTAATGTAATTAATTTATAGAGTAATTAAAGGTTAATTACTATAATGTTTAAGGATAATTAATTTAAATAATTAATTAAGAATTAATTACTTAAAGTAATTAAAAGATAATAAATCAAGGATGATTAATTGAAATAAATAATTAAAGGATAATTAATTAATTGATTTATAATTAATTAAAGGATAATTAATTAATTTGTAATTAATTAATGATTAAGTAAGCAGGATTTATAGAATGAAGTAATTAATTTAATTCATTTTAAATTAATTAGAAATGGTATAAATCATTACTTAAGAATGGATGATAATATTGAATGCTTTGCATTGATTGATATCTCTGATGAGATATATGCTGTGTGATATGGATGTTTAGTTGAATTGTGATGATAATATGGATTATCTGATAATGTTGATTATCTATTGTGAATTATCCTTCTATGTGTATAAAGATAATTGAATTGAATTGTTTTAACTTTAAAACAACTTGGCCTTAAAAGATACGCTTTGGATTTCGATGAGACCGGGATCGGGTTTCCGTATACCGGATTTCCAGGTCTGGAGACCCGAATACCACATCGATCCAAATTTACGATAGGTCGTGAATCAAGTGAAGATGAAGATTCAGAGTGCAAGGGTTATTGTCGTTAACTCTGAGGGTGATTCCAAAACGAGTGTAACGAGATAATGCCTTCGGTTTCGTTCGAACCCGGAACGAACTTGTATGGATTGAATGCTTTTAGCACATCGTCAGGTGGACGATGAGCATTCTAAGTGATGTGTTCTTTTCTAAGGTAATCGTGACCTCAAGCCTCACAAACCGGGAATGGCTAAAACATGGGAGGTGCAGCAAGGTTAGTGGGTAGCACCCAAGTAGGACAAGATTACCTCTGTCTAGATGTCCCTTTCTATTTTCTACTTAGTGGTGCGGTTGCTGATCCCAACCGTGAGGTATCTTGTGCGGGAATTATCCAGTAAGGGATGTTCCGGCCTTGTGTTGCAGGGGATTGGGAGTGATCCTCGGTACGGTGATCTAGGCCACGTACTGTGACGGGCGGTACCCCGGTAGCCCTGCCATTGTATGGAATCCAAACTCCAATAAGTGCCGTACGTATTAGTTGTGCCCAACTATGTTGGAATGTGAGATGTAAGCATTTCAGCTATTTCTATATTTTACTTGAAAACCCTAGACCCTATTATAATAAAATCAGATTTCCTATCAAATGTTTTGGTTAGCGTAAGGTAAAAACTTACCCATGTTTATTTGTGGGAGTCTTACGTGATACCTTTTCTTTCTAAAGGTTTTGAAGTTAAGCAAGTTTAACCTGTTACTCACACCAGACCCATGTCTGACCCAAGTGTTTATTTGTGTTTTATAAACTCTTGGGTACTCAAATTTTTACGAGTAGCCAAGGGATTCAGGTTTAGCTTTGACGAATATTCTGGAGGAGCAATGGAGCAGGAGGCTTCGGCGTTCGTAGATATAGTATTCCGCTGTGTTGATATCTGTGATAGTGTCTTGTCTTGTATTTGAGTTGTAATGTCTAGACAGATGTTTATAACTGTCTAGTAAGTGATGTATATGCTGTGTAACTCTGTAAAGTGTTGTATACTATGTAATAGTTTATGTTATTAATATAATTTATTCGTTCCGCTGTGAGATCGTTGTTGTTGTTTCTTTCTTTCTTCTCTTCTTTTCTATTTTCTACCCCTTTCTTTCTTATTAGCGATACGACTTTTTATGGAGAGAAAGCCGTGGTCGTTACAGTGGTATCAGAGCATAGGTTGAGCGAATGCCTAAGCTTTTGGTTAATTGAATATCAGAGCACTAGGTTGAGTGAATACCTAGGTTCAGAAGGATTGTTCATTAGAGATAGGATCTGTAGCAACCTATTTGAGTCTGAGTATATATATATATATATGAGAGCACGTAATTGTTAGTTATATAAAAATGGTTTTATATTGTGTTAATTGATCGGTTGAGTGGTATATGGATTCTGGTCAATACGAGTAGCTAACGTTATTGATAGGGATCTCTAAACACTTGAACCAGTCCAACGGACACAATATTGTTTTAAAGAGGTAAATGAAATAATTTTACCCAGAAATAATTTCTATAAAAAAAAAATATATCATTTTAAATATATATATTTATGTATTTCTACCTATTTATTGGGTTACCTGTTCGGGTTTTCCAATATAAGTTATAAAGGTAGATAAGGTGGTAGTGTGTGTAACACAATTACCAATAGTTGGAGTTTGAATGTTGAGGTTGGAAGTGTATCTGTCGAGACTGTAGACCTAATACTGTCTCGAGTAAGCTTTGCTGTGGTGAAGGATTTTATCAATCTCCGAAGGAAACTGTAATGGTTCGGAGTTTATCTTTGAAGTTTGGATGAGTAAAGTTGGATCTGTCGGTTGAACAGAAGTGAGTGATGGTACCTTGATACCTCAGGTAATAGTAGCTGTATGATGAGATACAGTGACGATGGATGTTCCCGAAGATGTTTTCTTTGGAACAAGCTTAAGGAAGTGTATCTGCTTCGGTGTTGTGGCTGAGTTCAGCATGGTGTTTCTGTTTTGTTTGAGGTTCGAGTTTCTCGAAGAGCTTTGATTTGGGAATCTTTGGCATATGTGGCAGCAGTGCAACTCGGAGTATTCTGCGCGTTGGCAGGAAAGTTTTCTGGCTGAGCAGTTTTTCTGGAAGTGAAGATCAGAAGCAGCAGAGTGGATCCATTTCTTCGATAAATTGGATAAATAAGTGTAAGCTGTTCTGATTGGTAAAGAGAGAACAGTCTGTTTGGAATTAGGATGGGTTGATCGCAAAAGTGACTTGCGATTGTCTGAGTGTTCTCTTGGGTTGTCAGAATTTTTCTGGATGTCTTCAGAGAAGTTAGAGATTTGTCCGCATCTGGAAGTTGAGTTTTCTTATCGATTGGATTCCAGGAGTGATACCGGTGGTTCAGTCTAAGTGGAAGGATGTTTCCTAGAGATGGAGTTGGCGAAGCAACTCAAGTTTTTCTGGAGTATCTAAGTTTTATTTATGGATCAGTGAACCTTATTTCTAGAAGTAAGTTGTCCAGTCTGTGCTTGTGTTCTACCTCAGATCAGAGTTGAGCAGCGAAAGCAGTTTGGAGTGTATCTCTGGATGGGAGAAGTAAGTTTGGAATCTACTGATGTTGTGAAGTAGAGTTATGTTTGGATCTCGTCTGTGTTCTGATTTGGATAAGTATTTGGACTTCTGAATTGAATTGTCAGTTTGGATAACTGGAATTCATTGAGTTTTACGTATCTCTGAGGGAATACGTATTTGATCTATCTCTGGTTTTAGAATCTGCAGTTTTGGGAAGTTTGGTAGTTGAGTCAGACTCGTCTGTAGTCTAATATTCTGTTTAGTTCTGTAAATCTAGATGTGTAGGAGATCTATAGCTTAATAGTTTAGATTGTTTGTAGAGTGAGTATCCCGGTATATATATATACTTGGGGAAACTCGAGGAATTTTATCTAGAATTTAGTCTAGATAGTTAAATGGTTTGATTGGATGATTTGGTTGCTATGGTTGTTAGCATATGGATGATAGTAGATGTTTGTGTTTTAAATTTAAATCTTTAATAAGATTATTAAATTACCTTTGTTTAAATTTCGGGGACGAAATTATTTTAAGGGGGGAGGAATGTAATATCCCGGAAATTTTAACAATATCAATTTAATAATCTGTTAAATAATTAAATTGATATTGATGGTCTTTGATAATGAAATCTGAATTTAATTTAATAATCTGATTTAAATAAGTATTAATTGATGATTTTATCTTTTAAAAGTTAATAAGATATTTCTATTTGAATATATATATTTATTTATATATATTGTAAATAGAAGCTTTGTTAAATTGGGAATTTATATTTAATTTAATCTGGACTTTTCAAAGATATTTAAATAAGTAATTTTATAGTTTTAAAATACTTTAAGAAAATATTTTAATTGGTTTAAGATATTTTTAACTTAAGTTTAAATAAATAAGATTTACAAAATTGGTTTGTTTTATTTCTTTTTAAAGATTTCTTAATAAAGAGATAATTTCTTTTATAAATTATTTAAAATTGGTAAATGTGTTATTTTCAAACAATATTAATAATGTATTGTTTTATATATAAAAATAAATAGATTTTAAAGGAAATAGAATTTGTTATTTTCAAAAATTTAATGTGTAGTTATATATGTATATATATAAGTTGATTGATTTTCTTTGATTTAAATTTGAATAAGTATATAGTTATTAGAAATTTGTTAATTAAAGCTTTATCCATTTATAAAATTCATTTTTGCATGTAAAATTATATGTGTAAATTAGTAAAACCATCTAAGCACATGTGTCAACATGTTAATATAGGAAGATGACAAATGTCATTTTGTATTTCATTTTTTCTTTGATTTTTAAATAAACCATAAATTAAGTTATATAAGCATACCTCTCCAATTTCTTTTTCTTTTCTTATCTTTTCATTTGCAAAAACAAAGACAAAACCAAAATCAGAAAATATACCAAACCGAAATCATCTTCAAATCAAAACTGAAATTCATCTTCAAAAGTTAAATTCTCAAATAATCAACCTGAAAATCATTTCCAATTCAAAAGAAAACCCTGTCACATTCTTCAAATTTCAGATCAAATGCAAATCTATAACTTTCTCAAATACAAGATTAAAAGCTTGTAAATTCTTTTTATTTTTAGCCTGCAAACACTCCTCAAAAACAATCTGTAATCTTCAAAAGTTCAAATGCCTGAAAACCACCAAAGATTTGAAACCATTTGTTCTTGCAAACCTGTAACCATTTTCCTGTTTCAAAATTCAAGTCCGTAGTCATTTCCAAGGATGCATGCAATATAACCTGAGGCAACAACAAGTTTTCAAGAGCTTTTCAGTTTCAAAAGCAAGTGTTTTCAGTTTTCAAAACAAGCAGATGAATTCAAAGCAAATTCAGTTTTTCAAAGCTTATAGTCTATCACTTCTCTGTTCATCAATTATCTGGTGAGTAAACATCTCAACTTAAAAACAGTTTTTAAAAATATGTTGTTATATAAATGCATGTGATGAATTGCTGTGAATATGGTTGAATATGTTATGATGTGAATGAATGCATATATATGAATATCTGTGCATATGAATATGAATGTATATGTCTATCTTGTTCTCTGTTTTTAAAAAGTGAGTAAACCTATTTTTAAAAACAGTTCAAATCTGAGATATAATTTGGATGCATGTGAATGTGTGAGATAAATGTTGGATTGCATGGATGTTTTAGCATGAATATAAACTTGAATTGATATGTATAGTGTGGATATGTCTGTATATATAATTTTGGTCTCTGTAGTTTTCACAGTTTCTTGAATTTCTTCTAAAAATCCATATCTCCAAATATAAGCAATCTTAAACTTGGATCTTTAAGGAAATATGATTATAACAACATGATATCAACTCTAAAAATAGTTTTAGGGTGTTAAATTTAACAAACAATTTTTAAAATGGGTATAACAGTGAAAATATATATATGTAAGAAAAATGAACCAATTCAATTTCTGTTTTGAATTTCATGGATGAATTCGTGGTTGTAAATCACGATTTTTAAAATACATTTAGTGATTTTTAGTTCGATAATCACTGGGAATTTCTGGGATGATCGAGATTTGGGAATATGCAAAATTCCGGTGATCGGCGTGATGTTGTTGGATGACGTTTGGTCTGGAGGTGGCCAATGTAGTGAGGTTCTCTGGAAAAATGGAGATGGATTTTTCTGATGATCGAAATGTGGGGTCGTAGCTAAACTAGGGTTCTTCTCTGTGTTTTAGTCGAGGATGTTTGCGAAGGGATTTCGTTGGCTATGGCGTATCGGAATCAATCGCATGAGGGTAAGTCGTTGCGTCATGTCGTGGAGCAACTCTGGAAGGATGGGCGAGTTTTCTGGTGATGGAGTTCGTCGTTGGCGAGGAGTTTGGGGGATTGGGTTTGGTTACAGTTTTGGCTCGTTCGAGTTCGAATTTATTTTTGTAATCGATTTGGGAATCTGGGCGATCGAGGTAGATATCGAAGTCGATGTCGACTTGGTGAAGATCAGCAAGATGGTCGGAGGGGACTGGAGCTTGCGTGCACGTGCACGTGTGCACTGTGGTATCTGGTTCGTTCGTTGGTTTGGGGAAGAAGAAGAATTCTCGAGGTCGAACTCGGTGATGTGGTGCGTGTGACTCGAAGCAGGTGAGTGTTGAGAGGAATTCGGGGTAGTTATCGGGTAGGTCTTGTGTTCGACTCGAAGTGGTTTTTAAACCAGGTTTTATAAGTTTTTAAAACAAAGTTTTTGAAATTTAAAAGTAAATTTAATTTAAATCTAATTCTTAAATCTAATTCTTTTCATAACAAATGTTTTTATGGACTAAAGGAAGTTATATAATTGGTTTAACTTGAATTTGTTAAGTTAACTTTTAAGTTATTTTAAATACTAAATGTGATGCCCCACCTCTATACCCACGCTAACCAAGAACACTACGGTGTAGTGCTGTCAATTAGCACGGAGAATAAGGCTGTTGAGGAGCGACCATCCATGTAACTTCTTTGTGCGAGCACCGATATGTCAGACAGAATAGAATGCATATCTTTAAGGAGGAAATCCGACATACCGACACAAACACAAAGCTATCACACGGTGGCTATATATATATAATCTTCGGAAACAAATATAGAAATAAACGTAACATAAATCAGTCTCAGACAATTCATATCACAGAGGCGGAAATAGATATGAATAAATATACAACACATGAAAGTGTACATCAGAGTAGTGGTCAAATAAGATCCACAATAACACAAAATAAAAGATACAAGTGCAAGACAGTAGAATATGTATACATCAAGGAGTCTCAATCTCAAATGTATACGACAAAAACTACAAAACTAGAGTAGTTAGCCAAAAAGTCGGATGATGGCTCCAGATAGGAAGTCATGAGGAAGCACCTGTAAAATCTCAGTCTGACCCGAGTATTATTTATAAGAAAATAATAAACGGATCAGTCTAGCTATAAATATCAGATAAAGTGATATAGAGTAAGAGATATGACAAAAACGTATCATAACCATAATAGCGTAATGTGATAAGTACGTAATTTTAAAATCAACAAGAGATTAATCAATACCACAAGAATCTTCTCAAAGATTAAAAATAATGTCATACTCTTTATTTAATTCACCAAGCCACAATAAATGACATACATATTAATGCCAATTGTAAAAGTTGGTGAAACATTAAATTCAGAAATCAACACACGAAATCTAGAAATCACAAAAAGGGGGAAGTCCGAGCACACGGACGAGAAGCTATCTCATGGAAGCTATCCATTTAATTTTCCGAACACACGGACGGCCCGAAGGCAAGTCCGAACACACGGACGAGAAAGGCAAGTCCGAACACACGGACGAGAAAGGCAAGTCCGAACACACGGACGAGAAAGGCAAGTCCGAACACACGGACGAGAAAGGCAAGTCCGAACACACGGACGAGAAAGGCAAGTCCGAACACACGGACGAGAAAGGCAAGTCCGAACACACGGACGAGAAAGGCAAGTCCGAACACACGGACGAGAAAGGCAAAGACATCGATGTAGTACAAACGGTACATCAGATGAATCGAACATTGACGCAGTGCAAACGGTACGTCCAATGAATTGGAAAGGCAGAGACATCGATGTAGTACAAACGGTACATCAGATGAATCGAAACACATTAAAAGTTCTTGGGTTGCCAGCCCACAAAGAAATGAGACGAAGCTCAATAAAATGAAGTATAGTCCTTCATACGGACAAAGAGACATCGCACAATTGCTAGTCTAAATCATAAAAATGATCGTCATCGATCATAAAGAAGTGTCAATTACACTAAGCTAGTAAATATAAGAGTTTAGCTTCATGTCCCATAACCACTTGCTTAACTCAAATATTTACGAACAAACTGTAGATCTCCACTAGAAAATTGTCACAAGAGTTTCAATCGAACAAGTCCATAAATTAACCGACGAAGTAAACGCAAGCGTTTCATACCACTTGTTTTGCTAAGCCGTTTAATTATATTTTCTCATACGAATGAGGTAAAGGTTTGTATATACTAGTAGATTGGAAAACAGTTTTATAACCGAGTTTGATATTGAAAATAGAGTTGAAATCCTTTTGATGAAAGAGTTTTGATATTTACTACTAGTATGGAAACCTTTATATTTTTAAAATGACAAGTCATAGAAGTGATTGTAGAAACAATCAATTATAAAAGTTCACATTCGAAGACGTGAATAAAATCCAAAGAAATCAATTCCCAAAACCATCAAAGTAAGAAGTTCGGTCGAATGGTTTTCGGATAAGATTGCCTACGCAGAGTTATACGGGGTTCGCCCCGTCAAAACGGTACGACTTAGTGAAGACAAACGACCTAAGTTTTAAAAGGCGGACGACTTAACAAAATGGCCGATAATAAATGATAACAACTAAAAGGGAATCAACCCGACTTGATTAGAGTTGGATATTCAAGCACAATAGGGAAATAGGCAAAAGGCTGCAGATTCAGACGTCTGGAATAATTGGTTCAGACGTCTGAATCTGGAAAATTAAATATTTTCCAGAACACAGATTCAGACGTCTGAACGAAATATTTCAGACGTCTGAAATAGGCAATTTAAGCCTATTTTCTTTCTGTTTGAAATCGAGCCAATTCAGACGTCTGGGGCAAAGATTCAGACGTCTGAATCTGGGAATAAAAATCTTCCCAATATAGTATTCAGACGTCTGAATCTTACGTTCAGACGTCTGAAACTGGGGTTCAGGGCATTCCCTGAACCTAGACCAAAAATGGCCAAATGAATACCGGAAGCGATCGATCGAGCGACAACGACTAAGGATTTACGCCAAGCGACAACCCAGCCTTAACGGCTCTTCGACACGCCTCAAATACCAATGTCCAAATATCCATAAAAGGATTTTCATAGATTTTGATTTCAAAACACCAAAAATTGGAATATACACCAAATCAATCCAAACCAAAATCAATTGCACAAGAATAAGTGTTAGGAATTCATACCTAACAATCGAAGATAATTAAAGACTTAGATGTGAGATAAAAATCTCACCTTTGAACCCAAACAAATGAAGAAGAAGCTTTGAAGCGATGGCAAGGGCAATCACTCTTCAATTCCAACTTAACAAGCTTGAATCTAAGCTAAAAGAGAAACATTTCCCGAATTTAGGTTTAGGAAATTTCTGAGATTGAAAGGAGAATGTGTTGGAGAAGAAGGAGATGAAGGTTACCAATGGGTTCTCTTTGAATTTGGAGCTAGAACAAGAGTTTGCAAATGGAACTAGGGTTTTGTAATTTCTAATTCCTCTTCCTCTCCACCATTTTCAGTTTGCTTGAGGAAATGAAATGAAATGGGAGTGAATGGATGAAGAGTTAGAGAGGTAGGAGGTTAAGTGGGGTTATTGGGCTGAAACCCAACCCAAAGCCCTAAGTGAAAAGTGGCAAAATTCTCCTAACTCCAAACATATCGAAGCTTACACTCAAAAAGATCGCAAACGACATTTTGGACTCAATGGGGGTGGTCTCGAGTCCCAATTCGACTGTTTGCAAAAAGTAGCTTTTCGGACCAAAATCCGACGAACGATGAAATATTTAAATAAAATATTTAAATATAAAATCGATAAATATGCGGGTTGTTACACTAAATTAAATGATCTAATTAAGTAAGTTAATTTTAAAGTTAAATGTTTTGAATGTAATTAATGATAATTAAGTCATTAATAAGGATAATGTTTTATCTTAAAAGTTAATTAAGATTTAATGATTTGATGATTAATTAAAGTAATAAAGTAATTAAAGAGGAATTAATCAATTTAATTAATTAAGGATTTAGAATTAGTTAATTAATAATTAAGGGTTATGTTAATTAATTAAATAGGGATGAATTAGTTGATAATTGAGATCAATTAATTAAGTAATTAAAATTGATTAATTTTTAATTAGATATCAATTAATTAAGTAGTTAAAATAGTAATTATGGATAAATCAAATGGTAATTAAGAATTAATGGAAGTAATTAAGGAATTAATTACATAACGCAATTAATTAAGTTTAAATGTAGTTTGTTCAAGTTAATTAATTAAGTTTAATTAATTTAAACACTTGATGATTTGATAAATAATTACTTAATTTAATTAATGGATTGTAATTACTTAGTTAAGTAATTAATGATAATTACTAGATGTAATTAATTAAAGATGATTTAAAAATGGAAGTAATTTGGATTTAATTACTTTGTGAAATTAATCAAGGGATTAATTAAAGATAATTAATTAAGGAGTAATTAATTTATGTAATGAAGTAATTAAGGGAAGTTAATTACTGGATGAGATTAATCAAAGGTGATTAATAAATATGGTTTAATTAAAGATTAATTACTTAATGTAATTAATTTAAATAGGATAATTAATTAAGAGAAATTAAGGATCATTAATTAATATAATTAATGATATAATTAAAGATTGATTAATTAAAATTAATTAATCAATAATAAGTAATTAAAGAGTAATTAATTAAGGATTAATGTAATTAATTTATAGAGTAATTAAAGGTTAATTACTATAATGTTTAAGGATAATTAATTTAAATAATTAATTAAGAATTAATTACTTAAAGTAATTAAAAGATAATAAATCAAGGATGATTAATTGAAATAAATAATTAAAGGATAATTAATTAATTGATTTATAATTAATTAAAGGATAATTAATTAATTTGTAATTAATTAATGATTAAGTAAGCAGGATTTATAGAATGAAGTAATTAATTTAATTCATTTTAAATTAATTAGAAATGGTATAAATCATTACTTAAGAATGGATGATAATATTGAATGCTTTGCATTGATTGATATCTCTGATGAGATATATGCTGTGTGATATGGATGTTTAGTTGAATTGTGATGATAATATGGATTATCTGATAATGTTGATTATCTATTGTGAATTATCCTTCTATGTGTATAAAGATAATTGAATTGAATTGTTTTAACTTTAAAACAACTTGGCCTTAAAAGATACGCTTTGGATTTCGATGAGACCGGGATCGGGTTTCCGTATACCGGATTTCCAGGTCTGGAGACCCGAATACCACATCGATCCAAATTTACGATAGGTCGTGAATCAAGTGAAGATGAAGATTCAGAGTGCAAGGGTTATTGTCGTTAACTCTGAGGGTGATTCCAAAACGAGTGTAACGAGATAATGCCTTCGGTTTCGTTCGAACCCGGAACGAACTTGTATGGATTGAATGCTTTCAGCACATCGTCAGGTGGACGATGAGCATTCTAAGTGATGTGTTCTTTTCTAAGGTAATCGTGACCTCAAGCCTCACAAACCGGGAATGGCTAAAACAGGGGAGGTGCAGCAAGGTTAGTGGGTAGCACCCAAGTAGGACAAGATTACCTCTGTCTAGATGTCCCTTTCTATTTTCTACTTAGTGGTGCGGTTGCTGATCCCAACCGTGAGGTATCTTGTGCGGGAATTATCCAGTAAGGGATGTTCCGGCCTTGTGTTGCAGGGGATTGGGAGTGATCCTCGGTACGGTGATCTAGGCCACGTACTGTGACGGGCGGTACCTCGGTAGCCCTGCCATTGTATGGAATCCAAACTCCAATAAGTGCCGTACGTATTAGTTGTGCCCAACTATGTTGGAATGTGAGATGTAAGCATTTCAGCTATTTCTATATTTTACTTGAAAACCCTAGACCCTATTATAATAAAATCAGATTTCCTATCAAATGTTTTGGTTAGCGTAAGGTAAAAACTTACCCATGTTTATTTGTGGGAGTCTTACGTGATACCTTTTCTTTCTAAAGGTTTTGAAGTTAAGCAAGTTTAACCTGTTACTCACACCAGACCCATGTCTGACCCAAGTGTTTATTTGTGTTTTATAAACTCTTGGGTACTCAAATTTTTACGAGTAGCCAAGGGATTCAGGTTTAGCTTTGACGAATATTCTGGAGGAGCAATGGAGCAGGAGGCTTCGGCGTTCGTAGATATAGTATTCCGCTGTGTTGATATCTGTGATAGTGTCTTGTCTTGTATTTGAGTTGTAATGTCTAGACAGATGTTTATAACTGTCTAGTAAGTGATGTATATGCTGTGTAACTCTGTAAAGTGTTGTATACTATGTAATAGTTTATGTTATTAATATAATTTATTCGTTCCGCTGTGAGATCGTTGTTGTTGTTTCTTTCTTTCTTCTCTTCTTTTCTATTTTCTACCCCTTTCTTTCTTATTAGCGATACGACTTTTTATGGAGAGAAAGCCGTGGTCGTTACAAGTTTTATACATTACATCAATCAGAGTCAATATACAACTCAATACAACAATGGACAGTTATTTAAACTTGTCCTCATACAGAATTCACAGCGGAATAAATAAACAAGTACGGGTGTACGTTTCGCCATCCAGCTTGCTTCCACAGCTCTAGAATATCCAGAATATCCTGATAACATAACTCTAGGCTGCCAGTGTGGAAAATTGGTGGGCACCCAGAGTTTAGAAGGGAAACAATAAACTCCGAGTCAGTCATGGTGACTTGTGTGAGATCGTAAAACAGTTATTTTTCACAAAGAAAATAAAACAGATTCGCAATGCTTTTGGAAAATGAAACTACCATAAGGCCTCTCGCCACACACACAATGCAAACGCAGAATTTGTAGGAGATTTCTCCTTATGATAGTCAAAGATGCTTACTACGCAAAACAAATCATTTTGGGATATTATTATTAGTGCATAGTGAGGAAAACATTTTGAAAGTACAATATAAATCTTATCCAACATAGGTACCATGATAGTATGCCTACTATAGCTACCATGTTAAATGGCAGGTTCTACAACTAAAACCGTACAAGGCTCGTATTGTTTCTTTGGATTTCCAACAAATGGTCAGGCCAAGGAACTTCCCATTGCCACATAGGTATGCCTCTGGAAAGACGCCCCGAGAAATAACCTAACATTACGGTTAGATCTCTGCCAACATAAGGCCGGGTTACCCCTAGCTGGGTAATTACTGACACGAATATGCCATCCCCCGGTCGTAATGACCTTTATCCGAGGATCCTCGATTCCAACAACCACAAAGTAATAAATTTGCACCAACAACATAGGTTAAATATCTAGGCTCCATACCATGATACAACCTCTATCCAGAAGGAAATGACATACCCTCAAGGGGGCGTGATCCCCAAAATAACCTTGCTGCATCTTTCCTGTTTTGACCATTTCTGGGGTGTGAGGTCCGACGAAGTCTCGTCCACAAAGCTACGCTTTGGTACAAAGCCATGCTTTGGGTCAACAAATGATCAAAGTAATGATCACAAAGATAAATGATCAAACAAATGATCATATCACAAATGATCAAACAATGATCATTACACAACAACACTCAGCATGCCACGCTACCAAATTGGGAGTATATCACTAATAACCATCAACTACATAACCTCTGAGCTCGTTCGTCTCAGAGAAGGGTGTTAAGCTAAGAGAATAAATTCTCCGCCACCAACATATATGTATTTGAAAGAAACCAGCTTTATATCTCAATTTGTAACATCAGACATACAATCCATACAAGTTTGTTCCGGGATCGAACAGAACCGAAGGCACTTCAAAAGAAGCCCTTGCAATCTAGATAATTTCTAATCACGTCTGGACTTCCCGTCACTAAGGGTGATAAAATCTCTATATCGGAGATCAGCCGATGCAGAATAACTCGATGGTAATCCTTCCATTTTCAAAAATATCCGGTCTTCAACACCGGTCATCAAATGCAATCCATTACGACGTATCACATATTCTGAATGGGTTATACGACCCAAAGGTCCTTTCCCGGCTAACCCGAATAGTGAGCGCAAAATTTTGAAAATAAGTGTGGCATTCAAATTCAAGCAAATCACAACAAATACCCATTTAAGGTAATTATTGATAGTAGGTTATTTAACTATCAATAGGTCTGCACAGCATCATCAGATTCCAAATAATTTTCCAAATTATTTATTTTCCAAAAATATCTTTACAAGATATATAATTTCCACACTTCAACCATTTGAAACCAAATTTCAAATCACTTTCCATTTATCTTTAAAAGATAAAATCTCAAAAACATTTCACTTCATATTGGAAAAACATTTCCATACTTATTTAATAACAAGTAATTCACAAACCTATTTATTTTCAACATTTGGAAAATATTCTATATACTTAAATCAAAATTAAGTATATATTTCATTCTTTTAAGGAAAAAGTTCTCTTAAACACATTTATTTGAGTCAAAACGAATGTTGCGTAAAACATCGTTACGACGACCCAAAATCACTAGTATAGGGATTCGAAATTTAGATAGATATATAAATCCTAATACTATATAAAACATTTCCTTTCGGAAACCATTTACTATAACAACAGTGTTATAGTCCACCATCTCCTTATTTCTCGAAAACGTCTATTTCAACAATGAATGTTGAAATCTATGTATTCGATACTTAACACGTTTTAAAACATCTTTTAAAACAATCACTTCATTTCGTAATATCACTTCTCCAAAACATATCCATTTTATTTAATAATATATTCACTGTCCAAAATCGTGAATATACTTTATTTACCCAATTAAATGTTTCTACACATTTATTAAAAGATTATCCATTGTCTAAAATCGTGGATATAATTCCTTTAATTAACTTCTATAATTCACTTATAAAAATAAGTGATTTCGGATTTATAAACAACGTTTATAAATCACATTTATATTTTATAACAATTTCAACTTAAAAATCATTTTTTATTAGCAAATTCTATTTATATCCCATTTAAATGGCAAAATCTAATTTATAAGTAAATTACTTATAAATCTTTTATTTCACAACATCTATTCATTTTATAACTTCACATTATAAATCCATTAATTTCATTCACTTATGAAATCCATTTATACTTCCTTTTAACACTTATAAAAACTCGTTTTAATAATTCCAATATTTTAATTTATAAATATCAATTTTATAAATCTTTTATATAAATCATTTATAATTATTCAAAAATCTCAATTTAAACCATTTTATAAATCAATCAATTATTTATTTCAAAAATCTCACTTTGGTTATATTTCACAAATCTCATAATTTTTATAACTTTAAAATTTTAACGTTTATTTATTTAAGATGAATCAATTAAAAATTATAATAAAACGTATAATCTCAAAAATCACTTTAAAAATCCCTTTAAAAAAAATCAAAATCGTTATTTTTAAACTTCAAAAATGGATCCGATGATGCAACAGCACCAAATTAAATCAGTCATGGCATCCAAACATCATATATCGATATGACAACAGAATATATAACAATATCTGTAAATAAATCAATACAGTAAGGAATCCAGTTGGATCCCTCCAACCTGGTTCCCTGCATCCACAGATGTTAGCACAATACCAATTCCAATTCGAGGTGGAATATCGCGGTATATAGGATTTATAAAATATTATCCGCTATTTTGCGGCGCAATAGGGTCTCATCTGCTATATAATGCGGGAAATCAATCAACTCCAATATATACATATGCCAATATATATATATTGCTATATATACTACTATATATATATACTATCACATCCAAACAGTCAATCAATCAGTCAATAACAGCAAAATCCAACTTTTCATTTTGAGTGAGAAGATCTCACCTTTGCTTTTATTTTTGCAATCCATTTTCATCCCAGCTTGTTTTCTCCAAATTTTGACCTTGTATAAATAATTTATACAACTTATTAATATTCGAAATAGATCGAACCATTCAATTGTCATTAATTAATTTTCATTAATTAATGATTTGGTTTAAAACTGATTTACTTCAACAAATTATCTCACCAAATTAATTGATTTACCGGTTAAACAAATTATTCCTTTTTTTTGAAACTCATGTACACTGTTTATTTTATTTTTATTTTCTTTTTTTATCTTTACTATTTAAGACTATATACATTTTTTTTCTCTGCTCATGCTGTATATATAAATTTAAAAGAACAAGATTAATTTTATACCTTATAGTAAATACTTCTAACAAAAATAGGTACTTAGATATATTTTTATACATCTTTAAAACAAAACTGCATTATATTCCTTCCTGTATATAATTTCTTTCTTTACATACATATAGAATTAAATTCTTATATTTAAAACTGGGCAGTAGTGACTACAATAGATTAAACAATTTATTTCCTGCAAAATTTTCTATAAATCAAATTATATTTTACTGTATATATGCATAAACTGAAACACAACAAAGAAAGAAAAATGTTGTCTTTCTGTTAATAAAACTTTCTTTTTCTGCAATCATATATAAATATTTTAATAAAATAAATAAAGCAAAACTTACTGCTACTACCCAAGTTCTGCTCGCGTACGCGAATCCATTCACGCGATTCGAATCGCCCCACTCGACATCGATGAACCCAAACACGGTCGTTCCTCAACATGCTGCTGCCACGCCAAGAATTCCACTTCATGAATACCAACAAGTCGCAAGCTTCACGTCGTCTCCATCGCTCGCCGCGCCTGAGTCTGGCCATTGCGACCCATCCCTGCCCTAACTTTGACTGACCTCGGCCACGCGATTTCGATTTTTGTTTTGAAAGAAGGAGCTCGACATAAATATGTGAAGTGAAGAAGAGAAAATAAGGAGTGGCCATTATATTGAACTGTATTTGATTTGAAGGAGGATTTGAAAGTGATGAAGAGAAGCTCGTGATTTTGATTACTAAATGTACGCGGCCATTTTTTTTCTTTTCACGAACAAATGAATTCTTCGATTCTCTGAGAGGAGGCTCGGTGTTGTTTTTGATTGAAGAAGAAATTTTTTTAAAATACTCGGCATGCTTGGCACGATTTCGCATCATGATTTTAGGCAAAATTTACGGAAGGTAACGTGCTGACGTTGACCAATTATAAATTTAAATTTAAATTTAAATCGAATTTGATTTAACTTCAACGCGTTTTTATGTCGCACGCTCACATAACAACTCTGATCAATAAGAAATTTGAAACTCGATAATAATTCAATATTACGGACCCAATGGAACTGGTTTCGTCGAATTCCGAGACTGTGCCTTGGATGGCTATTTTTAAATATCGATTCGGACAATAAAATTTCAAAACTGAACAAATCATTTTCAAACCTAATTCTGAAGCTTCTATTACCTTCAGTATTATCAATATGAATTTTACAATCCTTTGAAATATTTTTAATCAGCTAAAAATTAAAGATTCAAATTTTTATTCAACTTTTAATAGATTAAATTTAAAATTAAATCGCCAAATCCATAGTTATATTGGGGATTCAAGCTAAACCATCATTCAAATATTTAAAATTAATTAAATATTTTCAATTTAAATTGTTCAAAATTTTGGGTCGTTACAATCAATAGAATTCAAACATCCATAAGTAAACTCAATTAATTATTTGATTAATTTAAATCAGATAAGTCATCAATCATGGTTAATTAACATTAATTAATTTCAAATCATTTGGTTGATTGTTCTTTAATCATTTATTAATTAAATTAATAAACCTTTAATTATAAAAAAAATTAACCTTTAGTTATTCAATTATCCTTTGATTAATTTCCCTTAAATTAATCAACCCTTAATTACCATTTAATAAATTATTCTTAATTAATTACAATAAGTGATTATCCCTAATTACTTAATCAACTCTAATTAATTAAAATATCCAAAATTAATTACAATAAGTAATTAATTCCTTAATTACTTTCATTAAGTAATTAACAGTTTATAATTGATTGTCTTAATTAATTAATTAATTATTAAAATTAATCACATTAATTCATACTTAATAATCCTTAGTTAATTATCTTCAGTAACTAATAACATTTCTTAATTACTTTTAATTAATCTCTAATTATAAATTAATCTAAATCATTAATTTATAAATTAAATAAATTATTCCTTAATTATTTTATTAATTCAATCACTTAATTACCTTAATTTTCTCTAATATAATTCATTTCTTATTGATGACTTCATTAACATTAAAGTGTGAAACATTACACTTCTATATTTAATTTCAAATTCCATTTTGAATATAAAATTCAAAATGATTATTCATTTAAACATTAACCAATTTAAATATCAATTTATAAACCTTAAAATAATGTAAAGAACATTTATTTACATAGGAAATTTATATAAGGAAAAGCCTTTAAACTCAATTACTTAAATTTTTTATTAAAAAAAATTAAGCTTTTAAATTACATTACATTTTAACTTGCAAATTCAAGTTTAAAAACATTTATTTGAAAAAAAATTACTTTTTAAAGACTATTTAATGTAAACTTGTTTAACACATATTTAATTTTTGAAACTGATTCAAATTCCTAAATTTGGATTCAAAGTGACTTGAATCCATTAATTTAAACATTTATTTTAAACCTTTGATTTAAACCTTGATTTTAAATTCTTGATTTAAAAATCCAAATTTCATTTTAAAAACTTTAAGATTCAAAACTTTCATTTGAATCTAAACTTCATACTAGATTTAAACTTTGTTTAACTCTGTCTCACAAATTTAAATTCATTTAAATTTGTTTTAAATTCAAATTCATTTTTAAAAAAAAATCAAGACAGTGACAGGTTTTATCAAAAACTTGTAACCCACTAATACTCGAGCAAAACCCAAAATTTACTTCGAGTCAAACTGTAACGACCCATATTTTTACGGATCGAAACATCGTAAAACAGTTGACATTAGGTTGCATTGTTGATAAGTTGTCCATAGTCTAAGTCCTAGGTCGTAGAGTTGTTAGGTCGGAGTAGACGACCTAAGAAAGTGGAGCGACCTAAGGATTTTGGGATAGGTCGTATAGGAGTTGGGTCGTATGGTGGCTTAGGTCGTGGGGTAGGTTAGGTCGGTTGGAGCAACCTATAGGAAGTTGGCGACCTAAGGTAGTGGACGACCTAAGAGTTAGCAACCTAGAGGAAACATCGACTTAAGAAGATAGCGACCTAAGGTTTGAGCGACTTAAGGAAAGGCAGCGACCTATAGGAGTTAGCGACCTAAGGAATGAAGCGGCTTAAGGGGTTAGCGACCTAGTAGTTAGCGAGTTAGCGTAGTTAGGTCGTTAGACGACCTAAGGAGTTAAGTCGTGAGCTTCTGTGTTGAGTTAGGTCATAGGCGACCTAAGTTAGTTAGGTCGTGAGCTTCTGTGTGTGTTAGGTCGCGTGTGTGTTAGGTCGTAAAAGCGCGCATGTGTTAGGTCGTAGGTCGCGTGGATGCGCAGATCTGGGTTAGGTCGTAGGTCGTAGAAGCGCATGCGTTAGGTCGTAGGTCGTGGAGTTTCGTTAGGTCGCGGATGCGCATAGGCTTGGGTCTGTTGGGTCGAAGTTTTAGGTCGTAGGGTTTCTTAGGTCGTGGACGACCTAATAGCGAGCAAACGACCTAAGTTTTTCCAGCCTATAAATACACGTCCATTTCTTCATTTTTGGGATCCGGATTTTGAAGTGACGAAGTGCTATCATTTTGAGAGCTCGACTTCTACACTTCTTCACTTCTTTTCTCCACTTTAATCTTGTGATTCCTTCCATCCAAATCGAAGATCAAATCGAAGATCTAAGAGCTTAGATTGAAGATCTACATCCATCGAAGAGAGATTTCATCGTTTGAAGCGGATTTGTGATAGATCGAGTTAGATCCTTCGCTGTCCAGATCTGAAGTGGGTTGTTTTTGAGGTGTTTAGGTGGTTTGGTGAGTGGTGATTATCTCTCACTCGGATCCAAAGGAGTATATCGGATCGTTGGTTTGATTTGGTGTTAAATTAGTGATTTCCATGCATTTCCGTAAACTTAAGTATAGATCTATTGTTCATGATCGTTTGACATCCATTTTACTACATGATTAACCTATGCAAGTTCATTCATCAAGTTATAGAGATATTACTTATGTTTTCATGCTTGTTAGATTTCGACTCTTTATTTACAAGATTGCCATTATAGTTATAATTGTTTATTAGATCATGTTTGAATGTTTGATTACTTGGATTGATGATTGACTTGGTTGATTGTTATGAATTAGTTGATTGATGATTTGATTTAGACAAGATGGTCGAAGATGATTCAAAAGCTAAGTGAAAGGCTCTTGAATTGGGAAAGCTGCTCGTGGCATATGTAGCGGATGATGAAGCTCATATGGATAGATTTGATGATGATGATGTTGAGATGAGGCTTTGCTAGGATGTGATGAAGCGAGGCATGATATGAGATAGTCTTGGTCTAATCCATACGGGATCATTCCAAGCATGTTGATAACTCGGTGAAATGGTTCGAGTTGAGGATAATGGTTTGCTCGAGAGGCGCTTGAGCTAGTATGGAAATAGTCGTCGAGGAGGATGACTAGAGGGCTGAGATTTCATCGTTGTTGAAGGTTCTAGCAGGCTCAAAGCAAGAGTACGTTGGGAAGATTCGATAGTCCCTAAAGACTATGATTGTAGTCGAGTACTCTGGGCAGATTCGATAGTCCTAGGCACGGGCTGCGACGACGTGCAGAGTTATGACTAGAACCGGGGTTGCCATTAACCCTTGACGGACGGCTGAAAGAATATGCCGGTCATTCAATTAACGATGATATCGAAGCAATGATAACAGTGATAGCCAGAGTCATGGATGTTTGGTTGTATCGTCATTCGGTCTCAAGAGCGGTATTTTCTAGGTGCTTATCTGATCTTGGTTTAGGCCTTGGGGGTTTGTACTTGGAAAGCATCGCCCTTGACTCGAGTGATAACTGCTTTACTTTAAATTGTATGCTTTGATATGTTTGCTTCTGCTTAGTGTGTGTCTGGGGGCTATCACTGTAGAAAGAGGTGGAGTGGGAGGGTTGGATTCTTATTCCTATTTCCTTTATGCTCTTTTGGTATGTTGTTAGTTAATTTACTGCTCACTAAGACTGTTGTCTGACTCAAGGCTTTATGTTTAATTCTTATTGCCTTGGGCTGTTCGTCCATTTTGGGACGGGCAGACTAGGTAGCAGGTGACAAGTGCTGTTCTTGCTTTCCACGATGCTGATGACGAAGACGAGCTGGAGGATTGCATATTGTTTTCCTACTATATATACTGGATGTTCCGCTGCTTGTATATTCTCTGAGTGTTATGTAGTGAGGCTTGATGTATTGACTGTTCAGATGTTTGTATTCAACTATTATGAAGTTTTATTGATGAGATTCTATTCTGTGAAGCTTCACTATATATATATTATATTGTATTTTGTCCATGCGCTGTGAGTAATACGATAGATTCTGCTATCTTAATTTACCTTGACAATCGTCCATGGCTGTCTGGCACACTTTGCAGCGCACTATCTCTAGGTTCAGTGCAGGGGTCATGGGCGATCGTCACATTTGGTATCAGAGCATTGGTTAATCGATTTTACCCAACGCTCGCTGACGTAACTACGTATGAGAGACATAATTGTATTTTGATGGATGATTACTATATATAATATAGTAGCCTAGTAGAGTTTGAGTCCTTTATGCAGTTGTTTCTCAAGGTGTGCTAATCATTCCTTTTTATAGATATTAAGGATGAGTCGAAGAGGGAGACCAGCTGCTAGGGAAGGCCGTGCTGCTGAGGGGATTGCTGATTATGCAGCTATGTTCAAAGCTATGATGACTTCGATCATGAGAAGGATACTAGTTTCAGGGACAGCAGTTGATGTTGGAGTTCAAGTTCAGGCTCCAAGACCAGTGGATTTTGCTAAGTTGTGTAAAGACTATACTGCTCTTGGAGGGAAGGTTTTCTTGGGGACATAATCAACCATTGAAGTCCAGAGGTGGATAGATGCTTATAGAAGGATCTTTGGTGATTTGGGAATTGAGGATGCAACTAAGAGGAAGTTAGCATCAAGACAGCTTCAAGGGAGAGCTTCTGATTGGTGGAACTCTATCACCATTGATACTCCGGAGGAAGAAATTACTTGGGAGCAATTCCAAACCAGATTTGAAGCTAAGTTCATATCTACGGCTCAGAAGTCTGTTCTGTTCAAGAAGTTTGTGGAGCTCAAGCAAGATGGAAGACCAGTTCTTGAGTATGTTTCTGAGTTTGAAGCTTTGTCCAAGTATGCTCGGTCGTATATTGAATCTTCGTACCAGAAGAATGAGAAGTTTGTGACAGGCTTGGACGGTTATCTTGGAAGACAGTTGGTGGATCATTTGGACGATTCATTCGAGAAGCTTGTGGAGAAAGCTCTCAGGCATGAGAATCTATTTCCTAAAGAGGGATCTGTTGTTGCTGTGACCAAGGAAGAGTCTAGACCACATCAGGGTGGAAACAAGAAGAGGAAGCAGCAGCAACAAAAGGGTAAGGATGGCCAGAAGAAGCCAAAGGACGAAGTGACCTGCTACAATTGTCAACAGAAAGGCCATTTCTCCAGGGTTTGTAAGAATCCAAAGGTGCCGATGAAGTGTCACAACTGTGACAAGCCGGGGCATATCAGGAAGAATTGTCCGGAACTGCGGAAGGACAAGCAGATTGTGCAAGCTTATGCTTTGGGGGCTGTTCCATCATCTTCGAAAGCTCCTACCGCTGAAGAGAAAGGAAAGAGTGTGGTGGTTCAAGGTACTCTTTCCATATGTGGTGTTCCAGTTAGAGTGCTATTTGATACTGGGGCATCGCATTCGTTTGTTTGTAATGAGCTTGTAGGCCGGTTGGATTTAGAACCGGATATTGTTGATAGGCCATTGGTTGTGACTAATCCAGTTGGGGGTTCTTCTTGTTTGTATATGTTATGCCGTGGTCTGATTGTATTGAGTCATGATTGCTCTTTTGTTTGTGATTGCTTTGTTCTGAACTTTGCGGGGTTCAGAATTATTTTGGGTATGGACTAGCTTAGGAAGTATGCGTCAAAGGTTGATTGTGAAAGGTTGGAGGTGACAGTCGAGAATGTGGAGGGGCGAAAGATTGTGATACGATGTAAGCATGAAGAAGGCGTCTTCATAAGCTTCATGTATTCGCTGGTTGTTCCACGGGATGGACTGTCATCGTTGCCAATCGCTAATGGATTTGAGGATGTCTTTGACGAGGTCAAAGGGTTATCGTCGCATAGAGAGATCGAGTTTCGTATAGATCTAGTTGAAGGAGCCAGACCCGTTGTGATGCCTCTTAGGCGGATGGCGCCTAGGGAACAGCAGGAGTTGAAGGTGCATGTTGATGATCTTTTGCAGAAAGGGTTCATTCAGCGTAGTGTGTCCGAATGGGGTGCACCAGTTGTGTTCGCAACCAAAGCGGATGGATCGTTGAGGTTGTGCGTGGATTATCGTGAGCTGGATAAAGTGACTAAGAAGAACAAGTATCCATTGCCGAGAATATATGACTTGTTTGATCAGCTTCACGAAGCTAAGGTGTTTCTCAGATGGATTTGGCAATGGGATTTCACCAGTTAAGAGTGGCTAAGGATTGTGTGCCGAAGACTGCTTTCAGGACACCATCCGGTTTCTTTGAGTGGCTGGTAATGCTGTTTGGATTGACTAATGCACCAGCATATTTTGTGGATCTTATGAATAGAGTGTTCAGAGATCAGTTGAGCAAGTTCGTGCTAGTATTCATGGATGATATTCTGATTTATTCCAGAACTGAAGAAGAGCATAAGACGCACTTGCGTATTGTTTTGGAAATCTTATGGAAACATCAACTGAAGGCTAAGTTTTCGAAGTGTCACTTTTGGAAGAGTGAAGTGAGGTTCTTAGGCCATATTATCTCTGGAAATGGAGTAGCGGTTGATCCCGCTAAGGTAGCAGCAATCCAGGATTGGGGTAGACCTAAGAATGCATCTGATGTGAGAAGTTTTCTTGGATTAGCAGGATACTATCGTCGATTTATCAAAGACTTTTCCAAGGTGGCTGCACCATTAACAGGATTGACGAAAAAGAACCAAGTATTCAGATGGGATGCTAAGTGTGAGCAAGCTTTCGGAATCCTGAAAGAGCGATTGACAAGTGCTCCTGTTTTGACTATTCCAAGTGGGAATGATGAGATGGTGGTTTACACCGACGCATGTGGTACTGGACTTGGAGCAGTGCTGATGCAGAAGGGTAAAGTTGTTGCATATGCCAGTCGACAACTGAAGCCGCATGAAAGGAATTATCCGACTCATGATTTGGAGCTAGCAGCGATTGTATTTGCTCTGAAGATGTGGAGACATTATCTATTGGGAGTGATTCGAGTTGTTTACAGATCATAAGTCGTTGAAGTATCTTTTCTCCCAAAAGGATTTGAATCTTCGGCAGCAACGGTGGCTAGAGTTTTTGGCATCATATGATTTTGGTATAGCCTATACTCCGGGAAAGGGTAACGCAGTAGCAGATGCATTAAGTCGAAGACATGCAGGATTAGGAGCCATGTTTTCAGAATGGAAGAATCTCGAGTATTTAGCTGGATTTGACTTCAGGCCCAGATGTGAATTGGAACCAGAGATGTTGGCAAACTTATCGATAAGACCGATTCTTGTGGAAAGAATTGGCGAGAGCCAAAAGCGAGATGATAAGCTTGTCAAGATTATCCGTGATTTGGAATCTGGGTTGGACCCAGAAAAGGATAAAGGATTCGAGGTCGATCGAGAGGGTTGGCTTCGGAAGCAAGGACGACTAGTTGTTCCCGATATAGATGAATTGAGAAATGAAGTTCTGAAGGAAAGTCATTACTCGAAGTTGACAATTCATCCAGGTGGAAATAAGATGTATCGGGATATGAAGAGAACCTATTACTGGGAAGGTATAAAGAAGGATGTTGGAAATTTTATTTCCAAGTGCATGAACTGCCAGTTGGTAAAAGCCAAACAGAAGAAGCCAAGTGGATTGCTTCAGCCATTAGAAGTTCCTACATGGAAGTGGGAGCAAATATCGATGGATTTTATTGATGGGCTACCTAGAACAAGAACGGGAAATGAAGGGATTTGGGTCATCGTAGATCGTCTTACTAAGAGTGCAAGATTCATTCCTGTTCGATCGACTAGGACTGCATCAAAGTTGGCTGAGTTGTATGTTAAGTGGATAGTTCGTTTCCATGGTATTCCGAAGAGTATAGTGAGCGATCGAGACCCATTGTTCACTAGTGAATTTTGGAAGAGCTTCCAGGAAGTTTTGGGAACCGAGTTGTGTTTGAGTACAGCTTATCACCCTCAAACAAATGGTCAGACCGAGAGAGTCAACCGAGTTTTGGAAGATCTCCTTAGAGCTTGTGTTTTAGATTTCGGAGGATCATTGGAAGATCACCTTCATTTGGTGGAATGTTCGTATAATAACAGTTACCAGTCAAGCATTGGTATGGCACCGTATGAGGCGTTGTATGGGAGACCGTGTAACTCTCCGACATGTTGGTTAGAGACCGGAGAAAAACTGATACTTGGGCCAGAGATGATTCGACAGACTTCGGATTGCATAGAGATCATTCGGCAACGAATGAAGGCAGCCCAAGACCGACAGAAAAGTTATGCCGATAAGCGTCGTAAGGATTTGGAATTCGACATAGGTGATATGGTTTTTATGAAGATTTCTCCATTGAAGAATGTTATTGTTGGACCATTCCCGATCATCAAGCGAATTGGAAAGCTCACCTACAGATTGGAGTTACCAGAGAAGATGTTGGGTGTGCACAATGTTTTTCATGTATCGTATCTACAGAAGTATGTGCACGACTCGAATACAGTGGTTTCTGCTAATAGCTGTGAAGATTTCGAAGTTGATCCAGTCGATAAGAGACTTTGTAAGCCGCTTCGTGTTGTGGAAACCGACATGAAACAGCTTAGGAGGAAGGTAGTTAAGTTGCTCAAGATACAATGGAGTGATGATGATAACGACTGTACATGGGAGGTGGAAGAGAGGATGAAGGCAGCTCATCCTGAACTCTTCAAGGTATGGCCCTAAGGTGTCGTGTCATCTAACGACATTGTAACTTGTTCTAGTTTTAGAATTCTGCATGCTAAGCTAGAATTGGATGCATGGTTTATTGATTGCTATGGATGGTAGGCATGTAGAATAGTCTTTGATTGCTCTGTTTGTTTGGGATTTCGGGGGCGAAATTCCTAAGGGGGAGAGGATGTAACGACCTGTATTTTTACGGATCGAAACATCGTAAAACAGTTGACATTAGGTTGCATTGTTGATAAGTTGTCCATAGTCTAAGTCCTAGGTCGTAGAGTTGTTAGGTCGGAGTAGACGACCTAAGAAAGTGGAGCGACCTAAGGATTTTGGGATAGGTCGTATAGGAGTTGGGTCGTATGGTGGCTTAGGTCGTGGGGTAGGTTAAGTCGGTTGGAGCGACCTATAGAAAGTTGGCGACCTAAGGTAGTGGACGACCTAAGAGTTAGCAACCTACAGGAAACAACGACTTAAGAAGATAGCGACCTAAGGTTTGAGCGACTTAAGGAAAGGCAGCGACCTATAGGAGTTAGCGACCTAAGGAATGAAGCGGCTTAAGGGGTTAGCGACCTAGTAGTTAGCGAGTTAGCGTAGTTAGGTCGTTAGACGACCTAAGGAGTTAAGTCATGAGCTTCTGTGTTGAGTTAGGTCGTAGGCGACCTAAGTTAGTTAGGTCGTGAGCTTCTGTGTGTGTTAGGTCGCGTGTGTGTTAGGTCATAAAAGCGCGCATGTGTTAGGTCGTAGGTCGCGTGGATGCGCAGATCTGGGTTAGGTCGTAGGTCGTAGAAGCGCATGCGTTAGGTCGTAGGTCGTGGAGTTTCGTTAGGTCGCGGATGCGCATAGGCTTGGGTCTGTTGGGTCGAAGTTTTAGGTCGTAGGGTTTCTTAGGTCGTGGACGACCTAATAGCGAGCAAACGACCTAAGTTTTTCCAGCCTATAAATACACGTCCATTTCTTCATTTTTGGGATCCGGATTTTGAAGCGACGAAGTGCTGTCATTTTTAGAGCTCGACTTCTACACTTCTTCACTTCTTTTCTCCACTTTAATCTTGTGATTCCTTCCATCCAAATCGAAGATCAAATCGAAGATCTAAGAGCTTAGATTGAAGATCTACATCCATCGAAGAGAGATTTCATCGTTTGAAGCGGATTTGTGATAGATCGAGTTAGATCCTTCGCTGTCCAGATCTGAAGTGGGTTGTTTTTGAGGTGTTTAGGTGATTTGGTGAGTGGTGATTATCTCTCACACGGATCCAAAGGAGTATATCGGATCGTTGGTTTGATTTGGTGTTAAATTAGTGATTTCCATGCATTTCCGTAAACTTAAGTATAGATCTATTGTTCATGATCGTTTGACATCCATTTTACTACATGATTAACCTATGCAAGTTCATTCATCAAGTTATAGAGATATTACTTATGTTTTCATGCTTGTTAGATTTCGACTCTTTATTTACAAGATTGCCATTATAGTTATAATTGTTTATTAGATCATGTTTGAATGTTTGATTACTTGGATTGATGATTGACTTGGTTGATTGTTATGAGTTAGTTGATTGATGATTTGATTTAGACAAGATGGTCGAAGATGATTCAAAAGCTAAGTGAAAGGCTCTTGAATTGGGAAAGCTGCTTGTGGCATATGTAGCGGATGATGAAGCTCATATGGATAGATTTGATGATGATGATGTTGAGATGAGGCTTTGCTAGGATGTGATGAAGCGAGGCATGATATGAGATAGTCTTGGTCTAATCCAGACGGGATCATTCCAAGCATGTTGATAACTCGGTGAAATGGTTCGAGTTGAGGATAATGGTTTGCTCGAGAGGCGCTTGAGCTAGTATGGAAATAGTCGTCGAGGAGGATGACTAGAGGGCTGAGATTTCATCATTGTTGAAGGTTCTAGCAGGCTCAAAGCAAGAGTACGTTGGGCAGATTCGATAGTCCCTAAAGACTATGATTGTAGTCGAGTACTCTGGGCAGATTCGATAGTCCTAGGCACGGGCTGCGACGACGTGCGGAGTTATGACTAGAACCGGGGTTGCCATTAACCCTTGACGGACGGCTGAAAGAATGTGCCGGTCATTCAATTAACGATGATATCGAAGCAATGATAACAGTGATAGCCAGAGTCATGGATGTTTGGTTGTATCTTCATTCGGTCTCAAGAGCGGTATTTTCTGGGTGCTTATTTGATCTTGGTTTAGGCCTTGGGGGTTTGTACTTGGAAAGCATCGCCCTTGACTCGAGTGATAACTGCTTTACTTTAAATTGTATGCTTTGCTATGTTTGCTTCTTCTTAGTGTGTGTCTGGGGGCTATCACTGTAGAAAGAGGTGGAGTGGGGGGGTTGGATTCCCATTCCTTTTTCCTTTATGCTCTTTTTGTAACGCCCCACTCTGAGACCCACTGTAACAAAGAGTATTACGGGAGTAATACTGTCTGTTAAAGCGGAGAATAGAGTATAGTGGAAGCGACCATTTGTAATCAAGCTATAACTATCTACCGAATACGTCGAAAGGATGGTATATATATATATATATATATATTTTAAGTGGTTCGACATATTCGGTAAATACTTATAATGAAATTACAAATGGCTAAATATCTATCAGGACAAAGCATAATAATAAATGATAAAACATCACAGAACAGAATCACATAACATATATAAAATCCCAGAATAATACATCGTCAATACAGATCCAAATACTATAAGTGGGTACAAAGCCACTGCTCACACATGTGAGTCAAAAATATGTACATATCAAAGTCTGAATAATAACATAAGGCGGACACTAAGATAAGCTATCTCAAAAGCATAGCAGATAAGTCCAAAGCGGAAGCACAGAGCAGCTAAGTCCAGAGAACTAACCTGAAACAACTCGGTCTGACCCGAGCGAAAACACTCGGGTCAGGCTAGCTAAACAATCAGTAATAACTGAGATATATGATAATGCGGTACATAAATAAAACAGTACTTATCCAAAGAGAAGTATATTATGAACCACATGAATATAATGACGATCCCTAATCATCAATAAACAATAAAATCTCCAAAGAGAAATCAACACCAAAGTGTAGAATAAATAAAATCGCCTCATATCATCGGCGTAGCCAAAGCTATAAAAAGATGCCCATAGGCAATAATCCCAAGTGTGACCAGAGTCTGTAATCAATGCCCAAGCAAAGATCGATGCTCCAAAGAGCAATGGGGATATACAAAAAAGTCAATGAAATCCAACGCTGAAAAGCAGTGTCCAGAGACACTGTGAATCCACAAGGTAATCGCACTTACATCGTATGGTTCCATAGAACCAACACCGAATGGCGGTACTCGAATGGATATAAAAATCATCAAATAATACCAATATTGCACGTGCACCGACCAGAGTCGTTGTTGCCAAGTACTGTAGAGTTGTGATCGATCACTCGCACAGATGCGGAACGCGCGAGACGGAAAGATCCTTCCCAAAAGGATAAAGGCCCAGAGGCGCATGCCGAAAAATAAACTGCTCCATAGAGCAGGTGTCTAGAGACGGTTGCCCAGAGGCGTGGTGACCCAGAGGTCCAGTACTGGCCGCCCAGAGGCTAATGTGTCACTAACTTCTTGGAGAGGAACCCGTAAAGTGTTAACAATGAGTCCCATACCCCACGTTCGCACTAAACGGTTTCCTAACCAATAGAAAGCTCACACTCCAAACAATAAAAAGTCTACCTCGTATCATCGGTAAACTAGACCCAAAGGTCAAAACGATCAATCGAATAGGTCGGGGATTAACCGGAAAGAAAATACACACGGTTCCATAGGCCGGAGATTTCCTAACCGTTTAAGCACCTTTCCACTTCGCTCAACGTGCTAAAAAGTGAGTGTGAGGTTTTTATTATAGAAAATAATGGTGCGAAACAGATTTATAATTGATTTTGAAATCACTTTAAAACGGCTTTTGAAAACTCTCATATTATGGAGTAATTAATTTAATAATTAAAAATAATATTATATAATAATTTCTAAAGCCATTTAGGAGTGAAAAATCCTTTGAAAATAATTCATAAAACCCGTGTACGAAATCTAGAGACAAATCTCAAAGAAATCAATAAAACCAGAAAATCACTGAAAATATTCCAAGTGTTGGAAAATAGTCCAAAAATGACGCGAACCCAAGTTTGGAAAATTATTCGGACTAGCAAACTGAATCCGAATGGCATGAAAATTGGTAGGAATATAGTACACCATCCCTGCTCCAAACTGCAAAAAGAATCGGGAAATTCCGACTTGAAACGAAGAAACGGCGTCGTCTCAAAGTCGGACAAAAATCATAAAACTTTACTGTGTCAAAACAGTGTAAAGGTCCCACTTCGACGACATGGTCGAAGGGTCACATGAACTCAGATCTTGATGAAAATTTGCAGGAGCGTAGTAAAGTACTCCTACTTTGATATGCAACAAGAATCGTTTGGTTTTGACTTGAAACGAAGAAACGACAATGTTTCAAAGTTGGTCCGACGATAACTGAAAATGATCACTATTGTAAAACAGTTTCTGGGTGCTACTTCGGCAATAGAAACGAAGTATCTAATGCACCCAGATCTAAACCAAACTTTGCATGGTTAAAGATCTCGATCTCATCATTTTAACGAGACCAAAAACGATGAAATCTGACAAAGGACGAGCCCGGGATGGCGTCGCAAAGTCGGGGTTCTACGTTGAAAACAACGGGAGAAAAGAGACTAAGGCCTATAGCTATGCACTAACTGGCCAGAGATGAAAAACCACAATTTTGGCATAGTAAACTTCAAATTCTGGCAAAATGAATAAAATGAAAGTTGTAGCTTAGTTTCTAAGCTTTCCGGAATGACTAAGATCGTCAAATTCCGACCAGAGATGAAAATTCTTTGACTAAAACAATTCTCAGATCTAAATTTTATATCACTGTCGTTGTGCTCTCGGGACAGTGGTAAGAATGCACAGTTTTGACCAAATTAACTTCGAAATTTCATGAAACTCAAAACATGAAAGTTTTAGCTCTAAATCTATGCTTTCCAGAACATCCAAAATTATTAGATTTGGATAAGAAACGAGTAACTTATGGCCAAATCAATTTCAGGTTTTTATTTTATCAACCCTGTAGTTTGTTGTTAGGTCAGCGACAAACAAGCATGATTTAGACCATTCAAACCTCAAAATTAGGCAAAGCACAAAACATAAAAGTTATAGGGTACAGAATAAGCTTTCCAGAACTTCAAGAAAATCTTAATTCCGATTTAAGATGAATGAGATATGTCTAATTTACTAACAGCAATAAACTAATTATAATTTCAGCTAGCATATACTACAAGTACCTTATGTGCACACCCCAAAATGAAAGAAAAGATGATCAAAGAGCTATGATTCACATGTTACATAATAAAACATGTGTTACTAACTGATTACCAAAATCAAAAGATGATTAAACACATATTAGAAGAGGTTTTTAGCAATATACATCTCTAGAAAGCAACAAAGACTACTATAGCATCAACCCAAGTTAGCAAAAGATGATTAGGAGGCTATAAGATCAAAAAAACACATAAAACATGTGTTACCAAATCAATTTCAGAAATAAGAAAGATAAAAAAAATGGATTTGAGGTGGGTATTTGCATTACCTTGCATAGAATGACTTGCATAAGCTAAAACTAGAAGGAGATGAAGATGGAGGCCTTTTTTGTTATAAAAGCTTTAGGAAATGGTTAGGGTTTTGATGAATGAGGTTAGGAGAGTTTGAGATAATTTATAGAGGAAGTTTAGGGTGGGTTATTGGGTAAGGTTTAATAACCCAATATGAAGAGAGTTATTTCCATGTTTTCAAAAAATTTCTAAGTGTTCATATATGTTTATAAAACTCACTTTTCTTATTCAAACCCATTTTAAATCCTCTCCTAAAATATTTAACTTTTCAAAAATAACATTTTGTCCTCATTTTAAAATCCCATATTTCCCATTTAATTAAAATAGTCTTTTTCAAATAAATTTTGTTATTCCAAATCCTTTTATGCTTCATTAAAATAAATAAAATCCTAACTTTTATTTATTAATTGGTAATGCAAATCCCGGGTTGTTACAGACTCCCCCCCTTAAGAAAATTGCGTCCCCGCAATTTCTTAAGATAGATGTCGTTTACAACGTCACATCCCCAAAAGAAGTGATAGAGATAAAATAGAGAATTCTCACCCGCAGAAGAAGATGGGAGAAAGCCAGGATAAGAGCGTTCAATAGATTCTCTGGTCTCCCAAGTGCAGTCCTTAGGATTCGGTGACCATTGAATCTTCACGAGTGGAACCTCTTTGTTGCGAAAGCATCTAACCTCTGAATCAAGCACACGAAGAGGTTGCTGCTCCAAAGATAAATCGGGTAAGATCTCTAAATCAGGCACAGCATGCGGCTCAATGATAGAATCAGGGTCGCGGACACACATGCGAAACTGGGAAACATGGAACACGTCGTGCATTCCAGAGAAGTGAGCAGGTAGAGCCACACGATAAGCCACGGGGCCAATGCGTTCCGTAATAGAAAATGGTCCAACATAGCGAGGAGCCAACTTCCCTATAGAGCTGAAATGCACAACCCCTTTCATAGGAGATATCCGAATAAAGACATGATCACCAATGGAGAACTCAAGAGGCTTCCTACGGTTGTATGTGTAGGATTTCTAGAGGTCCTGTGCCTCTTTCATTCTCTGACGGATAAGAATAATCTTCTCAGAAGATTCCCGAACTGAATCTGGACCAAGAAGGAGCTTCTCGCCAGATTCTAACCAACAAGCAGGAGAGCGGCATGGTCTTCCGTAGAGAGCCTCGAAAGGTGCCATGCCGATACTAGACTGAAAGCTGTTGTTGTAGGAGAACTCTACAAGCGGTAAGTGATCCTCCCAACTACCTCCGAAATCCAGAATATAACAGCGCAAAAGATCCTCTAAAACACGATTCACCCTCTCCGTCTGACCGTCGGTCTGAGGATGATAAGCAGTCGAGAGATTCAGGTTTGAGCCCAAAGCTGACTGTAGGCACTTCCAGAAGTGACTAGTAAAGATAGCATCTCGATCACAGACGATAGAGCTAGGAATGCCATGGAGTCGAACGACTTCCTTCACATAACATGGCAAGCTGAGGAGCAGTCCGAGTGGACTTAATAGGAATGAAATGAGCTGATTTGGTCAAGCGATCGACGATGACCCAAATAGAAGTATGGCCTGACCTCGATCGAGGCAGACCGTCAATAAAATCCATGGATATCTGATCCCATTTCCACAATGGAATCTCTAGCGGTTGAAGAAGACCAGATGGACGCTGATGCTCAGCTTTGATCTGTTGACAAGTCATGCAACGGCTTACATAACTTGCAACATCACTCTTCAACCCTTCCCAATAATATACCCGACACATATCGACATACATCTTGCTCGAGTCGGGATGGATGGTGTACTTAGTGCGATGACACTCGTCCAGAATGTCATGCCTAAGTGATAAATCAGATGGTACCAAAATACGGTTCTTCCTACGAAGACACCGATGAGAATCAATAGAATAATCCAGCAATGTCTCATCACTGGATCCCGACTCAAGGAGATGAATATATCGCAACAAGTCTGGATCCTGCCGCTGAGCATGGGCAATGCGATCCAATAGAATAGGTCGAGCTTCCAAGCTGAATAACAAGATCTGAGAATCAGAAGACGGAGCTCGATTTCGAATATCACACATAGAAAGAGTCTCAAGAATATCCCACTCGGCAATCATCATAGAAACAACTGCCGAGTGTTTGCGACTGAGCGCATCTGCAACACGATTACCCTTGCCAGGGGTATACTGAATGTCTAAGTCATATGAGGCGAGAAACTCAAGCCATCGCTGCTGCCTCATATTGAGATCCTTCTAACTGAATAAATACTTCAGAGACTTGTGATCGGTGTAAAGAGTGAAGCGTTCACCTAATAGAAAGTGACGCCACGTCTTCAAAGCAAAGACGATAGCTGCCAACTCAAGATCATGAGTCGGATAGCGAATCTCATTCGGACATAGCTGCCTAGAAGCGTAAGCAACTACCCGATCTTTATGCATAAGCACAGCACCGAGGCCGCTACCACAAGCGTCGGTGTAAACAACAAGATCCTGGTTACTCTCAGGAACTACAAGGATAGGAGCATGAGTGAGGAGTTCCTTCAATCGCTAGAAAGAAACTTCACACTTATCAGACCAAATAAAGCGAACCCCCTTACGAGTTAGAGTCGTGAGGGGAAGTGCAACACGAGAGAAATCCTTGATAAACGACGGTAATAACCCGCCAGCCCAAGGAAGTTGCGAATATCAAGAACGTTCTCGGGCTGCTTCCAATTCTGAATAGCTTCGATCTTGGCCGGATCGACAGAAATACCCTCAGATGATACAATATGGCCCAAGAACTTGACCTTGCTCTCCCAAAAATGGCACTTGGAGAGCTTGGCCTTAAGCTGATGCTGACGAAGAGTATCCAAGACGATCCGCAAATGATGAGCATGCTCTGCCTCGGATCTAGAATAAATAAGAATATCATCGATGAAAACCAGAACGAATCTATCGATGTATTCCCGGAATACTCGATTCATAAGATCGACGAAGAAAGCCGGAGCGTTCGTCAAGCCGAACGGCATGACCAACCACTCAAAAGAACCATAACGAGTGCGAAATGCTGTAAGAGGAATGCTGTTTTCCACGACTCGTAGCTGATAGAATCCGGTGGCAAGGTCAAGCTGAGAGAAGACTTTCGCACCGCTCAATTGGTCAAACATGTCGTAACGGGAATTGGAGTTAGACATGATTCAATGATAGATAATTAATTAAGGAATACTACAGAATATAACGGATTCCTATACATATTCCTAACTTATCTATCAATAAACATAAGGAAGGGATTTGATTTAATTCGGATCTAATTTAAAATGTATTATACTAAGTGTATATGATCTGTGTTTATTATGCTTATTCCTGAAACCAGGCTCTGATACCAAGCTGTAACGCCCCACTCTGAGACCCACTGTAACAAAGAGTATTACGGGAGTAATACTGTCTGTTAAAGCGGAGAATAGAGTATAGTGGAAGCGACCATTTGTAATCAAGCTATAACTATCTACTGAATACGTCGAAAGGATGGTATATATATTTTTTTAAGTGGTTCGACATATTCGGTAAATACTTATAACGAAATTACAAATGGCTAAAGATCAATCAAGACAAAGCATAATAATAAATGATAAAACATCACAGAACAGAATCACATAACAGATATAAAATCCCAGAACAATACATCATCAATACAGATCCAAATACTATAAGTGGGTACAAAGCCACTGCTCACACATGTGAGTCAAAAATATGTACATATCAAAGTCTGAATAATAACATAAGGCGGACACTAAGATAAGCTATCTCAAAAGCATAGCAGATAAGTCCAAAACGGAAGCACAGAGCAGCTAAGTCCAGAGACCTAACCTGAAACAACTCGGTCTGACCCGAGCGAAAACACTCGGGTCAGGCTAGCTAAACAATCAGTAATAACTGAGATATATGATAATGCGGTACATAAATAAAACAGTACTTATCCAAAGAGAAGTATATTATGAACCATATGAATATAATGACGATCCCTAATCATCAATAAACAATAAAATCTCCAAAGAGAAATCAACACCAAAGTGTAGAATAAATAAAATCGCCTCATATCATCGGCGTAGCCAAAGCTATAAAAAGATGCCCATAGGCAATAATCCCAAGAGTGACCAGAGTCTATAATCAATGCCCAAGCAAAGATCGATGCTCCAAAGAGCAATGGGGATATACTAAAAAGTCAATGAAATCCAACACTGAAAAGCAGTGTCCAAAGACACTGTGAATCTACAAGGTAATCGCACTTACATCGTATGGTTCCATAGAACCAACACCGAATGGCGGTACTCGAATGGATATAAAAATCATCAAATAATACCAATATTGCACGTGCACCGACCAGAGTCGTTGTTGCCAAGTACTTTAGAGTTGTGATCGATCAATCGCACAGATGCGGAACGCGCGAGACGGCAAGATCCTTCCCAGAAGGATAAAGGCCCAGAGGCGCATGCCGAAAAATAAACTGATTCATAGAGCAGGTGTCCAGAGACGGTTGCCCAGAGGCGTGGTGACCCAGAGGTCCAGTACTGGCCGCCCAAAGGCTAATGTGTCACTAACTTCTTGGAGAGGAACCCGTAAAGTGTTAACAATGAGTCCCATACCCCACGTTCGCACTAAACGGTTTCCTAAGCAATAGCAAGCTCACACTCCAAACAATAAAAGGTCCACCTCGTATCATCGGTAAACTAGACCCAAAGGTCAAAACGATCAATCGAATAGGTCGGGGATTAACCGGAAAGAAAATACACACGGTTCCATAGGCCGGAGATTTCCTAACCGTTTAAGCACCTTTCCACTTCGCTCGACGTGATAAAAAGTGAGTGTGAGGTTTTTATTATAGAAAATAATGGTACGAAACGGATTTATAATTGATTTTGAAATCACTTTAAAACGGCTTTTGAAAACTCTCATATTATGGAGTAATTAATTTAATAATTAAAAATAATATTATATAATAATTTCTAAAGCCATTTAGGAGTGAAAAATCCTTTGAAAATAATTCATAAAACCCGTGTACGAAATCTAGGGACAAATCTCAAAGAAATCAATAAAACCAGAAAATCACTGAAAATATTCCAAGTGTTGGAAAATAGTCCAAAAATGATGCGAACCCAAGTTCGGAAAATTATTCGGACCAGCAAACTGAATCCGAATGGCATGAAAATTGGTAGGAATATAGTCCAACATCCCTGCTCCAAACTGAAAAAAGAATCGGGAAATTCCGACTTGAAACGAAGAAACGGCGTCGTCTCAAAGTCGGACAAAAATCATAAAACTTTACTGTGTCAAAACAGTGTAAAGGTCCCACTTCGACGACATGGTCGAAGGGTCACATGAACTCAGATCTTGATGAAAGTTTGCAGGAGCGTAGTAAAGTAATCCTACTTTAATAGGCAACAAGAATCGTTTGGTTTTGACTTGAAACGAAGAAACGACAATGTTTCAAAGTTGGTCCGACGATAACTGAAAATGATCACTATTGTAAAACAGTTTCTGGGTGCTACTTCGGCAATAGAAACGAAGTATCTAATGCACCCAGATCTAAACCAAACTTTGCATGGTTAAAGATCTCGATCTCATCATTTTAACGAGACCAAAAACGATGAAATCCGACAAAGGACGAGCCCGGGATGGCGTCGCAAAGTCAGGGTTCTACGCTGAAAACAACGGGAGAAAAGAGACTAAGGCCTATAGCTATGCACTAACTGGCCAGAGATGAAAAACCACAATTTTGGCATAGTAGACTTCAAATTCTGGTAAATTGAATAAAATGAAAGTTGTAGCTTAGTTTCTAAGCTTTCCGGAATGACCAAGATCGTCAAATTCCGACCAGAGATGAAAATTCTATGACTAAAACAATTCTCAGATCTAAATTTTATATCACTGTCGTTGTGCTCTCGGGACAGTGGTAAGAATGCACAGTTTTGACCAAATTAACTTCGAAATTTCATGAAACTCAAAACATGAAAGTTTTAGCTCTAAATCTAAGCTTTCCATAACATCCAAAGTTATTAGATTTGGATAAGAAACGAGTAACTTATGGCCAAATCAATTTCAGGTTTTTATTTTATCAACCCTGTAGTTTGTTGTCAGGTCAGCGACAAACAAGCATGATTTCGACCATTCAAACCTCAAAATTAGGCAAAGCAAAAAACATAAAAGTTATAGGGTACAGAATAAGCTTTCCAGAACTTCAAGAAAATCTTAATTCCGATTTAAGATGAATGAGATATGTCTAATTTACTAACAGCAATAAACTAATTATAATTTCAGCTAGCATATACTACAAGTACCTTATGTGCACACCCCAAAATGAAAGCAAAGATGATCAAAGAGCTATGATTCACATGTTACATAATAAAACATGTGTTACTAACTGATTACCAAAATCAAAAGATGATTGAACACATATTAGAAGAGGTTTTTAGCAATATACCTCTCTAGAAAGTAACAAAGACTACTATAGCATCAACCCAAGTTAGCAAAAGATGATTAGGAGGCTATAAGATCAAAAAAACACATAAAACATGTGTTACCAAATCAATTTCAGAAATAAGAAAGATATAAAAATGGATTTGAGGTGGGTATTTGCATTACCTTTGCATAGAATGATTTGCATAAGCTAAAACTAGAAGGAGATGAAGATGGAGACCATTTTTGTTATAAAAGCTTTAGGAAATGGTTAGGGTTTTGATTAGGGTTTTGATGAATGAGGTTAGGAGAGTTTGAGATAATTTATAGAGGAAGTTTAGGGTGGGTTATTGGGTAAGGTTTAATAACCCAATATGAAGAGAGTTATTTCCATGTTTTCAAAAATTTTCTAAGTGTTCATATATGTTTATAAAACTCACTTTTCTTATTCAAACCCATTTTAAATCCTCTCCTAAAATATTTAACTTTTCAAAAATAACATTTTATCCTCATTTTAAAATCCCATATTTCCCATTTAATTAAAATAGCCTTTTTCAAATAAATTTTGTTATTCCAAATCCTTTTATGCTTCATTAAAATAAATAAAATCCTAACTTTTATTTATTAATTGGTAATGCAAATCCCGGGTTGTTACACTTTTGGTATGTTGTTAGTTAATTTACTGCTCACTAAGACTGTTGTCTGACTCAAGGCTTTATGTTTAATTCTTATTGCCTTGGGCTGTTCGTCCATTTTGGGACGGGCAGACTAGGTAGCAGGTGATAGGTGTTGTTCTTGCTTTCCACGATGCTGATGACGAAGACAAGCTGGAGGATTGCATATTGTTTTCCTACTATATGTACTGGATGTTCCGCTGCTTGTATATTCTCTGAGTATTATGTAGTGAGGCTTGATGTATTGACTGTTCAGATGTTTGTATTCAACTATTATGAAGTTTTATTGATGAGATTCTATTCTGTGAAGCTTCACTATATATATATTCTATTGTATTTTGTCCATGCGCTGTGAGTAATACGATAGATTCTGCTGTTTTAATTTACCTTGACAATCGTCCATGGCTGTCTGGCACACTTTGCAGCGCACTATCTCTAGGTTCAGTGCAGGGGTCATGGGCGGTCGTCACACAAACCCTAATTTACTTCGAGTAAATACTCGAATCACTCGAGTAAATCCCGAGACCAACTTCACTGCACAAAACCAAAGGTCATCAGAAAATCAAAATGCACGGTGCACATGCACCGTGGCTCTGGCCAACTCCGGCCACCTCCTACCCTTGCTTCACATCGCCGATCATCATCAGGCATGATCACGATCATCCAAACCCACTACGGCATCTCGAATCGAAATCGAGTTTAAAAAAAATGAAACCTGGAAGCATCATCAGGTTTCGCCATCAACCTTGGAAATCGCGTCGTACTCGCTGCTCCGACCACCAGAAACTCCACAACTTCGGCCACTTCCTCGTCAATCCACCAACTTCCAACACCTAAGGCCTCGTTACACTCGATCAACCATAGAAGCCGTGATGATCGATTCATTAAACCCGGTAATAACTAGGGTTCTACACAAACATTCATCACTGCTCTTTCCAACATGAATTAAACATCTACCTAATAATTTTCCTATCATACTTGATCAATCCACCATCATTTCTGAAGATTTACAACATTCCAAACCACTGAGACAATCAGAGTTACCCAATTTCCATATTTTGATGAAATCAGGACTACTCCCTTAATTTCAAACTAGAAATTAAAATTTTAGTTTTAAAATTCATGTTCTGGTCAATGCATTCAAATTACATGCTTGAATTGATAAATAAAAATGTCTGAATTGTGACAAAGTTTGAATATTCATGTTCTTATATTTGTTTCCAGAGCAACACTTAAATTAGTTTAACTTGAACACATTTTAAATCTCTACTCTATCCTTTAACAAACAAGTTTTGTTTAATAATCAAATTATAACATAGATTGGACCAGGGAATATAGACTTTTGTTTGCAAATCTTGGTAAAAACAAAGAACAGAGATATCTAAATAAAACAGATATGCACATATCATTAATAAAAAATTCTAACAATATAAATACCCAAATATACTTCACAACACAATATTGATCACAACAATAACATGCAGCCAGGATTATACTTTAGGTTCAAAGTGAAGTTACTCACCGTGATTAAGAAGAAATGAAACAGAGCTCTCTTCATATTGACACAGGCTTGTGAAATTGCAAAACTGAAACTCCTCTGGTTTGCCTTTGATTTGTTTTAAGTTTTGAATGGTATTTGCTTTAGAATTTTTTTTTCTTCTCAGTGTTGAATGGAACGAACTGATGAAAAGGAAGATGATGTATAAAGAAATGAAGTTACCAGGTTGATAAGTTTATTTGTTTAAGCTGATAAAAAAAATATGTTTGTACAATGGTTTATCAGAGATATTTTCTCCTATGGTGGCTGACGAGAAATATTGTGATGGCTTCATTAATTGGCTTGTACAATTACACTTATCTTATTTGATTGTACATAGATTTTTTTTTTCGGCTGTACCAATATGAAATATTTTCTTTGGCTTCCTTTGCAAGCTTTAGCAAGTGTTCATGAATGTATTATTTGTTTACTTGTTTTCTTACTTGTTCATATGTATTTTGTTGGGTTCTTTTCTTTTTACTTTGTCTTTGTAATAATACTTTATAATATAAACAATTTCTATTTTAATTTGTTGTTAGATTTTAGTCAATGTGTTTTATTATTTTTCTTTAGTCTTATTATTTCATGGTATAAATAATTTCTATTTTAAATATGTTATTAAAATTTTATTTAAGTGTTACTTTGGATTTTATAGTTTACCCTTTTATATATTTATTTCTAGCTTAAATTATTATTATTAATTTTATTTATTGTCTTGTATTTAATCTATAAATTCAAATTATTATTAACCATCAATTCTAAATTTAAAATTACTTATTTATTTATTTTATACTTATGTCAATGTATATACTTATATTTATTTTTAAAACCATTTACTTGAAATTTAAATCCAAATCACATATATACAATATATAAATTCATATGATTTAATATATATTCTATTTAAATTGGGGAAACTCGCTTCAATATACAATTAATTTTAAAATTTTAATTCAAAAACTAAACTAATTATCAATTTTAAACTTATATAAAATCCGGGATCATTACAATAACATATCTGTTATCACTCTACAAGTTCCCTGTTAGTATAGAATTCACTATGGGTTAAAATGATACATACCCGCACGGACTTTAGAATAGGAGAAAATCGTTATGGGTTGAAATGATAGACCCAAACGATTTTCATTTGAATTGAATTTGGGATTGCGGGTCGAAATGATATCTACCCGTATATATTTAAATTACGGATTGAAATGATAAATATCTGTATCACTTGACCATAGGATAGAAAATTATATACAAACACTGTTGGTCCATATATAAATATTTTGGAAATAAATTCTATAGTTTTGGAAAGAAATATAGGTTTTAACAAATGTTGATTCTTAAATTATTATATATAAAGGGTAATGATATATATAGACTTAATAATAATATTTCATTTAATTAAGATTGATCTAATACATATAATATGTTTAAGTGTTTAAATTTATATTTCAAACTAGATTTTGGTAATAATGTGAATAAGTTAAGGTTGGGAAAATAATGTGAATTTAGTTGACATTGTATTCAATAAAGAATTTTATTTAGTTAAACCGATTTGAAACTCATTGAAATTGAGATTTAAGATGATTTATAACTTGGGTTTGATTTAAGTAAATTAATGAATATTTCTTGTTTAAATAAATTTAAAGAAATATTTAGTAAAAAAATGTAATTTAAGGCTAGTTAAGTGATATTGAATCTATTAAGTGAATATTCCCTGATTAAATAATAATGAAGTTAAATCAAGAGCTATATGAAACTGTTAAATTTAACTTTGAAAATGTTGAATATTAAAGCTTTGAAATATATTGAAATTTAAATGGTCTATTTTGAACTGAATTGAATTGATGAATTGAGCTTTGAATAAATTTGAATTTGGAATTTGAGTTGATTTGAATCGATTTGTGAGACTTGAGGAAATTTTAAATACTTTACTTTATAAATTATTTAACCTATATATATTATTTTGGAAAATAGATATATTTGAAATGAAAGGATATTTGGGTTTTGAAGTATAAATTAAATGGAAATGACCATGGTGTTATAGTGTATATTTCTACATTGTAGATAGTTCCACGGATCCTTAGAGGACGGTTATCCCAAACATCCTTTAAGTTACTTGTATTTCAGTTGATATTTCACGTGAGTTGGATTTATTGATATAAGAATGTTAATCCTGACTCGAGTGTTTTGTGTTTTTCTTTACGCTCGGGTCAGACTGAGTGATACAGCATTTGAGACTCACCTTTGGAGTTTGGAGCTTCACTTGGAGATCCAACTATCGATTCAGCTTTCAGATATTTAGTTGATTCCAGTATTGTATTCAGATTTGATTATTGTATCGAGACTCCCGTGTATTCGAGACTTCTGTTGTATTTTGTTTTACTCTATTATATATAAATGGTAGCTTCATGAATTACTATTCTCTTGTTTCCGCTGCATTATAACGACCCAAAAATTTTAATGGTTTAATTTACTGAATTTTTGAGAAATTTTAAATAATTGAATTTTAAAATAAAAATTGGTTATTTGGAATACGTATTAAAAAACATAGCAATTGGTAAATGTTCATCAGAAAATATGGAAGTTTATTTTCTTATGTAATTCTATTAAATTCAAATCAGTTAATAATTGATGATAATAAATTTATTTCCAAACTTAAATATTTTTCTATAGAAAATTTCTAAATCTTCTTCTGAGTGAGACTTCATCTTTCGTTTTTTCAAATTCGGATTTCTATTGCTCCGTTCATCTTATTTTCGACAAAATAGCAGCATTTTCGGTACCGATTATCGACTTTTGATCGGATGATCGTACCACAGATATCTGTATACCATTTTGATCGTCTCGTCGTGCTGATCTCAGCGGTATATTCCTTTCTGTATTTTTAGGTCCGGTATGCGACAGAAACGGAAAGGCTGTGCGTCGTACCGTACCGAAATTTGTGACCTTTTGTTTCCTTTGTCTCTTCAAACTTGAAACGTGCTGTGCAAACTAAATTAATTTGCCTTAAATGTTCAGCTGAATCATAGCCCAACCGTCACATATCATTTCAATTCTTCCCTGTTCATTGTTTTGAAATTGGTAACGGTTCAAAAATTGCTTTGTAAGAGTCAGCTGAATATAGGGGTGATGGTTACCATACCTTTTATTTTATATTTTTATAATTTGTTCTGTCAATCTCCTTCCATTGTTCTTTGCTTCTTCCAACATACTTTATTTATTCCTCTTCTTCAATTTTCCCGTGCTCCACCATTTTATTTCCATTATATTTTTCCACCTTCGTCACGCCTCCACTCCCCGACCAAGATTCGGCCTACCAGCCCTCGCATGGACTCGTCCACCACGAACAAAACCCTCCGCATATGCCTAAAACAACAGCCGTTCCAAGCTTCTCCACAACCGCCCCTCTTCTTCTGGCTCCTCCCATAACCGATCATGTGGCCTACCCATCCTCTCCTCCTTCTCACTGAACTCGCCATTCGCGTCCCTCACGCCACCGCCCGCGCCCTTCTCCCTCCACCACGCCGGCCTCGGCATCAATCACCTTCATTTTTCCCATCTCCTCCTCTTCCCACTTCTTGCCGATAGCTCTATCCTCCTTTTCTTTTCCTTACAGGTCGGTTATATTTAAAGTTTGATATGTATGTTATGCGATATATTAATGGAGTTATTATATATGTTATAATAGTCTGCTTATATACAATCTGTTGCTAATATGTTAATGTATATATTTGAATAACATATATTTCAAAATTTTATAATACAAAGTAAAATTTGTTTGCATTTACGCCTATACTTCTGGCTTGCAGCGTATGAGATGAGTTTTGCATATTTCTGGTTATATATATATAAATTTATGTAATAATATATTAAGTTAGTTTATATATTAATTTTATATACATACGTTAGTTTATAAATGTTTCAATATGGTATATATATATATATATATTATGTGTAAAGTTGTAAAAGTTTGTTTGTTTTACTGTTAGATAGCTTGTTGTTTACTTTTTGAGTTTTTCGCAAGCCGCTGTTTATTTTGCAACTGTGTATTTATATTATATATAAGGGTTTTAGTTTTAGTATGTTATGTTAGTTTTGGATGTTACTATATGTATATTTAATATTAAAAATATATGTTCAAAACTATTTTGCATAGTGTTATATAGGTAGTTATAATAGTACGTATTGTCTTATTAGCTTATATATATAGTTTATATCTTTATGTACCATATACGTATGCTATTTGATTTGTCTGTTTATATGTATGGCTGTTAAGTTTTATATCAGTGGATTAATATAGTAGTATTTGTTGAGTTTGTATATAGATATAAAAATTTATCTAAGTTATATATTAGTTTATATAAAGTATATAACCTATCGGTTTTTATATGGTTGTTTTGGATCTATATGAGATATGTTGTTGTATTACATTCCTGCTTTATTTTAAAGTTATAATATACAAGTTGTCATACATTTATACCAATTTGTTTATGCTATAGGTATTTAGAAATAACAATTCGATGGTGAATCCACATATATATATATATATATATATATATATATGTGATATTTTTTATATTAAGGTATTCATATTTAGACATTTGTTTCTCTGTTTGAGAATATATACTAGTTATATAAGTTTAATATAAAGGTGTTAGTATATATATACGTATAAAGTTGTTTTAAAGATATAAGCTATTTTCTTATTTAAATTATAAGTTGTATATAATTTTATATATAAGTTGTATATATTTTCACTTATGCCTATTTTTATCATCGACCCGGTTCTGATTATTTCATCTATTCGTATCATCAGATCTGTCCGTCAATTCGTGCCAATCAGCTCCGATCGTGAATTCGTATCGATTTTGCTTTGCTTGAATTCACAATTAAATTTCAGGGTCAGTATCAGTGTGCGTATCCATGTCACATTCTGTATTTTCTAGCATAGAAAGGTGAGCAATCACTCACGATTAATGTTCTTGTATTTATTAAATTTGATTTCAATTGAAACGACAATTGAAATATGCTGCTGTTAGTTATTTAAATTGCTATATATGTTATTATCTGTAACTGTTCACCTGTGGGATATGACACCATATCCTATTGTTTATATTATATTGTTATTGATGATATATGCCTGTTATATTATTATCATATCTGTTATCACTCTACAAGTTCTCTGTTAGTATAGAATTCACTATGGGTTGAAATGATAAATACCCGAACGGACTTTAGAATAGGAGAAAATCGTTATGGGTTGAAATGATAGACCCAAGCGATTTTCATTTGAATTCAATTTGGGATTGCGGGTCGAAATGATATCTACCCGTATATATTTAAATTACGGATTGAAATGATAAATATCTGTACTACTTGACCATAGGTAGGAAATTATATACAGACACCGTTGGTCCATATATAAATGTTTTAGAAATAAATTCTATGGTTTTGGTAAGAAATATATGGTTTTAATAAATGTTGATTCTTAAATTATTATATATAAAGGGTAATGATATATATAGATTTAATAATAATATTTAATTTAATTAAGATTGATCTAATACATATTGTGATATCCTGGAATTTTTGGCAATATCAATTTAATAATCTGTATTAAAAATTATACTTGATTTGATAATTTTTGTTAATAAAATTTGAATCGATTTAGTAATCTTCTTTTAATAAACATTTAATTTGTGAATGTATCATTTTAAAAACTAATAAATTGTTTTCTATTTATAATGTATATATATTGTAAATAGATGAGCTTTGTTTTAAATTTAATTAATAAGGCATATTTTATAATTCTAATATTTTGGTAATTTGGAAATTTTGATATATAACTTTTCAAAGCTATTTTATAAATAACTATATGATTATAAACACAAGAAACTATGATTTGAAATATAAAGATAGAGTGTTTTAATAATTTAAAATAAAATCTATTTTTATTTACATTAGAGTAAAGCTTTACCTTATTGATATTTGATTTATATATATATGTTAGGATGTAATCTAGATAATAATATTTAAACTAGATCATATTTATCAATAATAAATATAAGCATAAAATAAAATATATATATGAGTAAATGCTTGATACTTAAACTTTAAAAACAAATAAACAATAAATAAATACATATATAGAGAAGCACAAGACAATAAGTATGTAAGTTAAAAATAAATATTTATGTTAAAAATAGAAATAAATATACAAGTTAACATTATAACTATAACAACTTTAAAATGGACATAAAGATAAGTCTAGAATTATATAGTCTACATATATTTGCAGGCAAGTAATATATTATATACTATAGCAATGTATATGTGCAAGGCTAGAGAAAAATCATATAAGTACACACGAATAAGAAAGGGATAAGTATGCAAAGAAATAAGTCAAAACAAATAAAAATACATGCAAGATGTACAAAATAAAATAAAGAAATAGTATTGTAAACATGATAAGGGACCAAGGCATTTAATGCTTTCATTTCAAATTTGCTAGATAAATCATCTCAGCCTCCTTATGAAAAAAATCTCCAACCCTTGTGTACAAATAAACATATCAGCCCTGTGTACTTGTTCTATTTATCAAGCTTCTTTTTTCATTTTCGTTCATAAGACAATGCAAACTAGAAATCATCAAATCTGAAACTTTTTTCCTCAAAACTCAAACCCTGAAAACATCAAGCAACTAATCAGCAAAGTTCATCTCAACTAAGTTTCCAGTTTCAAGTTTTCAAAAGATCAAAAGCATTACCCAGTTTTCAAAATACAAAGCTGTTTCAAAAGCCTCTGTTCAATCTGTTTCAAATTTCTGGGCTCTGTTCATCATTTTTTTTCTGGTGAGTAACATCACTTTTTAAAAAGTTTAAGTATTTGAATAAATATGGTTGCATGCTATTTTCTGAATATATGTGAATCTTCTGGCATTTCCTGTGTATATATATGTGAATGTTTAAATGTGTGCATGTATCTGTGTTCCCTGTTTTAGTTTCCAAGTTCAAAGTTTTACTCAAAATTCAATATCCCTTGATCCAATTACTGTTAGGACTTAGGATTTAAACTAAAGTTGTTTGTTTAATCATGAACTAGAGTTTAAATTTTTATTTAAATAAATTAAAACTGAAACTGCTCTGGAAAACAAATTAGAACAGGAAAGGGTGAGTTTTGTAAAAATTCAAATATCTTAAACCATTGTTTCAGACATATGATCCGAAACATCTTCCAAATTGATGATTTTCGGAAGTAAAATTATAATTTTTAGTTTGGGTTTGAAAGAGTATGGTGGAATTGATCAGAAAATAGGAATTGGGTGATTTCTGATGATTCCAAGTGATCGGGAAGGATGGGGTTTCCACTGGAGGTAGTGGAGTGATGTGTGAGCTCGGCAAAATTGTCAAAAGGGGCAATACACCACTATGGCGGCGGCAGGTGGTCGTTGAAGTTTTTAACCATAGTTTTGGGTTTGATCGGAAATGAGTTCATCCCATCGCCTCTGGTGGATTGACTTCCACCAGATTCTGGGAATGGTGGCGTGGTTGTCTGACGAAGCCAAGGACGTGGTGGTGCGATGTCCAGTGATCGGAGAAGTGAGGTTTGAGACGTTTTATGGTGATGATTGCTGGTTCCAGTTTCTGTTGAATGGCTTGATTTCGTTTGTGAGCTTGTGCTTGAGACTGGGATGTTAGGATCGATGATGTAGGTGATCGTGGATGTGTGGCAAGTGTAGGCAATGGTCGGAGCCTCGCCGTGGATGGTGCAGGGTGCACGGTGCATATCTGGAGTCTGATGAAGTTGGGTTTGAAGCAGAGTGAGTTGCTCGAGTCGATTTGTGAGTTGCTCGAAGATTTTTGGATTTGGCTCGAAGTCTTTAGGGTATGGGCTCGGGTCAAATATTTTAGTTACAGGTTTTAAAACCTATCAGTTTTTAAAATTGTTAAAATGAATTTTTAAATTGGAAGCAAGATTTTAAATTAAGTTTAAAGTCAAACTTTGAGGTATGAATTCAAATTAACTTTTGGATCCTAGTTTTAAAATAAATAAGTTTAAAAATTTAAATTGTTTAAACAAGTTTCAATGTTTAAAGTATGTTTTAAATGAAATGGTTTTTTTCAATAAAATGTTTAAACTTATTTATATAAAATTCTTTATAAAAGTTCCTTTAACATTTGAATTTAAGAGGTTTATAAAATTGATTTAATTTTGGTTGAAGTTAAATTTGTATTCATTTTAAATCTTAAATTTAAAAATGGAATTTAAAAGTAAATTTAAGAGTGAAATGTTTTTGAATGCATATGTTAATGATAATTAAAGTCATTAATAAAATAATGATTTATCCTAAAGATAATTTAAATTTTCAATGATTAATGAAAAATATAGTTAATTAATTAATGATTTTTTAACAATTAATTGGTAATTTTGGATTGTTAGTTAATTAATTTAAGAGTTAATTAATTAAGTATTTAAGGGTTAAGTTAATTAATTAAGGAATAAGTAATTTGTAATTGAAGATCATTAATTAGATAAGATTTGATTATTAATTAATGATTAGGAATAAATTAATCAAGTAATTAAGGATAAATTAAGTTACAGTTAAACACTTAATTAATTAAATATTTAGAGATTAATTAATGTGTAATTAAAGATTAATTGATTTTAATTTATAATGATTAATCTAAGTTTAAATTACTTAAGAAAGGTAATTAAAGAATTGTAAATAGTTAATGAAGACAATTAACTAAGGATTATTTAACAATTAATTAATGTGATTAATTTTAATAATTAATTTGATTAATTAATTAAAGATAATCAATTGTGAAATTGTTTAAGTGTAATTACTTAATGAAGTAATTAAAGGAATTAATTAATTAAGGCAATTAATTAAATAAATTTGATTAGTTTAAGTTAATTAATTAAGTTTAATTAATGTAAGATAATCACTGGATGATTTGATAAGTAATTACTTAATGTAATCAATGAATTGTAATTACTTAGTGAAGTAATTAATGGTAATTACTGTATGTAATTAATTGAAGAGGATTTAAATATGGAAGTAATTTGGATTAAATTACTTGGTGTAATTAATCAAGGGATTAATTGAGATAATTAATTAAGGAGAAATTAATTAATAATTTAATGAAGTAATTAAGGGTAGTTAATTACTGAATGGGATTAATCAAGAGTGATTAATAATTATGGTTTAATTAAAGATTAATTACTTAATGTAATTAATTTAAATAGAATAATTAATTAAAAATGTAATTAGGGATCATTAATTTATATAATTAATGATGTAATTAAGGATTGATTAATTAAGATTAATTAATCAAGAATAAGTGATTTTGAGTAATTAATTAATGTAATTAATTAAGGATTAATGTAATTAATTTTAGTTAATTAATTAATGAAGTAATTAAAGATTAATTACTGTATTTGGTTAAGGATAATTAATTTGTGAAATTAATTAAAGGATAATTACTTGAATGTAATTAAAGGATAATTAATCAAGGATGATTAATTAAGATGGAAATTAGAGAATGATTAATTAATTGACTTGGAATTAATTAATGGTTATGTAAGCAAGATTTATAATGATGAAGTAATTAATTTAATTTATTTTAAATTAATTAAAGATAAGGTAATTAATTTAATTCATTTTAAATTAATTATAAATGGTGTGATTATTTATCCTTGTTTATATATGGATGGATGATATTGATTTCCTTGAATGGTTTGAAATCTCAGATATGAGATAAGTAATGCTGTGTGATATGGATGCTTTGGTTGAAGTATGATGATAATGTGAATTATCTGTTTGTGATGATAATATGAATTATCTATTGTGATATTATGAATTATCTATCTGTGTGTATATAGATAATTGAATTGAATTGTTTTAACTTTAAAACAACTTGGCCTTAAAAGATACGTTTTGGATTTCGATGAGACCGGGATCGGGTTTCCAGATTTGGATATCCGAATACCACATCGATCCAAATTAACGATAGGTCGTGAATCTCAAGTGAAGATAAAGATTCAGAGTGCAAAGGTTATTGTCGTTGAATCTGAGGGTGATTCCAAAATGAGTGTAACGAGATAATGCCTTTGGTTTCGTTCGAACCCGGAACGAACTTGTATGGATTGAATGCTTTCAACACATCGTCAGGTGGACGATGAGCATTCTAAGAGATATGTTCTCTAAAGGTAATCGTGACCTCAAGCCTCATCAACTGGGAATGGCTAAAACAAGGGAGGTGCAGCAAGGCTTCGTGGGTAGCACCCACTTGAGAGCGAGATATACCCATGTCTAGAGGTTCCTTTTTATTCGACTGTGTGGGCAGTTGGTTGCAAACAACTGCGGGTTTATTTTGTTCGGGACTGTCCAGTAAGGGATGGTTCCGGCCTTGTGTTGCAGAGGATTGGGCGTAATCCTCGGTACTCTGATCTAGGCTAGGTACTGTGACGGGCGGTACCCCAGTAGCCCTGCCATTGTATGGAATCCAATCTCCAATAAGTGCCGTACGTATTAGTTGTGCCCAACTATGTTGGAACGTGAGATGTAAGCATTCCAGCTATTTCTGTATTTTACTTGAAAACCCTAGACACTATTATAATATCACTGGATTTCCTATCAAATGTTTTGTTAGCGTAAGGTAAAAACTTTTCCATGTTTATGTGTGGGAAGTCTTACGTGATACCTTTTTCTTTCAAAGGTTTTCAAAGTTAAGCAACTTTAACATGTTACTCACACCAGACCCATGTCTGACCCGGAGTTTATCTTCTGTTTTTATTAAACTCTTGGGTACTCAAATTTTTACGAGTAGCCAAGTGATTCAGGTTAGCTTTGACGAATTGTGGAGGAGCAATGGAGCAGGAGGCTTCAGCGTTATAGATATGTATAGTGTTCCGCTGTGTTGGTATCTCTGTGTAGTTTCTCTGTGTTGTATTTGAGTTGTAATAACTAGACAGGTGTTTATAACTGTCTAATATGTGATGTTGTATATTATGTAATACTTATGTAATTAATATAATTTATTCGTTCTGCTGTTGAGATTCTGGTGTTGTTTCTTCTTTCTTCTCTATCTTTTCTCTTTTCTATCCCTTTCTTTCTTCATCATGATACGACTTTCTGGTGATAGAAAGTCGGGTCGTGAAACTTGGTATCAGAGCGCTAGGTTGAGTGAATACTTAGGCTCTGGAGTGGTATCTTTCTTGAGAGAGCGTATTTGTAATTTTGAATATATATATATATATATATATATATATATATATGTATGTATATCTATATTTCTACCTATCTGTTCGGTTACCTGTTCGGGTTTTCCAATATAAGTTATAAAGGTAGATATGGTAGTGGTGTGTGCAACACGACTACCGATGGTTGGAGTTTGTTGAGGTTGGAAGTTTATCTGTCGAGACTATAGACCCAATATCGTCTCGAGTGAGCTTTGCTGTGGTGTAAGGATTTTATTGATCTCTTAAGGAAACTTGTTAAGGTTCGAAGTCCATTTTCGAAGTGCAAGCTTGGATGAGTAAAATTTGGATTCTGACAGTTGAGCAGAAGCTAGTGATGTTATCTTGGCAATCTCAGGAAGTAGTAGTTGAGTGATGAGATGCAGTGGCTATGGGTTGTTTCCGAAGATGTTTCTCAAGGAGCTTTGGATTAGGAAGTGTGTCTGCATCGGTGTTGAGGCTGAGTTCAGCTGGGTGTTTGTGTTTGGCTTTGAGGCCTGAGTTGCTCGAGGAGTTTGGATTAGGAAGTCTTTGGCATCAGTGGCAGCGTCGCAGCTCAGATGGTTCTGTGTGCAGGCAAGGAGATCATCTGTCAGCAGTTTTCTAAAGGAGAAGTTCAAAAGAAGCAGCTATGTGGATTTATTTCTTCGATGGATTGGCTAGATAGGCTTAAGCTGTTCTGATTGGTAAAGAGAGAACAGTTTTCTTTGGATATTAGATTGGGTTGATCGCAAAAGTGACTTGCGATAGTTGAGTGTTCTCTTGGTTTGTCAAAGATCTTTCAGGATGTCTTTGAAGAGGTTAGTGGTTTGCCTTAGCATCTGGAGATTGAGTTTTCATATCGACTAGGATTCCAAGAGTGGTACCGATGGTCCAGCTAGTGGAAGGAAGGTTCCTGGAGAGGGGTTTTTGGGGAACCAGATCAGGATATTATGAATTTCTAGATTTCCTCTTTATGGATCTGTTGAACCATATTTCTGGGATGTGTTGTCCATTTTGTGCTCGTGTGTATCATCAGCATTTTCATCTACTCCAGATCAGAGTTGTGCAGCGGAAGCAGTTTGGGAGTGCATCTGTTTTATCTTTTCGGATAGGAAAAGTAAGTTCAGTCTTCTGATGTTGAGGAGTAGAGTTTGTGTTCTTGGATTGATTGTGAGTGGATCATTTTGATGAGTTGTTTTTGAGGCTTCAGCGAAAGTTGAGCTGATCAGTAGGGATGAAGGTAACCTAGGGTCGTCGGATGAGTTTTGTGGATACGAGATGGAGGAGTTTGGATTTCGAAGTCGGGGATTTGGTTTTGAGTAAGTTTTCTTCGATCGAAGGAGCTTTAAGTTTGGTAAGATTGGGAAGCTAGCTCCGAGGTATTTTGGATTTTCTCTAGGTTCGGGTAAGGATAAGTGTTTAGTCTTCAGGATTAAATTGTCAGTTTGGATAACTGGGATTCGATGTGTTTCACGTATCTCTGAGGGAGTACGTGTATGATCCATCTCTGGTTTGGAACCTGTAACAACCCTGTATTTTTCAAATATTTTCAAATTTATTTTTCCAGATTCAAAAGCTTTATTTATGAAAAAGAATAAATTTTTTTATTTTAAGTATAAACTTTGATTTTGATGTGGATTAGAATTCCAAATATGACTAAATTTAATATTTCCAAAAATGTGAATTTTGGTCAAATAGTCAAACTTTGACTTTTAAATTTAAATTTTAAATATTTGAAATTATAAATTTTATCTTTTATTATGAAAATAGATGAAATAACTTGAACACTGCTTTTTGTTTCGTTGAAAACGGAGTTAAACTGCAAAAGATATGTACATTTCAATTTTGAGTATAAATTGTTTATTTTGCAATTTTGTTATTTTAAATTGTATAAATTATATTTTCTTTGTCATATTTTATTTTAATATGTTTAATATGTTATATTATGTATATTTTGACTTTTAAATATTTTTAAATTGATAATAGAATTTTCCAATGTTTACTGTGTTGATTTCCTATTTTTAAAGGTTGTTTTCTTATTTTCTGCTATTTTCTTCATTAAAATTATATTTAAATTAAAAAATTTATTTTTATTTTGTGAATGTATTTTTATTTTATGTTATTATTTATGTTTAAAAATATATTACAAGCTCATATGAATTTTCTAAAGTTTATACCATTTATTTTCAAATTTTCTAGCCTAGTTGACAATTTTTGCTATTTTCTTGATTTAATTATTTATAATTAATATTTTTTTATTTATATATTTTTTTATTTGTTACATTTTCGAATTTTAACTGAAATTATATGTATTTTCAGAAATTTAAACTTATTAAAAAGAAATAGAGGAAATTTGAAAAGTTTTAAACTCTTGAAACTCCTAAGGCTTTCCATCTCCCGACCTTTCATTTTTCCAACTCTTCTCTTAATTGTTTTGAGCGTGTAATCTACTCATTTCAGCTGCATTTTTTTTCACTTTCACGAAATTCATTTCTCCTCCTCTCACAAAAATATCACGGCTATTCTCCTTGTGAAGCTTAGGTAAAAAAATTCTATCTTCTTCTTGTCTTTTTATGATTTTCTACTTGAATTTGCACATGCTCTCCACCTTCATAGCTGTATTCCCCTTCATCCAAGCTGTGGCTGACCACCACCACCACTTTTCTCTGACCATCACACAGCCTAACACCTCTCCTCCTCAGGCCAAGCCAAGCCATGATGAAGATCATCACAAAAATCCATCTAAACTAGCAAATCCATCATCTATGCACTCAAGCTGACCTAGTTTTGGTACCATCACCTTCCACCACCCATGGCCGCCACCAACACCACCTCCACCACCTCTAGCACCACCTGGACCCTCTGACACGTCATCACCTTGGACCCCACTCCTCTGGCCGTGCCCCATGAGCCTTGGTCGAGCCTTGAATTGCCTTGAATCCATGTTAAAGTGACATTGTTTTGCCTTGTTGTGTTGTTTCAAGCGTACTCACCTTTTGCTATCCTCTAAACATGTTTGGCCGACCCTTAGGCAACCAAAACCTGATCCAAATCTTGCCAAAGACCTGTAGTACACCATATGGCTGAACCTGAAGGTTGTTGGAAGCAATTGCAAAGCAATTCTACTTTGATTCGTGCAGTTGATTCTATATTATTCTATCGTATTGTGCATTTGAAAACTTATATTGTTTGTATTGTTTTGTCTTATGTATTCGAGGAAGTTAACCTTTTCTCTCCCACACTCATCATCATCATGGCTGAGAAAATGAACCCTTTGTACAAGCTTTTGAATGTTTAAAGCACAGTCAAGTAATCTATTCCGTTGTTGCTTCTTATCTTCATTGTTTCAACATTGTTTGCGTTGAATATTTATGTGTATATTGTCTTGTTTGGTTATTGTTTACAAGATAAATATCAAGGCTCTCCATTCATTCAAATCAAAATTCATGCTATATCGTGCTTGTTGTGCTTTCTGGAATCTATTCTGTGTGTTTTGATCGCTAATCTCCAGTTTTAACAGGTGAGTTATTCTCACCAGACAATATGTACCTATATAACTAGTAAATTGACACCCTGTGAATCTGTAGAAATATATTATCATGTTATACTTGACTATGTTAATGATCATATTATGTTTCTACACCTGTTATATCATTCGTTACTGTTATATAATGTATTCTGTTCATTTATATCTGTTTATCACACTGCAAGTTCCCTGTAGACTAGAATCACTATGGGTTGAAATGATACATACCCGAACGGACTTTAGAATAGGGAAAAATCATTATGGGCTGAAATGATAGGCCTGAATGGTTTTTATTTAACTTATTTTAACTTGGGATTATGGGTTTGAAATGATAGAACCTGGTTTTTCTTTGTAAATTGTGGATTGAAATGATATATATCTATATCACTTGACCTAGGTTAGAAAACTATATACAGGCCCGTGGTTATTTTATAAAGTGTTTTTGGATATTTTTAAGTATTTTAAAAATATAAATTTATGAAATTTGATTTAAATAGATTTTGAAATGTTTTAAAATAAAGAAATTATGATTTTTCTATGAGTTAAAAATGTAATTAATGAATGGTTAAATTGGATTATTGAAATATAACTTAAGTTTGGAATTTGGAATTTTGGTTAAAAATGATATTTAAGTTATATGAATAAAAATGAAAATTTAATTATATTTGGAAAATGGTAAATATGATAATTTGATTAAATTTGAATTTAAGCGATTTATTAAAGTATTATTGATTTTTCTATGAGTTTAAGTGGTTAAATAAATGAATGTTTAAAAGTGATCTTTTAAAATATAACTTGACTTGGAAATGTGAAATTTGGTTTTAATTAAAGGTTTAAGTTAATTAAATAAAATTGGAAATTTAGTTAAATTTGTGAAATGGTAATTTAAATTGAAGTGTTAAGTTATTTGTTGAAATGTGAAGAATTAGAAACTTTTACACTTAAATTTATTAAGTAAATTGTTGAAAATTGGATTTAATTATAAGAAATTTATTGTGAAAAAGATATATGTTAAATGATATGTAAATGAACATTTTAAATGTTAAAATATGATTTTTAAAATGTTTATGTGCTTTAAATTGAAGTTATTTAGTTGCTGGAAATACACTAAAATCTGGAATTTACTTTTAATAGCTTTCAGAAATGCTGTAGTTTCTGAATTGAACTAAAATTGTGTAAAAAGAGCTATTACAGCATTTCTGAAATGCTGTAGTTGCTGTAATTGAACTTATAGGCTAATATTGAACTCAGGTCTATTACAGCATTATTTGGAAATGCTATAGTGGTCTGCAGTCTTTGCTGAAATCAAATAAAACCTTTGTTTTGAAATCAGAGTTACCGCAGCACTTCTGAAATGCTGTCTTTTCTGTTTTGAACTATAATTTAACTAAAAACTGAGTTTTAACAGCAGTTTTAAATGCTGTCTTTGCTGAATAAAAATGTTTTCAAGTATAACTTATAACAGCTCTTTCTAAATGATGCGAAAGGATGAAATTTTAATAATTATGGTTTTTGACTTAGTAAACGAACTCAGAATGGTTTGAAACTTTGGAAATTGAATACTTGATTTGAAAATATAATAATTACACTTTTAAAAGGTTTAAATGAATTATTTTGATTGGAATATAAACTATGTAAAGGTGACTTGAAATGATAATAAATGAATTATATCTTTAAATTTAAAAGGTATTTAAAGTTGAATATTTGGATTTGTAAGGATATGATATTTTATTATATTAAAATGATTTGAAATGAAGATTTGGAAAGATTGATATTTGATATATTAAAATGATTTGAAATGAAGTTTTGGAAAGATATGATATTTTGATATATTGAAATGATTTGAAATGAAGTTTTGAAATGATATGATATTTTAAATATATGGAAATGGTTTGGAATTGATTTAATCTTTATTTTGATAAATATATGGTTTTGAAATGATATTTTATTTTGAAGTAAAGTATTGTTTTAAAAGTTATAACCACAGGTTATAATAACGATTGGTTGTTAAAGAGACCGGGATCGGATATGGACATACTCTCTGTCGATACCGAAAACCACTTTGACAACTGTGTACGCGGTGGAGTTTCCAGAATGAAGTAGGATGGTGGCGACGATCCTAAGGTATATACATGGACCCAACTCCCGTGAGTTGGCATAAGGTGGCTAAAACAGGAGCGATTGACGGACCAAGGAGGTAGCACCTCTTATCGAACACACTTCTTCGATACCATTCCATTACTTGTGATTGATTTGGTGGCCACCCTTGATTTGGGAGTGTTGTTCGAGGTGGGCGGTAGTGGCTGCTATGCGTCACCACTAGTCCGGATGCGTAATTGGTATATCTACCCTGGCATTGCCTAGTTGTGTCGTGTCACCTACCATATCGAACTTTACTACGATTATGATTTTAAGATCTGACCGCGTTAAGGTTCTCCATCCCCTTTACGCTATTTTCTATATGATTATACTTTACTAATTAGACACTACTGTATATAGCGTATATTACTACATAGTAAATAGTTTAATGGATCCTTAAAGAATGGGCGATCCCAATTATTCTTTAAGTTACTTGTACCTTTATTACAGTTCACTTGAGTTGGTTTACATTATATAAGTATATATTGTCCTGACTTGAGTGTTTTGTGTTTTGCTTTACGCTCAGGTCAGCCTGAGTTATTCACAGATTTGGATTTCCACACTCTTGGAGATTTGAATCGCTGGAGATGATCTGCTTGTCTTGTCCTATCTATTTCAGTTCGGTTGTTCTACTCAGCTTGTACTTGGTTATTATATTGAGACTTTTGTTGTATTCTATTTCTCTGTTGTATCTTGTTTAACTCTGGTATATTTATATAGTAGCTTCATGAACTACTATTTCTTTTACTTCCGCTGCATTATTTTACTCTGTGTCTGTGATCTGATTTTATTTCTTTACTGTATATTCTGAGATTTGCCAAATTTTATTTACAACGCGGTATTTTGAGCAATTCAATTCCGGCATGAGTGTCTACCTATACACTTATAATGGATGCGAATGGTTGAAAATATCGGGTCGTTACAGTTGGTATCAGAGCCTTGGCTTTGAGGCAAAACTTAGCATATGGAGTAGACTTATTTACAGAATCATTTTCGTTCGAGTTTGAATCTTTTCCTCTTGATTCGAATTTCCTTTTAATTTTTGGAACGTTCCCTACGGTTCCAAAATTCATTCTTGTCCCTCACTATTCATCTTCTTTTGATTCTGGAGTATCCCATAACTCCACTTCGAATGATCTTTATAGTGAATTGGCGGTCTCGCCAATATTCTAATTTTCTTGTAAAAGGGTGAAAATCCTTTACAATCAGCATCGATTCACCAGGGATTTATATTTATCCTTGGTTTAGATGCTAATATCTTTTATTTTTCCAAACTCTATCTCTTGAGATTGAACGTAGATTTGTCCCAGGAAAATCCACATCGATCTTATTCTTTAACTCACGGTTAACCCGGTTAAGGTTGGCCGCGGTTATCTAAGCTTACCCATCTCCCTACTTTGTTATTTAACCATCTTGTCTTTTTTTTCCAACCTACCTTCAAAACATTTTGAATTGTATTTGTAAATCTGTAATTAATATTTTGTTTTATATTGTGTTGTTTGAGTTGTTGATGTTGATTTGGGTTTCCGATCGATTCGTCTGATCAACGCTATCAATAGGATTTCTAAAACGCTTTGACAGAACAAACTGACACAATATTATAAAAAAATATATAAAAAAAAATTGGTTAATGAAATAAATTTTGATACATTAAATTTATGGAACTTAATAAATTGATAATTTGAAATGATAATACTTGATTTATCATTAATTGTTCTACAAATGAATTTATAAATAGTTGTTTATAAATTTATTTGGGAACTGAAATGAATTTAAAACAAGAAATTTAAGAATTTAATTTCCGATGGATTCAAACCTTGTGTTTAAAGTTTTAAAAGGAGATATTATTTAAAGTATTTCCAAGTAGAAATTTATTTCTAAAGGATTTTAAAGTTTAAAAAAAATTAGTGCTCTTCTCTTTGTCGCTGGAAAATAATTTCGGTGATGACTGCATCATCATCGACGTTCATTTTTGAGTTTCGAAGTGAAGAGATTGTTCTGTAGTCTTGCTACAGCTTTATTTTAGGGAATTTAATTAATTTGAATTTCGAAAATATGACTTGATTTATAATATATATAGATATATGATTTAAATTTGATTTAACATATTATGTATATATAATTACTTATCTCCAAATGGTTTGAAGATGTTCGAAGATTCAAATTCTTAAATTTTATCTTGAAGAATAATTTCAATTATAAGAAGAAAAATATCAAAAATTTGGATAAATGATTCAAAATTGAGATAATTGAATTGGAAAGTTTTATTTGTATAACACTCAATTTTATTCCAATATAACTTATCTAAATTACACAGAAGTTGAATATGAAATTGGATAATATACAATATAGAAAGGATTTTATAAATAAAATTTGAGTGGTTATGATAAATGTTATACACTTAAATTTTAGTTATAAAAGATTAACAGAGGTAAATAGTGAAAAAGGAATTTAAAGAGATTTTTTTAAAATAACTTAATAATCAAATTTGATTTAATATGGAACCTTAAGTCTAACCTAGGAATTTTAATAAAAGTTATTTTCTGAAATGAATATGTTGTATAATAAAAATGTATCTTTGAATAGATAAAATAAAATACATTTGAATTGGACTTTTGTAATAAAGTTTATTTAACTTGAATTAATAGTTTAATTGATGTCTAAATGAATAAATGTGTAAAGAAATTTGATTGTTATACTTGCTATGATAAATATTTTATTTATGAAATTGATATGTCTTGAAAAATGAATAATTATGATTTAAATAGTTAAATGTATTTTAACATCACTAAATTTGATAATTGAGAATTTGGTTTTCAAATGGAATTTTAAGTGTAACTTATTAAAGGAATATCTATTTATGAAATGGGTATTTTAAATAAAGTGTTAGGTTATGTGTTAAATTAAGAGCTAACTAAAATAGGGAGCTTTTGACTTAATAAACGAAGTATAGTTTAATTTGGATATTCCATTCATAAAAGTTTGTTTTAATAAGTCATAAGTTAAATGATATCCAAATGAATATTCTAGAATAAAACTGATTTGAAATATTAATATATCTACTGTAGCATTTTATAAGTGCTGCTGTTTTGAAAATTCAATGTTTTGGAAATTTTTAAAATTGAATGAACTTAGAAATGTTACAACTTTAAAATGAATATTGTTTGATCTTGGATTAAAATGGTTTAAATGAAGATTATTTTTAAAAAAAGATGTTATGATTTTCTAAGTGTTATGTGTTTTTTTTAAGAATAACATTTCCAAAGTGTTATGATTTTGAGTAGTATGATTTCGAAATGATAACATCTCTAAATTGTTATGATTTCAAAACATTATGGTTACAAATCTATTATCTTATTTTGTTTTTCAAACTATCTTTTGGTTGTCCTTATTTCTCTTATCTTGTTACAGAATGGAAAGGCTATTGCTTATACCAGTCTGTTTAGAAATCTTTCTGTAATCTTGATAATCTTTGTTACTCATCTGGATCTGAACACTGTTTTTCCATTCATAGACCGTTGGTCAAGTGAAAGGGGTGATTCAGACTCTTGAGGATCTTTTTAGTATTTGTGTTCTTGATTTTATCACCTCCATCTTGTTAAACTTACATATAACAATAGTTATCAGGTGTAATTCCAATCTTCTTATCATCTTGTCTTAATTCTATTCATTCTATCTTTTTATGTGCTTTCCCGTACCTCGTTCCTTTTCGGGGATGAAAAGTTTTGAGTGGGGGAGAGTGTAACAACCCTGTATTTTTCAAATATTTTCAAATTGATTTTTCCAGATTCAAAAGCTTTATTTATGAAAAAGAATAAATTTTGTTATTTTAAGTATAAACTTTGATTTTGATGTGGATTAGAATTGCAAATATGACTAAATTTAATATTTCCAGAAAATGTGAATTTTGGTCAAATAGTCAAACTTTGACTTTTAAATTTAAATTTTAAATATTTGAAATTATAAATTTTATCTTTTATTATGAAAATAAATGAAATAACTTGAACACTGCTTTTTGTTTCGTTGAAAACGGAGTTAAACTGCAAAAGATATGTACATTTCAATTTTGAGTATAAATTGTTTATTTTGCAATTTTGTTATTTTAAATTGTATAAATTATATTTTCTTAGTCATATTTTATTTTAATATGTTTAATATGTTATATTATGTATATTTTGACTTTTAAATATTTTTAAATTGATAATAGAATTTTCCAATGTTTACTGTGTTGATTTCCTATTTTTAAAGGCTGTTTTCTTATTTTCTGCTATTTTCTTCATTAAAATTATATTTAAATTAAAATTTTATTTTTATTTTGTGAATGTATTTTTATTTTATGTTATTATTTATGTTTAAAAATATATTACAAGCTCATATGAATTTTATAAAGTTTATACCATTTATTTTCAAATTTTCTAGCCTAGTTGACAATTTTTGCTATTTTCTTGATTTAATTATTTATAATTAATATTTAATTATTTATATTTTTTTTATTTGTTACATTTTCGAATTTTAACTGAAATTATATGTATTTTCAGATATTTAAAATTATTAAAAAGAAATAGAGGAAATTTGAAAAGTTTTAAACTCTTGAAACTCCTAAGGCTTTCCATCTCCCGACCTTTCATTTTCCCAACTCTTCTCTTAATTGTTTTGGGCGTGTAATCTACTCATTTCAGCTGCATTTTATTTTTCACTTTCACGAAATTCATTTCTCCTCCTCTCACAAAAAAATCACGGCTATTCTCCTTGTGAAGCTTAGGTAAAAAAAATTCTATCTTCTTCTTGTCTTTTTATGATTTTCTACTTGAATTTGCACATGCTCTCCACCTTCATAGCTGTATTCCCCTTCCTCCAAGCTGTGGCTGACCACCACCACCACTTTTCTCTGACCATCACATAGCCTAACACCTCTCCTCCTCAGGCCAAGCCAAGCCATGATGAAGATCATCACAAAAATCCATCTAAACTAGCAAATCCATCACCTATGCACTCAAGCTGACCTAGTTTTGGTACCATCAGCTTCCACCACCCATGGCCGCCACCAACACCACCTCCACCACCTCCAGCACCACCTGGACCCTCTGACACGTCATCACCTTGGATCCCACTCCTCTGGCCATGCCCCATGAGCCTTGGTCGAGCCTTGAATCCATGTTAAAGTGACATTGTTTTGCCTTGTTGTGTTGTTTCATGCGTACTCACCTTTTGCTATCCTCTAAACATGTTTGGCCGACCCTTAGGCAACCAAAACCTGATCCAAATCTTGCCTTAGACCTGTAGTACACCATATGGCTGAACCTGAAGGTTGTTGGAAGCAAGTGCAAAGCAATTCTACTTTGATTCGTGCAGTTGATTCTATATTATTCCATCGTATTGTGCATTTGAAAACTTATATTGTTTGTATTGTTTTGTCTTATGTATTCGAGGAAGATAACCTTGTCTCTCCCACACTCATCATCATCATGGCTGAGAAAATGAACCCCTTGTTCGAGCTTTTGAATGGTTAAAGCACAGTCAAGTAATCTATTCCGTTGTTGCTTCTTATCTTCATTGTTTCAACATTGTTTGCGTGGAATATTTATGTGTATATTGTCTTGTTTGGTTATTGTTTACAAGATAAATATCAAGGCTCTCCATTCATTCAAATCAAAAGTCATGCTATATCGTGCTTGTTGTGCTTTCTGGAATCTATTCTGTGTGTTTTGATCGCTAATCTCCAGTTTTAACAGGTGAGTTATTCTCACCAGACAATATGTACCTATATAACTAGTAAATTGACACCCTGTGAATCTGTAGAAATATATTATCATGTTATACTTGACTATGTTAATGATCATATGATGTTTCTACACCTGTTATATCATCCGTTACTGTTATATAATGTATTCTGTTCATTTATATCTGTTTATCACATTGCAAGTTCCCTGTAGACTAGAATCACTATGGGTTGAAATGATACATACCCGAACGGACTTTAGAATAGGGAAAAATCATTATGGGCTGAAATGATAGGCCTGAATGGTTTTTATTTAACTTATTTTAACTTGGGATTGCGGGTTTGAAATGATAGAACCCGGTTTTTCTTTTTAAATTGCGAATTGAAATGATATATATCTGTATCACTTGACCTAGGTTAGAAAACTATATACAGGCCCGTGGTTATTTTATAAAGTGTTTTTGGATATTTTTAAGTATTTTAAAAATATAAATTTATGAAATTTGATTTAAATAGATTTTGAAATGTTTTAAAATAAAGAAATTATGATTTTTCTATGAGTTAAAAATGTAATTAATGAATGGTTAAATTGGATTATTGAAATATAACTTAAGTTTGGAATTTGGAATTTTGGTTAAAAATGATATTTAAGTTATATGAATAAAAATGAAAATTTAATTATATTTGGAAAATGGTAAATATGATAATTTGATTAAATTTGAATTTAAGCGATTTATTAAAGTATTATTGATTTTTCTATGAGTTTAAGTGGTTAAATAAATGAATGTTTAAAAGTGATCTTTTAAAATATAACTTGACTTGGAAATGTGAAATTTGGTTTTAATTAAAGGTTTAAGTTAATTAAATAAAATTGGAAATTTAGTTAAATTTGTGAAATGGTAATTTAAATTGAAGTGTTAAGTTATTTGTTGAAATGTGAAGAATTGGAAACTTTTACACTTAAATTTATTAAGTAAATTGTTGAAAATTGGATTTAATTATAAGAAATTTATTGTGAAAAAGATATATGTTAAATGATATGTAAATGAACATTTTAAATGTTAAAATATGATTTTTAAAATGTTTATGTGCTTTAAATTGAAGTTATTTAGTTGCTGGAAATACACTAAAATCTGGAATTTACTTTTAATAGCATTCAGAAATGCTATAGTTTCTGAATTGAACTAAAATTGTGTAAAAAGAGCTATTACAGCATTTCTGAAATGCTGTAGTTGCTGTAATTGAACTTATATGCTAATATTGAACTCAGGTCTATTATAGCATTATCTGAAAATGCTATAGTGGTCTGCAGTCTTTGCTGAAATCAACTAAAACCTTTGTTTTGAAATCAGAGTTACCGCAGCACTTCTGAAATGCTGTCTTTTCTGTTTTGAACTATAATTTAACTAAAAACTGAGTTTTAACAGCAGTTTTAAATGCTGTCTTTGCTGAATAAAAATGTTTTCAAGTATAACTTATAACAGCTTTTTCTAAATGCTACGAAAGGCTGAAATTTTAATAATTATGGTTTTTGACTTAGTAAACGAACTCAGAATGGTTTGAAACTTTGGAAATTGAATACTTGATTTGAAAATATAATAATTACACTTTTAAAAGGTTTAAATGAATTATTTTGATTGGAATATAAACTATTTAAAGGTGACTTGAAATGATAATAAATGAATTATATCTTTAAATTTAAAAGGTATTTAAAGTTGAATATTTGGATTTGTAAGGATATGATATTTTATTATATTAAAATGATTTGAAATGAAGATTTGGAAAGATTGATATTTGATATATTAAAATGATTTGAAATGAAGTTTTGGAAAGATATGATATTTTGATATATTGAAATGATTTGAAATGAAGTTTTGAAATGATATGATATTTTAAATATATGGAAATGGTTTGGAATTGATTTAATCTTTATTTTGATAAATATATGGTTTTGAAATGATATTTTATTTTGAAGTAAAGTATTGTTTTAAAAGTTATAACCACAGGTTATAATAACGATTGGTTGTTAAAGAGACCGGGATCGGATATGGACATACTCTCTGTCGATACCGAAAACCACTTTGACAACTGTGTACGCGGTGGAGTTTCCAGAATGAAGTAGGATGGTGGCGACGATCCTAAGGTATATACATGGACCCAACTCCCGTGAGTTGGCATAAGGTGGCTAAAACAGGAGCGATTGACAGACTAAGGAGGTAGCACCTCTTATCGGACACACTTCTTCGATACCATTCCATTACTTGTGATTGATTTGGTGGCCACCCTTGATTTGGGAGTGTTGTTCGAGGTGGGCGGTAGTGGCTGCTATGCGTCACCACTAGTCCGGATGCGTAATTGGTATATCTACCCTGGCATTGCCTAGTTGTGCCGTTTCACCTACCATATCGAGCTTTACTACGATTATGATTTGAAGATCCGACCGCGTTAAGGTTCTCCATCCCCTTAACGCTATTTTCTATATGATTATACTTTACTAATTAGACACTACTGTATATAGCGTATATTACTACATAGTAAATAGTTTAACGGATCCTTAAAGAATGGGCGATCCCAAGTATTCTTTAAGTTACTTGTACCTTTATTACAATTCACTTGAGTTGGTTTACATTATATAAGTATATATTGTCCTGACTCGAGTGTTTTGTGTTTTGCTTTACGCTCGGGTCAGCCTGAGTTATTCACAGATTTGGATTTCCACACTCTTGGAGATTTGAATCGCTGGAGATGATCTGCTTGTCTTGTCCTATCTATTTCAGTTCGGTTGTTCTACTCAGCTTGTACTTGGTTATTATATTGAGACTTTTGTTGTATTCTATTTCTCTGTTGTATCTTGTTTAACTCTGGTATATTTATATAGTAGCTTCATGAACTACTATTTCTTTTACTTCCGCTGAATTATTTTACTCTGTGTCTGTGATCTGTGATTTTATTTATTTACTGTATATTCTGAGATTTGCCAAATTTTATTTACAACGCGGTATTTTGAGCAATTCAATTCCGGCATGAGTGTCTACCTATACACTTATAATGGATGCGAATGGTTGAAAATATCGGGTCGTTACAGAACCGGCAGTCCAGAAAGGTTTGGTTGTTGAGTCAGACTTGTCTATAGTCTGATATCCTGTCTAGTTTTGTAGATCTAGATGAGTAGGGGCTCTGTAGCTTAGTAGTATAGTTTTGTTTGGGTTCTGTAGGGCGAGTATCCCGGTATTTTTACTTGGGAAACTCTAGGAATTTCTATCCACAATTTTGTCTAGATAGTTAGATTTGTTTGATTGGATGAGTTGGTTGCTATGGTTGTTAGCATATAATTAATATATGCTTGTGTTTTTAAAATTTAATCATTAATGAGATTATTAAATTACCTTTGTTTTAAATTTCGGGGACGAAATTCTTTTAAGGGGGAAGGAATGTGATATTCCGGAATTTTTGGCAATATCAATTTAAAAATCTATATTAAAAATTAAATTTGATTTGATAATTTTTATTAATAAAATTTGAATCGATTTAGTAATCTTCTTTTAATAAACATTTAATTTGTGAATGTATCATTTTAAAAACTAATAAATTGTTTTCTATTTATAATGTATATATATTTATATATATTGTAAATAGATGAGCTTTGTTAATTAATAAGGCATGTTTTATAATTCTAATATTTTGGTAATTCGGAAATTTTGATATATAACTTTTCAAATCTATTTTATAAATAACTATATGATTATAAACATAAGAAACTATGATTTGAAATTTAAAGATAGAGTGTTTTAATATTTTAAAATAAAATCTATTTTTATTTACATTAGAGTAAAGCTTTACCTTATTGATATTTGATTTATATATATATTTGTTAGGATGTAATCTAGATAATAATATTTAAACTAGATCATATTTATCAATACTAAATATAAGCATAAAATAAAATATATATATATGAGTAAATGCTTGATACTTAAACTTTAAAAAGAAATAAACAATAAATAAATACATATATAGAGAAGTACAAGACAATAAGTATGTAAGTTAAAAATAAATATTTATGTTAAAAATAGAAATAAATATACAAGTTAACATTATAACTATAACAACTTTAAAATGGACATAAAGATAAGTCTAGAATTATATAGTCTACATATATTTGCAGGCAAGTAATATACTATAGCAATGTATATGTGCAAGGCTAGAGAAAAATCATATAAGTACACACAAATAAGAAAGGGATAAGTATGCAAAGAAATATGTCAAAACAAATAAAAATACATGCAAGATGTACAAAATAAAATAAAGAAATGTTATTGTAAACATGATAAGGGACCACGGCATTTAATGCTTTCATTTCAAATTTGCTAGATAAATCATCTCAGCCTCCTTATGAAAAAAATATCTGACCCTTGTGTACAAATAAACATATCAGCCCTGTGTACTTGTTCTATTTATCAAGATTCTTTTTTCATTTTCGTTCATAAGACAATGCAAACCAGAAATCATGAAATCTGAAACCTTTTTCCTCAAAACTCAAACCCTGAAAACATCAAGCAACTAATCAGCAAAGTTCATCTCAACTAAGTTTCCAGTTTCAAGTTTTCAAAAGATCAAAAGCATTACCCAGTTTTCAAAATACAAAGCTGTTTAAAAAGCCTCTGTTCAATCTGTTTCAAATTTCTGGGCTCTATTCATCATTTTTTTTTCTGGTGAGTAACATCACTTTTTAAAAAGTTTAAGTATTTGAATAAATATGGTTGCATGCTATTTTCTGAATATATGTGAATCTTCTGGCATTTCCTGTGTATATATATGTGAATGTTTAAATGCGTGCATGTATCTGTGTTCCCTGTTTTAGTTTCCAAGTTCAAAGTTTTACTCAAAATTCAATATCTCTTGATCCAGTTACTGTTAGGACTTAGGATTTAAACTAAAGTTGTTTGTTTAATCATGAACTAGAGTTTAAATTTTTATTTAAATAAATTAAAACTGAAACTGCTCTGGAAAACAAATTAGAACAGGAAAGGGTGGGTTATGTAAAAATTCAAATATCTTAAATCATTGTTTTAGACATATGATCCGAAACATCTTCCAAATTGATGATTTTCGGAAGTAAAATTATAATTTTTAGTTTGGGTTTGAAAGAGTATGGTGGAATTGATCAGAAAATAGGAATTGGGTGATTTCTGATGATCCAAGTGATCAGGAAGGATGGGGTTTCCACTGGAGGTAGTGGAGTGATGTGTGAGCTCGGCAAAATTGTCAGAAGGGGGAATACACCACTGTGGCGGCGGCAGATGGTCGTTGAAGTTTTTAACCCTAGTTTTGGGTTTGATCGAAAATGAGTTCATCCCATCGCCTCTGGTGGATCGAGTTCCACCAGATTCTGGGAATGGTGGCGTGGTTGTCTGACGAAGCCAAGGACGTGGTGGTGCGATGTCCAGTGATCGGAGAAGTGAGGTTCGAGACATTTTCTAGTGATGATTGCTGGTTCCAGTTTCTGTTGAATGGCTTGATTTCGTTTGTGAGCTTGTGCTTGAGACTGGGATGTTAGGATCGATGATGCAGGTGATCGTGGATGTGTGGGAAGTGTAGGCGATGGTCGGAGCCTCACCGTGGATGGTGCAGGGTGCACGGTGCATATCTGGAGTCTGATGAAGTTGGGTTTGAAGCAGAGTGAGTTGCTCGAGTCGATTTGTGAGTTGCTCGAAGATTTTTGGATTTGGCTCGAAGTCTTTAGGGTATGGGCTCGGGTTAAATATTTTAGTTACAGGTTTTAAAACCTGTCAGTTTTTAAAATTGTTAAATGAATTTTTAAATTGGAAGCAAGATTTTAAATTAAGTTTAAAGTCAAACTTTGAGGTATGAATTCAAATTAACTTTTGGATCCTAGTTTTAAAATAAATAAGTTTAAAAATTTAAATTGTTTAAACAAGTTTCAATGTTTAAAGTATGTTTTAAATGAAATGGTTTTTCAATAAAATGTTTAAACTTATTTATATAAAATTCTTTATAAAAGTTCCTTTAACATTTGAATTTAAGAGGTTTATAAAATTGATTTAATTTTGATTGAAGTTAAATTTGTATTCATTTTAAATCTTAAATTTAAAAATGGAATTTAAAAGTAAATTTAAGAGTGAAATGTTTTTGAATGCATATGTTAATGATATTTAAAGTCATTAATAAAATAATGATTTATCCTAAAGATAATTTAAATTTTCAATGATTAATATAGTTAGTTAATTAATTAATGATTTTATAATAATTAATTGGTAATTATGGATTGTTAGTTAATTAATTTAAGAGTTAATTAATTAAGTAATTAAGGGTTAAGTTAATTAATTAAGGAATAAGTAATTTGTAATTGAAGATCATTAATTAGATAAGATTTGATTATTAATTAATGATTAGGAATAAATTAATCAAGTAATTAAGGATAAATTAAGTTACAGTTAAACACTTAATTAATTAAATATTTAGAGATTAATTAATGTGTAATTAAAGATTAATTGATTTTAATTTATAATGATTAATCTAAGTTTAAATTACTTAAGAAAGGTAATTAAAGAATTGTAAATAGTTAATGAAGACCATTAACTAAGGATTATTTAACAATTAATTAATGTGATTAATTTTAATAATTAATTTGATTAATTAATTAAACATAATCAATTGTGAAATTGTTTAAGTGTAATTACTTAATGAAGTAATTAAAGGAATTAATTACTTAAGGTAATTAATTAAATAAATTTGATTAGTTTAAGTTAATTAATTAAGTTTAATTAATGTAAGATAATCACTGGATGATTTGATAAGTAATTACTTAATGTAATCAATGAAGTGTAATTACTTAGTGAAGTAATTAATTCAAATGACCCTCTCTTTTGTACCTTAATTTTGTAAGGATTTTTTTTACATAGAGATATATATATATATTCATATATATATATATATTTCTGAAGCCTAGAGTCATTTTATTCCCTTTTTATCTATACAACTTATCCAGGATCAAAATCTATACCAATATAAATATATCAGTATATTCATAAGGATATGCACACACATGTGAAGATGCATGTGCCTCTCTTATTTGAATCAGAGTTCTGGTAAACAAGAGGATAATTTGATTGATTAAATTTAATCAATCCACACATAGTTCAATTTAATTCATGCAATAAAATTCCATCCATATATGTAACAATATGATTTTTAACTCTTGATTCCCTACTAAATTCTCTATGAAGTATAATTCCTAGAAACCAGATAATTGTTTTATGATTATCTATAAATTAATGGTGTAGTGCTTGTGCTCTGAAAACTGATATAAGTTTCTATCATTATCTATATTTGATTTTCTTATAAAATCTGTTTAGGGTACTAACTCTTTTCTGGATTATTATTAAGTGATATATCATATTCCAAAAACTTATTTCTTTGATGCCAGGATGCTAAGCTAAATGAAATGCAAACTTAAGTGGGTTTCCTGTAACCATGGATATCCAAAACATGGCTCAACCAAACTCTTTGTTCTGGTATAACCCATATGGCCTTAAAAATGCATTTTGATCAAAGCCTGAGTGAAAAGAAATTCAGATTCATGTTAAAAATACAAAGGTAACTGGTGTGCTACTATCTGTACAAAGCATGTTTAAATGTGCATATATATGCAACTATTATGGACCTTGCTTTCAACTCCTATATTATAGATTTTTCCTTTATTTAAAAAAAAAACAAGGTACAAAACATTTTTATAGAACAAATTGAATTATGGAAACATTGCAGACACATAAATAAATTTTCTCTATGCTTATCAATTCTTGTATACAAATGTCATGGTGGAAGAGTAAATCATATAATTTACTGAGACTCAACTATCCAGATTTCCCCAAAACTTAACCCTTTTCAAAGACTCAAGATTGACTAATACATTTATCAAATGTAATCCGTCCTATTTGTCATAGAGTTCTTGCTCAAATTTACTTACAAAATCATAGGTTAGCTTCTTCATTTTTTTTCTTCAGATAATCTCTAAATTCATAAACTCCAAATTACAAGTCAATTCCTTAGAAAAACACTTAGCAAAATATTCCTTCAACATTCAATATTTAAATACAAGTGATAATTAAAAATATCAATACATGCAGATTTCATCTTTTAAGCTTTTATCTAACAAATTTTTAGCATGCTATAATCTTCTTCTCAAAGTCTTGCTCCTACTTCTACTTAGTTGCTGCAGTCCCTGAAAATGCATTTGAAGCTGCCCCATATTAAATGAGACACCCCATATGCCATTAGCACACTAGGGTCAGACACATGTCTGGTATGAGAAAATCCACTAAAACAATTTGTAAATCATGTTAAAGTTTAAACATGTATATATGTATATAGCTCTGCCTTTTGAAAACAAATAAGTCATGTGTGCATGTTCTGTGTCAATGTACAGGTGCACACTTAAATCTGCCTTTCCAGAAACCTCAAAGAGATATGGTACACTCATACATTCATACAACTCAGTCATAAATCAAATAAGCATCCACCAAAACAGAGAGATCACCAAAATGAATTTAAGTCCGAAAGGCATCACTTTGTAGCAGTATAAACCCCGGTCGGTGATGAAACTAGTGTGGTCTTGGTCGGGAGCATGCATAGGAAATTGTTTATATCCTGAGTATACATCCATAAAAGATAGGAGTTCGTGCCCGGCTGTGCTGTCGACAAGTTGGTCGATTCTGGGAAGCGGGAAGCAATCCTTTGGGCAGGCGTCGTTTAGGTTGGAGAAGTCAATGCAGGTCCGCCACTTCCCATTAGCCTTTTTTACTAGTACCGGGTTGGCAATCCATTCTGGGTAAACAGCTTCTCGTATGAAGTCATTGGTGAGTAGATTCTTTACTTCTTCATCGAGGGCTGCTGATCGCTCTGCCCCCATACTTCTCTTTTTTTGTTTTACAGGCGCCTTGGTAGGATCAATGTTTAATACGTGGCATGCTATGTCGAGGGAGATTCCGGTCATGTCAGCGTGTGACCAAGCGAATACATCCAAGTTGTGGCGGAGAAAATCAATGAGTTGTTCCTTCAGTTCAGCTTTCAGCTGGGACCCAATTTTCAGTAGCCTACTTGAGTCGTGCTTGTCTACAGATATAAACTCCATAGCTTCTGCAGGCTCGGCGGTGGCCTCCTCCTCTTTGTCCCTAGGGTCTAATTCATTGAAAGGGTCGCTGGTGTATCGAAGAGGAGGGGCTTCCTTTAGTTTCTATGCTTCAAGGCTTTTTGTGCAGAGGGCAATCTCTACACCTTTCCCTTTATCTTTCCTGTGGTTGTTGCGAAGTTCGGTTACATAGCAGTCTCGTGCAATATCCTGGTCTCCTTCCACTTCCCCTACCCCATTGTCTGTTGGAAATTTCATTTTCAGGCACCATGGGGCTAGGATAATCTGGAAGTCAGACAAGGCTGGTCTTCCTAAGAAGGCGTTGTAGGCCGAATGGTTTTCTATCAGCACAAACGTCTGTTTCCTCACAACGGAGCGGGGATGGCTTCCAATCTCAACAAAGAGGTCCAGCTGCCCGAGGGGCATCTTCGCATCTCCAGTGAAACCGTGTAGTGGTTTATCACAGGGAGATACATCCTTCATTGATAGCTTCATTTTGTCGAATGTGTGTTTGAACAGGATATTTACAGAGCTTCCAGTGTCTACCAGGATTCGGTAAACTTCGGCGGGACCGAGTCGGGCAGAGATAACCATGGGATCCATGTGAGGGTACTGTCTTCCTTCTAGGTCACGTTTACTGAATGTGATGTCATCACTTTCTTTCCGCTTTGGGTGGCGCTCTTCTATAACCGTATTGACACAGTCTTTATTGTCTCTAAGCGACTTCCCATATCTTTCCATCTCTCTCCAACTTCTGTCTGCGATGTGCGGACCTCCTGAGATGGTATGGACCACTATCTTCTCTTGACTAGAGCTGCTAGCGTTGCGGTTTCCTCTGTCGGTCCCTGGTGAGGGTAGCCTTGGGTTTTCATTGGCAGGAGCTGGAGTCCTGTCTTGACTTTTTACATAACGTTTCAGTTTCTTCCTTCCGATGTGTTCCTCAATCAGATCTCGGAGATGATGGCATTCGTTGGTATCATGTCCGTGAGATTCGTGGAAGCGGTAGAATTTTCCAGACTTCTGTGCGTTATCTGATTCCTTCTTGTATGGTGGGCGTTTGTATCTAACTTCGCCTTGGGTGGCAAGGAAGATATTTTCGACGGTCTCGTTCAAAGGGGTGTAAGTGTCGAATCTTGGTCCTGGCCGATATAGACGCTTTTCTACCTTCTTGCCCCCAGCATTGTCTCTGGAATCATTTCTTCGAACGTCCCTCGCCACAGCAGGGGCGTTGCCATGGGTCGTCTTACTTTGCTGTCCTGACTGCCCCTCAACGGCAGCATCCTCAAGCCTCATGTATTTCCCGGCTTCATGGAAGAAATCGGGTAAAGTAGCTGGTTTTTCTTTTGTCAACCTTCTAGCAAATTTAGTGTCCGGATGCACTCCACTGCAGAGGGCCATTAGGATAAGCTTCTCATCGGCATCTTGAACTGCGGCTGCTGCGGCGTTGAATCTGGTTAGGTATTGCTGCAGCTTTTCTCCAGGTTTCTGTTTGACGCTGGATAAGGAATAAGCGTCCTTAGGTTGCTCTACATGAATGCGGAATTGACTGATAAATTTTTCTTTCAACATTTCCCATGAGCTGATGGATCCTTGGGGTAGATGACAGAACCAGGAGGTAGCAAGATCTGCTAAGAAGAGCGGAAAGCATTTGCACAGTACTCCCTCTGTTGCTCCACTCATGAGCATATGCTGCGTGTACCTCTGTAAGTGTACAACGGGATCGGAGGTTCCTTTGTAGGGTTCCATTGTTGGCATCTTCCATTCTCGGGGGGTGATAGCAATTTCGATATTGCGGGCGAAAGGGCTGGTTACCCTAGCGCCTATCCCTCGATCTCTTTGTTCCCGTTGGACACACTCTCTGAATAAGCGTGCCATCCTTTCATCAGAACTTGGAGCAGATAGAAATGAGTTTGGTTCTGTTCTGTGGGATTGATTCCGTCCAGACGTCCTGTAGGGATGGTATCGTCTATCATTCCTCATATTTTCCAGTGGCTGCCTTTGATCTTCTGGGAGCACGCTTGGGTCAGCTACAGTTGGCCCTTGCCTTGATCTCCCCCTGTTGGGTTCTGATCTAAGCACTTCCTCGGGTCCAACTTCGGGCTGAACTCTAGCTCGGCCCCGTTCACTGGTGTTTCTGTGGTTAGGCAGCATGACAGGCTCAGCTACAGTTGACCTTCGCCCGGTACCTTCCCCGTTGGGTTCGGTACCAAACGTTTCCTCAGGCCTAACTTCGGGCTGTGCTCGGTCTCGGCTCCTACCACGGCTACTTCTGCCGTTAGCTCCTTCGAAGAAGGAAGATCTTTGCTGTCTCTGAGATCCTCCAGACTGGGACTCGCCCCATGATTCAGTGTTGCGGTTGGATTCTTCAGCATCCCTCAAGCGTGACATGAGATGGTCCACCAAGGCTTCCTGCTGGGACGTGAAGCGGTTAGTTACTTCAACAACAACTCTGTCCAAATCTGCCCTAGTAATTGCTGTAGGTTGTTCTGTGGCAGGAGTGGTTGGGTTAGCCTGTCCTTCATTTGTTACCGTTGCTGGAGGAGGACGATTTACTTGATTCGTGACAGCTGGATCTGGAAGACTGTTGGATGCGATGTTTTTTCCTTTGTTAACATCTTTTCTCTATTTGGGAGGCATGTTTTCCAAGTGGCGGACGATGCTGTTAGGAAAACTTGTTAAGTAGATGAAGCTGAAGCTTCGAGCTTCTAGTTCTCAGTGAAAGCACCAAAAATGTTTGCACAAAAAATGGACAAACACCTCAAAGTTGTATGATTTAGTAGATCTTATGTTTTTCTTAGTTATTTGAGCTATTTATGCAAATATATGAAAAGCAGGGGCTAAACTGTAAAAAGACACGCAAATTTATAGTGGTTCAGCCAGAATGTGCCTACGTCCACTTTATATGTTATTTCTCTTCTCTTCTTTTGATTACAAGTACAAAGCTTTGATACAAGTAAAAGAAAGTTGTTTGAAAGTTCCTTCCGTGCTTGAGCTCTCAAACTTGTCCTCCCTTGTTGTACCCCTGCCCCTCTATTTATAGAGTGAGGCTGGGGGTAGGGGTCTTGGAGGTATATAGCAGCTGGTGGGCCTGGGCTGCTACAATCTGGCCTGGCAGTGCTCGGGCTTGGTAGGGCTTTGATTCGGTGGTTGGAGACGAAGTTTGGACCGGCACTAGCTGATTCGGTGGTTGGAGACGAAGTCTGGACCGGCACTAGCTGGTTCGGTGGTTGGAGACGAAGTCTGGACCGGCACTAGCTGGTTCGGTGGTTGGAGATGGAGTCTGGATCGGCACTAGCTGGTTCGGTGGTGAGAAAATAGCCCAACATTTGCCCCCCAAAGCGAGGCATATGCCAGCGTATGTCTCGCTTTGTTTTGGTTCGGTCATTCTTATCCGGTCCTTATGCCGAGTCTGTTGGTCCGGTAGTTCGCCTTCGACTATAAGTAGGGGATTAGGGCTTCCGATATTTCCTACCAAACACGACAACCGAGCCAACTCCTCTTGCCGAATCAAAGTGTTTAGCAGAACCAAAGAACTTCTTTTCACCGAATCAGGTATCGATCTTATACTTTCCTGCCGAATATGTTATTCACCGAATGGGCTTGGGGGCTCTGAGTGCCGAATGAATTCACATACTTGTTTATTTTCGAATGAAACTGATACCGGATGGGTCTTTTACCGAATGAAGTCATACACTTGTCTATATCCGAATGAAAATGATACCGGATGGGACTTCTACCGAATGAAGTTATATACTTGTCTATATCCGAACGAAAATGATACCGGATGGGACTTCTACCGAATGAAGTTATATACTTGTCTATATCCGAACGAAAATGATACCGGATGGGACTTCTACCGAATGAAGTTATATACTTGTTTATATCCGAACGAAAATGATACCGGATGGGACTTCTACCGAATGATAATGGAAATTTGAGCATTTATGAGTGCAACTCTAGAACGCACACACTCGCTTCTTTACTTCCTTTAGTCTAACGACATTCTTCTTTGTGTCTGCAGATAATGTCTCGTAAAGCGGAAACTCGATCAGACAAGAAGAAATCCGGGGGCAAAGGAAGTTCCTCTGCCATGCCCCCAGCTCAGCCGAATCCAGAACGTCACGGACCTGCCCCGAGATCACTAGTGGACGGGTACGGCCCTCAGGAACTTCTAAACTCCCCGCCCGATTGTTTTCCTAGCTCCCTTAAGGAAGAGCAGCTTGATGTCATCTCTCGCTCTTTCGGAATTGACAGGGCGCGAATGCTGTTGCCAGGGAAAGATGTTATGCCATACGACCCTCCTGAAGGGTTCTTTGCTTACAGCAGATACCACTGCATGTGTGGTGCCATTCCGCCTCTTAACGCCTGGGTAACCAGCTTCCTCACATATCTCAAGGTGGCCCCATTCCAGCTTCAACCCAACTCCTATGCTATACTGGTGAGCCTCTTCGTTATTTTTCAGAGGAAGTATGGTCGTGCCCCTTCCAACCGGGAGATCCGGTACTTGTATAATCTAAGGGGCTATAAGAAGGGGTCTCCGTACATTAGCCTGGAGTCGGCCGTGACCTTCAAACCGGTCTTGGATTTGTATTCTAAATTCAGCATGTTCAAGAAAGAATGGTTCTTTGTCAGGGACGACTCCGTTTCAATTCGGCGCTTTACTTCTGGATGTAAGTTGATGCTTTTACTTATAATTTCCATTCTGATTGCGATGCTTCTTCTCATACTCTCTCATTTTTGCTAGCGACAGGTGGCTTTGCGATTGTGGAGACTGACCGCCTGGTTCAGACGGCGGCTGAGATAGAAGCTATTCTTAGGAAATATAGATCATCTGCCTTCCTGATCAGAAATGCGATCCTTCTGGAGTACAACTTAATCCTCCCACAACAGTCAGTAGTTAAGCTGAGGGAGACGGCGGAGGAGAGGGCGGCTGCTCAGACCAAAGAAGGTGTTTCGGTGGAGAGTAGCAAGAGGAAACCTTTCACAAGACCTCCAGCTGTCGGAGGTAAGAAACTCAAGAAGTCGGACGGTCCCTCCCCCAGCAATTGTCCACTTACCCGGGAGGAGGAAGATATAGAGGAGGAAAAAGGCGAGGGTGGAGATGGTCGGGATGGTGACAAAGGTGGCGATGGCATTGGGGCCCTACTTCCTGGGCAAGCGGGCGAGATTCAGGAGTGGACGGATGATGCATTCCACCAGGCTTTCGAGGGGCTGGATGGAGATCCGGCTTTGGTAGAGAAAACCGGGAAGGCGGACAAGGCCGGGACTGGTGCAAGTGAGTCTTCTCCGACCATTCCAGCCAAGGTGGCTCCGACGACTCAAGGTGAACTCTTGACTCCTGCATGCTTCATTAATGATAGGGACTTAGGAATATTTTATGACCCACTCCCGTCCTGGAATGAAATTCAGGACTTATTGCAGTATCCTACTCCTCCCCAGGGTTTGTACAACCACAGCTGTGTTTCTTTTCCTTTTTTAACTTGTAATTTACCGCGTTTCTTGAATCATATAGTGATGTAAGTTTGTGACGCTTGTTCTTTATATCAGGAGCAGGCAAGACATCCAAAGCCTCAGACCTTCGACACAGGCTTGAGCAATATAAGCTTTCCAAAACTTCTGCTAAGCCGAAGCCCTCGACCCAACGCTCTGGGGATGTAGTCGGCTACCGTCCTCTTCTTGGGGTCATCGAAGAGGGTATTCAGCAGAGGAAGAGGAGTCATCCTTTATCCGAACCTTCACCCGGTCCTCAGCTTCCGGCTCAGCCTCTTCATGATATCACTGAAGAGGGTAGCGAGTTTGCACCCTCTCCGCACCCGTCCAGAAACCCTTCCGTTACTCATATCGACCGTCCTGACTTGGCTCGTAATCCATTTGTGGGTCATCCTGATCTGGATCCAGGTTCCCACGACATTACCTTTGATGAGGTTACTGGTGAGCACCTTCTTCCCCGCAATCCCATGGTACGGGTGCTTGATGAAGCTAAGTCCTTAGATCTCGATTTACTCACTACTCGTATAGTCACTATGGGAGACGAGGCCAAGGCTAATATTGATCGGGTGGCGGAGGAGACCAAGAAGCTGATGGGGCATCATGCCCGGCTGGTTAAGGCCGGAGAGGAGATTGGGAGCGCCAATATCCGACTTCGATTGGTGGTTTCGGATCAGGCCAAACAGCTTGCGGATCAGGCTATTCAGATTTCTCAGCATGAGGCAGCTACTGGACGATTAAGGAAAACCATGGAAGAGGCCAGTCGGGCCGAATTGCGAAAAATGGAAGCTCCTTGCAAAGAACGGATTGACATGGCTATTGGCACGGTGGACGAGGTTCGGAAAGCGGATCTTGAGCAGGTGGAGGAATTGTCCGGAAAACTTGAGGCTGCAGAGCTTGCTCAAGCTAAGTTGAGGGAGGAGATGGAGGCAATGCGGGGATCCCTTCTAACCGACTGCTCGAGATACCGATCGGAGAGAGATGCTGCCGTTAGGAGGTTGTTGGCTTCCGAGGCCCGGACGAGGGAGTTTGAGGAGAATGAGGGGATGATGGACGAAATGCTTCAGGATATGTACTTCCGAACCTGCAAGCAGGGCAACCTATCCTGGATGGATGATTATCCCCGGATCATGGATAAGATCTATCTTCGGGCTTTGGAGGAGGCCAAGGCCGATGCGGATAAAGTTGGTGGTGTGGCCTTCAGCATGGATGCGGTCACTGCCCAGTTTGCCAAGGAGGAGAAGGTGGCGGTGAAGGAAGGTATGCGGTTGCTTGCTGCTGAGGAGGTTGGCGTGCAGGTAGAGGATGATGATCAGGATAGTCAGGAAGCAGGTGCTGGTAAGTCTCTCTTTTTAGTTTCTCCGTCAATTTGGTTGATTATTGCTAATGAGTCCTTTCTTTGACTGGACAGGGGGTCAACAGGACAAGGATAAAGCTCCACTGCAGCCAGCCCCTTGATTATATCTGAAAAAACTCTTTTTGTGGGTTTGACAGGGTTAGGGTTGTATATGTTAGTCGAAAAAAATAGTAAAGTAGCCTTTGTCTTATCTTTGTTATGGTCATTCAAAACCTTTGGTTGTTTGCCACATGTAATAAATAGTCTTATTTTTGACGTGTAATTCTTTAACTTGGGCTGATTTTCTTGAATGTTTGTTGCTTTTTCGACATGTTGTAGGAGAAATATAGCTATGCGTATTCTTGCAATTGAGTTGTGTTTGATGTCAGGTTTTGGTTTTAAAACATAATTTCATGACTTGTAATATTAGTGTGTGGTGTGAACAAATTATAGTCATGCATTTGTACATAAAGGAAGAAAATACCGCCTTTCATGTTATGTTTGTAGATGGCAGTTTCGAACATCTTGTATGACTGAGCATGGAAAGTAGTTGAATGCCCTGCCATCTGATTGTGGATCCACGCATCCATTGGCGAGTGTCTTCTACTCCGTATCCTGTACTTGATGGATTGTTATAGAGGATAGGAGGAAAGCTTTTTAAGTAAAATTGAAATATGTGAAATAGTAAAACTTCCAATCACGGAAGGCCTTCGATGTGCTTAAGTTCGTGGCAAACGGGTTTTGTAGTCACTTTCCCTAGCTGTGGGTCTTGGAGACATTCGTCACCCATCTTACGCCTCCGCGGGGAGTTAATTCTTTTTTACCACAGCCGTACTTAAGACACATCGGAGCCGAGATCGCGCACAGTAACTACCCGGGCCATTATGGCCCGCAATCGTGGGTATTATTCGATTTACTGTGGCCGGCTAGCGTGGGTGCCGATCGTCAAATGTGAACTGCCCCTGGCTGGCCACACCTTATGTTGGGGCTTATAGTCGGTTCACAGTTGCCGGCGAGCCTAACGCCGTAATGAGCTGCCTCGGCTATAGTCGGCCTTCTCGGTGGCTTATAATCGGCTCATTACAGTTGGCTTTAAGGGCCGTCGCGAGCAATGAGTTAACTCGCAGCAGAGGGATGCTGGAGCAAAAGTGTCTCATTGGCGAGGGCATAGATTCGCATAGTACCTGTTAGGTCTTGTCCAGGTGAAATTGTGTTGTGGAGTGCTTTGAATAGAAATGCTGTATACTTAGGATTTTGTTCAACAGAAAAGGATAAAGTTAACAAGCAGCCAAGATACAAAGGAACAAGTTAAAAAAGAGATAAGGTTTTTTAAAGTGGTTCGGCACGAAAAGGCCTACGTCCACTGATTCTCTTTGTTAATTCACTTCATATGGGCAATACAAGTTAAGAAAGTATCGACGGAGGTGTTGGATGTTCCATGCCCTCTGGAACACCTCTCCGTCCACTGTTGACAAAATATAGGCTCCGTTGTGGAGATCTTTATGAATTACATATGGTCCATCCCAGATTGGGTCTAGTGCTCCAGGGCGAGGGAAGATTCGTTTGAGGACAAGATCCCCTTCCTGCAAGGTACGATGCTTGACTTTGGAGTTGTATTGTGCTGCCACTTTTTGCTTGTGGGCTGCTGTTTTGAGGACTGCATCGTTTCTTCTCTCCTCGATTAGATCCAAAGACATGTGAAGGAGTTCTTCGTTCTCTTCTGGGTTATAGTGGATCCGACGGTGGGAAGGCACAATAGTTTCTACTGGGAGCATAGCCTCCGATCCGTATGCCAAAGAGAAAGGAGTGTGCCCTGTCGATGTTCTGAAAGATGTGCGGTAGGCCCATAGTGCCGTAGGGAGTTCATCCACCCAAGCGCCCTTTGACTTTTCGAGCTTCTTTTTGATCAGAGCTTTCAGAATTTTGTTGACTGCTTCGACTTGTCCGTTTGCCTGGGGATATGCTACGGATGAGAAGCTTTTATGAATTCTGTGTTCTTGGCACCAGTTGGCGAATTCCTCGTTGTCAAACTGAAGTCTGTTGTCTGATATGATTTTGAGTGGGACTCCGTACCTGCATAGAACATTTTTAATCAAGAAGTTAATAACTTTTGCTGAAGATACTTTATTCAGAGGTTCTGCTTCCACCCATTTGGTGAAATAATCAACTGCCACTATAGCATATTTGGCCCTGCCTCGGCCCATTGGTAGCACGCCGATTAAGTCAATTCCCCATATTGCGAAGGGCCAAGGGCTGGTCATTTGAGTAATCTCAGTTGTTGGTAGCCGTGGAATCTTAGCAAATTTTTGGCATCTGTCACATCTCTTGACAAAATCTAAGGCGTCCTTGCTTAAGGTGGGCCAGAAATATCTGTATCGGAGTATCTTTTTTGCTAATGTTTGCCCCCCGGTGTGATCTCCACAGCTCCCCTGATGGATGTTGGATAAGATTTCCTTGGCTTCCCTTCCGGCGACACACCTTAATAATGGGTTAGAGAAACCGCGTCGATAGAGGATGTCTTCTTGTATTATATAGCGGGACGCTTTTCTCAAGATTTTCTTGACTTCATTACGCCCGTTGGGTAGAGTGCCACTTTGTAGGTAGTCTTGGATGGGAGTCATCCAAGTTGCTTCTTCGATTGCAGCTATCAGATTCACTTGCTCAAAACTCGGGGCCAGTTGCTTTGAGATGGTTACTGCCCCGAAGATGGTGATGTCTCTCACACTTGCTTGCTTTGCCAGTTCATTGGCCTCTTGGTTCTCTTCCCGAGGGATGTGTTTGACTAAGTACTGATCCAATCGGCTGAGAAGCAACTTGGTCTTCTTTAGATATGCTATGAGTCGTTCCTCTCGAGCTTGGAATTCTCCTAGTATTTGATTAACAATAAGTTGAGAATCGCTGTGAAGACACAAAGAATTGGCTCCGATTTCTATGGCAATTTCTAGTCCAGCTATCACTGCTTCATATTCTGCATCGTTGTTGGTGGCAGCGAACTCCAGCCTTATAGCATAGTGCAGTTTATTTCCCCTGGGAGTGATTATTACCACACCTGCCCCCGAGCCTTGTTCGTTAGATGCACCGTCCACAAAGAGATTCCACTTGATATTTTCTATTATTTCCAATTGCTCCCTATCCTCGTTGGTAGTGAATTCTGCAATGAAATCAGCCATGGCTTGTCCCTTGATGGCGGTGCGAGGGTGATAGGTGATATCATACTGACTTAGCTCGATGCACCATTTAAGTAGTCGCCCAGAAGTGTCAGGACGATGGAGTACCTGCCTCAATGGTTGATCGGTCAGAACTTTGATGGAATGGGACTGGAAGTACTGACGCAGTTTTCGCGATGTGATTAGTAAACAGTATGCTAACTTCTCAAGCTTAGGATATCTAACTTCGGCCCCAGTAAACCTTTTGCTGACGAAGTAAACTGGTCGTTGCGTGCGGTTGTCTTCCCTTACCAAGGCAGCGCTCAGGGCGTGGGATGACACAGCGAGGTATAGGTATAATTCTTCTCCTTCGCTTGGAGTTGAGAGCACCGGTGGTTTCTGGAGGTGTTCGATTAAGTGAAGAAAAGCGGTCAGGCACTCGTCAGTCCACTCGAACTTTCCTTTATCTTTCTTTAGGGCTTCGAAAAAGGGGACGCACTTGTCCGTTGCCTTGGAGATGAATCGGCTTAGGACGGCCACTTTTCCATTTAGGCTTTGCATTTCCTTTCGGGTGGAAGGTATCTTGATATCCCTTAGCGCTCGGACTTGTTCAGGGTTTGCTTCTATCCCTCTGGCATGAACGATGAATCCTAAGAATTTCCCTGACGACACACCGAAGGAGCATTTTAGTGGATTCAACTTCATTCCATATTGCCGAAGTACTTGAAACATCTCGCCTAGGTGGCTTACGTGATCTTTGGCCTTCCTTGACTTTACCAGCATGCCATCCACATATACTTCCATAGTTTGTCCTATTAGCCCTGCAAACATCTTGTTGACGAGGCGCTGGTAGGTGGCTCCTGCATTTTTAAGTCCGAAAGGCATCACTTTGTAGCAGTATAAACCCCGGTCGGTGATGAAACTAGTGTGGTCTTGGTCGGGAGCATGCATAGGAATTTGGTTATATCCTGAGTATACATCCATAAAAGATAGGAGTTCGTGCCCGGCTGTGCTGTCGACAAGTTGGTCGATTCTGGGAAGCGGGAAGCAATCCTTTGGGCAGGCGTCGTTTAGGTTGGAGAAGTCAATGCAGGTCCACCACTTCCCATTAGCCTTTTTTACTAGTACCGGGTTGGCAATCCATTCTGGGTAAACAGCTTCTCGTATGAAGTCATTGGTGAGTAGATTCTTTACTTCTTCATCGAGGGCTGCTGATCGCTCTGCCCCCATACTTCTCTTTTTTTGTTTTACAGGCGCCTTGGTAGGATCAATGTTTAATACGTGGCATGCTATGTCGGGGGAGATTCCGGTCATGTCAGCGTGTGACCAAGCGAATACATCCAAGTTGTGGCGGAGAAAATCAATGAGTTGTTCCTTCAATTCAGCTTTCAGCTGGGACCCAATTTTTAGTAGCCTACTTGAGTCGTGCTTGTCTACAGATATAAACTCCATAGCTTCTGCAGGCTCGGCGGTGGCCTCCTCCTCTTTGTCCCTAGGGTCTAATTGATTGAAATGGTCGCTGGTGTATCGAAGAGGAGGGGCTTCCTTTAGTTGCTATGCTTCAAGGCTTTTTGTGCAGAGGGCAATCTCTACACCTTTCCCTTTATCTTTCCTGTGGTTGTTGCGAAGTTCGGTTACATAGCAGTCTCGTGCAATATCCTGGTCTCCTTCCACTTCCCCTACCCCATTGTCTGTTGGAAATTTCATTTTCAGGCACCATGGGGTTAGGATAATCTGGAAGTCAGACAAGGCTGGTCTTCCTAAGAAGGCGTTGTAGGTCGAATGGTTTTCTATCAGCACAAACGTCTGTTTCCTCACAACGGAGCGGGGATGGCTTCCAATCTCAACAAAGAGGTCCAGCTGCCCGAGGGGCATCTTCGCATCTCCAGTGAAACCGTGTAGTGGTTTATCACAGGGAGATACATCCTTCATTGATAGCTTCATTTTGTCGAATGTGTGTTTGAACAGGATATTTACAGAGCTTCCAGTGTCTACCAGGATTCGGTAAACTTCGGCGGGACCGAGTCGGGCAGAGATAACCATGGGATCCATGTGAGGGTACTGTCTTCCTTCTAGGTCGCGTTTACTGAATGTGATGTCATCACTTTCTTTCCGCTTTGGGTGGCGCTCTTCTATAACCGTATTGACACAGTCTTTATTGTCTCTAAGCGACTTCCCATATCTTTCCATCTCTCTCCAACTTCTGTCTGCGATGTGCGGACCTCCTGAGATGGTATGGACCACTATCTTCTCTTGACTAGAGCTGCTAGCGTTGCGGTTTCCTCTGTCGGTCCCTGGTGAGGGTAGCCTTGGGTTTTCATTGGCAGGAACTGGAGTCCTGTCTTGACTTTTTACATAACGTTCCAGTTTCTTCCTTCCGATGTGTTCCTCAATCAGATCTCGGAGATGATGGCATTCGTTGGTATCATGTCCGTGAGATTCGTGGAAGCGGCAGAGTTTTCCAAACTTCTGTGCGTTATCTGATTCCTTCTTGTATGGTGGGCGTTTGTATCTAACTTCGCCTTGGGTGGCAAGGAAGATATTTTCGACGGTCTCGTTCAAAGGGGTGTAAGTGTCGAATCTTGGTCCTGGCCGATATAGACGCTTTTCTACCTTCTTGCCCCCAGCATTGTCTCTGGAATCATTTCTTCGAACGTCCCTCGCCACAGCAGGGGCGTTGCCATGGGTCGTCTTACTTTGCTGTCCTGACTGCCCCTCAACGGCAGCATCCTCAAGCCTCATGTATTTCCCGGCTTCATGGAAGAAATCGGGTAAAGTAGCTGGTTTTTCTTTTGTCAACCTTCTAGCAAATTTAGTGTCCGGATGCACTCCACTGCAGAGGGCCATTAGGATAAGCTTCTCATCGGCATCTTGAACTGCGGCTGCTGCGGCGTTGAATCTGGTTAGGTATTGCTGCAGCTTTTCTCCAGGTTTCTGTTTGATGCTGGATAAGGAATAAGCGTCCTTAGGTTGCTCCACATGAATGCGGAATTGACTGATAAATTTTTCTTTCAACATTTCCCATGAGCTGATGGATCCTTGGGGTAGATGACAGAACCAGGAGGTAGCAAGATCTGCTAAGAAGAGCGGAAAGCATTTGCACAGTACTCCCTCTGTTGCTCCACTCATGAGCATATGCTGCGTGTACCTCTGTAAGTGTACAACGGGATCGGAGGTTCCTTTGTAGGGTTCCATTGTTGGCATCTTCCATTCTCGGGGGGTGATAGCAATTTCGATATTGCGGGCGAAAGGGCTGGTTACCCTAGCGCCTATCCCTCGATCTCTTTGTTCCCGTTGGACACACTCTCTGAATAAGCGTGCCATCCTTTCATCAGAACTTGGAGCAGATAGAAATGAGTTTGGTTCTGTTCTGTGGGATTGATTCCGTCCAGACGACCTGTAGGGATGGTATCGTCTATCATTCCTCATATTTTCCAGTGGCTGCCTTTGATCTTCTGGGAGCACGCTTGGGTCAGCTACAGTTGGCCCTTGCCTTGATCTCCCCCTGTTGGGTTCTGATCTAAGCACTTCCTCGGGTCCAACTTCGGGCTGAACTCTAGCTCGGCCCCGTTCACTGGTGTTTCTGTGGTTAGGCAGCATGACAGGCTCAGCTACAGTTGACCTTCGCCCGGTACCTTCCCCGTTGGGTTCGGTACCAAACGTTTCCTCAGGCCTAACTTCGGGCTGTGCTCGGTCTCGGCTCCTACCACGGCTACTTCTGCCGTTAGCTCCTTCGAAGAAGGAAGATCTTTGCTGTCTCTGAGATCCTCCAGACTGGGACTCGCCCCATGATTCAGTGTTGCGGTTGGATTCTTCAGCGTCCCTCAAGCGTGACATGAGATGGTCCACCAAGGCTTCCTGCTGGGACGTGAAGCGGTTAGTTACTTCAACAACAACTCTGTCCAAATCTGCCCTAGTAATTGCTGTAGGTTGTTCTGTGGCAGGAGTGGTTGGGTTAGCCTGTCCTTCATTTGTTACCGTTGCTGGAGGAGGACGATTTACTTGATTCGTGACAGCTGGATCTGGAAGACTGCTGGATGCGATGTTTTTTCCTTTGTTAACATCTTTTCTCTATTTGGGAGGCATGTTTTCCAAGTGGCGGACGATGCTGTTAGGAAAACTTGTTAAGTAGATGAAGCTGAAGCTTCGAGCTTCTAGTTCTCAGTGAAAGCACCAAAAATGTTTGCACAAAAAATGGACAAACACCTCAAAGTTGTATGATTTAGTAGATCTTATGTTGTTCTTAGTTATTTGAGCTATTTATGCAAATATATGAAAAGCAGGGGCTAAACTGTAAAAAGACACGCAAATTTATAGTGGTTCAGCCAGAATGTGCCTACGTCCACTTTATATGTTATTTCTCTTCTCTTCTTTTGATTACAAGTACAAAGCTTTGATACAAGTAAAAGAAAGTTGTTTGAAAGTTCCTTCCGTGCTTGAGCTCTCAAACTTGTCCTCCCTTGTTGTACCCCTGCCCCTCTATTTATAGAGTGAGGCTGGGGGTAGGGGTCTTGGAGGTATATAGCAGCTGGTGGGCCTGGGCTGCTACAATCTGGCCTGGCAGAGCTCGGGCTCGGTAGGGCTTTGATTCGGTGGTTGGAGACGAAGTTTGGACCGGCACTAGCTGATTCGGTGGTTGGAGACGAAGTCTGGACCGGCACTAGCTGATTCGTTGGTTGGAGACGAAGTTTGGACCGGCACTAGCTGATTCGGTGGTTGGAGACGAAGTTTGGACCGGCACTAGCTGATTCGGTGGTTGGAGACGAAGTCTGGACCGGCACTAGCTGATTCGGTGGTTGGAGACGAAGTCTGGACCGGCACTAGCTGGTTCGGTGGTTGGAGACGAAGTCTGGACCGGCACTAGCTGGTTCGGTGGTTGGAGACGAAGTCTGGACCGGCACTAGCTGGTTCGGTGGTTGGAGATGGAGTCTGGATCGGCACTAGCTGGTTCGGTGGTGAGAAAATAGCCCAACATTAATAATAACACTTTTGATTTTTCATGACTAAACCATTCAGTGAATCATTTCACTAAGACAAACATCCATGTTATAGCATTCCACAACATTCATAACTAAACAGACGCAAATAGGCAATTAAGTGAAATGTGTCTATTAAATAGATTCTGCACACACACACACACACACACACACATATATATATATATATATATATATTCTTGCATTTTTAAAAGGGATATAGACAACTAACATTGGCTTATGGCTTTTTGAGAGAGTTTTTCTTTTTGCAAACATCTGTGTTTTAGTTAAACTCAGAATGACTACTGAATCACAAAATTTATTTGCTATGTGTATGAATATCCATGTATTTTCATTGAATCAGGAGCATCAGCACATAGGCAACCCTATTGCACCCCTAATTCCTTTTTGTCTCAAGCCTCAGCACTTATACATAAGTATATTGCAGCTCACATGTTTATATTTTTCTGGGATAAGCCAAAACCAACACTACTTGCCTATATTCAACATTTGATTCTCTGGGTATTTACTTATGTTTTTAAACATTAACATATCAGAGAGATCTGGGTTTTTAAAACATATATATATACTAATAATACCTAGAACTTTCATATAATAAAATAAGCAGAACAACCAGCTAGAAGTCAAAACATTTTTTTTATCTCTGAAATCACAGATAGACAATCACATATGAAAATACATTTTTAAGAAAAATTAACTTATAAACTGGCTGCCTACATTAGGACTTAGTGCCTTAGATTTTTATGAGTGAGTTTTCTCACCTAGCTCTCTTTCACTTCTCAGTTGATTGACAAGCTTCTGCCTTCAACCCTTTTCTTCACTTGTTTTATATTTATATAATATATATATTTTTCTCAAGAGCTATTCGGGAAGAAGAGAAGGTTCCTCATATCAATGCTTATTTATGTAGGGTCCTTCTTAGGGTTTAAGGCACTAGCTAAAGACATTTTTGCCCATCAGAAATCATGCCATTTGCATTTTATCTAGACCGAAAATCTTACCCTCCTCGGCTTAAGTTTGTGAAGAGAAAAGTGGTTATATCCTTTTGGTTATTTTCAGAAATTTTGCTTTTCCAGAAAATACTTTTCCTCTTGTCTACTATCGTGCTAAATGTGTGACTTGATTTCCATTGGTTATTATATATATATATATATATATATATATATATATCAAGTATTCTTCCTAATTCTGCCTATACAAAACATATCTCTGTTTTATCTTATTTTCTATTTTTAGCTTTCACTCAAATGGTATGTACTTCCTTTATTTATTTATAAAAGGATTACTCCTTTTATATCTTCATTCTTTTCTTTCTGTTTATAATTCAAAAATGTATTTGTGTATTTTATTTTACTGATTTGAACTCTAGTATTTGATTAGCACACCTATATGTACATATAAGTCTTATAGAAATAATCAGTACACACATATATATCTATGCATTATTTTGTACTGACACACATGCACATGTACACTCAAATGCAATCAGTATCATATATATATATATATATATATTTATTCATATAGCTTTTTAAGGATTTACTCTATTTATCTATATATATATATGTTTATACCCATCAACATTTGTTCATTCATATCATTCAGGAATTTAGCTTCAATTCATGTGTATTCCCTATGCACACATGTACACCCATATAGTTACACCATATCAAGCCATATCAATTCCCCCTTTTCTTTTAAAATTAACTTAAAATTACTTTAAGCTTATTTATATTTTCAAAAATAAATTCCTAAAAATCTTGGGTCATTACATTCACCCTACCTTTTAGAAATTGTGTCCCACAATTTTCCTAAGCTTAAATTAATTTTAAATTTAATTCAGAGAACAATACATTCTCAACCAAATAAATTTTTGTCCTATCACAATAACTAAAAAATACAAGCATCCAAAAGGAAAGCAAATTAAAAATCAGAATTACCTTTAATCTGAAAATAGCTTAGGGTAGTTCATCCTAACTTTGTCTTCTAATTCCCATGTGTAATCATTGGGATCAAGACTCCACTGTACCTTCACAAGTTTCAATGATTTATTCCTCAACTTCTTCACATCCTTTGCCAAAATTCCCACTGGATCCTTTTCATAAACCAAATTAGGATTTATTTGCACTTGGGTTGGGGTCTCAAGAATTTCTGCCTTGTCATGAACCCACCTTCTCAATTGTGATACATGAAAAACATCATGCATCCCTTGCATGTTTTCTGGTAATTCCAACTTATATGCCAAGGAACCAATTCTTTCCAGAATTTTGTATGGTCCAATATATCTTGGGGTTAACTTGCCTTGTTTCCCAAACCTCAGTACATTTTTCATAGGTGAGATTTTAATGAAAACAAAATTTCCTACTTCATATTCCACCTGCTTCCTTTTCATGTCTGCAAATTTCTTTTGCCTATCTTGAGCTGCTGCCATTCTTCTCCTTACCAACTCGATTTTCTCTTTAGTTTCCTGTATGTACTCAGGTCCTAAAATAGCCCTTTCTCCTGCTTCCACCCAACATACATGTGACAAACATGGCTTGCCATATAAGGCTTTAAATGGAGCCATCCCTATGGTGCTTTGATAGTTGTTATTGTATGTAAATTCAGCTAAATGGAGATAGTCTTCCCAGTTGCCTCCAAAATCCAATGCACATGCTCTTAACAAGTCCTCTAAAACTTTGTTCACCACTTCAGTTTGCCCATCTGATTGTGGATGGTAGGCAGTGCTTAAGCATAATTCACTTCCCATGGCTTCATGAAAACTTTTCCAGAACCTTGATGTGAAGATGGTATCCCTATCACTCACAATAGTTTTAGGAATGCCATGTAATCTTACCACCTCTTTCATGAATACTTGAGCCAATTTTGGTGCATTTCTTTCTGATTTCACTGGGATAAAATGTGCTACTTTAGTTAGCCTATCCACTATTACCCAAATGCTTGTGTTTCCTCTTTTAAATCTGGGCAGGCCATCTATGAAATCCATAGATATATCTTCCCATTTCCACTGTGGTATGCTTAGAGGTTGCAACAACCCTGATGGTCTTTGTGTTTCTGCTTTAACTTGTTGGAAAGTCATACACTTTGCAACATGCTTGGCCACATCTGATTTCATTCCCTTCCACCAAAAATTCCTTTTCAAATTTTGATACATTTTTGTACTGCCTGGGTGTATGGAGTACTTACTCCTATGATATTCATTCAAAATTTCCTCCTTCAATTCTGTGTCTTCTGGAACACATATCCTATTCTTGTTTCTCAAATAACCATTTTTATCAATGTGGTAATTTGTCACTTCTTCCCCTTCTGATATGAGAATTTTCTTCTCAACTATAATAGGGTCTTGGTCTTGCATTTTACTTACCTTCAAAATTAATTCAGATTGAAGTGTCATTAAGCTCAACTTCCCTCTATTTTCCTGTGCACCATGCATATGCACATCCATGTGCACACAGTCACTCTCCCCAATTTCTAACTCAGCAAGCAAAGACAAGTCCTTAAACTCTTCTATCATCATCATAGCTAACTTAGCATGTTGTCTACTTAGAGCATCAGCAACTTTGTTTGCTTTTCCTGGTGTATAGAGTATATCTAAGTCATAGGCAGCTAGAAACTCCACCCACCTATGTTGCCTCATGTTTAAATCTTTTTGTGAGAATAGATATTTTAGTGCCTTATGATCAGTGTACAAAATAAATTTTGCACCTAATAAGTAATGTCTCCAAAGCTTCAAGGCATACACTACTGCTGCTAGTTCAAGATCATGGGTTGCATACCTAGTTTCATGTGGCTTTAATTGCCTAGATGAATAGGCTATTACTTGGTCTTGTTGCATCAACACAGCCCCTAGCCCAGAGCCACTTGCATCAGTATACACAATTAAGTTTTCATTCCCTTCTGGCACTCTCAGTACTGGTGCATTAACCAAAGCTTCTTTTATTTTGATAAAAGCTTGCTCACATTTTTTAGTCCATATAAATACTTGATTCTTTCTGGTTAAATTTGTAAGTGGTGATGAAATTTTAGAAAAATCTTTTATAAATCTCCTATAATATCCTGCCATCCCCATAAATGATCTAACCTCACTCACTGTACTTGGTCTTTTCCATGCTTGAATTGCTACAACCTTATTGGGGTTCACTGAAATTCCTTTTGCAGAAATAACATGGCCAAGGAAATGTACTTCTTCTTTCCAAAATGCACATTTTGAAAATTTTGCCTTTAAATCTTTTTCTCTCAATCTAGACAAAACCAGATGCAAATGATTTTTATGCTCTTCTACTGTTTTGGAATAAACCAAACTATCATCAATAAAAATTAGCACAAACTTGTCTAAATAATCTCTGAATATTCTATTCATCAAATCTACAAAATATGAAGGAGAATTTGTTAGCCCAAATGGCATAACTAGAAACTCATACAAACCATATCTAGTGTTAAATGTAGTGTACTTAACACTTGAGTCCTCAACCTTCATCTGATGGAACCCAGATGCTAAGTCTAACCTAGAAAATATTTTAGCTCCACTGAGTTGATCAAAGAGATCATCAATTCTAGGCAAGGGTATTTGTTCTTAATAGTAACTTTATTTAGCCCTCTGTAGTCTATACACATTCTCAAAGTACCATCATGTTTTCTTACAAACACTACTGGAGCACCCCAGCATGAATTACTTGGCCTTATAAATCCTTTGCTTTCTAATTCTTCTAACTGATTTTTCAATTCTTTTAGTTCACTTGGCCCCATTCTATAAGGTTTCTTTATTATTGGGCTTGCTCCGGGAATAAGATTGATTTGAAACTCTACTGGTCTATGGTGTGGAACACCCTTAACCTCCCCAAATACATCCAAGTATTTATTGACTATGGGAATTTCTTCAATAGTAAGTTCACTGGAATCTTTTTCCAAGTCAATTAAATGATATAATTTCCTTTATTTAGCCACTTCACATAAAATTATGATTCTCTGGCCCCTAAGATTTTGCAATGATATGGTGGATGATTCTAAGTTAATTATGGCTTTAAATTGCCTTAACCAGTCTACCCCCAATATAACACCTATATTTGGGTAGTTTAAAACATATAAATTGGAAATGAAAATGTTTCCACCTATGTTTAATTCCACATCCACACAAATCATATCTAAAACACTAGAACTCCCAGTGGACTTTGTATGAACAATGGAGTTTCAACCAATACGCAATTCAATTTTAGCATTTTAACTAGTTCATAAGAAATCAAAGAGTGAGTTGCCCCAGTATCATATACTACTGCTATGGGTATGGTACAAATAAGTAATGTACCTTCCACTTGGCTATGGTTTTCATCATTAATTTCCACTTTAGATTTTCTTTTGCTCTCCAGGTTTGCTAACTTCCCTTGCTGCTTATACTCAGGACAATTTCTCTTCATATGCCCCTCTTTTCCACATAGATAGCACTTGAAAGCTCCTCCTTTCAATTCTGGACATCTTGGTTTGATATGTCCTTCCTTTCCACATTGATGACACACAATTTTCTTCTTGGTTTCCTTAGCTTTAATATCTCCAGTGCCCTTGTTACTGGCCTCCTCTTTCTTCTTATCATAAGGGTGATATCTCCCCTTACCCTTCTTAGTGTTATTATTCTTAAAATTTCTAAACTTTTCCCTTTCCTTGTCATGCTGCTCTAATCTCAAAGCCAAGTCTATTACTTGATCAAATGTCCTGTCAGCATAAGGTAACATGGCTCTGCTAAGTCCTAGGTTCAAACCTTTAATGTATCTATCATTTTTGGATGCTTCATCTGCCACTAGCATTGTTCCATATGTGGAAAGCCCCTCAAACTTTTGAGTGTATTCGGTGACATTCAGAGTTCCTTGCCTGAGTCTAATAAATTCTTCTAGTAAAGTAGTCTTAGCTGATGCTGGTACAAATCTTGCTTCCAACATCTCCTTGAATTGATTCCAAGTGATTTCATTCTCATTCCTCCCTGTAATGATTACTTCCCACCAGCTTAAAGCTACTCCTTTCAGCTGTCTTGAAGCCACCTGCCTCTTCCTTTGATCATCAAGCTGTATGTCATTGAAAATCCTATCCAATGTTCTCAACCATGCTTGAATTTCCATAATACTCTATGTCCCTTCAAAGCTTTTGCCTCCTAAGTGAGTATAAGTCTTGAGTAATTTTGAGAGCTCTTCATGGGGATTTTCTTGCCTTTGCCCTGCCCCATCCCTAAATGCTCTCACCAAATCTTGTAGATTGACCATTGGTGGTGCATTGGAGGATCCTGCTCCCTGATTTGGTGGTCTTCCTACCATAGTTTGTTAATAATAATTTACATAGCTGGTTAGGTTTTTTTTTAATGTCTAACTCAGACTTGATCATCCAGTGATCAATCCCTACAAATATTTTACTTATATTTTGTTTCTTAAGTCCTTAGTTTCATAGAAGGATCTGATTTCAGTTTTCAACTATGTTTTAGTAACATACCTCTGATACCAAATGAAATGACCCTCTCTTTTGTACCTTAATTTTGTAAGGATTTTTTTTTACATATATATATATATATATATATATATATATATATATATTTCTGAAGCCTAAAGTCATTTTTTTCCTTTTTATTTATACAACTTATCCAGGATCAAAATCTATACCAATATAAATATATCAGTATATTCATAAGGATATGCACACACATGTGAAGATGCATGTGCCTCTCTTGTTTGAATCAGAGTTCTGGTAAACAAGAGGATAATTTGATTGATTAAATTTAATCAATCCACACATAGTTCAATTTAATTCATGCAATAAAATTCCATCCATATATGTAACAATATGATTTTTAACTCTTGATTCCCTACTAAATTCTCTATGAAGTATAATTCCTAGAAACCAGATAATTGTGTTATGATTATCTATAAATTAATGGTGTAGTGCTTGTGCTCTGAAAAATGATATAAGTTTCTATCATTATCTATATTTGATTTTCTTATAAAATATGTTTAGGGTACTAACTCTTTTCTGGATTATTTTTAAGTGATATATCATATTCCAAAAACTTATTTCTTTGATGCCAGGATGCTAAGCTAAATGAAATGCAAACTTAAGTGGGTTTCCTGTAACCATGGGTATCCAAAACATGGCTCAACCAAACTCTTTGTTCTGGTATAACCCATATGGCCTTAAAAATGCATTTTGATCAAAGCCTGAGTGAAAAAAAATTCAGATTCATGTTAAAAATACAAAGGTAACTGGTGTGCTACTATCTGTACAAAGCATGTTTAAATGTTCATATATATGCAACTATTATGGACCTTGCTTTCAACTCCTATATTATAGATTTTTCCTTTATTTAAAAAAAAACAAGGTACAAAACATTTTTGTAGAACAAATTGAATTATGGAAACATTGCAGACACATAAATACACTTTCTCTATGCTTATCAATTCTTGTATACAAATGTCATGGTGGAAGAGTAAATCATATAATTTACTGAGACTCAACTATCCAGATTTCCCCAAAACTTAACCCTTTTCAAAGACTCAAGATTGAATAATACATTTATCAAATGTAATCCGTCCTATTTGTCATAGAGTTTTTGCTCAGATTTACTTACAAAATCATAGGCTAGCTTCTTCATTTTTTTTTCCAAATAATCTCTAAATTCATAAACTCCAAATTACAAGTCAATTTCTTAGCAAAACACTTAGCAAAATATTCCTTCAACATTCAATATTTAAGTACAAGTGATAATTAAAAATATCAATACATGCAGATTTCATCTTTTAAGCTTTTATCTAACAAATTTTTAGCATGCTATAATCTTCTTCTCAAAGTCTTGCTCCTACTTCGACTTAGTTGCTGCAGTCCCTGAAAATGCATTTGAAGCTGCCCCATATTAAATGAGACACCCCATATGCCATTAGCACACTAGGGTCAGACACATGTCTGGTATGAGAAAATCCACTAAAACAATTTGTAAATCATGTTAAAGTTTAAACATGTATATATGTATATAGCTCTGCCTTTTGAAAACAAATAAGTCATGTGTGCATGTCCTGTGTCAGTGTACAGGTGCACACTTAAATCTGCCTTTCCAGAAACCTCAAAGAGATATGGTACACTCATACATTCATACAACTCAGTCATAAATAAAATAAGCATCCACCAAAACAGAGAGATCACCAAAATGAATTTAAGTCAATTATTCCCTACTCAATATTTCATTCCAGGAAAACTCTAGTTCCTCTTTATATCAAATTCTCTTACATTGATATATTTATCTAGCATGGTCTCATCTACAATTAAATGAATCAATGGACACACTGCAATGGACTAATTCACTCCATTACACAAAGGTCTCAGGACTTAAACAAGCCATGTGTCAACTTGTATTACTCAAGAACACAAGTCATTCCTGCAGTGCTCTTGACCCCCATTTCCTAATCAGGTTTAAGTTAATAATAACACTTTTGATTTTTCATGACTAAACCATTCAGTGAATCATTTCACTAAGACAAACATCCATGTCATAGCATTCCACAACATTCATAACCAAACAGAGGCAAACAGGCAATTAAGTGAAATGTGTCTATTAAATAGATTATGCACACACACACACACACACACACACACACACACACATATATATATATATATATATATTCTTGCATTTTTAAAAGGGATATAGACAACTAACATTGGCTTATGGATTTTTGAGAGAGTTGTTCTTTTTGCAAACATCTGTGTTTTAGTTAAACTTAGAATGACCAAGTTTTTACTGAATCACAAAATTTATTTGTTATGTGTATGAATATCTATGTATTTTCATTGAATCAGGAGAATCAGCACATAGGCAACCCTATTGCACCCCTAATTCCTTTTTGTCTCAAGCCTCAGCACTTATACATAAGTATATTATAGCTCACATGTTTATATTTTTCTGGGATAAGCCAAAACCAACACTACTTGCCTATATTCAACATTTGATTCTCTGGGTATTTACTTATGTTTTTAAACATTAACATATCAGAGAGATCTGGGTTTTTAAAACATATATATATACTAATAATACCTAGAACTTTCATATAATAAAATAAGCAGAACAACCAGCTAGAAGTCAAAACATTTTTTTTATCTCTGAAATCACAGATAGACAATCACATATGAAAATAAATTTTTAAGAAAAATTAACTTATAAACTGGCTGCCTACATTAGGACTTAGTGCCTTAGATTTTTATGAGTGAGTTTTCTCACCTAGCTCTCTTTCACTTCTCAGTTGATTGACAAGCTTCCGCCTTCAACCCTTTTCTTCACTTGTTTTATATTTATATAATATATATATATTTTTCTCAAGAGCTATCCGGGAAGAAGAGAAGGTTCCTCATATCACTGCTTATTTATGCAGGGTCCTTCTTAGGGTTTAAGGAACTAGCTAAAGACATTTTTGCCCATCAGAAATCATGCCATTTGCTTTTTATCTAGACCCAAAATCTTACCCTCCCCGGCTTAAGTTTGTGAAGAGAAAAGTGGTTATATCCTTTTGGTTATTTTCAGAAATTTTGCTTTTCCAGAAAATACTTTTCCTCTTGTCTACTATCATGCTAAATGTGTGACTTGATTTCCATTGGTTATTATATATATATATATATCAAGTATTCTTCCTAATTCTGCCTATACAAAACATATCCCTGTTTTATCTTATTTTCTATTTTTAGCTTTCACTTAAATGGTATGTACTTCCTTTATTTATTTATAAAAGGATTACTCCTTTTATATCTTCATTCTTTTCTTTCTGTTTATAATTCAAAAATGTATTTGTGTATTTTATTTTACTGATTTGAACTCTAGTATTTGATTAGCATACCTATATGTATATATAAGTCTTATAGAAATAATCAGTACACACATATATATATATATCTATACATTATTTTATACTGACACACATGCACATGTACACTCAAATGCAATCAGTATCATATATATATTTATTCATATAGCTTTTTAAGGATTTACTCTATTTATCTATATATATATATATATATATATATATATATATATGTTTTTACCCATCAACATTTGTTCATTCATATCATTCAGGAATTTAGCTTCAATTCATGTGTATTCCCCGTGCACACATGTACACCCATATAGTTACACCATATCAAGCCATATCAATTCCCCCTTTTCTTTTAAAATTAACTTAAAATTACTTTAAGCTTATTTATATTTTCAAAAATAAATTCCTAAAAATCTTGGGTCATTACATTAATGGTAATTACTGTATGTAATTAATTGAAGAGGATTTAAATATGGAAGTAATTTGGATTAAATTACTTGGTGTAATTAATCAAGGGATTAATTGAGATAATTAATTAAGGAGAAATTAATTAATAATTTAATGAACTAATTAAGGGTAGTTAATTACTGAATGGGATTAATCAAGAGTGATTAATAATTATAGTTTAATTAAAGATTAATTACTTAATGTAATTAATTTAAATAGAATAATTAATTAAAAATGTAATTAGGGATCATTAATTTATATAATTAATGATGTAATTAAGGATTGATTAATTAATATTAATTAATCAAGAATAAGTGATTTTGAGTAATTAATTAATGTAATTAATTAAGGATTAATGTAATTAGTTTTAGTTAATTAATTAATGAAGTAATTAAAGATTAATTACTGTATTTGGTTAAGGATAATTAATTTGTGAAATTAATTAAAGGATAATTACTTTGATGTAATTAAAGGATAATTAATCAAGGATGATTAATTAAGATGGAAATTAGAGAATGATTAATTAATTGACTTGGAATTAATTAATGGTTATGTAAGCAAGATTTATAATGATGAAGTAATTAATTTAATTTATTTTAAATTAATTAAAGATAAGGTAATTAATTTAATTCGTTTTAAATTAATTATAAATGGTGTGATTATTTATCCTTGTTTATATATGGATGGATGATATTGATTTCCTTGAATGGTTTGAAATCTTAGATATGAGATAAGTAATGCTGTGTGATATGGATGCTTTGGTTGAAGTATGATGATAATGTGAATTATCTGTTTGTGATGATAATATGAATTATCTATTGTGATATTATGAATTATCTATCTGTGTGTATATAGATAATTGAATTGAATTGTTTTAACTTTAAAACAACTTGGCCATAAAAGATACGTTTTGGATTTCGATGAGACCGGGTTTCCAGATTTGGATATCCAAATACCACATCGATCCAAATTAACGATAGGTCGTGAATCTCAAGTGAAGATAAAGATTCAGAGTGCAAGGGTTATTGTCGTTGACTCTGAGGGTGATTCCAAAATGTGATATCCCGGGAATTTGGACAATATCAATTTAATAATCTGCATTGGAAATTAAATTGATTTGATGATCTTTGTTAATAAAATTGAATAAATTTAATAATCTAATTAAATAAATATTTAATTAGTGATTTATTTTTTTTAAAAGTTTAATAGAATATTTTCTATTTATAATATATATGTAAGTTGTATATATTATAAATAGATGAGTTGATCTGAATTTAACAAATGAAATTATGTTTTCAAATTTCTAATATTTTGGGTAATTTGGAAATCATGATTTAATTTAAAACTATTAAGCTTTTTGATAAATAACTATATAGTTTTAAAATACATAATATAAATGTTTAATTGTTTAAAATAGATTTTAGCTTAAGTTTAGTTTAAATAAAAGGTTTATTTTATTTCTTTTTAAATATTACTTGATATATATGATTTAAAAATAGAGGTTTAAAATACAATTTACATATGGTATTAATTCATTTAATAATAGAAGTAATTTATAATTTCTTTTATAAATTATTTAAAATAGTCAAATTTGAAATTTTCAATACTTTGTTTTTATAAATATAAATAGACTTTAAATAAAATAGTATTGTTATTGTAAATTTAAATTGAATATGAATTTGGATTTATAATAGAAATTCAAAAGAAAGATATTTTAAAATATTTTGGATTTAAAATATAGATATAAGATTTTATTTATATATATATTGGTTATTTACATTTTCTTTAAAGTAATTTATATACATATACATATTAGATAAGTATTTATAAATAGTAAACTAGTGTAAAAAGCTTTTATTAACATTTTTAAAATAAATAAAAATATGTATTAATTACTTAAAAGACAAATGTCATTATATCAAAGCCTAATATAACATGTGTTAAGTCATGAATTAAACAATGAGACAAGTGTCACTTAATTTTATTTTTTTTCTTTTATTTTTATTTTTAGATAATTTCAGTTTATATAAACAAACATCTCCATTTTTCTTTTCTTTTCTAACCTCCTTTCTAAACAAAGAAATGAAGCAAATCTCAGATCATCAAAACCTGAAAACAAACAGATCAAAAACAGATCCGTGATTCATTTTTTTTTTCTCTAACTTCTTCTATTCAAAACCAAGAATAAACTCAATCAAATCCTCATAAACAAATCTGAAATCAGTAATCCTCCTCAAATCTGAAAAGTACATAAGCCTGAACTAAAATCATTAACCTGCATCTTCTTCAAACCTGTAAGACAATTCCAAATCAAAAGCCTGTTCTGTTTCAAGGCTGCAAACTCATTTTCAAAAGTATATGAGCCTGAACTAAATTCTTTCAAAAACCTGGAACCAAGCCTACATTCTTCAAACCTGAGAAAAAGCAAGCAAATCTGGAATTAAAAGCAAATTCAAAGGCATGCAAGTTTTAAATCAAACAAAGGCACCTTCCAGTTCTCAAGTTTTCAAAAGACAAATGCCAGCAACTCAATTTTTAAAAAAGATTCAAGTGTTGTTTTCAAAAATCTGGAGTCTCTGTCTTAAAATCTGGTGAGTAACTTTAAAATTTAAAATAAAATTTGATTGCATGCTAGTATGGTTGAATATAAATGTGTGTATTGCATAAGTGGATGTCTGATGAGAATTCTTATTTGTGTGCATACTGTTTATAAGTGCTCTGTCATCATTATTTAGGGAAGTGGCATCTTTCTAAAATTCTTAAGTATAAATGGGTATATGTAGATCTTTGAAGCAAGAATGTTTGTATATGTATTAATTTTTCTATGAACATTTGGGTGATAAATATGTGCATGTTGGTGAAATGTCTGAACTTCTCTGTTCTTAGTTTTAAAACTAAGATTTTGTTTAAAAATCCATTATTCCTTTAACCAATCTCTGTTAGTCTTAGGATTTAAATAAAATTTGTTTGTTTAAGCATAGATTAAAGTTTAAACCTTATTTAAGTAAATTAAATTAGAAATTACTTTGTAAAAATCAAGTAGATCAGTACAAGTTGGAATCTTGTTAAAAATTAAACATCTTAATTTATTGATTCAGGGTTATAAATGAAATCCCTAAACTAAAACACGATTTTTAAGATTCAAATCACAAATTTTAGCAATGGGATATTGGAGTAGTTCTGGGTTGATCAAAAAGTGCATTTTTGGTTGTCTCCGATGATCTATGTGCTCGGAGGGGTCAGGATTCCTTCTGGAGGGAGAGTGATGAACGGAGAGTATGGGAAAAATGGCAGTAAGGTGTTTAGGGCACTGTGGCGGTGGCAGGTGGATGTTTAGTTCTGTAAACCTAGTTTTTCTGGTGGTTAGAAACGCAGGCATCACGAACTCTCTGGTGGATCGAGTTCCACCAGGTTTTGGAGATTGGAAGCTGGAGTGTTGTCGATGTCGTGGCCGGAGGATCTAACATTCTAGTGGTCGGAGATGTGTTGTCGAGGCGTTTCCAGGCTTCGTGGTGGTTCGTAACTTTTGTTCCAGGTTTAGTCTTGAATGCTCGAATTCGTTTCAAGTTCGTATTGATTGTTTTGGTGGTCGAGATTGGGTTCTCAGGTGATCGCCGATGGGAAGAGATCAATGCTGGTGATCGGAGACGATCAGCGTCTCTGTGCACGTGCACACATTTTCTGGTGAAGTTGGGTTTGGGAATTTGGGTACTCGGGGTTTCTCGAGTCATTTGAGTTTTTGTTCGGGTTAGATAGGAGTTTGACTCGAAGTAGTTTAGTTTTGGCTCGGGTAATGTTGTATTCCAGGTTTTTACAGAGAACTGTTTTCCAGTTTTTTTAAATTTTAAATTAAAATTTAAAAAGCTGAGTTTTAATAAAAGCAAGTTTAAATAAGTTTAAATCTAGTTTTTAAATCTGGAGTTAAGTTTAAATCTCAGTTTCAAATAAGATAAAGTTTTTAAATTTTGAATTGACTTAACTACTTTTAAAAAGATTAAGAAGTTTGAATTTTAAAGATAAAGTTTTAAATTGTAGATAGGTTTCAAAATCTAAAGATTTATCTGGAATCAAAGTTTATTTGCATTTCAATTTTGAAATAAAAAGAAGTTTTTAAAGTTAAAATTTGTTTTAAACAAATTTGAATGTTAAGGTATATTTTATATTGATAAGTTAAGATTGTTAATTAATAGTTAGGAATAAATTATTTAAGTAATTAAGGATTAATTAAGTTATTGTTAGGTACTTAATTAATTAAGAAATGAAAGATTAATTTATTGGTAATTGGAATTAATTAAATTGTAATCAATAATGGTTAATTAAAGTTTAATTATTTAAGAAAAATAATTAAAGAATAGTTAATATAGATCATTAACTAAGGTTTATTAAATAATTATTAATATGATTAATTTTATTTATTAAATAGATTAATTAAGGTTAATCATTTGTGAATTGTTTTACTTAATGGAAGTAATTAGGAAATTAATTACTCATTGTAATTAATTGAGTTTGAATTGATTAGTTAAGTTAATTAATTAAGTTTAATTAATTTAAGATAATCATTTAATGATTTGTGAAGTAATTACTAAATGTAATTTATGAGGTATAATTACTTAGGAAGTAATTAATGGATAATTACTGATGTAATTAATAAAGTAATTAAAGGTAGTTAATTACTTAATGGAATTAATCAAGAGATTAATTAAGAAATTAATTAAGGAATAATTAATTTATTTTAAGAAGTAATTAAGGATAGTTAATTACTGAATGTGATTAATCAATAGTGATTAATAATTATGGTTTAATTAATTTAAATAAAGTAATTAATTAAAATGTAATTAAGGATCATTAGTTAATAATTGATGATATAATTAAGAATTGATTAATTTAGGGATAATTAATAAAGGAAGTGATTAATTAATGTAATTAATTAAGGAGTAAGATAATTAATTATAGTTAATTAATAAATGTAGTAATTAAAGGTTAATTACTATAAGTAGTTAAGAATAATTAATTTGTGAAATTAATTTAAGTGCTAATTACTTGAATGTAATTAAATGTAATTAATCAAGGATGATTAATTAAAATGAATAATTGGATAAGGGTGGATTAATTAATTGATAATTAATTAATAGTGATTTAAGCAAGATTGTTAATGATGGAAGTAATTAATTTAATTTACTTTAAATTAATTAGAGATGAAGTATTTAATTTAATTCATTTTAAATTAACTATAAAAGGTGATTAATAAATCATTTCTTAAGGATATTGAATGATATTGATTTACCTTGAATGGTTTGAGATCTCAGAGATAAGATAATTGATACTGTATGATTTGGATGCTTTGGTTGCATAATGCTGATAATATGGATTATCTGCTTTTAATGATAATGTTGATTATCTATTGTGAATCTATGAATTATCTATCTGTGTGTAAATAGATAGTAGAATTGAATTGTTTTAACCTTTAAAACAACTTGGCCTTAAAAGATACGCTTTGGATTTCGATGAGACCGGGATCGGGTTTCCGTATACCGGATTTCCAGGTCTGGAGACCCGAATACCACATCGATCCAAATTAACGATAGGTCGTGAATCAAGTGAAGATGAAGATTCAGAGTGCAAGGGTTATTGTCGTTAACTCTGAGGGTGATTCCAAAACGAGTGTAACGAGATAATGCCTTCGGTTTCGTTCGAACCCGGAACGAACTTGTATGGATTGAATGCTTTCAGAACATCGTCAGGTGGACGATGAGCATTCTAAGTGATGTGTTCTTTTCTAAGGTAATCGTGACCTCAAGCCTCACAAACCGGGAATGGCTAAAACAGGGGAGGTGCAGCAAGGTTAGTGGGTAGCACCCAAGTAGGACAAGGTTACCTCTGTCTAGATGTCCCTTTCTATTTTCGACTTAGTGGTGCGGTTGCTGATCCCAACCGTGAGGTATCTTGTGCGGGAATTATCCAGTAAGGGATGTTCCGACCTTGTGTTGCAGGGGATTGGGAGTGATCCTCGGTACGGTGATCTAGGCCACGTACTGTGACGGGCGGTACCCCAGTAGCCCTGCCATTGTATGGAATCCAAACTCCAATAAGTGCCGTACGTATTAGTTGTGCCCAACTATGTTGGAATATGAGATGTAAGCATTTCAGCTATTTCTGTATTTTACTTGAAAACCCTAGACCCTATTATAATAAAATCAGATTTCCTATCAAATGTTTTGGTTAGCGTAAGGTAAAAACTTACCCATGTTTATTTGTGGGGAGTCTTACGTGATGCCTTTTCTTTCAAAAAGGTTTTGAAGTTAAACAAGTTTAACCTGTTACTCACACCAGACCCATGTCTGACCCAAGTTGTTTATTTCTGTTTTATAAACTCTTGGGTACTCAAATTTTTACGAGTAGCCAAGGGATTCAGGTTAGTTTTGACGAGAAATCTGGAGGAGCAATGGAGCAGGAGGCTTCAGCGTTGTAGATATAGATAGTAGTTTCCGCTGTGTTGATCTTGTTTAGATCTTTGTTTTGTATTGAGATGTAATAACTAGACAGATGTTTATAACTGTCTAGTATATGATATGTAATCTGTGTAACTCTGATAAGTGTTGTATATGATACTATGTAATATTTATGTGATATAATATATTTTGTTCGTTTCCGCTGTGAGTATTTGTGTTTGTTTCTTTTCTCTTCTTCTCTTTTCTACTTCTCACCCCTTTCTTTCTTATTAGCGATACGACTTTCTATGGAGAGAAAGTCGTGGTCGTTACAGTGGTATCAGAGCAGTAGGTTGAGTGAATACCTAGGCTCTGAAGTGGTGTCTATCTTGAGAGCGCGTAATTGTTAGTTATATAAAAATGATTTTATATTGTGTTAATTGATCGGTTGAGTGGTATATGGATTCTGGTCAATACGAGTAGCTAACGTTATTGATAGGGATCTCTAAACACTTGAACCAGGCCAACGGACACAATATTGTTTTAAAGAGGTAAATGAAATAATTTTACCCAGAAATAATTTCTATATGAAAAATATCATTTTAAATATATATATATATATTTCTACCTATTTGTTGGGTTACCTGTTCGGGTTTTCCAATATAAGTTATAAAGGTAGATAAGGTGGTAGTGTGAGTAACACGACTACCAATAGTTAGAATTTGAGTGTTGAGGTTGGAAGTGTATCTGTCAAGACTGTAGACCTAATACTGTCTCGAGTAAGCTTTGCTGTGGTGAAGGATTTCATCGATCTCCGAAGGAAACTGTAATCGTTCGGAGTTTATCTTTGAAGTTTGGATGAGTAGAGTTTGGATTTGTCGGATGTACAGAAGTGTGTGATGGTATCTTGATACCTCAGGTAATAGTAGCTGTATGATGAGATACAGTGACGATGGATGTTCCTGAAGATGTTTTCTTTGGAACAAGATTAAGGAAGTGTGTCTGTTTCGGTGATGTGGCTGAGTTCAGCATGGTGTTTGTGTTTGGTTTGAAGTCCGAGTTTCTCTAGAAGCTTTGGATAAGGAGTCTTTGGCATCTGTGGCAGCAGTGCAGCTCGAGTGTTCTGTGTTCCTGCTGGAAGATTTTTTGGCTTAGCAGTTTCGTAGAGTGAAGTTCAGAAGCAGTAGAGTGGATCCATTTCTTCGATGGATTGGATAGTTAAGTATGAGCTGTTCTGATTGTGTAAAGAGGAACAGTTTTTCTTTGGAAATAGGTTGGGTTGATCGCAAAAGTGACTTGCGATAGTTTGAGTGTTCTCTTGGGTTGTCAGAATTTTTCTGGATGTCTTCAGGGAAGTCAGAAGTTGGTCCGCATCTGGAGATTAAGTTTTCTTATCGACAGGATTCCAGGAGTGGTACCGGTGGTTCAGCATAGTGGAAGGATAGTTCCTTGAGATAGAGTTTGGTGAAGCAGCTCAAGTTTTGTTGGAGTATCTGAGTTTTCTTTATGGATATGTTGTCCAGTTGTGCTTGTGTTCTTCATCGGCATTCTTATCTACTTCAGATCAGAGTTGTGCAGCAGAAGCAGTTTGGAAGTGCATCTGCTTTTCTTTTCCGGATAGGAGAAGTTCAGTCTTCTGATGTTTGAGGAGTAGAGTTGTGTTTTGGATCTCTTCTTATTTTGATTTGGATAAGTATTTGGTCTTCAGGATTGAATTGTCAGTTTGGACAACTGAAATTCGTTGTGTTTTACGTATCTCTGAGAGAGTACGTGTTTGATCTATCATTGGTTTTGGAATCAGCAGTTCAGGAGATTTGGTTGTTGAGTCAGACTCGTCTGTAGTCTGATATCCTGTTTAGTTCTGTAGATCTAGATGAGTGGGAACTCTGTAGCTTCGTAGTTTAGATTGTTTGTAGAGCGAGTGTCCCGGTATATATATACTTGGGGAAACTCGAGGAAATTTTATCCAGAATTTTGTCTGGATAATTAGAATTGTTTGATTGGATGATTGTTTGCTATGGTTGTTAGCATATGGTTGATAATATATGCTTGTTAAATATTGAATAGATTATTAAATTACCTTTGTTTAAATTTCGGGGGCGAAATTATTTTAAGGGGGGAGGAATGTGATATCCCGGGAATTTGGACAATATCAATTTAATAATCTGCATTGGAAATTAAATTGATTTGATGATCTTTGTTAATAAAATTGAATAAATTTAATAATCTAATTAAATAAATATTTAATTAGTGATTTATTTTTTTTAAAAGTTTAATAGAATATTTTCTATTTATAATATATATGTATAATTGTATATATTATAAATAGATGAGTTGGTCTGAATTTAACAAATGAAATTATGTTTTCAAATTTCTAATATTTTGGGTAATTTGGAAATCATGATTTAATTTAAAACTATTAAGCTTTTTGATAAATAACTATATAGTTTTAAAATACATAATATAAATGTTTAATTGTTTAAAATAGATTTTAGCTTAAGTTTAGTTTAAATAAAAGGTTTATTTTATTTCTTTTTAAATATTACTTGATATATATGATTTAAAAATAGAGGTTTAAAATACAATTTACATATGGTATTAATTCATTTAATAATAGAAGTAATTTATAATTTCTTTTATAAATTATTTAAAATAGTCAAATTTGAAATTTTCAATACTTTGTTTTTATAAATATAAATAGACTTTAAATAAAATAGGATTGTTATTGTAAATTTAAATTGAATATGAATTTGGATTTATAATAGAAATTCAAAAGAAAGATATTTTAAAATATTTTGGATTTAAAATATAGATATAAGATTTTATTTATATATATATTGGTTATTTACATTTTCTTTAAAGTAATTTATATACATATACATATTAGATAAGTATTTATAAATAGTAAACTAGTGTAAAAAGCTTTTATTAACATTTTTAAAATAAATAAAAATATGTATTAATTACTTAAAAGACAAATGTCATTATATCAAAGCCTAATATAACATGTGTTAAGTCATGAATTAAACAATGAGACAAGTGTCACTTAATTTTATTTTTTTTCTTTTATTTTTATTTTTAGATAATTTCAGTTTATATAAACAAACATCTCCATTTTTCTTTTCTTTTCTAACCTCCTTTCTAAACAAAGAAATGAAGCAAATCTCAGATCATCAAAACCTGAAAACAAACAGATCAAAAACAGATCCGTGATTCATTTTTTTTTCTCTAACTTCTTCTATTCAAAACCAAGAATAAACTCAATCAAATCCTCATAAACAAATCTGAAATCAGTAATCCTCCTCAAATCTGAAAAGTACATAAGCCTGAACTAAAATCATTAACATGCATCTTCTTTAAACCTGTAAGACAATTCCAAATCAAAAGCCTGTTCTGTTTCAAGGCTGCAAACTCATTTTCAAAAGTATATGAGCCTGAACTAAATTCTTTCAAAAACCTGGAACCAAGCCTACATTCTTCAAACCTGAGAAAAAGCAAGCAAATCTGGAATTAAAAGCAAATTCAAAGGCATGCAAGTTTTAAATCAAACAAAGGCACCTTCCAGTTCTCAAGTTTTCAAAAGACAAATGCCAGCAACTCAATTTTTAAAAAAGATTCAAGTGTTGTTTTCAAAAATCTGGAGTCTCTGTCTTAAAATCTGGTGAGTAACTTTAAAATTTAAAATAAAATTTGATTGCATGCTAGTATGGTTGAATATAAATGTGTGTATTGCATAAGTGGATGTCTGATGAGAATTCTTATTTGTGTGCATACTGTTTATAAGTGCTCTGTCATCATTATTTAGGGAAGTGACATCTTTATAAAATGCTTAAGTATAAATGGGTATATGTAGATCTTTGAAGCAAGAATGTTTGTATATGTATTAATTTTTCTATGAACATTTGGGTGATAAATATGTGCATGTTGGTGAAATGTCTGAACTTCTCTGTTCTTAGTTTTAAAACTAAGATTTTGTTTAAAAATCCATTATTCCTTTAACCAATCTCTGTTAGTCTTAGGATTTAAATAAAATTTGTTTGTTTAAGCATAGATTAAAGTTTAAACCTTATTTAAGTAAATTAAATTAGAAATTACTTTGTAAAAATCAAGTAGATCAGTACAAGTTGGAATCTTGTTAAAAATTAAACATCTTAATTTATTGATTCAGGGTTATAAATGAAATCCCTAAACTAAAACACGATTTTTAAGATTCAAATCACAAATTTTAGCAATGGGATATTGGAGTAGTTCTGGGTTGATCAAAAAGTGCATTTTTGGTTGTCTCCGATGATCTATGTGCTCGGAGGGGTCAGGATTCCTTCTGGAGGGAGAGTGATGAACGGAGAGTATGGGAAAAATGGCAGTAAGGTGTTTAGGGCACTGTGGCGGTGGCAGGTGGATGTTTAGTTCTGTAAACCTAGTTTTTCTGGTGGTTAGAAACGCAGGCATCACGAACTCTCTGGTGGATCGAGTTCCACCAGGTTTTGGAGATTGGAAGCTGGAGTGTTGTCGATGTCGTGGCCGGAGGATCTAGCATTCTAGTGGTCGGAGATGTGTTGTCGAGGTGTTTCCAGGCTTCGTGGTGGTTCGTAACTTTTGTTCCAGGTTTAGTCTTGAATGCTCGAATTCGTTTCAAGTTCGTATTGATTGTTTTGGTGGTCGAGATTGGGTTCTCAGGTGATCGCCGATGGGAAGAGATCAATGCTGGTGATCGGAGACGATCAGCGTCTCTGTGCACGTGCACACATTTTCTGGTGAAGTTGGGTTTGGGAATTTGGGTACTCGGGGTTTCTCGAGTCATTTGAGTTTTTGTTCGGGTTAGATAGGAGTTTGACTCGAAGTAGTTTAGTTTTGGCTCGGGTAATGTTGTATTCCAGGTTTTTACAGAGAACTGTTTTCCAGTTTTTTTAAATTTTAAATTAAAATTTAAAAAGCTGAGTTTTAATAAAAGCAAGTTTAAATAAGTTTAAATCTAGTTTTTAAATCTGGAGTTAAGTTTAAATCTCAGTTTCAAATAAGATAAAGTTTTTAAATTTTGAATTGACTTAACTACTTTTAAAAAGATTAAGAAGTTTGAATTTTAAAGATAAAGTTTTAAATTGTAGATAGGTTTCAAAATCTAAAGATTTATCTGGAATCAAAGTTTATTTGCATTTCAATTTTGAAATAAAAAGAAGTTTTTAAAGTTAAAATTTGTTTTAAACAAATTTGAATGTTAAGGTATATTTTATATTGATAAGTTAAGATTGTTAATTAATAGTTAGGAATAAATTATTTAAGTAATTAAGGATTAATTAAGTTATTGTTAGGTACTTAATTAATTAAGAAATGAAAGATTAATTTATTGGTAATTGGAATTAATTAAATTGTAATCAATAATGGTTAATTAAAGTTTAATTATTTAAGAAAAATAATTAAAGAATAGTTAATATAGATCATTAACTAAGGTTTATTAAATAATTAATTAATATGATTAATTTTATTTATTAAATAGATTAATTAAGGTTAATCATTTGTGAATTGTTTTACTTAATGGAAGTAATTAGGAAATTAATTACTCATTGTAATTAATTGAGTTTGAATTGATTAGTTAAGTTAATTAATTAAGTTTAATTAATTTAAGATAATCATTTAATGATTTGTGAAGTAATTACTAAATGTAATTTATGAGGTATAATTACTTAGGAAGTAATTAATGGATAATTACTGATGTAATTAATAAAGTAATTAAAGGTAGTTAATTACTTAATGGAATTAATCAAGAGATTAATTAAGAAATTAATTAAGAAATAATTAATTTATTTTAAGAAGTAATTAAGGATAGTTAATTACTGAATGTGATTAATCAATAGTGATTAATAATTATGGTTTAATTAATTTAAATAAAGTAATTAATTAAAATGTAATTAAGGATCATTAGTTAATAATTGATGATATAATTAAGAATTGATTAATTTAGGGATAATTAATAAAGGAAGTGATTAATTAATGTAATTAATTAAGGAGTAAGATAATTAATTATAGTTAATTAATAAATGTAGTAATTAAAGGTTAATTACTATAAGTAGTTAAGAATAATTAATTTGTGAAATTAATTTAAGTGCTAATTACTTGAATGTAATTAAATGTAATTAATCAAGGATGATTAATTAAAATGAATAATTGGATAAGGGTGGATTAATTAATTGATAATTAATTAATAGTGATTTAAGCAAGATTGTTAATGATGGAAGTAATTAATTTAATTTACTTTAAATTAATTAGAGATGAAGTATTTAATTTAATTCATTTTAAATTAACTATAAAAGGTGATTAATAAATCATTTCTTAGGGATATTGAATGACATTGATTTACCTTGAATGGTTTGAGATCTCAGAGATGAGATAATTGATACTGTATGATTTGGATGCTTTGGTTGCATAATGCTGATAATATGGATTATCTGCTTTTAATGATAATGTTGATTATCTATTGTGAATCTATGAATTATCTATCTGTGTGTAAATAGATAGTAGAATTGAATTGTTTTAACCTTTAAAACAACTTGGCCTTAAAAGATACGCTTTGGATTTCGATGAGACCGGGATCGGGTTTCCGTATACCGGATTTCCAGGTCTGGAGACCCGAATACCACATCGATCCAAATTAACGATAGGTCGTGAATCAAGTGAAGATGAAGATTCAGAGTGCAAGGGTTATTGTCGTTAACTCTGAGGGTGATTCCAAAACGAGTGTAACGAGATAATGCCTTCGGTTTCGTTCGAACCCGGAACGAACTTGTATGGATTGAATGCTTTCAGAACATCGTCAGGTGGACGATGAGCATTCTAAGTGATGTGTTCTTTTCTAAGGTAATCGTGACCTCAAGCCTCACAAACCGGGAATGGCTAAAACAGGGGAGGTGCAGCAAGGTTAGTGGGTAGCACCCAAGTAGGACAAGGTTACCTCTGTCTAGATGTCCCTTTCTATTTTCGACTTAGTGGTGCGGTTGCTGATCCCAACCGTGAGGTATCTTGTGCGGGAATTATCCAGTAAGGGATGTTCCGACCTTGTGTTGCAGGGGATTGGGAGTGATCCTCGGTACGGTGATCTAGGCCACGTACTGTGACGGGCGGTACCCCAGTAGCCCTGCCATTGTATGGAATCCAAACTCCAATAAGTGCCGTACGTATTAGTTGTGCCCAACTATGTTGGAATATGAGATGTAAGCATTTCAGCTATTTCTGTATTTTACTTGAAAACCCTAGACCCTATTATAATAAAATCAGATTTCCTATCAAATGTTTTGGTTAGCGTAAGGTAAAAACTTACCCATGTTTATTTGTGGGGAGTCTTACGTGATGCCTTTTCTTTCAAAAAGGTTTTGAAGTTAAACAAGTTTAACCTGTTACTCACACTAGACCCATGTCTGACCCAAGTTGTTTATTTCTGTTTTATAAACTCTTGGGTACTCAAATTTTTACGAGTAGCCAAGGGATTCAGGTTAGTTTTGACGAGAAATCTGGAGGAGCAATGGAGCAGGAGGCTTCAGCGTTGTAGATATAGATAGTAGTTTCCGCTGTGTTGATCTTGTTTAGATCTTTGTTTTGTATTGAGATGTAATAACTAGACAGATGTTTATAACTGCCTAGTATATGATATGTAATCTGTGTAACTCTGGTAAGTGTTGTATATGATACTATGTAATATTTATGTGATATAATATATTTTGTTCGTTTCCGCTGTGAGTATTTGTGTTTGTTTCTTTTCTCTTCTTCTCTTTTCTACTTCTCACCCCTTTCTTTCTTATTAGCGATACGACTTTCTATGGAGAGAAAGTCGTGGTCGTTACACAAAATGACTGTAACGAGATAATGCCTTTGGTTTCGTTCGAACCCGGAACGAACTTGTATGGATTGAATGCTTTCAACACATCGTCAGGTGGACGATGAGCAATCTAAGAGATGTGTTCTCTAAAGGTAATCGTGACCTCAAGCCTCATCAACCGGGAATGGCTAAAACAGGGGAGGTGCAGCAAGGCTTCGTGGGTAGCACCCACTTGAGAGCGAGATATACCCCTGTCTAGAGGTTCCTTTTTATTCGGCTGTGTGGGCAGTTGGTTGCAAACAACTACGGGGTTAGTTTGTTCAGGACTGTCCAGTAAGGGATGGTTCCGGCCTTATGTTGCAGGGGATTGGGCGTAATCCTCGGTACTCTGATTGTAACAACCCGCATATTTATCGATTTTTTATTTAAATATTTTATTTAAATATTTCATCGTTAGTCGGATTATAGTCCGAAAAGCTACTTTTTGCAAACAGTCGAATTAGGACTCGAGACCACCCCCATTGAGTTCAAAATGACGTTTGCGACCTTTTTGAGTATAAACTTCGATATGTTTGGAGTTAGTAGAATTTTGCTACTTTTTCACTTTGGGTTTGGGTTTGTGTTTCAGCCCACCAACCTTCTAATATCCAAACTGAACCCCTCTCCCTTCATTCACTTTCTTTTCCTAATACTTTCAGCTCTAAGAGAATAATGGGGGAAAAGATTGGAAATTAGAATTCCCCAGCCCTAGTTTCCATTTGCAAATCAAGTTCTAGCTCCAAATTCAAAGAGAAGCTATTGGTAAGCATCCTCTTCTTCTTCTCCAACTCTTTCTCCTTTCAATCTCAGAAATGCCTAAACCTAACTTTAGGAAATAATTCTCTTTTAAGCTTAGATTCAAGCTTGTTGAGTTGGAATTGAAGAGTGATTGTCCTTGCCTTGCTCTATAGCTTCCTCTTCATTGTTTTTGTGTAAAAGGTGAGATTTTTATCTCACATATTTGTCTATATCTATCTTTGTGATTGGGTATGAATTCCTAACACTTATTTATGTTCATTTCCTTTTGTTTGGGATTGAATTGGTGAATATTCTAATTTCTAGGTTTTTGAAGTCCAATTTTTGTGAAAATCTTTCAATGGATGTTTGGATATGTTGTTTGGGGTGTATCGAAGAGCCTATACGACTGGGTTGTCGCTTGACGTAAATCCCTAGTTGTCATTGCTTGCTCGATCGCTTCCGAGAACGTTTTGGCCATCTTGGCCTAGTCAAATTTCTGCCCAGATTAGGTGTTCAGACGTCTAGAGATCAATGCCAGACATCTGGTTTTGCCTCCTGGGGGAAAATAACATACGGCAGAAAAATAAAAATGGCAGTGACTAATTTCAGACGTCTGAACTATTGTTCCAGACGTTTGAAAAGATGTTAGACGTCTGATTCGTGTTTTCAGACGTCTGGTTGGTTTTCTGGAATATTTCCAGAAACCAAATCCAGACGTCTGGACTTTTACCCAGACGTCTGAATGCTTTCAGACGCCTGATTTTAGGTTTTAGACATCTGGATAGTTTTCTGGAATATTTCCAGAGACTAAATCCAGATGTCTGGACCAACTCCTCAGACGTCTTGAAATCCCCAGTTTTTGCCTATCTGCCTAATTTTGAGTAAAACTTCCAATGTTAATCGATTTTTTGTCGATCCGATTAGTTGTTATCGCTTTTATCGACTTTGATGACTTCTTTCTATGGATTTTATGTGAATATCCGTTTTGATGGATTTAGGATCGATTTCTTTGGATTTGATTCACGTCTTCGTATGTGAATTTTGATGATTGATTGTTTCTACAATCATTTTGTGATTTGTCACTTCGAAAATATAAAGGTTTCAATACTAGTAGTAAATATCAAAACTCTTTCATCAAACGACCTCAACACTATTTTATTACAAAGCTCTCTTTCTTAAACCGTTTTCCAATCTATTAGTATATATAAACCTTTACCTCATTCGTATGAGAAAATATAATTAAATGGCCTAGCAAAACTAGTGGTATGAAACGCTTGCGTTTACTTCGTCGGTTAATTTATGGACTTGTTCGATTGAAACTCTTGTGACAATTTTCTAGTGGAGATCTACAATCTGTTCGTAAATATTTGAGTTAAGCATGTGGTTAAGGGACATGAAGCTACACTCTTATATTTACTAGCTTAGCGTAATCGACACTTCTTGATGATCGATGATGATCATTTTATGGTTTAGACTAGCAATGTGCGATGTCTCTTTGTCCATGTGAAGGACTGTACTTCATTTTATTGAGCTTCGTCTCATTTCTTTGTGGGCTAGCAACCCATGTACTTTTAATGTGTTTCGATTCATCTGATGTACCGTTTGTACTACATCGATGTCTCGACTTTCCAGTTCATTGGACGTACCGTTTGCACTGCGTCAATGTTCCGAATTGTATTGTGTTTCGATTCATCTGATGTACCGTTTGTACTACATCGATGTCTCGACTTTCCGGTTCATTGGACGTACCGTTTGCACTCTGTCAATGTTCCGAATTGTATTGTGTTTCGATTCATCTGATGTAACGTTTGTACTACATCGATGTCTCGGCTTTCCGGTTCATTGGACGTACCGTTTGCACTGCGTCAATGTTCCGAATTGTATTGTGTTTTGATTCATCTGATGTACTGTTTGTACTACATCGATGTCTCGGCTTTCCGGTTCATTGGACGTACCGTTTGCACTGGGTCAATGTTCCGAATTGTTTTGTGTTTCGATTCATCTGATGTACCGTTTATACTACATCGATGTCTCGGCTTTCCGGTTCATTGGACGTACCGTTTGCACTGTGTCAATGTTCCGAATTGTTTTGTGTTTCGATTCATCTGATGTACCGTTTGTACTACATCGATGTCTCGACTTTCCGGTTCATTGGACGTACCGTTTGCACTGCGTCAATGTTCCAAATTTTTTGTGAATTTTTATGCTCCTGCTTGGGATTGGCCATCCTTTTCTTGTGATTTCTTGATTTCTAATTATTGATTTCTGGGATTTATGTTTCACCACCTTTTTCAGTTGGCATTGATATGTATGTCATTTATTGTGGCTTGGTTAATTAAATTAAGAATATGACATTCTTTTAATCTTTGAGAAGATTCTTGTGATATTGATTAATCTCTGGATTGATTTTCGATTAGATACTTATAACCGTATGACTTTATGGTTATCATACGTTTTTGTCATATTTCTTATTCTATATCACTTTATCTGATATTTATAGCCAGACTGATCCGTTTATTATTTTCTTCTTAAATAATACTCGGGTCAGACTGAGATTTTACAGGTGCTTCCTCATGACTTCTTATCTGGAGCCATCTTGTGACTTTTGGCTAACTACTCTAGTTTAGTAGTATTTGTTGTATACATTTGAGATTTAGACTCCTTGATGTATACATATTCTTTTGCCTTGCACTTGTATCTATTCTTTTATGTTATTGTGGATCTTATTTGACCACTACTCTGATGTACACTTTCATGTGTTATATTCATATCTATTTCCTTCTTTGTGATATGAATTGTCTATGACTGATTTGTGTTATGTTTATTTCTATATTTGTTTCCGAAGTCCATATAGCCACTGTGTAGTAGCTTTGAGTTTGTATCGGTATGTCGGATTTCCTATTGAGATGAAAAATATATTTTTATCTGGCATATCGGTACTCGCACAAAGCAATTATACAGATGGTCGCTCCTCAACAGCCTTATTGACGCAGCAGATTAAACAAAACAAGGTAGATCGATGAAAGAAGTAATCAGTGGATTGATGAATACTGGAATGCCCAAATTCGTTGATCCGAAGATACCGAATTCTAGCTATCTCTGACACGTTGATCGCGCACGATACCGTGAGGAGAGATCTACAATTCTTCGAGCATTGATCAAGCGCACTTGATTCCGCGAATTGGCCGCTTCAACGATCGAAGATTCGAGCGCACTCGAATGTCGAAGGTGGAGATAGGAGATTACACTCAACTACCGATTTTAATTGAAAGCACAAAGCTAAAAAACAAGAATTTTATTCAAAATCAACTTCCTTACAAAATGGCCACACATGCCTATTTATAGGTTACAACTCAATACGCCAAAACAGACAACACATAAGTCGGCCACGACTTACGACTTACCATAGGTCGACCACGACTTACGACTTACCATAGGTCGGCCACGACTTAGCATCAGTACAAAGAAAACATTACAGTACTTACAATTCCACACTTACAATACAACATATAGATCGTCTACGACTCAACATACACGACCTAAAAACAAACGACATAAGGAAATACAACTCAACGCTTTACAACACATAGGTCGGAAACGACCTAAAACTTCACGACTTAACACTTGAACGACTTATCATCAGTGAGCGACTTAAAAGCATGCGACATTGCTTCAGCGACTTAACTTAGGTCGGTAACGACCTAAAACATGCAATGACTTACCATACAGACGACTTAAGAAATAACCAGCTTCATACGACCTAACTCTTAAGTCGGTAGATCCCTTAGGTCGTGACTCGGCACAGTTAGCTCGTTCGAGCGCCT